>JAWWEU010000111.1:93632628-93657527 GCA_035583155.1 Acropternis orthonyx | reverse complement strand
TCTCTCCCTTCCTCTCTCCCTTCCTTCCTCTCTCCCTTCCTTCCTCTCTCCCTTCCTTCCTCTCTCCCTTCCTTCCTTCCTTCCTCTCTCCCTTCCTTCCTTCCTTCCTCTCTCCCTTCCTTCCTTCCTTCCTTCCTCTCTCCCTTCCTCCCTCCCTCCCTCTGTATTTGGTTTTTGGCTCTTTCAGATCTGAAAGGAAGAGGACCCAACAATAGAAACTTTTATCAGAAAGCTCAAAACACATAATCAAACAGCAAGTAAAGAGGCTTTGGTTCAGGGTTATAAGTGGGACTCAGGCACTTCTTATTCTTGCCTTATTTTGATCCTCAGTCACATTCATTCACAAGGTCCTGCTCAGCTGCTGTTAAATCTAACAGAGCATACAGTCCTTTGGCACCTTTGTTCTAGTAAAGTTCCCATGGCATTTACCTTTTTTTGCATAATCACCTAGTGGCTAATTGTGCAGCTTACACGTTTGCTTTTACAGGATTAATTAGACTAGCACCTCTCTGCCTGACTCGCCTATAAAGCTGGTGCAGCCCTTATGCTGTCAGCTGAGCTGAACACAGACCTTGGTTATTCCTAGAGCAGAGCTGTTTTGTGCAAACTCAAAGTAATGAAAAAATTATGGCTATCTTTCCTCTAGTGAGAATGCTGGGAAACCTCTCTCCTAAAGATGAGAACTTTGAAAGTAAACAAGCAAAAAGGAAGTTTGCAAACAAATTAAAACAATATTAAAAAAAAATACATAGAGAATAACAGGACAAAATGTTTGCTGACTGGAAAAATTAATTAACTTCTGTTCAGAAAAATATTCTCTGACTTTTCAAATATGCCAGCACAATTCTTGGATCAGATAAGAGGAATAATAGAGGAGCAAGCTCCCTCTCATCTATTCTTATCTGCAAAACAGAGGTTGTCATAGCTCCTCCATCCTATTTTAAAATATTATTGGCAGCAAGAATACAGACAGTAGTTCTCAGTGTAGCATCAGAAGTGTGATTTTGCTGATGGAGCTGCAGAGGTATGCTCTGTTTGATGTGACTTCATTTTTTGAAAAGGGTTGTCTGAAAAGCAAATCCCATCAGAACATATTCACCTGCAAGATCCATAACAGATTTCTTATTACAAATGCTTCCTTTTTAGAGATGGCAGGCAGAATTCCCTGTAGCCTATGGAAATGAGTACATGAGGAGGACAATCTGTCGCATGTGAGACCTTTCTCTAGTTGCCTAAATGTAGTTACAATTTAGCAGATCATGAGACTTATAGATTTGGATCCTGAACTTTGCCAATTTTTTTTCTGTAAACTTAATCTAGACTTAAGCATGTAGGGCTCAGGAAAGAGAGGCTGACCTCCCACAAACCTGAGAGGCAGCAAGGAAGACTGTAACCAAATTAATTTCTTGCAGTTTAAGAGCAAGTACCAATTATGTATTCTTATTCTGTAAAGAGCTTAGGAACATGATGAACCAGATGCCTAAAAGTAGGTTTTGGGAAAAATATCTCTTAAAATGCTGAGTAGAGTTGGGGCTCTGACACCTGTGAGTGACTCCTTGTCAACAGACTCGAAACAACACTGGAGAAAAAAGACACTTCATGGGATCCTCCTGAACTTTACCACAGGGAATATTGCTAGATAGCTTGGAGGTAAGGCAATTTTATAAAATAAATTTTGGTCACAAGTTGTTTATAACTTGTACCTGAGGAATCAGACACAGTCTCATAAGTAAAACTATCAGCCAGCATCACTAGTTTCTCTACCAACCTGTTTCTGTTGCAACAAATTATGGTATTAATCAACCTGAGTTTTGTTTTAATTAGCTCTGTGCAAGTAATAAGGTCTGGAACACTGGTTATTATTTACATATGTTTAAAGTTATCAATTATACATATGGATTTTGAGCTGATTTTTTTTCTTTTTTTAAATTTTGACATATCAGAAGCTATTTCTAGGAAGGTTTTATCTGAACCTCTACAGGAGAAGAAAGAAAAGATAGTGTTACAAAAATATCTATCTCCCGGGTGGGTGAATGATATCTAGAACAAGACTAAGACTTACATAATTGAAATATTTGAACACCAGAAGATATAGTAATCAGTTTCAGAGGAGAGCGGCTCTGGTGTTGGCATGATCAATTGCAGAGTGCTCTAGCAGGGTGCACTGGGGTATTTCCCATATCGGGAGAACTTCAGGATTTCTGAGGGAGCTGCCAGGAGCCTGCATCTCACACCACAGTGGCTGACAGGACCTGGACCAGCAACAGTGGTGGCCGAGACCCCACATGCATAAAAGAAGCCCTTAGGGAGCACTAGCGACCAGGAGTGCCACCAACAGGGCTGCCAAACAGGGTGTGGGGGTGGCAGTCTGTGCAGCTAAACAGGATGAGATGGCTCAGAAGGGAGGGCAGGAAGGGCACTGAAGCCCTGCCAGCTGAACCGGGGAGCAATGGTATCCACCTGGCAAGACACAGCCTCTTTAAGCTCTGCATCCACTAGGACTGACACAGCTGCCCCAACAGAGTTCTGAGGGAGTCATGCTGCCACTTCAGTGTCCACTGCAGGGTGTGCCCTGTTCTGACACTGGTATTGGGGGGCGGCAGTGGCCACTCCTGTGGGAGGTGCACCCAGGTAGAACTCCTCTGCTCAGAGACAGCTGCAGGAGGTTGAGGATTATCAAGGAGAGTGGGAAAGAGAGAGAGATTATTGGAATTGCACCCTGCCTTCTCTGGGACAGGGCTGTTTAGGAGACTGGTTGGCAGTGTCCCTTGCAAGACAGTCCAAAGGGGCAAAGGAGTCCAGGAAGGTTGGGCATTCTTCAAGAAGAAAATCTTAAAGATACAGTAGCAGGAGGACTACAAGGATGTATTGAGGTAACACAGGGAGAAAATTAGAAGGGCCAAAGCCCAGCTAGAACTTAATCTGACTACTGCTATAAAAGACAATGAAAATGTTCCTGTAAATATATCAGCAACAAAAATACGGATAAGAAGAATCTTCACCTTTTATTGGATTTGAGGGAAAACATTATGACAAAGAACGAGGAAAAGGCTGAGGTATTCAATGTCTTCCTTACCTCAGCAGGACAAGTTGCTACCTGTGTACCAGCCCCCTGACATGGAAGACAGGGATGGGGAGTAGAATTAAGCTCCCACCATCCCAGGGGGAATGATCAGTGACTTGCTACACCACTTAGACCTGCACAGCGTAGCTCAATTGATAGGAGTGTGTTGCTAATAATGCCAGGGTTGCGGGTTTGATCCCTGTGTATGGGCCGTTCACTTAAGAGTTGAACTCAGTGATCCTTGTGGATCCTTCCAGCTGGAATATTCACAGAATCACAGAATATGTGGAGTTGGAAGAGACCCACAAGGATCATTGAGTCCAACTCTTATCCCTGCACAGAAACATCCCCAAGCGTCACACCATGTGCTTGAGTATTGTCCAAACACTTGTTGAACTCTGTCAGGCTTGGTGCTGTGACCACTGCCCTGGGGAGCCTGTTCCAGAGCCCAACCATCCTCTGGTGAAGAACCTTTTCCTAATATCCAGTGTAAATCTCCCTTGCCAGAACTTCAGGCCATTCCCTCTGGTCCTGTCACTGGTCCCCACAGAGATGAGATCAGTGCCTGCCTCTTCTCTTCCTCTCACAAGGAAGTTGTAGATATTCTGTGACCTATGATCTGTAAGTCCATGGGAATTGGACCCACCCGAAGGTACTGAGGAAGCTGAAAAGAGAGTGTAGCCAGGTAGGAGTCAGTCTGTTCTTCCAAGTAGAAAGGAATACAAGTGGGAATAGCTCCAAATTGTGCCAGGGGAGTTTTAGGTTGTGTATTAGGAAAAATTCCTTCACCATAAGAGTTGTCAAGCATTGAAACAGGTTGCCTAGGGAATACCTCACCATCCCTGGAGGTATTTAAAAGATGTGTAGATGTGGCACTTAGAGACATGGTTTAATGGTAGACTTGGCAGTAGTGGGTTAATGGTTGGACTTGATGGTCTTTGAGATATTTTTCAACCTAAACGATTCTATGATTCTATGAATTCCTTTACATTAAAGAAAACCCAGAAGATTTAAGCAGATTTCAGAGGCCAAGTTTAGCACTTGTATGCATGCATATCACAGCAGGATCCAAACCTTTAGTACCAAAATCCTGAGCACTTCAGCAAAGGAGAAATGTTAATGGAGTAAAATTCTTATAAAACCAGCAATACAGGTACAGTCTGTGAGTGTCATAATGCTGTGAGCTCTAATGCTCTAAGTTCCTTTATGTTGTGCTTTTTGAACAATTGTTTAAAGAAAAGAGAATTCGGGAACTCACTCAGAGCACATATATTAATTGTTCTGTTCTAATAGTTAATCATTCTGAAAGTTAACACAAAAAGCTCAGCTCTGTTTCATTAATTTCACATTTGCTCTTTGAATCTGTCCTCCACTGCTACACTTCTGTACAGCGGAGCCTCCCTTCCTGTTTCGGCAATGACACCAGTCTTTCTACCTAACAGCTACATAAAAACATGAGATCACTTTAAATTAGCTTCCATAAAGTAATTATTTGATAACTGCAATGCAGAAAAAAATTAATTCCTTAACTTTGGCTATTTTGGATCTCCAGGTATTGTAAAAATAACCTTTGACTATTGCTCACTACTATTTCCAGCCACACTTATTACTAGAATTTCAGGTTTTAGCCATCACTGCTGGGGAATACAAAGGAAATAATATGATACAGTTAGACGAAAGCAAACCTCTTACAGAAAAGAATGTGTGCTTCCACAAAGGCATCAGAGCTGTCTGCTAATCTCATAGTACGTGCAGCATGGGAAATAGAGCTTCTGTAAATATACCAGTCCCTACCACTTTGGAGAGAGAAGACTTTCCATTAGCTGTCAGGAGATTACATTTTCTGGAGGAAAGGGCCAGAAGACCATTGATGTTGGTAGAACTAAATAGAGCCGTTTAAGACCAATACAGAGCTCAGATTGCATTGTGTTTCCAGATTCTTACCTCATACATAATTCACAATGTGGTTTGTAAACTTACCAACACCTTTTTTCATCTATACTAGGAAATATATATCTGCTTATTTGTATAGCTTATTTTCATAAGGAAAAGAAACTTATGTAAGTAGCTATGGAAATACTTATGCTCTTGTAGGCTAACCTTTACATGTCAGTGCCCTTAGAATAAGTTTTTAAGCATTCCGATAATTTTGACAAAATTCAAATAGAAGAACAGGTTTGTGAGATAATTTTTTCTTGCAAATTATCTGAAAAGGTAAGGAAGAGCAAGGAGGAGTCTGTCATAGTCCATTCTATTTGAAGCTATCCATCTGCACCTACCATCAGCATGCCCAAAAATCTATACCAAGTACAGCATTCATTATGCCTTTCCCAGTGGGGTGTTTTTCAACTTAGTGAAATACAGAAAAATCTTCTGAAATAGGAAAATCTGAGTGAACCCTTCATCACTCTAAAAGCCCCATACAATGTAATTTAAAACTTTAGATTTAATCCAAATTTCACTTTTCTTTTGCAGTTAGGAACAATCTTTTAAACTTACACATATTCTGCACCTCAAAAAAAATTTTTTTTTTAAATATACATAATTAAACTACACCTATATGAATTTTATCATTTCTCCTCAACCGTTCCTAAGTGTCAAAATTGTTCACATCTTTACTGATCAAAGGAGACCAGTGAAATACTTAGAGAATCAGAAAGGCAATATTTCTTCCACAACACAAGGGATAAACTCATCTGACAGCATTAGCTAGCCCTACAGTTAGATACATCTACATAAATAATAATTTTTATGTTCCCTTTTCATCTGGTAGCTTTGGGTTTTCTTGCATCTATTTGATTTCTAGCAAGTTCTAAAAAGCTGAGAGAAAAATGTTCTGAAAAGTGGGTGGGGGGAGGGGTTAAATGAGTGAAAAAGTCCTTTTGACTTCATAGTTCATAGAAGGAATCATGATGTGGACTTTTTCTAAGTTGCATTATTTTGAGAGGGCCACCTTTGAGCAGTTTTTCAGAATATCATGTTTTGCACAATTTGAAGGCTTTGAAGGCTTCATAATAAACACCCACGGTTTTACCGGTATTTGATTTTTAAACTTCAATAATTGTATACAATTCTTTTTGAAACTTTGAATCTTTTATTGGCTAGAGTATATATAAAAAGACCTTTTCTCTGCAGGAAGGAATGACAATACTATCATAAATAACTAGAAATTTTCATCTAAGTATTTGTTATGTTATCCTAAGTGTATTTCAGTTCTTATAATTTTTATTAGTGTTCTTAGAATTTTAAATAGGAAATGAGAATCAAATTTATCCCAAATGGTTATCAAGGGACTCCTTAAAGTAATCAGCATGTGAATGTCTTTTCTTGTCTCAATCTCAATCCTTTGTAATGGCTTACACAGGTAGAGCAATTGCATACAATGTCATCCTGTAAGAAAAATCTCAAGCTTGAATATTTCATAAATATTAATTTGCATCAGATAAAAAGGGACAAGTATATCTATGATCAAGTTTAGGATGTTTCTTGACATTTTGAAAGCAGAATACTTAAGCTGGGGGGGGGGGGGAAGTGACAAAGGACGCTATAAGAACCAAAGTTTGAAGTGAACCTGATTTCATCACTGTCTCTTTCTTCATACTTTGGCAGACTGTTATTTCCATAACACAAATTTCCTAATTAACATTATGTATTTAATGGCTCTATAACTTCCTTTATTACATACATGAACTGGTTTAGAAATTGGGCAATATGAGTGAGTATATACTTGAGTGTATAAATGTGGCTTAGGCTTCTAAAGTAGGATTTAAGAGAAAGACAGATAGCTTACACTAAGAAATAAATTCAGAAATATTGTGCTTGATGGAGATGACTCTATTTGTATGATTCTCTGCCTTTGATCTGAGACTTACACAGAGGCCTAATTATGAGACTCTCCAGAAGAACACGGGCTGCTTGGTGCCTGATTTCTTCCTAACTTCGAGTGTCATTGAGAACATTGCAGTCAGTCTGACCACACTTAATGCATGTGGGTAACAGTGCATTCAGTACAAAGGAAACTGACCAAAGAGGTTTCCATTCCAGTGATGAGGAAAGGAGGCAGTGTTTTCTCCTAATGACCTATGGGTTAGAGTACTTTATACAGAAGGGAAATCTGGCTCTATTGCCTAAAACCCAGAGTGAAGTCAAACCCAAGACTGTATTTACTGGGAGAATATCTTCATACTGAAACTCTGCCATAGTGTAGTCAATTTGCTAAGTGATTGCCTGTGAGATCATAGTATCACACAGTCATTTAGGGTTGAAAAAAGCCTTTAAGATCATCTACATTCAATCATAATCCCAGCACTGTCAGGTCCACCACTAAACTATGTTCCTAAGAACCACATCATCATATCTTTTAAATATCTTCAAGAATGGTGTCTGCACTTCCTGATTAGTCACCATTATCACCAAGTCTTACAGATCTTAAAGATATAACTTGTACTGCATGCTTGGACTTTAGAGGTCTGAATGAGTAATGGTCCAGCTTACTAAATGCACAGTTTCAGTGGGAATTATGTTTCTAACTTACCTTTTTGCTCATTAAAATTTCTCTTGGAGCTTGGTCCTTTCTTCCAAAAACAACTTTGAAACTGGCATATATTTACAAAATACAGCTCATATCTTTTAATTTCCTTAGATGATATTTGAGGTGCACGTTGTAACAAAAATGAGAAATTTTTATTAAATATTTTAAAATCTGATTTCTATGTCATCAGTAAATTGAGGTTAGCAAGACTAATTCACAGGAGTGTTGTATACAAATATAACAGAATATTCCCAGAACTCAGAAGTAGAAGCCATTCACTCTCTTGCTCACTGCTCCTTGCAAATGCTCATGCTTTTTGCTGTTGACAGGTTATTATGACCTTATTGAGTTGTGAATGTCTGATAGAAGAGAGCAACCTCATTCAGCAGTAGAAGAAGCAATTTGAAACAGTGTCCATTAAAATCAATCATTTGTAAAAAATTAATGGTATTTAAAATCTGGAAACCATACAGAAAGTTTTTAATCATTAAGCCAGCAAAAAAGCATTTGTCCACAAACTACTGACAAAGTAGATTTTTAAGTGCCTTTGATGGCATTTTAAAATATTGATAGTATTATAGATCAAGATGTTATATTTGAGGAGCTTTACAAGAATAGACTGGTTTAATAGCCTCGTGTTCTTTCGTTGCTGATAAGACAATGGTATTAAAGAAAAAATATTTGCATTTTTTTAATATGGATAGATAATAAGCGCAGAAAGAACTAGTTGTACTGTCTCTGAGATAACCATCTAAAGAGACAAATCTCTATATTCTGTACTTTTTCAGTTTTGCAAGTGGGTCTCAGTAGTGTCCCAAAATGCTGCATAGTGTTGTGATTTTTGAGCACATAAGAACTCTTTCCGTTCAGATATGCCAAAATGCAGAAAGTACTGAACATAAAATCTCACCTTCTACCACTGAACTCAAAGTTAACAAAAAGTTGTGTGCTCTACAAACACCACTCTCTCTTGTTGAGTACAAGCTCAGAAGCACAGCCACAGATTTAATTTGACTAATGAATTGGTAACACTTTTATTTGTAAGTTCTTTATGGTTGAGGCACGGAGACAAGAAAAAGAAAGAGGGAAAAGAGTAAGTAATTTATGGATACTTTCTGCAGACAGTTGTTTAGAAACCGCCCCTAGGAACTGGGAAACAAGGGTTCAAGTGCTTGTCCTGAACTAAGTACAGCATAACTAAGCTTGGTCTTTTGAGGATATATTATTACTATTAACAATAGACTGTTTTGGAATAGATTCCTGAATTTTGAGAAAGATTCCCAGTATTCATAATGTACCGGTCTGGAAATTCAGAATTTCCTTTAAATTCATGAAGTTGTTGAAAAAACACTTCCAACTCTGTAATCCATATTTCTGATGTAGAAAGAAATTACTGTATTTCTCTGAAATCTATAATCTTAGGAAATTCAATCCTTCTATATTTATTCAATTGTATTAGCACCCAGTATCCAGTAAAAGCAGACTGGTATATATTTATTTTAGGGAGAAAAAAAACTATGATTATTTTTATTGCTGTATTTTTTAGGAACATGCTTTATCAGGGTGAATCAGATGTCTCAGGTCTGATAAGGATGCTATTTCTGGATTTAAAATATGTAAATATGGTTTGAATACCTAGTTCTTGTCTAAATCATGTTAGAAACTTTACACTTATTATTTCCGTGCAATAATATTGAATCGTCTTTGCTGTTAAAGTTTCAAAGACAGATTGTCAAAAGCAACCAGCAACTCAGCAACTCCTAGTTTGATACCAATAGGAGAAGACAGATTGTCCAAAAATTTAATTTCCATTTAAACACATAAATGAACCAGAGAGATATTCTAACACATTTAACTCTCAGTATGTCCCACTGAGAAGAATGGATCTGTTGAAAACATGCTCTTGAGAAATGAACTGTTTCAGTTAGATGCCTAAATAGGTATTGAATTCTTTTGACAGTTCTACAGTAATAAGAAAGCCTCACAGACCAAAACATTGTCCTGTTATAAAGGAGACACATTAACAGTAAGATTTCCATATTACAATGTTAAATTATTTCACTCATAATTACTTGTATCCTGCTTTTATAAAACTAGAAGATAAAAGATGCAAGAAAGAAAAATATATATTTTTAGATTTTCCAAAAATAATTTTTTCTTTCTAAGGTGAATTTCCTCCACTGTGACCCAATCTGCTAGGCCCTGTGCTTGGATTTCTAAGGATCTCTGCAATAGATTGAGTTATAAGCCCAGGGATACAAAAGTATTTCCTTCTTCTTAAGAGTGCACCTTTTGAGACTACTAAATATGTATATGCAATTCCTTACTGAATCTCTGCGGATTTACTAGAAACTGTTTACCTCCTTGAATATACCTTTGTAGCTTCATGGATTTTTGGAGGAAAATTATCCTAGTCTAACAGGTTGTATAGAAACATTTCTCCAAGTCACCACTGCCCTTGGACACATTTATTTGGAGTTTGTTCCAGGCAAGATCTGTGGCCCAGACTTGTGTCACACCTTTTTGTATTTAAAACTATGAATGGCACTCCCTATACATGAACAGAGGTGTGATTGACAACAACACAGCCATAAAAGGTTTCTTCCTCTTGAGTGGAGAGAGCAGGCTAGTCTCAAAGAGTTTAAAGGGTGTGAACAGAAATGCTAGATTTATGCTGTTTTCTTCATCTTCCATTTTGGAAATACTGAAAAACCCTAATTGTCTCAGAGAACCCTGTTTGCTTCAATTACTCACTAAAATCTGCCTTGAGGAATGGAATTTAGGATTTGTCTTGAGCATCTGCATTTGGATTGCCCAAACCAGTGAAATATCTTGTGCCAGGAAATATAAATGATTTCTACATGTCCATTTCCTTTGTTTTTTCACATTACACCCATCTTCCCATATCATGAAAGCATCACTAGCTCTCACTGATTGGATTTGTTTCTGGTCTGAATGTGAAGACAAGTTGTGCCAGTATTTCTAGTTTATTCTGAGCACTCTTAGCTGAGCTCAAATTAAAAAACTGAAGTTCCCAATCCAGTGTTCTACTTACCAAGGTCATCTCTTACTTAGGTTTTTCAAGCATAAATCTCTGTGGGTGAAAATGCATATTTTAAAATCACAGAGAACTACACAAACCTTTTTAGGAAATTATACATGAACCATTATGACAAATAAAATGATTATGAAAGTAAGGTTAAGGATATGCATTTTTAAATGAGCAGTAAAAAATTTAAAAAGAGAACTAAGGTTGATTGGGAAAGTATCCATTTGTACATTAATTTAAAATAATTTCATGTGGCCTGAGACTGTTAAAATATTCCCATGTGTTCCCATTCCAATGTATTCCCATCTCTTTAGCAGACAAAGGAGGAAAACAGTGGAGAAAATTTTCAAGATTAAACTGTACATTTCATAGCTGCATCAGTATAAATAGAATATTTCTTAATTTTTTTCTTTGACCTTTCTAGTGCTGCTTATGTCAGATGTATGTACCATGAGCAGCTATGTAAAACATAGATAACTGAAATAAAAATAATGAGACCTTAAAGTTTTCTTTGTGTTTCTTACTTTTCTACTTTTTCTATTTTATTGTTGTCCCATAATTAAGATTTTACTCAGAACCTGGTGGACTAGAAACCTGCAAAATAGGTAAAAAGAATTACTTGTCTCTGGGAGCTGTCTCAAAAGATAATACCAGAAGCACACTTAATCAAAACATTTAGGAGTTCCTCTTTAATGTTTTTAGAAATACCAGTAATCCATTTGCCTGTGGAGGTCCCTGCCAGTCTCTCTCATTCGTACAGTTTGACTAGATTCCTTCTCACAAACCCAAGTGCAGTCTACGGTATTTGTATCTCTTGCCTCTCTCTCATGTACCTGTCTACCTAAGGAAATGTCCAATTTATTACAATAAATATCTAGATATGCACATGGGACTTACTTTTCAGAATAGAGAGAGGGATTATTCTTAATTTTTGTTCTTTGAAATTAGTATTTTTTACAGCCTCATGGCAAGTTTATAGCAATCTCTGCAGAAACAGAGGACTAAATCATCCAAAACAAGAAGCTTTTGAGAGAATAGTAGTCAGAAGAAAGACAGGTGTCATGGAAATCTGGGTAGATCTCTGAAGTGTTAGAGCTTGGAAAACTACACTTTCTTCCAGGTATGAAAGGCAGTTACAAATACTTATTGTGTGATTATGGACACTGCTTGTTAGCTACCAAAAGATCATTTTCCAAGTCTCACTTTTCCAAGTCTCACTGGAGTTACAGGGATTTTTTGGGATGTCTTCAGTGAGCTTAAGATCAGACCCATACACAGAAGACCAGAAATATAGACTTTAATGGTGTACAGATTACAGACAACAAATGTGAAAAACACTTTTCATTAATCTTCTTAGCTATTGTTTTCAAATCCCTGAAGGTCTTTCATTTTAACCCTTTCATTTTCCCCTTGCTTCTCTCTCTCAGTTGTACCTTTGATTCCCAGAGCTTTATCTTCAATCTTTTGAGGATTTTCTGGTGTGAAACACCTTTCTCCTGGAACTTGAAATTCAGCCTTATGTATGTTTGACAACATGAAACCATTCAATCAGCAGCTATGTACTTGTTCACACTATCTGTGACTTCATTGTTTAGTACTTTGCTTTTCTGATTTCTTGTGGATAGACTACTTAGTTGTATAGGCAAAAAGATCAGCTCACTCATGTGTGATTCACACCTAAATATACATCAGCTTAAAAGTAATCCCTTGATCTCTTTCAGAAGAAGAGTGCACTTTACACAAACTAAACCTTTCTCAAAAACCTGGGTAGTTCATTTGTTCTTAATTAGAGCTTAATAAATTCCCTGAACTTGCATAATTAACTTGGGGTGGCATACACTGAAAATGCACTAGTGCCAATGACACCTGGACAAATGTGCAGTCTTCCACCTTCTTATCCACATATTCCTACTCCTCAGAGTATATGGTCTTAAAAGTACTTCATCTACTTGCTTATCTCTCTCCTACTCTACTATCATGTGTCAGATATCCGATGTCACATTCCTAGCTAACACTGTGTTTACTTTTCTTCCCTTTTGCAAATAAGAATGAGCTGTGTTTAAGGTGGTTAAATGCGGTCTCATTAATGTTCCTCATTTGCTATTCATTGCTATGTATTTTTCCTCTGATGCTGTCCCAGTGCTTCTGACACAGTCCTGTTGATTTAAGAAAAGGCAAACCCCAAGCCTACCAGTCCTGCATGACCTTTTCAAAGGAGTAAGAACTTCATCCTGTCTTGAATAGTTTCCTGACAATTATAACCATTCCCTTTGCTTGTAAGTGGCCTTACTGCTGCTACCTCTACCAATGTGATGACTTTTTTCTGCTGCTTTGCGTGGCCGTAATCTGACCTCCCTTCTCTTTTCCCTCTGATGCCAATTACTTCAATCATTTTTGGAATGGACTCCATGGGAAAACATATATCAACTGGGAAAACATATATCAACTAGGAAAACAATGATGCTTCCAACTACTTTCCCCTTATGCCTCTAATACAGGCAGGTATTTGTTCTACTCTATTTCCTGGGTTGAGGTGTGCTTGGCACTGCTAGCATTGCCATTAGCACCTGCTTGACCACATGAGACCTTCAGCTAAATATCTGAGAGAACCTGAGCTAATTTAAATTGAAAACACCACTTTCTTTTTTGCTATTACTAGAATAAACACTAAATCATCTGCAAACCTATGGCCTAATTCTATGCCACAGAACTCAGTGAGAGTTTTCTCATTGCAAAAAATAGGTCAAGTCCAACAGCCATCCCTTACAAAGTTTATTTATATAAGTATGTACTACATAAAACATGTTTCTCTTAAGTTGGCTTCCAAATTCTTGTACAGCCATTGTTTTCATTGAAAGATTTTGCTTTATTGTCTGTTCAGCTTTGTTTTGTTTGTGGAACTATTACATTCATTGTCTCCTTTTTGTCTATTTAATTTTTGTTTGAGATTTATAAAAGTCCTTAGACTGAGATTTCTCCTTTAAATTTTGTATTCTGAATCACTTAGGCTTCTCTCTTTTCAAAAAGTGAGCACACACAAAAAACTGAAATTCCTGCCAGTAAGTGATTGAGTCTTTTTAGGAATATGATATTTGCTTCGTGTAATCTTTATTAAAGCAAGACCAATGGAAACAACACACATTAGGCAGGTCAAGCGACGTTACTTCTGCCTGCTTTTATTTCATGAATTAATTTTTCTCTCACTTTCATGTGTTCTAAGAAATCCTTAGATTTCAGGCACTCATGTGTTTTGTGCTCAACTATCTAAGTATTTGTCTGCAAAGATAAATCCTGAGAACTTTTGGGACAGAATTGAAAACTATGTTTGCCCTCCCTGTTTGGTAGAGAAATTGATCTGCAATCCTTGATGTCTGTCAACTCTTCCCCTCCTGGTCTACGCATTCTTCCAGTTTATGTTATATTTTGAAAATATTTCTTGACCTGTTGATCATTTCCAAAAATAACTTCAAAGCTTGGAACTTTTCAGAGGCAATATCTATCCTGGGTGGCTTTGGTGCTGACACTGCATTTGACTTTATTATACCCTTTTATACTGCTTTTATGTCTCTTCTCTTGCACATCTAGCACCTATGTTCAGAATGTGTATAGCCTCAGAAGGTTTAGCTTTCAAATCCAAACATGCCTGAAGGGTGGAATTAGACAAGATGTTAAGGGGAATTATATTTTCTTTAATTCATGTGATGCCTAAGGATTTTAGCATATTTTTCATATTTTTTTAGAATTTTTTAGAAATATGTAGGTTTTCCTGGATTGCTCACATGTTAGGTGGTGTTTGGAGATCACTGGGCACTTTCTCACACATTCCAGAACTTTGCCAAGGACATGGTGTTTTGAAGAAACACCTGCAAGATTGCTTGAAGACGAAACAGAAGAGCCCTTGGAGAAGCTCCAAGAGGCAGTTCTGAGGAGTTCTGAGGGTGAGCACCAGGGGAAATGGGTACTGCAAGTTGGTTTTAGATATCATACATGCTAATCACTGGAAGTTATCAAAACTATAACCTCACTGAACATGCATGCATGTACTTTGGGTGTGTACCTAGAAGCTTCTAAATAAAGGTACTTTTCTATCTATCTCCACTAATGTTGTTTTGAGAGTCTTTTCCAGGAATTTTAGTCCTCATGCATTTCCTTCATGTAGCCATTTTTCTCTTGAGATTTGTGGTTGTGTCTGTCCTGGATACCGTAGCAAGGGAGAATGCTTGTCATCTATGTAATGGTTGCTATCTATGACCAAAAAGCAGACTGGGACAGTAACCCTCACGAATAAGCTCTGATTCCAAATGCATGGGTTTAGAGAACTACAGAGGATTTGAAAAAGAGGCTACATTTCTACATTTCCTCTCAACAGTGTTTATACTTAAGCAAAGTACACTTAACACTTGTAGAATCTTGCTGAATATCGAACAAAGGTCTCTGACAGCAGAAATTTACTAGATAAAGCACACAGAAAAGATTTTTAACAAATAAGTTTTAAATAGAAACTTGACATTTGGGCTTAGCCAAAACTGGTTCTAAACTGAATTCAGCAAACACTTTTGGTAGGGAAAGAAGAAGAAACAAATTGTGACTTTTGAGATATTTAATTTTGACACTTTAACAAGAATGTTGAAATCAATATATCAATATTTAATTCTAATAAGAGGATAAAGGACAGAAAAATCTATTGGTTGATTTGGAAGCTGATTAAAAATTTGCTCACCAAAAAATAATAACAAAACATTAAGATAAAAAAGGCTTTATTTCTAAAATAAAATTTTGGGAATTAAAGGAACAAGTTAACGTCAGACAATTGTAACTTTTTGATTTAGCCATGGTGTTGAAAAATCAGTTATTCAGATCAGTTTATTTGCCAGTGTTCTGAGAACTTCCTATCTGCCTTTGGTTTTCATGTGAAAACTGCAGTGTTGATTTTAACTTATAAATCACTCAATGAGAGATTTTTCCTGCTTCTCATGCTGTCAGCTTGAGCCACATTCCTGTCATTATAATGAAAGCTTGATCCATCTCTTTATAAAATATATGGGATGTAGTATAGAACTCTCTTTTTTTTTTCTTTTTTTTTTTTTTTAGGATTCTTCATGCATTGGTGTCCTAAACCATTTGTTTCTTGACCTTCAAGGCATGTTTCAAAGACTGCTGTTTGCATGAACATTGGCATGGACACAAGGCATATGAGAACTAGATTTGTATGATCAGGAAATCTAAAAGGGAGATTTAAAATTTATTTGGTTGTATCTCCTTTTATAAAATATGTGCAAAGAAAGAAACACTGTGTTATTATTATTTATTACCTTTTACCAGGTTTTTGTTTTCTTTTTAGTTCTAACCAAAGTTTACCTAAACTTGGAATCATTCCTTTGATTGAGTAATCTAGGCAAAAAATTCGAGTTGGTATAAAGCAAATTCTAAAAGTATCCAAGAGCATGGTTCAAAACATAATAATAAACTCCTTATGATTGAAGCTGTTGTATCAAACCTTTTGCTCAGGACCCATGAGGTCTTGAACCTGATCTCTATGGCAGAACGGTGGACCTTCAAGAAGACTATCAAACTAAGACAACTGAATTTTGAGATGCTACATGACTCAGTTCCAGGGAATTCCAGGAAAAACCCAAACCATCAATGCAAATGGGACAGCCATTAGTGCAGACACTGAGGACCCAACTCTCTCTCTCTCTCTCTCTCTGAGGACACATGCCAGGTAAAGAAAAGCAGTCTGTAGAGATGTTGATCTTTCACCACACAGAACAGATTGAGAAGCAGATGAAATAGAGGTACTTAAGCGGAATAACATGTTTTTATTCCTGTTTTTCCCCCCATCCTTCATCTGTCTCAGGGCAACAGAGCAAATATTGCTCTTCCATCTACATTGTTGTAATTATCTGTGTCTTTCTATTACATGATTCCAGTCAACATTTTTGTCTGTACATTTAGATGCACAAAGAAATAAACCTAATTTCTCACAGTCCTGGGTAACCATAGTTCCTGTTGAGAGCTTGAAGTGACATATTTTGTGGCTGTAGAATAGGCCAGAAGAGAACAATTTATAAATGGAATGTATTGCTCACCTGTCAGCTACCTCAAGGGTGAGGTTATTGGTTGTTGTCTTATTGGGGCCTTAAAGAGATTGTATCACTTATTTGTGTTTGAGTAAACAATTCTTAACCTCCTCCCAAAAATACTTGTACAAAACTTTGTCGTTCTCCTCCTTTCTTTATGGAGGAAAATGAGTCATAGTTTTGAGAGTTTGAATAAAGTCACCTAGGTACTTTAAGTAATGAGTATTTTTTATATTTTCTTTCTTCCATCCCTATGTGTGTGTGTTGCTAAATGTATTGTAGACAATGAACTTTAAAGATAGGTGTTTGATGTCCCTGCTTTGATCATATATGGTAATGAAGTACATCTTAGGACAAATATATATGCTCTCAGTTAAACTCAGCTGAGTTGGACTGATTTTAGTAGAGTTGCAAGTATATACTGATATAAATGAAATGAGGACTTGTCCATTTTGCACAGAATGGAATTCTGAATTGTATGTTATCATTGGCTAAGGACCTGGTGTGGTCCATTGCTCAGTCTTACACCTGTGATGTTACAGATGATGGTCAGAAACAGTCTTAATTAACCAAGTGAAATGTTATTAACCCAGTTATGAATCCTCTGCATATCAGTATTTGTAACGAGGTGGGCCATGAGGAAGAATGTGGCATTGCTGCATTTTCAGAAACTCTATTTCTCCTACTGAGACAACATAGATTATGGGAAGAAGAACATTCAGATCAAATCACATAGCAGATATGTATAAACATAGAACCATACAAGAGTGGTTTGAGAAGGGAACTTAAAGATCATCTAATTCCAAACCCAGTGTCATGGGCAGGGATAAGCAGTGCAAGTTTGCTCAGAGCCCCATCCAGCCTTGCCTTGACCTCTTCCAAGGATGGGACATCCATAACTAAGAGAATAAAAGGAATAGAATATACAACAGAATACAAAAAGTATTTGGACAGGTCTATGGAGACATAATCTATCTAATTACACTCAGGATATTTCATTTAGATATTTTCCCTTTTCCAAATAGATTTAAATTTCCTCTGTTGACAGTATTTCTGCTACTGACAACCATGGGAGTACGTCCTTGAAACTATTTTAGCCTTCATATTGATTATGGCTGTAATGGTAACTGGGAGGGACAGAAAGAACACAATAAACTTAAGGTAAGATTTTCTTAATATAAAGAGATATTTTTGTAGTGTTGGTATGTAATTAATATTCTGATTAGTTAAAAGTAAAAATAAAAATATTTGAAATGTGAATAACCATTTGGGATGTTTTAAAACTTTCACTCTTTGATCCTCAGTTACAGTTATTATTGAAAATTTCTTGATTTTGTTTTGTTTGGTTGGTGAGTTGGTTTTCCCATTGTTTGGTCTGAGTGAGTGGGTAAGTATATTCCTCAATGCATCTGGCCTTTGGATAAATGATCATTTTCAAAATATAACTCAACCGAACTTACTCAGGAAAGTTAATTAATTATGGAATCTTCAGAGTAAAAAATAAGTGGAAAGTAAGGGAAAAAAAGAGCACTTACAGTTTACATGGTATTCTGTTTCTATAAGCCATACTTCTGTGTGAGAGTGTGTGTGTGTGTGTGTGTGTGTGTGTGTGTGTGTGTGTGTGTGTAGAGGAATTCACTCAATGTGATATGACTCCCAATCAATGTATCCTTAACATACTAATCTCAACTGAGAAATGTCTGAAATTTGAGAAATGTTCAAGATCCATGGGGAAAATGTCATGCTGATCCTTTCTGTAGAACTCCGTTTGCAGCAGCAAAATCTTATTTTAAGGTTGTACCCAGATTTAGATGCTGACCAAAGGAACGATCAGGGGTAACTTTGTGGACTCTGCCTTCCTTGCTTTGTGGACCACAGTTACTTCACATTTATTTCAGGAGTACTACCTTTGCCCGGCCAGGGAGTCTGACATGGACAATAACACAGAATTGCTGGGGTTGAAGGTACCTCTGGAGATACCTGGTCCAGCTGTCCTGCTCAAGCAGGGCCACCTGGAGCTGGTCACACAGGACTGTGTCCCGCTGGATTTTGATCATCTCCAAAGATGAAGACTCCATAAAATTTCTAGGCAACATCTTCTAGTGTTTCCTGATGTTCAGACAGGACCGCTTGTGTTTCAGTTTATGCCAACTGCTGCTTGTCATATCACCAGACACTACTGAATAAAGTCTGGCTTTTGCTTTCCTTTATATACGTTGATGAAATTTCCTCCAGCTCTTCTCTTGGCTAAACAATCTCGGTTTTCTCAGTCTTTCCTTATGAGAAATGCTCCAGGAAGCTACAAGGGAAATTCTAAGTTTTATCCTTTTCTCTGTCTGATCCATCTTGTACCTTACTGCTTGCATACAGATTTTTCAGGCATGTTGCTCCTTCTATATCAGTTCTTTTAAAATATAAAACAGATTTTCCCTTAACTGAAATTGTTGCTGAAGTGCAACTGCCATCTATTTCTTTATTTCTGTAACCTCTACCCTCTCATATAAGATCTCATTAAATTGTTCTTTCCTTTAAACATTATTTTGTTTCTGATGGATGATTTACAGGCCTGTGGATATCTGCAAGCTGTTACTAGTCTCTAGGAAATGTTAGGATGATTCAACACTTCCAGGGAGAAATTATTGTCTTCTCCGTGCCTCTTAATTCTGCCTTACCAATATTTTATAAGTCCCTAGCATCTGAAAGATGCCTTCCATGTCATTCCTGTCTGCTCCTGAATGACTTGAATTCTGCTGTGACCTTTTACTCAAGTGAACTGTATTAGGTACCCTTCAGTCCTTTGGTCATAGTTCTTCCCTGAGTGCCTTCCCAAAAGTCCGCTTTCACATTTAACAGCACTCCACCATGGTGTGGGCAGAATCAGTGAAGCCAAATGTTGTATCAATCCAAGAAAACATGAATAGCATATGGAACGAATCTTATAAGGTGAGAGACATTGAAGGTTATATTGTGGGAAAAGCAGAGCTCAACTGGCCAGTTTCTAAGGTTCCTGGGAAACTAAGCATAGTTATTTACTGTTCTTGGGTGGATGAAAAATCGCCAGGTTTCCTTTGAAAATTTGAGCCTGTCATCTTTGTAATGTTTGGGAACTGCCAAAAGTGCTAAGCAAATTTTTTTGCTGCTGTGTTGTTTTTTCTGAAGACTAGCCACTAAGAGAGCTCTAGGTACTCTGCTTAACTGCTCTGTTCTTCAGATCTGGTGTGTTATTTCATTGTCCAACTTAGTTAGCTGCAAATGCCATTCTGCATTATGGTATGTTAGTATTTTTATGGTTTTGAAAACATCTATTCATGTCTTTTGGCTTGTATGTTTCAAACTGCTTTGTTTTCTCTGTCTGTGTACTACTATGGTCCCTGAAAGGTAAACATGCATAAACAAGGCATCAGTTCTGATCAACTTCAACCTCACTGAAATCAACCTAACATCAGGCTTCCAAAGTCTATTTATAATTTGCTTTAGCATAATACAATGCTCTGGATGTCATTTTTTCTTGGAGTATTTGTTCTTTAACACTTCAGCATCAGGTACAACGGTGATGTCTGGTAAACCCTCTAGTGTTTGATTTGGAGGACCTGTGTGTTACTAATTATGTCTGTATATCCAGCTGGCCTCTTTGGTAATACAACAACAATTTCACAGAGAGTGGTTCATTTAATTCAGTGTGCCAGGAACTACTTTAATATAACAAAAAAAAGGATATTTTACTGGGGTAAATTAACTTCAAATTTCTCATGCCTATGGACTAACTAGTGGAAAGAAGATGAGGCTATTCTTCAATTTTTACATTCCTTGTTTTCTTCAGATTGCTGGAAGGACTATCTCTGTCTGCATTAGGATGGTCTCAATTTGTTTTCTGGCCAGTTGAGTAGGTTATATTGCTCTGCCTCTCTACAGCAAGTGGTGCTTCTGTCTGTCGGCTACTCCAAGCTCCAAACAGCACTGTCTCCTGTTTTATGGTGCTTTATTGACAGCCTGCATTTTTGCACTGACCTCAAATAGTTTTAGTGTCATCATTATAACACTCATATTTTTCTGCTTATCAGTGTTGCTAGAATTGCATTGTGTCTGGCTCCACAGTCCATCTGGAATGAATTTGGTCTTTGATCTAATATTGCAGTTTATCAGTGTTGCTTGAATTACATTGCAGACGACTCTGTATACAAGCTGGAATTGAATTGGTCATTAATCTAATAGCATTATTGCAAATGTGGCAGTTGAATGGTTGCATCCTTATGCAGTTTTTCTGTGCACTGGATGTTTTTTCATATGCTAGAGTCAAAATGTAGATACCTTCTGCAGTGAAGATCTCTGTCTGCTCAGTCACTGCTTGTATTTCCCTTTTTGCTTTCATTTCAGAAGTCATTTTAGGATGAAAAGTGGATTTGATTCAAAACCTTAAGGTCATGACTCAAAGGCAAGACATTTTTCTGTTCCTTCTTCCCATGTTATTTCACAATGTAATGATCACACTTAAAATCTCCTTTGTTTCATCTAATATTAATCAGTCAAAAGTGACCTGCTAAAGTAAAATTTTAAAACTTGCTTTTAGGGGAAAGGGGTGTGCATTTTTAGAAAGCCGTTAATCCTGCTTATCTTTGATTTAGATTGAAATGATTCACACACTAGAGGAACTTGATTTCTCCACTAAGTAGAAATGACCAATTTAGAGTATGCCTAATTTTTAGGTGGCAGAAATTTGATGTGATGTTTCCACAGTTTCTATCATTTAGCTTCTATGTTTATTGTAAGTCCACAACTGCTTTGGTTTGTGGTTGGGCAGTTCAGTCTGTTCTGTTCTGCTCTTCTCTGGCAAAACATTCTCTACTTGTCAAGAATACCTTCCATCACCTGGAGTTTCTTGTCCCACAGAGGAAAAATATTTCTTAAAAACCAGATATTCTACAGGGTTATCTGTGGATGTCATAGATCTAAAATCAGTAATGTAGCTACACTGTCTTGTGCTTCTTAGTAAAATCTTCTAACTCTGGAGTCTTGTTCTGTCTCTGATCAATTGTTATCCAATACCATCATCAACTGTTTCAGTATCCCTTTCAGTATTCCAGTCAAGAGAGTCTCTTGTTTTTCTACCCCATCCCCACTTCCCCCATAAAGGAGTTTTGCCTTAGTTTTTCTCATTTTTATTCACTGCACTGAATTGTTTACTCATTAGGGCATGGTATTCTCCATACAATTTTGGCTTTTCTTAAAACTCAGGTTATGACATTCTCTTTCCTTGCTCTGCCTCATCTGTTCGTTTGTCTTAACATCCTGGTGAGACTATTGGTATAACTAGTTCTACCATGGTCCTAAAGATGAACTAGTGCCTTTTCAAGACAAAGCATTGGAGAACAGTTTAAAATGCAGCTGCCTTTGCAGTGACATTCACATATTTTGTTCTTCCTCTATCCCCCATGATCACTTAAGTACAGCAGTTCTTGCCTTTCTGGTTAAGCAAAGGCTCTGGCATTCTGCTCTGGACAGGGAATAAAGAGAAACACAGGTCTAGTAATCTCTCAAACCATTCCAAATATATTCACATGGCAAGAATACACAGCATGAAACTAAGGCTGAACATGGATTTATCCTGCATAGTTTCTTCTTAGAAACAAAGTTATCAAAATGACTTTAAATATTCAGTTCAGCCAATGGACTACAATTTGTTGTTCCAAATGAAATGGCAGTTCTGTCTCCTTTAATTTTTATGTGTGTAATTCCTTCTACAAAAGGAATCCAGAAAGAAGAAGGGAAATTAAGTAGTTTTCTGCTCTGTCTTGGTAAAGGAACAGAAAAGTTTCCTTTTTTGCATATCAAGACAATTTTTTTATATCATCTCAGTATCCCAGGCCACCTCTTCAGCTGGCAAAACAGTGCATTTTGGCAGTGATACTGAATCTTTTAAAAAAATGTGGTGCTGCAATAAATAAAAGTTACATATATTCATTTTAATTCTTTATGTTTTAATATTTTTGTTTGTAATTTTTAAAAGTTTGTTGCTGTCCTCAAGGAAAATGTTCCAACAACTAATAGATCACATTGGTTTTCCCTGCTTCTTTGAGTGGTTTCATAACTTTTTCATAAGTGTATTATTGGTTAGAATAAAGAATTAATATTAGCCAGAAAGGGAGAAATATTTCTCTTGGTCTCTGATGCCTCATCTGGTTTTAGTTTTCTATTTATTTTTCACTGTTCATTAAAAGTCCTTATTTATCTCTACTGTGGAAAGCCTTTCCAGTACACCAATGATATGGTAATCACTATCTGGAATCCACAGAAAAAAATTAGGACTAAAAAATTAAAATTCTCCATTTGACTTTTTTTGGTTGTTGTTTTTAAACAATACCTTTAATTTGTCTTCAGTTATAACATACATTTTACACTGAAAGATTTAGACCTATGCCATCAAACTCAAAAGCTTAAGAAGGGTAAAGAGGATAACTGCATCTATGTGTCTCAAGAGTAGCCTTCTTATTACTTAAGTGGGTAAACAGAACTTGAATCAATATGAAAAAGATCAGTCTGGCTAGAGTTGTTTTCCTCAACTAGGAGATAAGTTAACAAGGAGCCTGTGAAAAGATGGTACCACTGTGGAACAGTAAGAATGAAATACTGCTCCAATAATGGTAAAGTTAAGACTCTCAAAACCCACAGTGGTTTAAAGATATAAATTTTTAACCAGGTTGATAACTGTTCCAGAAATTAATATGGTCTAGTCTACACTGGGAGTTGGGAAAATGTATAATTTCTGATATATTTGGTCTTCTGTCATCAAAGATCATTCTGACAGCTAAAATTCTCTTGCAGTATCTGCAAATGACTCAGCACAGAGGTGGGAACTATCACCTCTACTAAGACAACATTAAGCAGATTCAAGACCTTCCTGAAAAATTAGGTGCGTCTGTTTCTGACTGTAGTTTTCTCATTGTGTTTTGCTGGAAATCACCCTCTGCCCTGTAAAAGAGGACAGCAGGACAGCAAGAAAGGCGGGAGTGTTGGGTTTGTCCATTTTCTTTTGGAAACCTGAAAGGTAATCATGGCACCTGGAGAACTGCAGTCCTTCCTCACCTGCCACCAACAGCGGAGTGCTCAGACACATGTCCTAATGAGAATTTCATTGCTTTCAGAGGACACATTCAAATTTGTTTGCTGGCTTCTTTATAGCATGTACCTAAACATGAAAGTTCACAGTGGAACAATGACACAATCCAAGGTAACTCCAAAACAATTTATTGTCATTAAGAAGATCTATTTGAAAATAATCCAAGTGATGCATTGCATACAGTGGTGGATGGAGCTCCTTTTAAATAGTGATGGAATGGACCTGTGAAACTGCAACCTCACTGCATGGCAAGGAGGAAAACTTTCATGCCTCTCTTTCCCTGTTAAGCCTTCCTTTGGCATATGTTGCTGCCACATATGTGCCATGAGGATACTAAAGCAAAATAGACAAAACTAGGCATATTTGGAGATGTCTTTGAAAGGTAACTGAAAAAGGGAATCTACTTGTTTAATGTTGCATGAAGTTGTCACTCAGATCATGGCCTAATATCTTGGAGGATGTGCCTAGGACACTTCCTTATCAGCACAATTTATAGAAAGAAAATGAAAGAAACAATTTACTCCAGTGGTAATTCTTGGTCTGGTGCACCTCCCTGAACTTCTTCTTTGAAGGTACCTATTGCGGTATGAGAATGTTCCCACACTGTTACTTTAAATTCATTTTTTGAAACTGAAAAAAATTAACATTGACATATGAAAAGTTTGGGGAACAACAACAAACCAAATAAAAAAAGAATGAGGCAGTCAACTATATGAAAAGAAAAAAAAAATCAAGAAATCAATTTGCAGAAGTAAAAGCTTTAAAGGCAGCAAAATAATCAGACTAATGGAAAAAAAAATCAGATGAATGTAGTATTAGTGGAAGATAAGGATGTAATTCACAAGTAAGATGAAATTGTTAGGAGAGTGGATCAATATACATAAACATTAACATCACAAAGTAGGCTAACCTCAAAATATATAGTATACCATGAGAAACAGGAAACTGTCCTCCAACAGAAGACGGAGTTAGCAGAGCCAAAAGAGGATATTGTTAATGAGAAGACATAGTTGGGGGAGGGGTGGGGGACGGGGTGGGGGGGGGGGGGGGGGTGGGAAACA
>JAWWEU010000111.1:93602264-93623230 GCA_035583155.1 Acropternis orthonyx | reverse complement strand
GCCATGTAAAAGATTTATCTGTTATTATTCTTAAGTTGGATTGTTCTTGCTACAAGACCATCCCTTCCAGGAAGGTCTTGTGCCAAGTTGTTCTTTTCCATGCTTCTGACCCTCGCAGGCCATTGCTCGAGCTAACCCTTGCAGGCCAGCTCTCCACATGAAGGTACTCTAGATTTTCTTCCTGTCAGGAAGTAGTGCATCCTAGCATTTTCTTCTGAGATTTTATGCTCCACTTCAATGATAATATCCTCCTAATCCCTTTCTCTCAACTGCAATACCCATGGAGTCCACCTGCATATAAAAATCTTTACTCCATTTCTTTCCTATAGCTTCAGAATTTCTGCTCCACAAATTTTTTAATCTTTCATGATCTTTTCCATTTTCTTCTTTCTACTTACTTGCTTTTCCTGGAATCATCTCCTTTCCATCAGCAGTCTGCAACGAGGTACTTAATTTGTATCACCTCATTCATTTGGTCCTGGTAGAGCGACTGGTGTGGTCCGTTAAAAATAGGTTCTCCTGAAATATTTTTTTAATGTACAATTTCCCTGATTTTTTCCTACAATTCTGATTGTTTCTCACTACCTGGATCTATCCTTTCTGGTTTCAGATATCTTGTGAACATACCCTTTTACATTTGTTTTCCGTTCCTCCCTTTCCGTAGCACGGAACCTGAGCTGGATGTACATGAGCTCTTTGTCATCACTGTGGTCCCTCACTCCTAGGAGGTGGATTTTTTATGTTCTTCCTGTCTATTTCTCACTCACTCACCACACTAACCGTGATGCTTACTTTGCCATCCCCCTGTTCTACTCTGAGCTCTCTCGGAGGCCTCTGATGTTCTCCTCTCTTTCTTTTGCTCTCAGTTGTGTTGGCAACAGTCAGCCAATTCACTGTCTTGTCTTCCTTCCTTCAAGTCTCCTGTGCTGTGACAGTATGTAAAGGTGATATAAAGCAAGCATTAGCTCTCTCAAGGAATCCTGTGACTGGTTTTTCTCTCAGCTGCTCAAACCAGCCTGATAGGACAATGGGAATCAGCTGGTGATGATGTGAAGCAGGACTTTTTCTCCTGGTAGTTGGAACATTGAGAAGGGTAGAAAACACAACAACAGCCAGTTTACTTAATTGACATTCCTTTAAGAAGTTGTGGGAGTTCCGAAAGAACATGAAAAGAAGGCGACATTTATAGTACCATGATGAAGTGGCTTTAGTTGTGAGGTGTTCCCTCACTGAGTAATTAGCATCAAAGCATAATAAGCAAGTTGGTAAGCACAGTTTTGTGACAAAGACCTAAAATATTTGCTGTGGTAAAGAATTCACTCTCTAAAGTCTAAATCTTCCTTCAACTCCTGCTTCAAGTTGCTATTTCTAATGCAAATAATATCCAGCAATAGAAAGGAGGGTTTACCCAGTTCAAATGGAAAATACAACTTTAGTATGAAAATGAATGCATTGCTCGGAATGCTGGACATTGCAGAGGTGGACTAAGTAACTTCAACTGCAATAGAGATCCTGCTACCTGGTGGTATCAGCTGTCACAGGGGAGTAGATCTGATAGCAGAAGTCAAGCTCAGAAGGGATGATTAAAGGTCCCAACCCTCTAACGTAGCCTCCAGGTATCTCAAGAGCCTTGGATTATGTAGTACCAACTCTCTAAGGAGCATGACTAAAGCTCTGGTTGGATGTTTTGAGTTTGTATTTAGTCAATAAACCAGTTAATGATGATTTCTCCAGACAGCCCAAAAGTATATCGTAGCTCTGTTCTGGATGAACTACTTCACAGGCAACTTACTTTCCACAGCCAGTTGACATTTACTCTCAGCAAACACTGTTAAATAACGACAAAAAGGAAGTTCTAGCTGAAACAGCATACTCCAATATTTTATTAAGCTGTCATCACAAAACTGTCCCCCCTTACCTGATCTGGTAGATGTTTGCCTCCTCAGGTAAATATAAGAGTTTATTTCTTCTCTGATGCTCTTGATAGCTGAGCCTTTGATCAGCCTAAGCTATCAAGACAGCTCACATTGATTGGATTCTGCTCAGAGATGTATATTTTCTTCTGATAAATTCAGTGATCCTACCTTGTTCATTAAGCAGAATGTGAAGAAAGCAGGTGAAACAAGTAGGCATAGAGGAAAATCCAGTGATTTAATGCTCTCAGAAAGGATCTTAAAATATTAGACAACATCTTTTTCCTCAGAGTCCCATATCCACAATACACTAAAATGTATCTTAGTGATTTTTGGCCTTGCACTTCTGTTTTAAAAAGCTTTTTATCAAAATGAAAAGGAGTCAACTCTTCTATTTTTCACTAACTAGGAAGTAGGAACCGGAAAATGCAATAGAAAAAATGTGTTTTCTGTGCACAGTCCATTCATAAACTACTACAGGAAAATAGCAAAGCATTGTTTCCACATTACACTCAGTAAGATTCAACATGTCTTACAACTCTACCTATCAAAGTACTCCAATGGGAAAAGGGTGTTTCCTTATGAGTGTCCTATAGGATAAACATCTGTTTTCTGATTTTGATTCCACCCACAAACTATCAAACTACTAAAATAAGAAAGAATATGCAAATTATAGTTATTTGGAAATAGGTTCATCAAACAGATACCTTCATTTAAAGAATCAAAGAAATTACAAAGAACACCTGCATGGCTTAAAAAAACTAAAATAATAATAATAATAAGAAGAAAGATCCTTTTCACTCCTTCTGCTTCTGATGTGACAGAGAGGCGCTTACCATTTCACATGAGTGCTGTTGTGAGTTTATTCACCACTGATGGCTTCTTGACTTTTAAAGTGTTCCTCCTATGAGTGAAACATGACAGGAATGAGACAGGGATGATATGGCATCCTGCAACCCTTTTTCATGTGCAGAAATTACCTGTTTTCCATGCCTCACACAGATCCAGTCTCAACTTTACCCTGCACTATTTGAAATCAAAGTCAAAATTTAAAGAGAAAACTATTCAGTTGAGACAGGTAGCAGTATTTCAGCGTTAGTTACAATCACAGATTGACTGCCACAAAATAGAGCCAGGTTTTCTGAGTAAGTACAGTATGTACAGAGAGAAAAAGAGTAATTGAAAGAAACCAGAAAATAGAAATATATTCTTAAATGATATCTTGGACCTTTAGACTGTTTAAATGTTGAGTTAGTTTGATTGTTGATGATTTCTCTGCACTTTGGGAGTCTCCCACATATTTAAGGATATCTGGCATGCTTCTAAGCATTATGTTTTACAACTTGAGTTATAGTTCCAGTTATCTTAATGCTTGTAATATGTTTTCAGTAAAAGAAAGTAAGAATATTTTCTCCTTTTCAGAAAAAGTGAAAGACAGCTTATTTCCTTTTCCATTACCATCCTCAAACTAATCAGAACAGGCAAATCAAATTAAGGAAATGAATGCAAAGTTATTGAAGATGTTGAATGATACAGAAAAACAATAGATAAGATAGTTGCAGCAGATTACCTGTCATCTGTAACTAAAGAAAGACAAAAGTGTCCCTTCTGTCTTAACTCTATTACCTGGATAAGAGATATGCATATACATTTGGTTTCTGATTTATATCAGAAGAGTCTTTTAAATAATTAATACTTACGCATTTTTGGAATATAAAGGGTGAAGACCAGTGTTTTCAGAATCCCAACAAAATGATTATTGTTTTATGGGAACATGTCTCTTTAGGAGTCTTTTTTAAAATTAGTTTTTAGTACAAGGAATGCTTGCAATAACATTACAAAATTTTCCTAGTCTTTAAGAATATCCCAGCTTCTGGCATCTTATCCCAGAAGCCACCTTTGAAGCCCTCCACCCACTACCAAAACCTTGCCACGTAAACCCAATGCAACAATCTACAATATTCAGCTCCCTATTGCCTATTATTAAGCAGAATGCTGAATGCAGCAGAAGAATATCAAACTAAGCAATGATTCAGCAGGGAAAGTAAGCAGATTTGGAAGTTACTGGGACCATTCAAGGACGTAAAAGACAGGCATATGTGTAAACGCTGTAAAGAGCCAGAGCCAGAGATTTTTAAATACATGATTCATCTTGGTTAACTGTAATGTAATTTACATAATGATTCCCGTGTGGATAAATTAGGAAAAATAAGATTATTAGTGAATTTTAGTAGATAAGACTCTTTTTGCTGCTTATAGATTGAGTTTCCAAAATATTATAGTCTGATTTGTAAGTAGGAAAATAAAACAAGAATATAAAAACAAACACAGTCCTTTACTTAACTCTTACTAGTGTTTATTTTAAACAAAATAAAGTAATTCTACTCTTAATTTAAATTGCAATTACCTTTGCTGGTGCTGCACTGTCAACCTGAAAAAAACTCCCCAGATGAATTTTGGCAGGCATCCAACTATTGGATCTTGTGACTGAAGTTAGTTGCAGAGTTCATTTGTGTTCTGAGGGACTTATTCACAAACTTCTATGCCAAAACTGTACAGAGTGTATTTATTTTTCTTGCCATTTGTCAGGGTCAAAGTACAAGTTTCTGCAAAACTTGATTCTTTCTAAAACATTCAGGATGCCAAGTTTTTTGGCTTCAGAGTTGCATGAGTGAAGCCAGAAAATAGATGGATCTGGCACTTCCAAAATTGCTTTAAAATAGAAATATTACAGAAGTTGCACACATATGCAATAATAATACTTCTTCTGATGGCAGGAACAGCATGTACATTGTACTTTTTTTTCCTCCTTTCTAGCTCTTTTAAAGACATAAGCTCAGTCAGCCCTCCTAATTGCAGGTACCTAACTCAGCCATTTTTCCTTGCCTTCAGAATGGCAAACTGGATCACGTTCTATACAATGTCATCTCACTGTGCTGAAAGTCACTTATTGAAACAGCAGTGAACATTAACTTCTTGCTGCCTCTGACACTTACACATCTATTGCTGCAACAAGAATTTTCCTCATTTCAAAGTTTCGGTTTCCTTTGTTTTGTTACTGCAGTTGCTCATTCTGCATGACAAAAGATAACTTATCTAAGTAATCTGAACTTGCATTGACAGCCTACAAGCAGGAGACCTGTTTGGAATGGTAAAATCTTTTTATATTATAAAGGAGGGAAATCGTCCTTGTTCTCCATTGAAATTTGTGATCCGTCACCGTTGAATGCCTGGAGTTCATAGGAATGAGTTCTTGACCTTTGACAATGCTTGTCTGGCAACTTGACCAACAGGGTTTTTAAGTTAGCTGGAAAGATTAATTCAAAGGTGCATTCTGAGCCACTATATGAGCTCCACCATGAAGAGACATGACATTTGCACTTTATTATGTATCTTTATTACCATCTCAAGCATAACTGCACAACTCTACACAATAGTTTTTGCTGAAAAAATGAAAGGAGTAGCAAACCTATTCTTCTGGAAGAAAATTTATTAGAATGTGAAAGGCATGGTGAGTACAGACACATCATTTTCCTCTTTCCTTTTACCATGCTGAGACATCTTTCCTCGTATGTTTGACTTCTGTGGTTTGGGAGAAATACAGCACAGAGAGGAGAATACTGAAGAGAGACAATATATTTCTGGAATTCAGTAGCAAATCCAAATATACCATCTATTTTCCCAATAGAAAATGAAATATGGAACATCTCATCACCTTCAAATTGCAAGCCTGTTAATAAGTAAAAACCAGTTGTGTAGTATTCCTGCAATACTACAATAAACTGATGCTGGGCACAGTTTCATGAACATCACATTCTGATTTCATCTGTGCTTTTTTCACTGTTCCATCACAAACCTGTTAAACTAAATGCTGCTAACCCTGCTTTTTTGTTGTTTACAATACTTATTATTTAAGTGTCTGAATGTTTCAGAAGTTTGACTCCCTGTTGTGCTAGGTGCAGTATACACAATTAGTAAATAACAGCCTACTCACAAAAAGAGTATTACAACATTGTACATTAGCATCCAGGAAGAGCTTTTCTGAAAATATGGAAACACCAGAGGAAACTACAGGTGTTGGGGAAAACAAAACAGGTAATATAGAGTAATTAATACTGGATTTGCTCACAGGATATTTCTGTGGGACACAAAAAAAAAAAAAAAAAAAAAAAGGCAAACTTTGACATGAATATATGGAAATATTAGGATTATACTTATCACTTATGGCCAAACCACTGCAATCAGGATGTCTAGTGCCTTAATGAGAACAGTCCACAGATGAAGAAAAATTGGTTGAAGCTGAAGAGAAGTAAGGATAATATCAGACTGAAAACATAGTAGAGGACATTTTGAAGAATTGTAGGAAAAGCACTATTTTCCTTATTTGAACAGTAAGGGAAACACTGCTGTGCAATAGCAGCTGGGATAGAGGAGTGAGAAAATGTATGAGAAACAGCTCTGCAGATAGTAAGGACAGTGGAGAAGGAGAGGGAAGAGGTGCTCCAGGCACTGGAGCAGAGATTCCCCTGCAGCCCATGATGCAGACCATCCCATAAAAATCCACAATGGGGCAGATAACCACACTGAAACTTGCAGTCCATTGAAAGCCCATGCTGGAGTAGGCTCCTGGCAGGAAATTGCAGCCTGCAGAAAGGAATTCACTCAGGAGCAGGTTTTGATGTCAGAGCTTGTGGCGCCAAGGACAACTCACACCGGACTTACACTGAAGGACTTCATCCTGTGGAAGGGACCTACACTGGAGCCTTTCTTGAGGAGCTGCAGCCCATGGGAAGTACTAATACTGGAGAAATTCATGAAGGACTGTATCCCATGGGTGAGTACCCATGCTAAACAGGGGAAGAATATGAGGAGAAAGAAGCAGCAGAGGCAAAGAGTTATGAACTGACTTCAATCCCCATTTCCTATCCCCCTGGACTTTGCCAGGAGGAGACAGAGAACTGGGGAATGGAGTAGAGCCCAGGAAGAAGGGAGGGGTGGGGGAAAGGTGTTTATATATTTGTTCTTTTTTCTCATCATCCTACTCTGCTATTAATTGTTAATAAAATAAACCAATTTCCCTGAGCTGAGTCCTTTTTTTGCCTGTGACAGTGTTTGGTGGGTGATCTCCCTGTCCTTATCTTAACCCTGTCCTGTTGAGAAGAGGAGGGATAGAGCAGTTTAGTGGGTATCTGATGGCCAGCCAAGGTCAACCCACCACAACATCTACAGTTAACCCTAAACTAGGTAACTAACAACTTTTATCAATCCTAGAATCAATGATGAAGTTATGTTAATCTTCTGGTACAGTATTGCCTTTAGCTTGATTATTGCAGTCCATCTGATCAGGAAATAATCTGACTTCACTGATTCAAACGTGTCACTTTTCATCTGTAGTACTGTAATTCCACATAGGTACACATGACATCTTTAACACTTAGGAAGTTCCAACTAGTGTAAAATATTCCAGCACTTTTTCTCCACAGCACAAACAACCACAAAAATTATCAGGTTTATCCTTTCTGTTTTATTTTCCCTCCTCACAGATTATCAAATCAATTCAAGGTCTTTGTTCTTATCATAAAAGCTCTCCATGACCTCGGCCAAGGCTATCTAACACTGCAAGAAAAATCTCTGAGATAAACAACATTTCTCTTGTACAGTGGAAATTTGTACAATGAAGAGGATTATTTGTGTGGTAAACAGAATTTTACACCATCTGACAGGACTGTGAAGTAAACTGTCTAGAAACTTCCAATTTCACCAGGCCCAGTGCCATTTAGACAAGTTATTACTTGTGTACCTAAACAATTTTTGTACATTCAAAACATCTGCTTATACATGAAAGTTGTTAGAGTATTTTCTTTGTGACTGAAAATTTTAAGGGAGAAAAGAAGTATGTGACAAACATTTTTACAGGCAGATAATGTTCCCAGGAGATTTGGACTTTCAATTTTAAAATTTGAGTTACTGCATCTAATATTCCTGCAGTATCTGCAATATCTACAAGACTTTGACACTGAGTGGTAATAGATATATATGTCACTGACCTGATATTATCTACTGTTAATGTTATAAATATTTTCCAAAAGAACTTCTATTTAATGTTTAAAAATGTAAGGTGAAAGTCATATCAGAAAACCTTTATATGATGGTTTCATCTGGATGCTTGACTGTACACTTGGATTGATTCTAATGCTTTTGTTTTTTGAAGTTCAGAATTCTGTGAGATTCCTAATTAAAACCCAAATGTACCCAGTTACACTTTCTTTACAAACAGTAGAGAATTGCATGCCATGAAAGAATTTTTTAAAAAGATTGAATCATCAATTATTTTGTGATTTATTAAAATAAACTTGTGATCCACCACATGTCTTGTAGAAAATCAGATCCTTTTAGTGGTAGGATAATCAAAATATAATCAGAGTATATGGCTTCATGAAATTATGAGACCTGAAGTAGAAATAACTGAATTCTAAAGATGAATAGTAAACAATAGCTAAAGCAGATTGAAAGGCAACAATTCAACACAGGAATTAAGCATACTTTTTTTTGTCTATTTTAATGCATTTGATCACGGACTTCCTTTGCATTCTGATTCTGAGACAGCAAAAACATTTCTGCATATGCGTAGAGAACATATTTGCCTAAGATACATGTGTCCAACTGAATATCTTAATGTTACATGCTCAGAATTAAACATGTGCTCCAATATTTTTTCTGCAGATGAATGATCTAATATTTTTTAGCCGAGAATATAGGAGTTTGGCACACAAATGAAATCAAACAAATTTGTAATACTCTGAATACCACCAGTAAAATTCCTGCACAAATTTAAAATTCAAAGTGTTACAGGTTTTGCTGCCAGTGATTTTAGGCATAGATTAAGATGTCAAACTTTTTTAACAGACATGAGTTTTATGCAGGCATTGATTATGGTTTTAATAAAAATATAATGTCTATAAAGATTCAGTGACTGTAACAAAGAATACAGAGCAGTTTTGTGACAAACTATTGCTAACTGAAACCATCTACTAACAGTATTGTATACTATGAACCATTTTTAGTGAGTCTCAGCTGGTTTATTTAATCTAACAAAGACAGTGAAGATTATTCATGGCTTCTGGGAGGCTTGTTATCAGATAATATATTTGAGGGATTTTACGGTCTGTTTCAATAATTCTACTGACAAGCCCAGCTTGGGAGGCTAAGTGAACAAACTCACTTGAACAGTTATTGTTGTTCTTGTGTCTTCTGTTTCTGTATAAACCACTTTCCCAAATTTACTGCAGTAAATTTCTTATTTATAATATGATTTATTTTTAAGCAATCTTGGTAACATTTTTCCTTAAACATTTGTCCACAACTTGCCCTCAACCACATTGACTTTCAGTGTAATCATAGGACAGTGTGCTATAGTAATTAACATTTCACCTACTGTATGACAGTTTGGCAGACTTTATACATCCCTAGAGAGCAGTTATAAAAATATATACAAGCAATTAAAAAAAATATTTTCATAGTTTAGGAATAATATTCTCCAGTTTAGTAGTCCCACTAAAATTATGCCACCACTCCCCCTCAAACTGAAAGCACAAAAGGCAGAGATCACACTCCTTCAGACACACCTCTTCCCAGCTACTGACAAAAAAATTTAACTCTGTCCTGGCCAGAACCAGGACATTATCCACCCCTTTTTCTATACCATCTACATCATGCCCAGATCCTATACCTTCCAACAATGGATGGATAGATAGATAGATAGATAGATAGATAGATAGATAGATAGATAGATAGATAGATAGATAGATAGATAGATAGATAGATACACACACCGACATACAGGATACAGGCACCGGTATCATTTCCATAGTAAATGGCCATCCTTTCAAGATGTCTTTTGAGTTTATTTAGTCCATGACTGTGAGTTCTCTCCATCCTAGATGTCTCCTAGGGCAGGAGGGCTAGTGTGTTGTCAGCTGGTTGCAAGCTGCATCAGGAGCACACAGCTGGTCTATGTGGTCCATCCTTATTGTTCTTGGTAGTTATGGCATACCGTGCCAGTGTCATTCACCAACTGATATTATACAATTCAACATTACAGGCTGTTCTCACCCAAACATCAAATTTCCTTGAGGTACACATTGTATTTCCCCATCCCTCTGCATCATGCACCAAGTGCACCCTGGCTCTTGAGCAAAAACAATGCCACAGATGGTTTGCCTTCAATTGAGGAAAGAGTCATCCAAACTGCCTTCTCTAGCACATTTCTCATATGCACCATGGGGACTTTATCCACTTCTGTGGTACGTAAGCATTCTGATTGGGCAGGGTCAGCTCAATTGGTGGAACCTCGAGTGTTGACTAACTGCATAGCATTTGCTAAATGTAGATCCCAATGTTTGAAGGTCCCACCATCCATTGCTCTCAATGTGGTTTTTAACAGTCCATTGTAGCATTCAATTATCCCAGAGGCTGGTGCATGATAGGGAATACGAAATACCCACTCAATACTGGGCTCTCTGGCCCAGGTGTCTATGAAGCTATTTTTGAAATGAGTCCCATTATCCAACTCAATTCTTTCTGAGGTGTCATGTTGTCACAGGTCTTGCTTTTCAAGGCCTAGGATGCTGTTTCAGGCAGTGGTGTGAGGCACAGGGTGCATCTCAATCCATTCATCCAGTGCTCATTTACACCACTGTAAGCATTTACTGCTTCCCTTGGCAGGTTTACAGGAGTGTGATGTAATCAATCTTCCAGGCATCTCCATGTTTATATTTTAACCTTTGTCCACCATACCACAGAGGCTTCACCTGCTTGTCCAGCTTGATTTCAGTGCATGTTTCACAGTTATAAGATAACTGGGAGATAGTGACCATAGTTAAGTCCACCGTTTGATCACGAACCCATCTGTTTGTTGCACCTCTTTTCTTATGAAAGGGCCCACCAAACCAGAAGTAATTCACCCTTATGTTCCCAGTCCAGATTCACCTGAGACACTTTAACCCAGGCAGTCCTAATTCCCTGTCTGTGTTTGCGATGTTCTTCAATAGCACAACCCTTGGGTATGTGTGCATCTACATGACGTACTTTTACAGCCAACTTCTCTACCTGGGCAGCAATGCCTTGCCACAATTCAGCAGCTCAGATGGGTTTACCTCTGCACTGCCAATTGGTCTTTCTTCCATTCGTCTAGCGACCCCCACAGTGCATTTGCTACTGTCCACAAGTCACAGGTAGAGCGCTGGACATTTCTCTTGTTCAGAGATATCTAAAGCCAGCTGGACGGCTTTCACCTCTGCAACCTGATTTGATCCACCTTGTCCTTCAATGGATTCCATGACTTGGCACATAGGACTTCATACAGCAGCTTTCCATTTTTGATGTAGCCCTACATTACAGCAGGAATTGTCAGTAAAGAGAGTGTGTTGCTTTTTATTTTCAGGTAACTGATTATACCGTAAGGTCTCCTCAGCATGTAATACCTTTTTCTCCTCTGATGATGATAGTCTAAAATTTTTGCCTTTGGGCCTGTTTGTGATGAATTACAAGATCCCTGGGCAATTGAGGTTTCCTGCTGTCCTAGTTACAGGGGCTGGAACCAGTTTATCACTATGTGGGTATAACTCAAACCGTGTATTCTACACCCTCTATGACATTTCTGATGGACTGTTAATAGTGCATCATTTGGAGCAACTGCCCAGGACACACCTGACACCTCAGGCTACAAACTGGGCATTAAAGAACTCTGTGAGCTAGGGAAGTGTTTCTTTGTCTTCACATCAATGACTCAGCTGTGATAACTCCCCTCTGGGGAGGCATTAACACCTTCACACCCAGCCTGAGGGGTCATCTCTGATAATGGGACATTAGGGACTAGCATAATAGGCAGTTCCAAATACCTACAACATCCAAGATTCTGAAAATATCCCATGACTCACAGAGTGAAATCATCCATTATGAAATTCCCCATCCTGCGGGAGGTAGTGGACATTCCCTCCTGAACCTGAGAATATATATAATCTTCATGGTTTAGGACTTCTGAGACCACTCGTCAGATCCAAAAGAGGACCAGAACTTCAACAGGACTGTGACTCCCACTCTCGACAAGACTGTGATCATTACTTTGACAGAAGTGCCACCATCATCCTCCCTAACAGGTTTCCTTTCTTTTCACTTTGCACCCAGGAGGACCAAGCGCTGCTGAGCACAGGGGCTAATGAACACCATGCTGCTCATGTCCTAGGGTGCCAGGTTATACATCTGTTCTTTGTGGGTTAAAAACAGTTTTCTCTGTATCATTGTATTTATTGTAATCTTTTTAGTAAATTGTAACTCAGACTCGTAATCTCTTGAGCTGGGTTCATTTCTCCTGATAGTTTCCTTTTAAAGCAGCACACCTGTTCAAGCTCTCTGTGTGATCAGTGTGACCCACTTACTCCATGTGGCATCGGTGGCATGATGTGTGGAAGGGACTTTCTCTTTGAACATCCAGCCCAGCACTGGCTGTTGAGGTGTCAAGAGGAGCTGTGCTTGGGTTTCAATCACTTCTGAAGCAGCTCAAACCCTTTCATAAATTTCCAGTATCTCATTTTCAGTTGGGATGTAACAGGCCTTGGATCCTTTTATCCCTGACTCCAGGACCCCAGAAGTCATTCTTGAGTATTCCTGGGTACTTTCTGCCAGAGATTCCAGGAAGGATCATTCTCCCCAGCTGCAGTGTAGACCACATTTTTTACATCCTGTCCTGTCTTAAAGGGTCCAAGGGCTACTGCATGAAAAATCTCCTGTTTAATCTGTTTAAAAGCTGTTTGTTGTTCAGGACTCCACTTGATATCATTCTGCTTCCATGTCACATGGTAGAGAAGGTTTACAATCTGATTGTAATCTGGAATATCCATTCTCCAAAAACCCTCAGTGCCTAGGAAAGCTTGTAAAATGAAATTAAAATTAGAATCTCCCATAGGTAATAGGGGCAAGCAAAAGGACTATCAGATAAGTACCTTCAGTTTCTTGGTAAAATTATTTTCCACTTTTCACATAGGGCAGAACCAATTTAGGGATAAGCAGGTGCAAAAAGTCCTGAGTCTCAGTTTGACTCATGTCTCCTTATAGCTTTTTTATGGGTCCTGGGGCGCTATGAATTATGTCTAGGCAGGTTACACAGATGCAATGACAGGAACTCTCAATCAAAAGAGCCTAATTTGGAGTATGAGCTATAAGATGGTGTACAGGTGGCCTCTACCATCTTCTGTTGTCTGTTCTTATTCTCTTCTGCTCAGCAGGAGACACTTAAGACAAACTGGGGAAAAGTTTCCAAATGTGCTGTGCTGCACTTTCACTAAGAAAAGAAATGAAACCACAGAAATGTGCCATTCACAGAATATTTCACATCTGATTAAACTCTATATCCAACCTAGTTCCTAGATCATTTGAGCTGCTTGACCAAACCCTTGGTTTAAAAGTAGATTAATTCATTGTTAGTATGTTCTGGTTCCTAACACGGAGGCTATGGATCATGTTATTTGCATAATGTTTCAGATCTGCTTTAACTTCTGTAACTACGAGCCTATTTCCACTGTTAAGTTTATTTTCTTTCATGGTAAATAGACCATAAAGACAGCATGAGGAAAAGTGTGAAAAGAAATAAACTACCTCTCAAAATAAAAATTTTACACAATTGCACCACCGGTTTTGAAAGATGTGTGGTGAGGAACTTAGTAAAAAGAGTATTTAAGCAACGTTCCATGGATACAGTGCTGGCAGCAATACTCTACAAAGTAAGGAAATCGATATAACTGATTGGGCATCCAAAAGAGATACTGAAGAGTCATCAAGGTAGCTTACAAAGAGTCTGCAGAGAGTAAGGAAGTGACTGACACAGCACATATTTGAAAAGAGTGAAGGAGTAAAAGTTTGTGGACAATACTTACCTGTACATTGCCATCCAGAGAGGGAGAAAAACCTCAAAGACATTCTCTCTTTGATTTTAAGAGATTTATTTTTTTTAATAGAAAAGAATAAACTGGTAGGTCTCAGTAATCTAATAAATTTTTGTAAACATTAACCATTCTCTGGCACTTCAGTAAGATACAGACACTAATGCAGAGCTGAAATACTTACTATTTATTTAGGGGAGGGTATTTGAATTTTTTTATCTGTTGCTATCCCAATGCTTCCTACCATTTTCACAGCATGGCAATTTTCATGGTTAGCTGATGATAGCAGAATACACACTACCCTTAATTCACAGCAAATATTAAATAAAAAATGCAAAGCTTCCTTATGGAACAGAAAGATGAAATAACAGAGGTGGTATTATGCAGTTCTTGAGCTGTGAAAGACCTTCCTTGCCTTTCATATACCTAAGCTACTAACAGAAGTCTCAACAGGTCTAGATAAGCAAGAGGCTGAATGGAAATGACAGTGTCTGCTTTTGTAAGAAAACTACAGGCACGTGTAAGCCAGACATTAGGAGAAAGATGCTCAGAAACATCCAGGATGGTACTTTGCAAGTACAACCTGGTAAGAAGCTGGGGAATAAAAATTACGGGACAATTTTCTGAATAAAAAAAACTTTGAGGTTCTGAATAAGGATTCTCCTTCCATTTGGTTCATCATAACTTTCAGGATTTTCTGACCTTTTTCAATAGTATGTAAACACAGATCTGGCAATGTGTTCACCACTTGCTTTCAACCAGCACATAAACCAAACATAAAAAACTGATCAGTGAAAATCAGGCAATCAGTCCATCATTTTTCCCCCTAGATGCAGGGGTGCAAAGGAAAATTATGTAATGAAACTTAAGCAGGTAAAGAGCAAGTTGTGGTCTTACCTGGACTAAGTCCACTTTTCCTGCCTTGGCAAGCAAAGAGAAGAAGGCCTAGAGAAATATTTCTTCTAGAACTATTATACTTCAGGAATATCTTAATATGTAGATAGCTATTGTTGATTTTTTTTTTTTTTTTTTTTTTTTTTTTTTAAATTTTGCTTTAGAAAAATAATGGGAGTAAGGAGTGGTGGAGGAAGAGAACTAGAGACCATGAACCCAGAAAGCATTGGAGTGTTAAGATCTCTCAGAGACACTCAAAATTAAATCCTCTGTTCATATTCAGACCAAGGATTGAAATCTTCTCCCAGGTGAATGTCTTGACTGGAGGCTGTCATCAGTTCTTGGGTTGAGAAGGAACATAACATATTCAGCATAAGTAATTGACAATTTCCTAGTCCATAGTGGTAAGCAAGTTTTAATTTTTTCTTTAAATGACAAGAAATTAATTTAATTATTAAACTTTAAAAAAAATTTAAGTGTCTTGCTCATCTAATACCCGTATTTTTTCTATTAAGGTCAAGCATTTCCTACAGAAGACACCCTTACCAGAAACTCTCTCTAATTCATTATGTGAGTCTTACTGTCAGTGGTCTTTCAGGTTCTTTATCCTTATCTTTAAATGTTTACTTTATTCTCCTCTGTTTCCATGTCACTACATGTACTTTGTGCAGAACCTTAACATTATTTTGTTAAGTGAGCTTTTTTTATGCCTTAGTCTTGTGCATTACCCTGAGGTGCTGTGCACAATTTCTATACATGTCTTTGTAAAAACAAATCTCATAATTTTTGTCTGTCAAGGGAACTATACAGTCATGGAGAGTAAATAGGTAAATACTCCATGATAAGAAACCAGATAGTGTAGGGACAGCTATGATACTGTACTCTTGTAGATTTACCTGTTTGGTGTTTTTTTTTTTACAATATTATAGATGCACTTATAATTTTGACGTTTATTTTGATCTAAAAGTCCTTCTTAAAGGTTACTATTTCTAATTGCACATTGAAATAAATCACAACACTACTTCATAAAAAAAGTCCAAACTCTTTGTAGTTTATCCATTTTCATGGAAGAGAACAATCAAGAAGTCAATAAATAGACAGTAGAGTTACACAAGTACAAATGCAGCATTTTGCTAAAGTCAATCCTAGGTCAGAGATGGAGATTGGACATGAGACCAGGGGCCTGTACATGGATTCTCCATGAACTCAAGGCCTGGGATAGGATTTGAATGATCTGGGTATGTGCATGCTTGCAGACCAAGAAAGTGCAGGGATACATATACCCTTCAATGATGCATGAAGTGCCTCACTAGTGGCCTCTATTTAACAGAACAAGAAGGAAAAATCCCTTGGGTCTTAACAGAAAGACTTTTATTTACTCCTTATGACTTTAAAAAATGGATCAAAGGACTTCAGCATTTTGTAAATGAGGTTATATGGTAATGCAATAGATAAAGACAAAGGCATAATTTGTGTTAATACATATTTTTAATATAAATTACAGGTGCAGCCTGCCATGCAAACTGACTTCAATGGCTCTGTTTTGCTTTGAGCCTGAGGCAACAACAGTTTTGCTTCAGAGGAACAGTCCCACTATGTGTGTCCAGCCACTGGGTTGCACGGCATGTTATTGTTCATTTGTTCTTTCCCTTGTTCTCCAGTGTGGCTCCCTGGAGACTAACATGGTGCAGCTGTTTTCTGAGCCTGCTTGTACTCCTCACCTCAGAACCTAGGAACTGGGAAAATTTGAAAAACACAAATCCCATCAAAAGGGAGGGAAGCTAAGCGGTGACAATCACTCACTGGGTTTTCTGTTTGCTGGTTTATTTGTGGGAGATGTCTGTGATTGGAGATTGGCAGTGTCTGTCTGCCAAAAAGCATTGTACTGCAACATCTCTAACTTTGTCTTGTAGTGATGTTTCAAGTAACTCATCAAACTTTATGTCTTTCTAGTGAAAATAGAATTTTGCTATGTACTTTAATCATAAACTGTGATAAATACGTATTAGCATATATTTCCCTAAAGCACAGGAAGTATGTATTATCAAATCATCAAATATGAGCTCACTAGACATGTGATTTGATATGCCATAAAGCAACCATTTACATAGTGCAAATTGTATAAATGAAGACAATTATCACTGCAGCTAGCTAATGATAACTAAGTAAAAGGTTATGCTGTTGTATGGCAACTTTCTTTTGACTAATAATAGCTATAGTTTTATTATTTCACTTAATTGAATTGAAGGGATATGCTGATGTGATTTAATATTAGGCTTTTAACTTACATTTGTTTTGCAAAACTGTCACTAAAATTTACTAAAAGAGGAAAAAAAGTCCATTAACACTACTCTTCACAATAGTAAACAGTAAAAATTATAATACTTTGACCCTTTAATGAACTGTCAAACACAGTCCATTTAACCTGAATGACTGGAATTTGAAAAGGCCAATTTAGTCAGTGCATTTTTTAAAGTCTGGACAGTTTCCATCAGGAAAATTTCAGACACAGATTTCAAGTACTGCAAAGTCATAGACAGTTTTTGTTATGAATTTTAGAGTCTTTTTTAAACTATCCAAGACTGAAAGCAAACACTGGAAAATTAAGAAATAAATTAAAATAAGCTATAAAATGCATTTGATCTCAAGGATCCCAAATGAAATTAAACAGTAGTTTGGCATCTAGGATTCCTAAGGACTCTTGCCACTACTGATTTAACTGTTTATGGTACTGTCTGTGCCAAACACATCAGTTAGTTCAAGTGGGGCATCCTATGGTTGCAATTGTGTACTTTGCAGTCCAGCTTGGCTTTATGTAGTTTTGCATTTATTCAGACAGTAAACCGTAGGAATGGGGTTCTCTGGCAAAAACTAATCTATCTGGGGTAACAGTCACACATCCTGAAAGAAACACATGACAGTTACACCATTTTGATAATTTCAAAGTTTATTCCTAAATACTCAATGGCTAGAGATGGAAAAGACCTTTTTGGTTTATCAAATCCATCTCTTGCTAAGCAGATATGTTATCTTAAGGAGATATCCCTTGCCTGATCATACAATATTATATATAATATATGCTGTTCGGATGCATATATACATGTCCACATAGGTTAACCCCACAGACATTCAGCACTTGCACAGACACAGGCAGCACCAACATCCTCATCTTGTTTCCCCTCTCTGGCTGAGCAGGATGGAGGTTCACAGGTGAGAATATACATACTCACAATGACTATACACATGCACACAGGTGCAGTGTGCTTCCCACTAGCAACTGGGCTCAGACACCCAGCTGCCCAGCAGCTGCTCCTGTATCCCACCCTCCCCAGTTGCTGGCACCTGGGCATGGGAACACCTGAGACCACAGTCCCACTCTGCTTGCTGGTGCTCAGACCTACACACACACACCACTTACAAGCCTGTGCAGAGATGACCAACACTCCCCTAGCCCCCAGTAGACACCTCGCTAGCAGTCACACACTCGCTCACACACCCGCGCTGGCTCCTGGCACTGCACTGCAGCCAGATGGGCCCTGGCTCTGGTCACACCTGGGACTGGCACAGGGTTTCTCTGATGGTAGTCTCCCGAGCCACTGGCCCCTGAAACCATCCCCTACTCCACTGCTGATTTCTTCCCTAAACATCCCATAGTAAGACTTATGCAATCCCAAAACGCTCTTTCCCAGCATCCCATAACATGCCTCACAGCCCAGGCAGCAACTCCCTGGTCTGGAAGGGGATATGGAGCTAGTACCCTTGGCCCATCATGATGGATGTCATATCTGCACCCTTGTGTTGAGCCTTTCCTGGGACAGCCTTTACTTTGGGTTCCCACCTGTCCTGTGTTCCTCTGGGCTTGCAGAGGTGGGGCTGTGATGGGCTGATGAATTCTGAAGGGAAGCTGTGGCAGGGTGCTGTTTGCTGCAACATCTTCCATTGTCTCTGTGCTCCTTTGTGGATGTGTAGACAAGTTTTTATACCATATGACAAGAAATAAGACAATATTTGATATTTACAATGTCTATTTAAAATAAATATTATATTTAGAAACTAAACATTTTGCAGAACTGCTACTTAGCACAAGCCTCTTTCATTCAATCTTTTTACTAATGCTAGAGAAAACAACTTCAAAGGAAAGTCAGTCTGAAGAAGAAACAACTCAAGATATTTCTCTTTGATTTGGTATGAAAATTGCAAAGTTAATCACACAAATATCCTATAATTATCTCCAGTCATCAAACGTACTGTATTGTGCCTACTGAGATCCAAACCAGAGAATCTGTCCTAATCAGATGTCTACACTCAAATGTTTTCTGTGTTCCTTTATTACTAATGCCATTTCTTTCAGAAAATGTGTGTCCCTGAGGCTCTGCCAACTCTTAAAAGATGTTTAGACAGCATGGTTCAAAGATGAGAATTAGGGAAAAATCCCATTAATTTCAAGGATGTCAGCTAAGATGTCTGAAATTAATCCAGCATCTGGCTGCAGACAGTGGGCTATAACATCCCTCTTAAGATCCCTGGAAAACACCTGAACTGTAGGAAAACTTGTTTGTGCCTGATGCACATCTGTGGCCACACAACACCCCCAAAGCTTTTATGAACAGTAAAATCCATACAGAGAGAAGCCATGGAGACAAGGAATGATTTTCAAAGGCATCCATATTTTTTTTAAATGTGATTTTCCTCTCACAATGAAAACTCTTGAGGGTAAACACCATGTGTCCAGCTAGCTGCAAACACATTACATTTTCACACAATAAAACCAGAATCTCTTTGAAAATAAATTTTTCGCTATCAGCCACCGAGAAGCCAGGTTGCTGAATCCAGTAAATCTACTGAGATTCTCTAGAGAGAGCTCTTCAGGGCAGCCAGCAAAATATAATCTTCGACAGCCATCTCTTTCTAAGCTTCCTTCTGCCCTTGATGTACTCTTCCTTTGAGGCCGACATCAGGTAGTACATCCTTATTCCCTGGTGCTGAACTCTTTGAATCTTGTTTATTTTCAGTGCCATCTTATAACCTTCTATCAATCTTATGATGACACGTTGAAATCCACTAAAATAATTTTCTGAACTCTTGTAAGGCTTCACACAAAATGAGGGCGGGGGACATTGTTACCTTTATGTCTCTTTTTTGCTGTTTGGTCATTGGGCTTTTTTGTAGATCTCATTTTTTTATCAACAGACTTTTTTTTTCCTTCACAGAAATGGACACTGAAGACAGCTAAATTTAGGTATATTTCTTTATTTGAAACTGATATTAAAAAATGCTCTCAGAATTGATATAATTTAACTGCTAACATAAATACAAAATAACCTCGTGGAGATGTATTTTTCCCCTTCGTGAAACAGCATGGATGCTTCCAGAAAGACAATCTCTGTTTTCAGGTGCATCAACAGAGAAATATGGCAAATATTCTGTTTTCTCTGCCTGCTGTTTTTCAACGAAAGAGATGCACACACAAGTACACATGACTAAAAGGACTTATGAGTTCATGAATTAATAAGGGCAACATATGAAGGTGTTTGTGAAAAAAAAACATAAATAAAAGATAGAGGAGAAGATAACCAATGAGTTTCATTCACAGGGTACAAGCTTGATTATGTCATAGTTGCAGAATTTTAAGTGCTATTTTTTTAAATATGAACATCTTAGTTTTTACAAGATATTGAATTCCTTTCACCTTAAATATTTGTTTCCAAGTCTTTCTGTCCTATAAACTATTTTAAGGGACTGTAATCTGGTTCCCTGGTTATGATGGGCCATGACTTCACCTATATTCCCACTTGAGAGCTGGACTACTGTTTTCTTCAACATTACTGTCACTTACTTCACATAAAAACCCAAAGAGCTCTTTCAGTATTGTTACACAGACACAGTTACTCTGATCAATAGAAAAGATTTTAGTATATCACCTAAATTTGGATAGTTGTTGTGTATATCTGTGTGATGGGTTTGATAAATCCCATAAAACTCAGATTAAGGTTTTAGTGTTAGCTAGGCCCCAATTCTGTGGGTCATGTGGTTAGGGACAGGTATCAGCTGACTTAAGTGAACATTGAGATATTTCATCCCATCTGACGTCAGCTCGTCTATAAATCAAAGAGCAGCTCCCAGTTGCTCTCTCTCTTCTCCCTTCAGCCATGCTGAGAGCACCTTGCTCCTGCAGCTCAGAAAGATTAGGCCTCACCGCTCCTGTGCCAAGATATCCACAGCA
>JAWWEU010000111.1:93574057-93602164 GCA_035583155.1 Acropternis orthonyx | reverse complement strand
TGTCTTTTATATCTATACATATATATGTTGTAAATTCGTGTAAATATATGTATATATACCAGTTTCAGTTTTAAGGGGTTTTTTTTCCTCACTTCTTTTAACTGAAACTCTGTCACACTGGAAGGTGGTTGGCATTTTGCCAAGAGTCAAACCAAAACAATAACAATCTGTAAAGGTTGTAACATACCTGAATGAAGCAGCATTAAGTTGTATTTCATACTACCAGGACATATTCTCATACTGTGAACAGTAATCATATTCAACCTTACAAATAAGCAACTTAAAATTAATTTCTTTTACATGCAATCAAAATGCAACCTGTGTAATCAGAAAACTGGAGACTGTGTCAGTCTGTGATAGTACACTATTTGGCAAGAGGGAAGCTTCAGGGAATATCCCACAGTTTCACAAGTGTGAATGTATGAAAGTGAAAATTGAAAATACATTCTGTTAACCAAGTATATGTCTTCAGGATGTAATTTGGCAAACCTTTTACTCTAGTCTTTCCTCTTTTTTCATTTACATTTGACTCAGTGTCAGCCCTAATAAAGTCCAATTAAACCCATTCAGATCATGCAGAAGGCTGCACTGTGTGTTAGATTTGAAGGAAAAGTAAAAAGATTGCTTAAAATAATGTAAAATTCAGCTATGCTACAAATAGGAGTCAAAAAATAAATAATGAGCAAAAATGAGTCCTGCTTATAATTCAGTAAGGAGGCTATATTAAAAGAGTTAATAGCTTAGAGGGGGGAAAAATGAAGTCAAGAAATCCAGAAATAATTTACATGAATTTGCCATAAAGATATATCTGAACATTCATATTTCAAACTACTTCTAATAGTCCCAATGTTTTTCTGAACTTGCTTATTCAAAACCTCTGCATGTTTGATGTTGCCTCGTACCAAAGATTTTTCTGGATAGAAGTTGGCAGATTCCACATTGGTTCGTTCCTTTTAGAAGTATGAATACCATTCAATAGAATAGCTTTTGAAATAAGTTGCTTTCAGCATTGGGGTGAATGGTGCATTTGTGGCTGATGTAAATCCACTTGCTTAGTTTCAAATGCTTTTGGAGATGGCTGCAGTCCATGGCTCAAACTCAAAATAGATAGTAATGGTGGTATAGTCAATAAAAGTAATATGTGTTGAAATACCAGTAATAAAAAACCCAACAACTAGTGCCACTTATCAATAAACAAGACAGAAAGCGCCTCCATACTGGAAGAGAATGATCTGAGAAATTACATTGAATAATCAATCTTGACCCAAATTTTTGGCAGCCTACAATTAGTCAACAGCTCATGATCATTAAGCATGTCCCAGATGATAACATCTAGGAATTTTTTAAGAAAACACTTTGCATCTTTGCATTCCCTAAAAAAGTTTTAAAACTGTATTGTCAGCATTTCTATACCCTCACCATAAACAGCTAGTTGGTCCTGCACATGACTCTCTTTTGTACTGAAAGCACTTCTATACTGAAAATTAGTGTCAACACAAATAGTTTCCTGATTTTTGTTCCTAAAATACAGTACAAGTGCAAGTTTTGTGCATAGTATTATAATTCAACTGTCGTTGCAAATATACATGTGAACTTTTTATAAGGCATATAAAATCTGCAAATGTAGCAAAAGTGTGTTATAGTTGAAATAAATTCAGTCCTTTCATTCTTGCAACCAGTGGAAATGTCAGAAATTGTGGGTTTGGTCCCCTCTAAATGGCTCATATCTAGGATGAAGTCACTGAAAAAATAAAATCACTCTTGCAGCAAAGGTGAGGTTAAGGGTATATCGGCATTAGGACGAAGAGCAGTCCAGTCACTACAAATTTGTAGAAAGAAACAGCAATTAGGGCTTTGCATTTATGCTATATGACTTTCAGGAGTCACTACTTCAGAGTAATGTGTTTGCGACCCTCTGAACAGATTTCCTGTGAGCAGCTGGATCACAGACTTTGTATTTCAGAGTAAACAAATGGACAGGAACTAGAAGGGACCAGGAGAGTCACTTGAAAAATACACTTCTGGTCTTAAGACAAAATTCTGTTGCAAATACAGTCTTAATGCTGCAGAAGACAGAGCCCACCAGAAGAAGGGCATCTTGATTTGCTTAACATCTTTGACCCACCTGAAATGGTAGACCCCTTCAAAAAGACAGTCCAAACCACTGGTTCAAAGAGAAGGAGTTTTACATTTTGTTTATTACGGCAACTTCACGTTGCATACCTGTGAACTAGGGGTGGATTTAAGATCACTCTCTTCTTACATGAGGATGGTAAATTAAATATTCATTATGCAAGGACATTTGTGGATCATTTGAACTAAGCAGAAAGTAGGTCTCTACTTTTTTCTTTTTTTTTCCCCCCTCAATGTCCTAACCAGGCCACAGAATTACTCTCAATAAATATTTCAGTATACTACACAAGGTGATTTCTGCGGGATAGACTGAGAGCAACTCACTGCAGAACACCTGAAAAAATAGTACTTAGACTCCTCAGACTTAATCTACAGCACCAGCAAGAGGAGAGAATTGTATTCCCAAATTCAGATACAGGCTTTAATTTAATGGCTTGACCACTTTACTCCCACGATGGAGAGGGAGTCAAATTCCCTTAAGCAGAGAAGCATTTATATCCAAGTTCCCTCTACAGATGCCTTCCTAAAAGGAAGGTTCTTCCTGGCAGCTGCAAACACTTAGTGCTCCATCTCTTTTGCCTTTACACATGCTTCTCAGTTTGATAGATGTAATTTTTTTCCACAGGTGCTTGAATCTTATAGTAAAAAAAATCAAAGTGAGGATGATATTTGTACATCTTCTGAGTCCTTATGAAATTGGATTTGTTCAGGAACCTGTTTTTCCTGATAGTTACCATCCATTTCAAGGCAACAAAGGCGTGAGGAAGAACAGATTATTATAGCATATCATTTTACTCACCCCATTGGCAGGAGGGATGTCAGTGAGGTACACAACAGGCATATTAAGTCATTGTGTCCATATGCATTTCAGATGGTTTAACTGATATTTTATGAAACTATATTCTGTTCAATTATTACTGCATTTTCACTGCTGTTTTAATAATCAATCATTAAATGTGTTGCAGCTATGTATCATCTTTAGCTTAAAGTTTTTAATTCCACTATCTTTGAGAAGCCTCAGAGCATGCTTAACTAAGAAGGTAAGTCTAATTTTTCATTTCTGCATAATAGGATGAATATTAACATCACATACTAATACTCTGGGATTGTAGAGCTTTCATATTTTCCCCACCTTGTGCCTTTTTCTCTTCATAAATATAAAAAAAGCCATCTCACTGCTCTGTAAATCTCTTCTTCACACTTAGTTCTTCTGAAATGCCTTAAAAAAAAAAAATTACTAAGGAATAAGTGTGCTGTGAGCTCTGTTTTTCATGGGACTCCCATAATTATCCTTACAGTGGGTATTTAATACCATATCAAGTCTTCTTATCTAACACATCATTTAAAGAAACAGATTTTGCCTAGAGGATTTGCAAAGCATGAGATCTCTTTCAGTACAGCACAGCCATGGTAGTCCAGCCCCACTGTGACCAGCGGGCAAGTAGCGCACCTGTGGCCACACTCATTTCCTTGCATGAAGCCTCCTCCCTGTGTATCCTAACCTGGTTGAGTCCTCCACTGCTACCAAGAGTGACAGAAGCTGAAGGTCAGTCAAGCTACATTCGGGATAAGGAGCCCAGAAGAAGTTGTGAGGTTTCTTTGACAACTCAGAAGCAGCACTGCTGTTGCAAGGCAGCATAAGGAAGGGTTTAATGGGAGGTAAAAGCATTCTACTACAAGGCAATAACTTGTGCACTGTGTGCCACCCCATGTGTCTCCCTGTGACAATGATAACTCCCTCTTCCAAGGGCAGAATAATGTTTTCCTATTCCTATTGCTCCCTTGCTTTCTTGCACACAGTGAAGTTGATATCTAATGTCTTGTGTAATTGCCAAAAGCAATTCACTATGTTGTGAATGGCTACACTTCTTCGCCAGCAGATCAGAGTCCCCACTGAAGGTAGATTGGTCAGATTTGCAAGGTATTTCATAAAAAGAAATGAAATCTTGCAAACAGAATGTACAGTAATACATACATAGATAGTCAAATGCAGAAACACTGGCAGTGCTCTACATGTCAACACCTCATTAATTCTTTGCTGAAAGTTCAAAGGAATTTGTTTAATTTATTGTACTTTTGAATTAAATACATTATTACCTGTTTAAATATGTCATCATTTGGTTGCTATCATGTGATAGTCTCAGAGACCTGCCAGTACTCAGTTTAAAATACAAAAGGAAGACCTAGAGAATGCAAATTACAGACCAAGTAAATGTAGAAGTATTGACATATTGTGTTCAAATCAACGTTAACTATAATTTATGCCATGAAATAGAAAGTAATATCTTTTCTTCTTCAGATTTTAGCTTGTCATTTGTAAAGAATTTTTCTCCGTTATTTTTTTCCTTCCAGAAGTGCAAACTTCTTCCTGTCAGCGATTTTGCTTACTTTGCACAGTAGAGGACGGCATGCATTTTTTTCTTTTACTGCTGACTCTATCCACATTTTGCCTGATATGCTTTTCCATCCTCACCTTCACCTTCTGCACCCTGTGAACATAAAAGATAAAAAATAGATTAAATGCAAGGGAGCTGAAAAAATGAGGATGATCACACAGGTTTGTTTTCCTGTGCTCAAAGTAATATTGTCATTTTCTCCAGGACAAGGAATATCTCATATACATGTGGGGTTCAGATGAACGTGCATCATTACATTACAAAATTGAAGTCCAAATTTGACTTAGTCCCTTTTTGACACTTACTAATTGCAATTAAAGGTAACATTTGACATGCATAAAGGGAGCAGAATCTGACCCAAAAAACTTTTGGAACATGCAAGTTTTGTGTATTTACCATGATGGTTATTTGAATAAGCTACAGTAAGAATCTTCTAAAACAATTGTATTCTGCAATTATAATTTTTAGTGCATTTTGCAAATAAAACATTTATTTTGCAGAACAGAAAATGTTCTTTTTCTGATTTTAATCAATTAGATATACTAAAGAATTTTTTTGGCCTCATATTTTAAAGTTCAAACAGAATTACTTCCCTGTCCCCCAAATATGCTTTCTTTCTCATCATAAAAGAAATAGAGGTATCCATCAATATTTGTTTTAGCATTGATTTCTACCAGGAATGTTGATTAATGTGCTGCTGTAGCACAGACATTCTCATTGTGTGCATGTATGAGTATTTGTGCCTCTGAGATAGAGACCTTTTCTCTCTTTTTCTGGCAAGCTGAGCAGAAGGATCTATTTTTTGACAGGCTGCTGCTCTCGAGAGGGCATAAAATCTGCATTTCCTTTCATCTCTCTGGATTAGTGGATTATCCTGCAGTCTGCTTGGTGACTGAGATACTTTATACCCTTCATCTTTGAGTTCTTAAAACTAATATAACAACAACAGGTGTGTTTTTAAGATTTGGCATGTGTTGGAGAGTGAGAGGTTTTATCACATGGCTGATTGGTATCTTAAAATCACAATTTTTATTTTTTTTTTTTCACAGAGACCTCATTTTAGCAACTAACAGTATCATAATAAGAAAGTCACACTTTTTATTTTTGCTTCATTTTGTGATAAAAGCACATCAAACAACAAAGTTGGAAGCCTGCCTCTATTATTTGATCCAGTTTCAGAAGGAGAAGGAATGGGAAACTAGAGAAGAAAAGAAGGGAATTAATTAGAGCAGCAAAAACTGTATAAAGAGGAGGGTTTGTATGATGCTCTCAAGTGTAATGCTGGAATAGGAAACCAAATTTAATTAAAAAAAAATCCAAAAAAAATCAAAAAACACCCCCACAACCTTTAAAAGAAAGTGCTGTTCCAGTTAACTGCCTCCCAACTTCTGGCTTCCAAGCAAATTCTAACAGGTCTAAACGGAAGGACTTGACATCACCTCCACTGCACAAACAGAAATATCAAAGCAACTGGAAAAAGCAGCTGGAGTATCCTTCCATACCCCACTGCCAGTCACAGCACTCCCTCCCTGACCCTCACCCTAACCTAGAGAGCCTCAGCGAGCCTAGACTAAGTTTCCCACACCAGATGTGTTGTAACACTGTTTTTTTTCCTGCAGGTGATTCAGGGAGGTAAAACCATCAAGTAGCTAGAGATAGGAAGCAAACAACAAAAACATAAGTACCAAATGAAGAGAAAAATGAAGATGAAAAACCATAATTTTGCCTACAGGACAAGATTCTACAGTCCTATTTTAATATTGTATATCAGCAAGGTTGAAATTTAATTGTTCTTCTAGTTTTAGATATGGTCTTTCTTTTTCTAGATCTTTAATTTTTCTATCAAATACTCCTCCTATTTTTATACTCAACTGATAATTTATTTTATCAATAATTAAATTCTACCATCTATCACAGAATGTATGAGTCAATTAATTTCTTACCTATGTTTCCTAAAGTCAAGGCCTTTTCTGCTCCTCACTCCACCCTGCCACTGCACAGGTTGGGGGTAAAGAAGAAGCTGAGAGGGGACACAGCTGGTACAGCTGACCCCAAATGACCAAAGGGAAGTCTCAAACCATATGGCATCATGCTGAACAATAAATTGAGGGGAATTGGTTGGGGGGTGGCAACCTACTCCCTGGGGACTGGTTGGGTATCCGTCAGTGAGTGGTGAGCAATTGCACTGAGCATAATTTGTTTTGTGTGATCTCTTGACATTATTAGTATTTTCACTTCCCTTTTCTGTCCTATTAAACTGACTTTATCTCAAAAAATAGGTTTACTGTTTTTTTCAGATTCTCTCCCCCATCCCATTGTAGGGTGAGTGAACAAACAGCTGTGTGGTGTTGAGCTGCCTGCCAGGATAAACCATCACATTTTGTTTCCATATAGCCTCTTATGATTCTTAATCTTTTCAAACTGCTCTGTCACATATTTAATCCTTTATGTATGTGCTTCTCAACAAAGATCTAGATTCTCCTCATGCCCTGCATTTGGAGTTCAGCTGAGATTCACATAGCTTCTAATGTATGTCCTGGCCCTGTCTGTAACAGTGATCATCATTCATTATAGGGTAAGCTGAAAGTCTCTGAGACCTTCTGGCGATATTATTTATTTCTGGTAATACCAGCAATGTATGAAGCATTTTTAGCTACTCAAAACCATACAGCCATTTCCCAAAGAACATCATACAGCCTTTAAAGGAAGCAAGTCCTAGCATAACTGAAACATGAATAAAGGTTTCAGTAGCAGCACACTCAAGACTAAAGACAATGTCTTGAGATAGTGGTTGTGCAAGCCAAACTAAATAAAAGAGACTGATGGAGAATAAAACTCTAATTCTTTTAGGCCTAGCAAGACCAGAAACAAAGACCATAAGTTTTAAAGCTAAAAATAAATTGCTGTAGCATGAGCATAGCATATGGCATGGAGAACATGGAGATTCAAGCAGGTGAAATGAGGAGAGCTAGCTATAAGTGCACTACTCTTTACATTGATATCTCAGTTTGCTACCAGCAGTAAGACATTTGAAGCAATGAGAACAGGGGGAAAAAAAAAAAAAAAGAAAAGAAATGAAAAGAAAATGAAGAAAATTAAAAAACTGAAACATTCTGTAAGAATGAGAATAATGAAAGGACAGAAAGTCACCACCAGTACAGCACGAGATAACAATTAAAATAGGGAAAAAATCTAGAAAATATGTTTCCTTATTTGAGACAATCCAGAAGTGTGGACCACTGACAAGGGAGTGAAAAATGCACTGAGGCTCAGCAGGCTGAGAAAAATGAACTGTCTTCCACTGCAGCTGTGGGATTTAACACTTGGCAAAGTCCTGTGTCACAAGAGAATGGTTTCAGTACCCTGCAAGTTTGCACCTAGAAAGTTGGTTTGTAAAGTGACTATTTCAGATTTGGACTAAAACAATATAGCTGAAACATTAAAAAATGCATTCATTTGCTACTATGCATTTCCCTGACATTGCTGCAATGTAATCAGCATTCTGTGCCAAGATCGGTGGTGGAAATTTGAGAACGCTGCAGGGCTGTGACACACTTAACAATGAAAAGGTCCTTTTTAAAAAGACAGAATATTCACCATTTTCCATTTTTAACTATCAGCTTTATTTTGCCATTATTATCATAAATTTGCATTATATTATACAGATTTATAAATAATTCCAAATGTAAAATAATCAGAAGTTATTAAATTGGGAGGTAGGTTCTCCCATGAGAGAACTGCATGAAAGATGCAAGAAGTGTCATGTTTTGAAAAAATACAGCTGTTATTAGGCTAACAAATGTCTAGTCCCAGATACTGCCAACAGCTTTCATCCAACAGCAGGACCTACAAGCTATGCTGCATGGCCTGACCATAGTTGATGACTGTTTCTCTCTTAATCTTCCTGGCTTAGCAAGTTAAATCAGCTAAAGGTAAGTGTATTGGGTTTGTGTGGCTGGGTTTTGGTAGTGGGGAATTTTACAGGGATGGCTTTTGTGAGAAGCTGCTAGAAGATTCTCCCGATGTCCAAAGGAGCCAATGCTAGCTGGCTCCAAGAGGGACCTACTGCTGGCCAAGGCCGTGCCCATCAGCAGTGGGAGTAGTGCTTCTGGGAAAAAGTAGTTAAGAAGGGAAAAAATAATCCCTGTGCAACTGCAACCAGAAGGACTATGTGAGATGAACAGCTCTGCAGGCAGTGAGGTCAGTGAAGAAGTAAGGGGAGCAAGTGTTCCAGGAACTGGAGCAGAGATTGCCCTGCCGTATGTGATGAAGACCATGGTGAGGTAGGCTGTTCCCCTGCAGCCCGTGGAGAACCGCATGCTGGAGAAGGATGCCTGAAGGACGCTGTGATGAAGCCTGTGCTGGAACCAGCTCCTGGCATGACCCTGAGCAGAGAGGAGCCCACACTGGAACAACTGTGCTGGTAGGACATGTGACCCTGTGAGGGACCCATGCTGGAGCAGTCTGTTGCTGAAGGACTGCACCCAGTGGAATGAACTAACACTGGAGCAGTTTGTGAAGAACTTTCACCCTGTGGGAAAGATGCAGGTTGGAGAAGTGGCGAAGGACTCTTCTGTGAGAGGGATCCCAGGCTGGAGCAGGGGAAGAGAGTGAGGAACAACGAGCAGCAGAGACAACATGTGATGAACTGATCACAACTCCGTTCACTACACCCCTGCACTGCTGCAAGGGAGGAGGTAGATAACTTGGGACTAAAGTTGAGCTTGGGAAAAAGGAAGAGGGAAAGAGGGAAAGAAAGGAAAGGTAGGGGGAAAGTGTTTTAGGGAGAAGTGTTTTAACACTTGATTTTTATTTCTCATTTTCCTACTCTGATCTGATTATCAATAAATTAACTAAGTCAAGTCATATTTTCTCTCCCTTGTCCACCTCAGGAGGGGAGCGATAGAGCAGCTTTGGTGGGAACTCGACATTCAGCCAGCATCAATCCAGCACAGTAAGTAAGGTATCCTACATTCTTTAAGCTTCTGATAGTATCTTCTGAAAGGCAAAGGGCTTCTCTTAGAAATAGTAGTTATTTACAAAATCACATGATGTTTCTCAGTAAGGGCTTAACATACAAGGCATGATTGTTCTCATGGAGCATGACTTGAATCTTAGAGACACTTCATGATGATAGTTACACTATCATGAAAAAAGGTTTCAAGAACAAGTGTGTCCATAGCGTTAATGTGTTTAATTGCAGAGAAACTTTCAAGACCACCTAGTAGAGCAATGTAATGTTTAAACTTTAGCCCCAGGAGTTTCAAACTTGCAGAATCCAAAACATTTTGATTTTTTAATTTAAAAATAATATTTGATTAAAACTTTCCTCTGACTTGTTTAATACTTTTTATTTCCTCCAAACAAAGCATTCTAAACAATTAAAAGTTCAAACTTGGGTTTGAATTGAAAACCAAACATTTCAAATTGCATAGTTTTATTTTAATTTATGGGTTTGGTTTTTTTAAAAATTAACAAACTCAAAATCCATTTTCATTCAGTTTTATTCTAAGGCCTTTTCCAAGTCACTGCTTTCTACATCACTATTCTTGACTCCATAAATATGTTGTAAATTCCCTTTTTCTTATTATATGACCCTGCATATGTTCAAATTAACCTTACCATATCTTTACTAAATGATGTATAGCAAACTTTATTACTAAACTGCCTCTGCTATTATTTATTGTTCTACCAATGTTCATTTCACCCATATATTTATCTGTATTGATTTTATATTTTCTGTAAAACATTGATAAAGACACTGAGCACTGGTCCCTGATGGATGCACATAGCAGGAGAGTCTGTAAACTATAAGCATTTTGTAAGTACAGTAAACTATAAGCACTAAACTAATGAGTATTTAATATATTGAATATGGACTTTGTGAATGTTGTTATGGCATCTTAAGACAAATATCTCTGTGTTCTATCTCTAGCTATATTATAAAATCCCAGTTACTATCCTAAGCAAAATGTAATCTCATCAGAAAGACACCACTTGTTTGATAAGAGCTGTTTATTATAAAACTATACTAATTGTTATTAATTATGCTACTATCTTTACTGATTTTATCCCATATCATTCTCTATTGCTGCCTAAAATGAAAGCTGAGCTAGCTTATCAGTTCTGCTCTTTCAGAGTTCACATTCTTAACCTTTTTAAAGTTTGGTGCATCAAAAAAGTACCAATTGTACTAATGAACAAGTAGCAGAGAACTGGAAGGAATACCCTTGGCCCATTTCAGCTGCCACAGTCATTTAAACTATGCAGTATTTCTGTATGCATGCTGATTGCCAATCTAAAAACAATTTGAGGCTTTTTCCCTCACTGATATTATTGGAAGTTTGTGCCAACTTTTCCCCATATCCAGCTTGTATATTCTTACTTTTAAGGCAATATTATCATTTATAGGCAATGGTCAAACTCCTTCCCAAAGTATTTACCCTAGTCTTCTCCTCTGGAGTATTTATACACTCTAAACAATTTTAGGTCTTTCATCTTTTCTATTGCTGGGCTCAGCAAGGCACCATATGATAGTCTAATCATTTTGCTGATCATAGTATTAGCTTTTCTCTCCACCTGTCCTACTTTGAAATACATTTTCTTGTGTGTGACCAAGCTATACTCAGTATTTAGCAATGGGTGTACTGTTTTGTATTTTTCCTATTTTAGTTGGAAATACATGACATTAGCTGAAGCTTATACTTTTTTTTTTTCTTCCTAAGGCACACTGAATTGCTGGCTCATAAACATTCTATGGTTGACTAACATACACATCTCTCTCTTTTCCTGTGTCATTTCAAATGAATGAGGCCAGTTAGTAGCTCTGACTCAAGATCAGTAGTTCACAGCCAAATCTATTCCAATGATCCAGTCTTGTGATTTAAAAATGTTTAACTTATTTGATGGTTGCTGTTAATCATCCTCTGGAGTTACAAAGAGAAGTGAACATATTTCATTTTCTCTGGCACATATGAATAAATTACCCCCTTCTTTCCAAAGACAGAGAGGTGTTCAACCAAATGTTTCAGACTCCTCTGTATCAAGAGAATTATCATACTTTTCAAGATCTTATGCAGACTTCATTCCAAATCTATGAGGGAATCTAATCCTCCTGACGATAAGCCTCCATATATAGTATCAAGGAATTTTGTCATCTTTTTATTTGGGTGATTAGAAATACTGGGAAAAAAAGGTGGAAATTGAGAATTCAGAGAACTTCAGAGTTAAACAGTCATAACTACCTAATGATTTAACTTTACACTCTTCTGTGAGGAATGTAAACTTTTACAGTGGTTAAGGTGAAGTTGCTAGGCAGACAGTTTGACTGGATGATCTTGAAGGTTTCTTCCATCATTGATGATTCTGTGATTCTAACTTTTAAACCCTTTTCTTGAAAAACAATCCCTGTTTTAGGTGTTTTGGAGTGGGTTTGGGGTTTTGTTTTATTTGTTTGGTTGGTTTTTTTCTGAAAAAAAGAAAAGGAACATATCTGAATCTATTCAAATTGGGAACCAACTTTAAAAACTTTCTTAAAAGACATCTGGGACTTCACTACAAGCCTTGGGAAACGTATGGGATGAAAGTAATATGGCAGTGGAAAAATGGAGAATACCAGGAAGTGAAACATCATTTCAGTTCCAAAAAGGACAGGTTCAAATTTCATCATAAAATGAATAGCAAGGAGATAGGAGTAATCTATTGTTGAAATACATGAAATAATTAATCTGTATTTGTTGCATGGCAGAGCATAAAACTATGATACCACTGGAAGGGCAGCTGGTCTCCCTTTTTAATTTGCCACTTAGGTACTTTTAATCAGTACATTGCTTCCCCTATCACACAAATTTATGAGCTGTATGACTACTGGCTATTGGAGCTTGTTACTATGGCTTAAATTCTCATTTCTGTCAAAAATGAGAGGCAGAACCAGACTAATTGCACCATACCAGCTCACTGAGGTTGCTAAAAATGTTTAGGCATTTCTGGTGAAATACTCCAGTCCAGCTTAGACTAATTTCAGATAAGAACAAAATTGCTTACTGAAAGCTGCTAAAAACCTTAACTGTAGTTGTCTTTGCCTGAGAAACTAGGTAGGTAGCATCCTTGATTATGATCCTGTAGGTGACAGGCACTCCCACATTTTACAAGTGAACCTCTCTAGACCTTTTATATGATGGAGTGGCTCTTCCATATAGAAAAGAGAAGTACTGCAACAACTCTGGTAATGGAGGGTCTCCAGATGGGGTAGTAAAACATTGCCTTGTACTGGGACTAACCAGCACTTCAAACACATGATTGTTTACTGTGGAGAAGATGTCTAATAGCTTTTCATGCCTGTGAATACTGTAACATGATACGTTGAGGTAAACTTATATCTGGTTCACAGTTGAATCCTTTGGGTTTTGTTGCTACAAATCACCCCCACAGAGTAAGCTATACCTACTTTCATTCAAGGATTATAGTGCTAACTTTCTCTTACATGTGTGATACTGTGTGGAATGCTCAGATAACTGAGCAAGGTAGACAGAGATAGGTGAGCCTTAGGAGAGACCCACAGAACAATGAAGGAGTGATCTCAGCTAGAACTAATTAAGATAGTAGTTTGTTTTCCCTTCTTCCTCTTCTTACCTATTTTGAAGTGGTTTGGTGATAGCCACTTCTTTGTTCACATCATCTGTTTACCTTCTTTGATTTTGGTTTTCGCCATTGGGGAAGGAGGGTGGGAGGAGATATGAGATGCCCAAAAATGTTATCTGAGGCTTAAGTGCAGCCACGGCTGTGTATAACCTAATAAAAGTAATAAGCTTTTAGAGTGATCACAGACCATCACAGACTATACCAAGTTGGAGGGGACCCACAAGGATCATTGAGTCCAACCCACAGTTCTGCACAGGACCATACCCATGAGTCACACCATGTGCCTGAGAGTATCATTCAAATGCTTCTTGAACTGTGTCAGGCTTGGTGCTGTGAGCAATTCCCTGGAGAGCCTGTTCAGTTCCCAACCACCCTCTGGGTGAAAAACTTGTTTCTAATATCCAACCTAAACTTCCCCTGACACAACTTCAGGCCATTTCCTTTGGTCCTGTCACTGGTCCCCACAAAGAAGAGATCAATGTCTGCCCCTCCTCTTCCCCCCACGAGGAAGCTGTAACTGCAATGAGGTCTCCCCTCAGTCTCCTCTTCTCCAGGCTGAACTGACCATGTGACCTCAGCCATTCCTCTTACGGCCCTCCATATCTCCATTGCCCTCCTTTGAACACTCTAATAGCTTAATATCTTTCTTATATTATGGCATACAAAACTGCACATCATATTCAAGGTGAGGTCACCCTAATTCAGGGCAGAGCAGGACAATCCCCTTCCTCAGCTGGCTGGCGATGTTGTGCCTGATGCCCCCCAGGACACGGTTGGCCCTCCTGGCTGCCTGGACACTGCTGGTTCATATTAAAACTTGCCATTGACCAGGACCCCCAAGTCCCTTTCCATTTACTGCTTTCCAGCATCTCATTCCTCAGTCTGTATGAACATCCAGGGTTGTCCCATCCTGGGTGCAGAATCTGGCACTTTCCCTTGTTGAACTTCCTACAGTTGGTGATTCCCTAGTCCTATCATTTGTCAAGGTCTCCCTGCAGGGCTTCCCTGCCTTTGAGGGAGCAAACAGCTCCTCACACTTTTCTATCATCTGCAGGCCTGCTTAATATCCCTTCCAGTCCTGTGTCCAAGTAATTTATGAAGGTGTTGAAGAGCACAGGGCCCAAGATTGAGCCCGGTGGAACCCCAGTGGTGACAGGTCACCAGTCTGATGCTACCCCATTCACTATTACCCTTTGTGCTTGACCCATGAGCCAATTGCTGACACACCACATGATGTGTTTATCCAGCTGTGTGCCAGACAGTTTGTCCAGAAGGATCCTGTGAGAGACAGTATCAGAAGCCTTACTGAAATCCAAAAAGATTACATCAACTAGCTTCTCTTGGTGACCAAGGTGTGTTACCTTGTCATAAAAGGAAATCAGGTTGGATAATCAGGCCTTTCCCTTCATGAAGCCTTGCTGGCTGTGACCAATGACTGCATTGTCTTTCAGGTGTTTTTCAATACCTCCCAGAATAATCTTCTCCATAACTTTCATGGGCACTGAAGGGAGACTGAAAGGTCTGTAGTTTCCGAGGTCCTCCTTCTTGCCCTGCTTGGGAACTGGGGCAAAGTTCTCCAGCTTCCAGTTAGCTAGGATCTCTATGGATTTTCAAGACTGCTCAAAAATCATCAAGAGAGGTTTTGCAATGACATCACCTAGCTCTTTGAGAATTCTGGGATAAATCCCATCAGGCCCCATAGACTTATAGGGACCCCTATTTCTTAACACATAATCCCTCTTCCTTAAAATGATATAGTGGGTCTGGCTGACACAGAGTTCATTTTACCATAGCAACCCTCACAGTGCTGTGCTTTGCATTGGTGGGTAGAGAGGTATTGATAATATACCAGTGTTTTGGCTACTGTTGAGCAGGCCTGGCACAGCACCAGCACTGTCATTCCAACATTCCACCCCTCCCAACCTCCTGTCAAGGGGCTGTGGATGGTCAAGATCCTGGGAGGAGGCACAACCAGGCAAGCTGACCCAAATTAACCAAAGGAATATTCCATACCATATGACTTCAGCTCAGATATAGAAGCTAAGGGAAGGAAGAGAAAGATGGGGCATTTGTTGTTTCCAATGTTTGCCTTCTGGAACAACCAGTACATGTGCTGAAGCCCTGCTTCCTGGAAAGTAGCTGAACACTACTTGCTAATGGAAAATTGAGAATAAACTCTTTTCTCTTTGCTTGTGCACACCTTCACTTTTGCTTCAGTAAACTGCCTTGTCTCAATCTACAAGTTGTTTCCCATCTTATATTTAATCCCTCATCCAGATGAGAAGGAGAGTGATAGAGCAGCTTGGTGGGCACCAGTCAACATCAACCCACCCTAAATGGACATACCAATAGAGGTAATCACGGGTGTCTGTGGAAAACAACTAGAGAAATCTTGCAGGTTAGTTTGGATTTCACCACAGTTTGAGAACTGCATTACAAGCAAGTTTCAGGCTCTTCATTTGAATCTTAATTTTCATATACTTCTACTTGGGATTTTAGGAAACTTGTGTATTATTTGGGGGCACACCAGGAACTTTCTGTTAAGTTTTTCACTAGCAGGAGCAGTAAGTATTAATCATGTTGTGAACCATATCTTAACTCTGTTATATCCCTTAGACATAGACATTGAAAAAATTCCCAGGATACATTTGTGAAGAGATGTGGACTTGTATTATAAAGCATTTCTTCTGGACAAAAGAAATTACTCTGAGGTGGAAACCAATGTTTCCTAAATAAGGCACAGCTGGGATTCACAGCCTTAGCAAACCTGGCTGAGTTCTCTGTAATCTAGATGGTGACAAATATCACAAGGAGAGATGTGAAGGATATTGGAGAACTCTAGGAAGCAAGAAGGTACCTACTATGGCACTCCTAGGCAGGAGTTACCTAGTGGTAGGTGTATGATGAGGTCAGTCTTGTCTCATACAAACTGCAGATAAGGGAAAGAAGTTATTCCTCTCCCTTAGCCCAGCTGAGTCATCATTTACTCCAGGACCAGGTCATGCATCAAGAATGTGAAAGACCTGGCTTCTTTCTTTGTCTGGTTTCATCTGAAAGTGAATATTTTCATATCTCTTGGGACAGTGACATGATTGCTGTCCTTTTGGTGAGGGGTGGCTCAGACTCCTAAGTGGAACATGCTCCACCTCCAACTGAGAAGTAGTATTTGGACAAATAAGCAATGAAAAGTCTGAGTGGTTATCACCATCAACTCGCTTGGGGTGAAGCGTCACTGGATTTGATTGTCTTCTGCAGCTTCTACTCATTTACACAAGAAAAAAAGAATGCCTCCAACATAAGGATGAGTACAGTTGCTCTCAGTATATTGAGTACTCTGAGAGTTAGTAAAATTTTCCCAGAAAATCACAGAATCATTAAGGTTGGAAAAGACCTTCAGGATCATCAAGTCCAATTTTTGACCAGACTCCATATGCCTACCACACTGTATCATGAGGTGCCATGCCTACTCATTTCTTGAACATTTCTGAAGATGATGACTTCACCATTTCCCTGGGCAGTCCATTCCAGTGCTTAACTACTCTTTCAGTGAAGAAACTTTTCCTAATATCTAACCTGAACCTCCCCTGGCACAACTTGAGGCTATTTTCTCTTGTTCTGCCGCTTGTGTTCTGGAAGAAACAAATAACTGAACAGAGAGAAGGACTTGACATCAGTTCTTACCCTTTATTTTTTACTGCAGGGTGTAACTGTGGATGGAGACTAGGCAAGAAACAAAATGCCAAGAATTTACCAAGACTGATAAAACTATTCTCAGTTGTGTGAAAGGCTGTGTGAGACAGATGTTGTTGGTTGAAGTCTACCTGGACGTAAGTGGCACTGTTCAGCAATGGCATTTCACTAATAGAAATACAGGTGAAAAAAGACTGAATGCTGGACTGGATGGCACCTGTGATGCTAAAATGGAAGGAAGAACTTTCCAGACAATATTAGTATAGATAAAATAGAGAGCAGATCCTTTAATTAAAAGTGCTTTTAGGTGCAATTAATACATAAATGCACTATATAAATAAATATATATACATAAATGCACTATAACACTAATTAATTATCATATCTACTGGCTACATCCAACCCAAGAATTGCGCACTCCCAGAACCTCCCTCAGGTCTCCCCCTTGGCACGCCTTTCCAGAATTGAGTCAGAGGTCTCAAGACCCTCTACTTCCTCATCATCACCACCCTTACATCACATCCCTTCTTTGGAATGTCTCCAAGGTTTCGGGGCTGTTATGGGTTTAAGGTTGGAGAATTTTCTCTTTCCCTCACCCGCCTGGACTGGGAGTGAAGTCTGGAGCGGAGGGGAGGGGGTGGGGAGGGGGGAGCTTCCGGGGGAGGGAGGAAGGAGGGGAACGTTTTTTACTTTCGGTTTTGGATCGGTTTCATACACACGCGCGGTTTGGTCGGCGCTGTGTTCGGAGCCAAGGTCTGCAGCCTCCGGAGGTGCCCCGCTGCATCGGAGCGGCTCTCTGCAGTTTTCCTGTGGATCCAGGGGCATCGAGACAAGCCAGTCAGTCCTCTCCTTCTTGCTGCCTCGTTGCCGTTGAGATGCCCTGTCCTGAGCCGAGCCCCGTCCCTGGCCCGCCGCTGCAGTCAGACATTTTCCCTCCCCCTCCCGGTGCCCGGACGCCAGCGGCCGCCCCTGGCCTGTCACCGCTGACCACCTGTGCCCTGCTGCCGGAGCAGGCACGGCCCCCCCGCACGCACCAGCCCAGGCCATTGGAGCCGTTGCCGACCAGGCAGGGTCCCGTCTGCCTCCACTTCCTGCCTGCGGTCCCGCCTGCCGAAAGCCAGTGCCCCTACTGCTTCATCCACGCGGCCCGGGAAGGAGCAGCGTGGCTGCACCACAGCGCAACAGTGCCACTCACTGTCCGTGACTAGTATCACAGAACTTTCCAAACGGGTTTTTTTTTTCTTTTTTTTTTCGTGTTCTTTTGTTCTGTTGTTTCATTGGTCCCCAGTTTGTGGGTGTGTGTTTACATATATATGTAGAGAGAGAGAGCTGGTTTGGGAGCTGTTATTTTCCCCTTTTGCCCTCTTGCCATTCATCTAATTAAACCTATTTCCTAATTTGAAAATCTACAGTGAGTCTTGGTGTGCTTAATCGGAGGGAGTCTTTTGCTCTCTTGGCCCCCAGATACCTTAGTTTTCTCTTTCAAACTAAGACAGGGGCCTTCTCCTTTGACCAGAAAGATGTTTTATTATGTCCTTTCATGTATGTGTCCCAAAAAACTATGTCCCTGCTAAAACCTTTATCCTTGAAAAGAACATTAAACAAAACTTCAAGAATTTTGAGAATTCAATATAAACCACGAGAAAGGGCTTCAGTAACTGTTAATTGTTATTCTAAGAAGTTAGAAACTATACAGCTATATTAAAAGTTGATATGCTACAAATCTTAAGTATCTTAAGGCATCACCTGGTTTAGAGTTCTGATTTAAAACCATTAGGAAAACTTTTTTCCCATCCTTTGCTTTAATATTCCCTTATTAACTTATTTTTTGCTGTGATATGAATAATAAAATACTAAAATTTAGGGAATATATTATCTTTCTCTTTCTTTTTGTAATTTTATGCTTATCCTATGACAGCTGTATAAAATGCAACTTGAAAAAAATCAGTCAACACTTCTGAAGTATCTCTGCTTGGAGATGCTCTTTTAGAAAAGTTTGATTCGGCACTGTGGAGTTTTGAATGTCAGGATGAATGTTTTACAGAAATTATTTGCTCAAATATGGTTACATCTAGGGGGGAAAAGAAGAAAAGAAAATTCAGCACAATGTTAAAGTTTTTCGTTGTATCATGTGCTTTGTTGTTCAGGATTTCAAGGTATGAGCAAAGTCAATGAAAACTGATGGTACTGCTTCCCATGGTTAAGAGCAGAATTAATTGTATAACAACATACAACCCTGTATCACACAATTCTTATTAAAGTCATATATATTTCTAACATGAAGAAGTATGACAATTACAACCAGTATCAACTGATATAGCTTCAGGCATAATGGATCTTCTTGGCAGATCTTACAGTATTTCACAGAAACAGTTGACAATGGTATCTGTATCACAGTAACAAAATTAGCCCTGAGGTACTTGACACAATACCAGTATATTATGATTTATACATGTTTAGGACCTCACATATTTTATTTTTCTGTTCCATTTGTTTTTTTTTTTTCTTTTGTTGCTGTGTTTTTCTGACCAGGTTTTACTGACTTCTTTAAATAGTCTCTATTCCAGCTATTTCTCCTCCCTGGTATTTCCAGAATTTTTATTTTTTTTTTCAAAAATTTGCAAGTTTTCTGAAGAACTCTCTCTACTAAAAAGAGTATGGAATCTGAGAACCCATGTGGCCCTCACTCTCATGAAAAATTCATAGTGATTTAGACATAGTGATAATTGGACCACAGAGATATGACAAGTTTTTCTTACTATAGTTCTCTAGAGTTAGAAATTATTTCTGGTACTTTTATACATCTTTGTTTAATTAAATTTCACCAAAGTCATAGGAAATAAAATGGAAATAAAGTGCTACTCTTTTACAGTAAGGATAATTAACACTGAAAAAAATTGCCTGAAGATTGTGTAAGTGGAAAGGCCATTTAGAAAATATGCTCTATTTTAACCACAAATTCGTACATTTGCTAAACAAAATAGTATGTACTAGCCTATGACTAATCTCAGACAAGTTGATGGGTGACATATTGGCTATTTTGAAAAAAAAGGAATCAGAGGCTTCCAGAAAATACACCTTTTATAATTATTACAGTGGTTGTGGGAATTTGTATAATTTCTGTCAAAACCATAAAAATACAAATAACATTAAAGAAAAATGCCTAGCAATATATGCACCCATAGTCACGTCCTAAAATATTTAGTTCTCTTCCTTCTGCTTTTATGCAGTCTAGAGAAATTGGCTGACATTACAGTGTACCAGAAGTCACTTGTGCCATTTGTGTTATTTGTTCTTTAAGAAAAGTCAGCACTTGACAAGTTTTTTGTACTGATAATGGCCTGCTACAACTCAGTAACTTTCAAAGCTGTTAGTAGCTAACTTCAGCTAAAGACAAAAGCTTACAAAGAGCATGGCGGGGGCAGGGGGGTTGTTTCCTTGTTTTCTTTAAAGGAGTTATTGAAGCCCTGAAGCAATTCTTCCATTTATGAAAATTTTTCCTAGGAATCATGATGCTCCTGATTTCAGCACTGTAAGAAAAGGAAAGCTCTGATTTTTATGTCTTGTACAAATTTTTCAGAAACATCTGAATCTAACCTTTTTTTAATCTGTACTTGTAAAACTCTCTACTCTAGAATGAAAAGTCTCTTGTTTCAGAATAGGAGCCTCCACTCATCTTTACTAATATGACCTGTTTGACAATGCTTGTTGCTAAAAGAGTGTCCTGGACATATATAAAATTTCCTTGTAGGAAGTGTTTACTCTATGACCTATCTAATGCTCCAGAAATGGCAGAAATTTCCAGAAGAGACTGTCACTGCAGGTTCCTTTAGGCTGTAAGTGGTCTGTTCACATTCACCATGGCACAAGATTTCTCCCAGATCCTGGCATGTGTGTATGCTCTTGTCAGCTGAAGAACTTGCAAAATCAAGTTAATTCTACATGTTCATCCAGTGACTCCAGCCAAAACAGCCTAATAATCAGCTTGTCTCTGCTGTGCCTTGAGTATGGTGTATAGATCCCTGTGCTAGCAGAGATGCAACTCAGTAAATCCACATGGTGCAGATCAGCTCCATGGCTGACCTAACAAGCCCCACTTTGCAGCTCTCTTAATTAGCCTGAATGCACTGCTGCACAAATGTGGCTTAGCCTGCAGTGAGCCCCAACTGATTCACATCCAGACAGCTCAGGGAGCTTGGCACTATGCATCCACTGCTTCTGGTTCTGGTTATCATTATCAGCCCTGTATCAGTTGCCTTCATGTCAGTGCTGTAAACAGATTTATACACCTATTTGGAAACTTGCTTGGAAAACTCACCATTGAAAAGCTTTGTTTGCTTATGCAGATATGGACCAACATTTTAATTAGGTAAACATTAATATTTATTGGAAATGCTGATATTTGAAGAAGTTACAAGTAGTTTGTTGGGGGATTTTTTTATTAAAGTGATCATTTCATGACAAGGATTATTATATATTATTCATTTGTTTGTATCGTGGGTGCTAATATCTTTACCATCAATCCACTGGCAGCCATTCCCCAAAAAGAGAGAACTTCTTTGACACAGAACATACAAAAGTAAAATAGCAGCTCTTTGTCAGCATGATTTTAAAGCTGATTTTTAATGTGAATTTAAACTTAGAATTTCTAGGAATCCTGTACAATGTAATGAACAGGTTAACCTTGTTCATGAAATCGCATGTGGGGTAGGGACATTTTTGGTTATCTAAAACCATGTGGGGGTAGAAACATTCTTTGGTTATCTAAAAACACGAGTATCCGGTAAAGTAAACAACTGCTTACTGATGATTAACGTATGGAAAGGAGTTTCACAAGAGCACAGATGAGACTTAGGTCATCTAAAGAACAGCTGAGGAAGACTTCGGCCTTCATCCCAGTGACCACTGGGAGGCAGATTACGACCACCTAACAACTGATGGCGCAGGTGCACACACATTGCAGAAGATACCACCCGACACAGATACAGGAACTCGAGACTGTATAAATATAGGGACTCTTCTCCATTTTGGGAGCAGCCTTTGGCGGAACATTGTCTCCCTGGTTGCCCAGCACGCTGTTTTGCTCTTTTTATGGCTTGCTAATTCTCTTGCTAAAAAATTTAATTTTTATTTAATACAAATTGGCTCCTCCAATTTGTCACGGGCTTCTATAACATACAACAGAAGGTGAAAACCAGAATGATCTAGTCTTTCTGCATAATTAAAGCACCTATGCCTTTCTGCTCTACACAATATCCATAACTACATGGGAATTATGTGATTCTCAGCTGCTTGTAAAATCTGTTACTATAATTAAAAACAGCACAACAATGTTTTTAAGAGCTCAGAGACATCACTGTGATTTATATATCATGCCAGGTGTCCACCAAAGATGCTCTATCCTTCTACCTCCTCAACTGGAGTGGACATAGAGACAACAAAAACAATTTATTGCTAATTAATAGCAGAATAGGAAAATGAGAGATAAACCCAAACCTAAAAACACCTTCTCCCCACCCCTCTCTTCATCCTGTGTTTAATGTTACTCCCAGGTTCTCTACCTTCTTCTCCCTAGTGATGCAGGAGAACAGGAAATGAGGTCTGTGGTCAGTTCATCACATGTTGTCTCTGTCTCTCCCTCCTCAAGTGAAGGAATCCTCACTCTTTTTCTTGTCCAACATGGAGTTCCTCCCACAGAAGGCAGTCCTCTACAAAGCTCTCCAGCAAGTTCTCCAGTTCTCATTCCCATAGGCTGCAGTTCTTCATGACTGCTCCAGCATGGGTCTCTTCTACAGAGTGCAATCCTTCAGGGACAGACTGCTCCTGTGTGGGTTCCCCACAGGGTCACAAGTCCTGCCAGCAAACATGTTCCAGTGTGGGCTCCTCTCTCCATGAGACCACAGGTACCCAGGAGCCTACTCCAGCATGGGGTTCTCCACTGGCTGCAGGTGGATCTTGGTTTCACTGTGGACCTCCATAGGCAGCAGGAGGACAGCCTGCCCTCACCATGGTCTGCACCATGGGCTGCAGGGGAACCTCCACACTGGTGCCTTGGCCACCTCCTCTCCTCCTTCTTCACTTGGTGCTTACAGAGTTGTTCCTCTCATATATTCTCACTCCTCCCTCCAGCTGCAGGTGCACAGGTTTCCCCCGCCCCGGCCCTTTTTAACTATGTTCTCCCAGAAGCACTATGACCATCACTGTTGGGCTTAGCTATGGATAGTGCCAGGTCTGTCTTGGAGCCAGCTGGCATTGTCTCTGTCACATACAGAGGGAAGTTTCCAGCAGCTTCTCACAGAAGCCACCCCTGTATGGTCCCTGATACCAAAACCTGGCACCACAAATCCAGTACATCTGCAGGGTCACATCATCATCATCAGAACTCAGAGGATAACAGTTTTTCAGTAAACATTGTAGTTTGATACAATGGCTCAGGTATGAATAATTTAAGGAACCATGGCAAGACCTTGGTGATTGCTTCTCATAATATTATAAAGAATAATAGCAACACAGACCTTTGTTAAAAGCCTGTATCCCTGGAGAGATGGCGCTTAATATGATCGGAAAGGAATTAGCTGGCATTGGTCCAGCCTGTAAGTGTTCCTGCTTCAAACCCCTACAATTAAACTGGTTAATGAGAATCATGTTAAACACAAAGTAGTTCATGCCATAAAGTTGAGAAAGCATCATTATGCTCCAAATGAATACAAGGAAAAAAGGAAAAATTAATCCATTTGCCCTCCCTCACCTCTTTTTTTTTTAGTTATTCCAGGGAAAAGCAAATTTATTCACAATCAGCTTTTGATACATTTCCCTAATTAATGCATTTTGATAAAATGAACAAATTCATGATGTCATTAGCTGAGTAGTGCTTAATGAAGTTGGGCTGTATGAAACATTAACTGCAATACTGAATCCATTTCCTTGACTGGGAAATAAACATTTATCATTTCAGTACATTTACTCTGGAAGTTCCAATTGTGAGGCTTTATCAGCATAATCATTACGTTCTGATAAATCTACCTATATTTACATTTTGATCAATGTCATCATTAAGCTCAGACTAACATAGAATTCTCTCACTTGGCAGCATGGAAAAAGTTAAATAGACTCCTTGAAAACCTGGGCTCTTTACCAGTCAATGATCTGATGGACAACTGTCAAACTGTAAATGGAAATGGCAGTGCTTTTGTTATCAGCTTTGTTTAGCTACTCTTTCTTCCACAGAGATCTGTACAATAAAATCATTTCTGTAATATTTGTGTTTTCACAACAAATGGGATATAAACTTTTCTTGATTATGAAGAATATTTCTAGATGGTACGTTTAAGAGAATGAAGTTTCTATAAGGACATTCATATGGGAAGAAGTAACAGAAAATACCATTACCTCCTCTTGGTTTCTGTGTTCAGTTTTTGCTTTGTTGTTTTTGTTTTGTTTGTTGCTTTGTTTTGGGTTTGCATTTTTTTTTAATAGGAACTATACTATTCAAAATATGGAAAAGATTCAAGCCTGCTGCTTAACATTTGCTCATGTGACACGTCCTTACTTATTAAAATCTGATAAGGTATAGTATAAGCAAAAATTATTTATATAGGAGCTATTGGACCCACAGTCAAGTTTCTGATGTTTTGAACTTGAAAACTGAATCTTCTGAATTAAAACAGAAAAATGTGCATGTTCCTTCTAATGAACATGGTGTTATTCCCCACTCAAAAACAAAAGTGGTACAATCATTACCAAAAGGGAAACATCAGAAAGCTGGAAATTCTACTCCTAATATTAGGCTATTCTGCACATCTAGTGGAGCAGAAGGCATGGGACAAGTCCTGTTTGTAGCTTTGCAGAAGACAAGGGAAGAAACATTTCCGAGAACTGCCCCACAAATCATGTTTAAAATTAAATGGCTAGAGAAAAAAGGTGCATGGTTATGAGATTGTTATTGCACTGATAAATACTTCAATACTTCTGTATCTTAATTTCTTAGATTTTCACTGGTGTGAAACTGTAGAATTTCAGACTAATGGTTTAATAAGACATCAATATTAATTTGTTTTCATACAGTGAAATTGGTGTGATGAAAGAAATTAGCACTCAGTTACAGATAAAGAAGGAATGAACTGCTAGTGTTTAAGTCAAAACAAGCTCCATAAGGCTTTATAATAGCAGGCTGCAAATTTTATTAATTGGCCTCATTTAAATTATTGTCTTGTCTCAGTTTAATTTTCATTACAATTTAATAATAATATTACAAGGAAGAGATCATTAAAACTAAAATTTGAGACTGGATGTATGGCTTGAACAAATCACTGACAACAGAAACAGCAGAGCCTGATTAATCAAATATTTGCATATTATTTATGCAAGATGAAGGGAGGCTGTAAGCATCAGTTCAAACTTTGTGTATTAATTCAATAGTTATTGGCCTTTTGCTAAAATCAAGTATGAGATACAAAGTCAATCCCAGGGACTAAGCTGTGGAGCAGAATTTATAGACTCTCTAAGTAATTCAGTCTGTCAGTGACACTTCTTTCACACCTGTAATGAAAAAAGGCTATTTGTAGGCAATTTAAATCTTAAAGTTCAGTTTGCCGTGTAGGCTTCTTGAGTGCTAGGTGAGTCATATAAGAGGGGAAAATACCTTTCTAAAACCTGATAAGATTCAGTTAATTAAAATTTATCTAGGTAATTTTTGTTTAGTTTATGTTTTTTAATATTAAAATGTGAAACCAGACAAAATTTTCAAATACAAGGTCACTTAATTTTGAAAGTGATTATAATATCACTTTTCAGTAATTTGATTTCAATTAAAACATAAAGAAAAATCTTCTGCTGTGAACTGGTAACATCTCCAACATTTTCTAACCTGAATAAAAACTTGCTTTATTCTCTGGAAAAAAACTTTTAGTGTCTGGAAATTTTTTTTTTTATTCTCTGGAAAGAGAAATTCCAGCAACCACTGCCACAAATTCAGATTAGGATCAAAGACTTCCTGGAAGTCTGTTTTCCTGACAGTGACTTCTTACAACTCATTGAGTTTTGTAACACTTCTCTTGACAGACTGTTGGTAACTGTGGAAAACCCAGCAGCATCAGTCACAACACAGTTGTTCTGTCATTTAAATATATTCTTTGAAAAACAAATGTTTTTACAGTTCTGCTAGTAGTTTGTTTCATCTAGTTTAGCTAGGCAACTATCATTTGACAAGATTCTACTGTCACTGTTAATGTATCCAAACATATGTTTTTTCATAGCAATAATTACAATTTAACAGGGGTAAAACAATATGACAATTATCATGGGACATAGCCTTGCAAGTCTTCATGCTACAAATTAAGCCAGTGCTAATTATATTACCATTGCCAGAAGCAACCAATTATATTTCATACATAAAATCAAATGTTGAACTATGTAGTTTTAAGATAACAAATTTAACAGGTATTTGCATAATGCATAATGAATTGTATAAAGTTTTCATAGCACTCCTTCTGAAGTGGTTTTTTTTAATTAACCATAATTTAATTACAGTAATCTTTGATATCTGTCAGTTTTTTGTTTTTAACGTGAGCAGCAAAACAGGGCTTGCTCCTGTTCTTTGTACAAAAGCTGCGATCTGTACTGCGCATTCTTCATGACACCTACTAGGCAGCAATAATCTATCACAAGTGGTCCCATTAATTTTTGCTAAAATGCCCATCCTAACACACAGTATAGTCACTTTTTAAAGCATTCAATCTGTGTTCATTCCTTCTATATGAAATGTAAAGTCTATTGTTTAGAACCATAGGTTTGTTATCATTCTAGTGCAGATTGCTATCCAAAATATGCAAAGTGAGGGACTACTCCAGCAAACCGCAGTTGAATTTCATTCAGATTTCTGCTCAGTGAAACCTGAGAGAAGCTGAATAATCTGCATATGTGGCTCATCTACATTGTCATTAATAAGATTATTGAGTTTAAAAGGCCATTCTCACAGAGCTGCAGGTTATCAGGAGATTAACTTGAAGCATATGATTGAATTTCAGTGACTTCAAAGCACATGACAGCACAAAAAGAATCACTATCATGTTTAACTTCTATTAAAATTTCGAAGGAAAAATAGTCTTGCAAGTTTCCATATTGATGATAAAATATTTAATCTCTTGACAAGGACAAAAAAAACCTCCAACCAAGTACATTTATTTTATCAGACATATGATATCTATTTTGAATAGTTTAGCTTTAAAGTTTTACAAAAAATCTTCTACATTTCCTCGCTTTGAATATGATTTTTTTTTTAAAAAAAAACAACCAAAGTTGTGTCAGAGCTTTATGTAGTATTATTTTCAGAACACCAAATAAAATATTAGCTGACATAAGTAGAGAATTCTAGTAAGTTTACACCTGGATTCCAAGCCTTATGCCTGCCTTTAAATTCCCAGTTAATATTTTGCCTTTACTAATTGCACTTATGTTATGAGAATAATATTAAACAGCAATTTGTCCAAATCCCTTTGGAAATATTACTTGCTAATGCACACATATTCTATTGAAAATTTCTAGTTTATGACATTTTGATTTGTGTCTTTGTTCTGACTTCAGCTTGAAAAACTTCTTTTATATTCTCTCCTGCTTTTACTTGCTTTGCAACGAAATATTCTTTACTAATGTTTATCATTCAGAATACAGTAGTGTTATATGGGATATGGGGAACACAAATCTTTCATTCATTTAATTTTAATTAGAGGTTTAAGGACAGTTGTTGCTTCTCTGTCTCTCTCTGTTAACCTTTCTTGTTCATTTAGTAAGGAGAAAATAAAGAGAAACCTTAACCTTTATATTAAAATTTTTAGGCTAATAAGACAGGTTAAAATAAAGCTGACATTTGACATTTAAAAGAGTATTTTTTGTTTCTTTTTCAAAATGTAATTTCTGTAGGGAAGTTGCATAAATAAAATTATATCTAATAATAAATCTGGGTAAGTATAACATTAGAAACATGCATGGAATAAAAACTGTCCCTATCATCATGGCTAGGCTTCATGAATGAAGACTTGAGAAGGGCTCTACCCATGCTTGCTGCAAGCGCGCTGATGGCTAAAAAGGCCAATGCAAAACAGGCAAGTCCGGTTGCAAATGGCACAGTGGAAAGTCTCCACAGGTGGGATTGGTGAGTCACGGTTCTTTCTGCTTTGTCTTTTTTCTTCAACTCTGATCCTGCGTGTGCTCTCAAAGGAAGCAGCAGCATTATGAATGGTGTGTCTCCATG
>JAWWEU010000111.1:93562988-93573957 GCA_035583155.1 Acropternis orthonyx | reverse complement strand
GATGGCCTTACAGGGCTAAGCGAGCTCCATCTGCCCAGGTTTGGAGTTAGAGTTGTCCTTCTCCTAGGATGGTTGCCTTGAGGCAAGCCAGCCCCTCCTGCCCGTGGACACACTTTGTCTGACCCTTCAGTTGAAACCTGACTAGCATGGGAGACCCTACCGGAGGCACAAACCGCTGCCAGCATAGCTCGCAACCTCATAAGGGCACGCAAGCTTCTCCCCCGCAACAAGGGGGTGCCTGTGGAGAAGCAAAAGTGTCCCTATAGCACAGAGTGAAAGAGTACATTTTACAAGTATGAACACAGTGTTCACTCCTCTGTTACTGTGCCAATAAAGACTTGTATTCCGACTGGAGTATGAATTGAATTAAACCTCTATTACCATTAGTAGTGATAATTCTACCATGATGAACTCAGTTAGGCCACAGTTATAGCCAAATGCATCAAGTGCACCCCTCAGCTATCTTAAAAATCAGGGAGACGAAGAGCAAAAGAAAAGGCAGCAGTAGAGGAGATAACCTCCCTAATAAGAAGCCATCACCACTTCAACATTTCTTTGCACTTCTGTGCTTCTGTGCATCTTGCATGATACTCTTACAACTTTCAATAGTAAAATATTTAAGAAGAAACAAGAAAGAATTAGGAAAAAGAAACTGCTGCTGAGAGAAGCAGAATAACTGAGACATTAGTATCACTTAACACATTAATAACTATGAGAGTTTTTTGCAAATAATAATCCTGTAAGCCTACACAACTTATACTTGCTGTTCAGAGACATACCTACCTAAATTTTCCCAGCTAACTCCTAGGTGTTTGATCTGAGACAAGCAGATGGATTTGCTCTGTTAATGAAGAGAAATAAGCTTGTGTCAGTGGACAATGCAAATCATACAAGACATGCAGTGAATGCCCCTGTAGGTAACATCTGCATTATCAACAGAAAAAAAAAAATAAAATCTGATTTGTAACAGATGCTTAATTTTCCAGAGGTGAAGACAAGCAAAGTGTATTCTACTCATACTGTGACTTACATCAACACCTTAACAACAGTTGAAATCCTGGAAAAATATGATTGTTATGAATTCTACGTATCTATGACCAAGTTCAATGTAGACTGAATTCTCTGTGTCTGTTGACATCTCTGAAGTTAAGTAACTAAGTGTATAATGGAATAAATTGCTGTATCGGGACATTTGTATCTTTTTCTTTCTTTTGGAAAGTCAAGTAAAGCAAAATCTAATCATAGAATCATGGAATGGTTTGAATTGGAAGGCATATTAAAGATCGTTTAGTTCCAATTCCCTGCCATGGTCAGGGGCACCAGGTTGCTCAGAGTTCCATCCAACCTGGCCTTGAACATTTCCAGGAATGGAGCATTCACAGCTTCTCTGGGCAACCCATCCTCACAGAAAATAATTTCTGCCTAATATCTAACCTAAACCTGCCCTGTTTCACTTTGAAACCATTCCCCCTTGTCCTACCTGGCCTTGTAAATAGTCTCTCTCTTTCCTGCAGGGTCCTTTCGGATACTGGAAGGCCTTAATTAGGTCACCTCAACCTTTCCTTATAGCAGAGGTGCTCCATTCCTCTAATCAGCTTGGTGGCCTTCCTCTGGACTTGCTCCAACAAGTTAATGTCTTTCCTGTGTTGGGGACCCCAGAGTAGTACTCCAGTTGGACAGAATCTACTCCCTTGACCTGCTGGCCATATTCCTTTTGATGCAGCCCAGAATACAATTGGCTTTCTGGGCTGTGAGTGCACATTGTTAACTCATGTCCAGCCTCTCATCCACCAGCACCCCCAAGTCTTTCTTGGCGGGGCTGCTCTTGACCTGTTGGTCCCCCAGCTGTATTGATACAGAGGATTTCTCTGAAAAAGGCATAATTTTTCAGGACACTAAGTGAAACACAGGAAGAAATATGATTTCAAAAATACTAGGTTATAAGTTCATTTTACAATTGCAGACTGTGAGTTATATTGAAGACTAATACTGGGCCACTACATTTTAAATGTATAACCAAGGTGTGGAGCTTCACACATATACACACAAGATTGCATGTGTTCTCTACGTGTTGGCTTAAAGAGCATGTTCTTCTACCCCTGAAGCCTCTCACCACTGTCCAGTGTGAAGGTACCATACTGTGACCTAAGTGTTTATCTCAACAGCCACAACTGAGGCTTAATTCACCATATATGTAGCTGTTAAAAATAAACATTTAGATGTGAAAATAGCTCAGTGGCCTGAGCAGTGCTAATGAGAGGATCATGAGGGGTTAGCTGCAGTATGTGCTGTGCCTATTTGAAGTAAAGCCATTTGTAAGTTGTGTTGTGAAAACATCAGTTAAGTTGAAAAAAAATGAAAATAGTCATGCTCCTGCTCTGACCTAGTATTATCCGTTGAAATTTTATTTTTCCTTACCAATTATAGGAAAAATGCTAAGAAATAATAACTCTTTACTTGGAGTTCAGCCAAAGTACTAGCTGCTCAAAAGAGACTGTTTGAAAATAGGTAACAGAGCATTTACACAGTTGCTTCCATTGCTTCATTGCCTAGCTTAATATGTAGCACAGGAGCACTCAGCTCTGTTTATTTTAACTGACTACATCTGGAGTAAACTGAACACATAGATTAGACTTCTGTCCTTCTTCAGTATAGATTTCAACAGAATGACTCCACATTGCCCAAGTAGATAGATGACCTTTGCAGATTTACCATCTGTAGAATCTAATAAGTCATTTTAAGCTCATTGTTTACTTCAAATTCTTACTGTCATGGCAACATGAGGGAATTTTTTCAGGAGCTAATAACTTGTTATCAGATATTACTGGAGTTACTATACATTGATAAAAACAAGTTTTTTTGGATGGAAAATAATAAAGTTATAAAATTGCAAAGAGATATATTGAATATCTTACTGCAATTTCATCTCTTCTTTGAGAAATAAAAAAGACTGCTTAATTATTTTAAAGATACATTTTTTGTTATTATTATTTCTGGAGATGTTAAATTGGTCATGTGACAAAACAATTTGCTAAGCACCTTGATAATTAAACTGGAGATAAAATGTTCATATTTTTGATGGAATTTTGAAAATGTAATGAAAATTTTTCTGGTTAAAGGATATGATTAAACTTACATAATGATTAAAACCATGACAGGTTTTTTTGAAAAATCTTTTAATTATAAAGAGGAAAAAAGGACTGATGCACTAAAGCAAACTGACAGGATACTTTTTTTAAAGTACATAGGCTAATACTGAAGGTGAAAATTTTAAGCATTGAAAGTTAAATGATCAGAATCAAAATTTGAGAGATATGTGTACACAGTAATAAATAGCTGTGAACAACATCTTCTAAAAATGCAAATATTTTTGGGATTTAAATATATAGATTATTTATAATTTTTATATTTTTTTATTATTCAACTATATAGTGTCCAGAGAAGAACAACAGTGTCTTAGAGCAGCTAAGACTGAAATCAGTTTTCTTTATGCCTTTTTCTGAGACAAAGTCATCTTTATGAAAATCTCTGAATGAAACATTTAAGTTCTCCAGGCAACATGACTATTTTTAAAATTCATGTCCAAACCTCCTTTTATATCATCTTTTTTTTTTTTTTTTTCTGAGAATAGTAGTTAAAAAGAATCAAGCTTTGCTAGACAAAACTCATTTGCTTGTGTCTTCCCAGACAGCTGATCTGGAAGTATTTCCAGGACCATATCTCAGCAGTTTCACCAGAGCAGGTGCTGGTGATCACATCTACTTCCTATTAACACAACTCTGGTGAATGTTTGTGCCACAGTTTCTCATTGGTTTAGTTACACAGTAATTTGAAGGCTCATCCAAGAAAAAGGAATTCCAGTTTCATTTCTTTTTCCCGGTATGAAGGGACTGAAATACAGCTCACACTCTGCTTTTACCTTAAGAATGACACTGCCTGATAACCTCTACTCCTATTTAGACTCTGCTAGTGTGTTCCAGAAAGAGAAAAACAGACTCAAGTCTGAGTGGGCAAGCAGGCACGAGGGAAGTAGACAAACCCACAACCTCTTGGAATTTGTGCCTGGAGATGATGACATGGGAATTTGAATTCCTGAAAGAAAAGGTGAACATCTTCCACTACACAGACTCCCACCGGTGCCTCTGCCCCCACTGCATCTCATGGCAAAGGCTTTTGGGGAGGGGAGCACTACATCATCCCATGAATGGTGTCATTAGACTAGAGTTGCCTCTGCTCAAAATGTGAAAAGGTAGCCTGAGGCACATGATGCTGTCCTGGGCTTTCTTTCACTTCCAGGAGATATTGGATTCTGAGTGGAGGAAGATGTTTCCCCATACCTTTGCATAGTGCCTGAGGTTATAAAATTACAGAATATTTGTGGTTGGAAAGGACCTTTGCAGATAATCTGATCCAACTGCCCTGTTCAGACAAAGACAGCTAGAGCCCAGGAACCTGACCAAATGGGTTTTGAAAATCTTTAAGGAGAGGGAGACTTGTCTCTGACAATCTGTGCCAAAGCTCATTCATCCTCACAGTAAAAAAGTGTTTCCTGATGTTCAGACAGAACCACCTGTTTGTGCCCATTGCCTCATCATATTACTGGGCATCAGTGAAAAGAACCTGGTTCCATTTTCTTTGCACACATCCTTCAGGTATTTATATAGGTTGATAAGATCTCCTCTGAACCTTCTTTCCTCTAGGCTAAACAGTCTGAAATGAAGAGAGATGTACTTGATAGTATAGTTTTGTCCTCAATGGTCTCTAGGGTCTTTAGTCAATACCCTGTCCAATGAGCTGTTTTTTCTGGATATTTTTCTTATAGGAAGTCTATAATAAGATGATAGGTAAAGACTGTACAGAGCACAGGTACCTAGTTTTGACTTCTTTCACACAACCAGCTCTTAAAGACAAGCTACATCATACTTCATTAGGATCTAAAGCCTTTTTGGACATCTATTTTGGAATATTCTAAAGGGTACCCAAAACAACTAAGTGGTAAGAAGTAGCAAGATAAATATTTAAAGATATCTCAGATGAGAGGCTTGAGTGCACCCTCAGTCACTTTGCAGATGACACTAGGTTGGGTAGAAACATTGTTCTGCTGAAGGGCATGAAGGCTCTGCAGAGGGAACCGGACAGGCTGGATAGATGGGCTGAGGCCAATTGCATGAGGTTCAACAGGGCCAAGTGCTGGTTCCTGCCCTTGGGTCTCAACAACTCCAGGCAGCACTACAGGCGGGGGGCAGAGCAGCTGGAAAGTGGCCTAGTAGAAGAGGACCTGGGGCTGTTGGTCCACAGCCAGCTGAACATGAGCCAGAAGTGTGTCCAGGTGGTCAAGAAGGCCCATGGCGTCCTGGCTTGTTTCAGCAATAGTGTGGGTAGCAAGACCAGTGCAGTGATTGTTCCCCTGTACTCAGTACTGGTGAGGCTGTACCTCGAGTGCTGTGTCCAGTTCTGGGCGTCTCACTACAAGAAAGACATTGAGCTGCTGGAGAAGGTCCAGAGATGGGCAACAAAGCTGGTGAAGGGACTAGAGCACAAGACTTATGAGGAGCAGTTGAGAGAGCTGGGGTTGTTTAGACTGGAGAAAAGGAGACAGTGGAGACCTTACTGCTCTCTACAACTACCTGAAAGTAGATTGTAGCCAGGTGGGGCTCAGCCTTTTCTCCCAGGCAACTAGTGACAAGGCAAGAGGAAATAGCCTGAAGCTGTGCCAGGAAAGGTTCATGTTGGACATGGGAAGAATTTCTTCACTGTAAGTCATTAAGTATTGGAACAGGCTGTCCAGGGAAGTGGCTGAGTTGCCATCCCTGAAAGTGTTCAATAGATGACTGGATGTGGCACTTAGTGCTATGGTTAATTTGGTGGTGGTGTTTGGTCAAAGGTTGGACTTGATGATCTGGAAGGTCTTTTTCCAAACTTAATCATTCTATGATTCGATGATAAGTTAAGTTTAAAAATACAAGTCATAATATATTTTGATGAAAAATTTGTGGAAGGCATGAAAACTAATATTAAATCCTTTTCAAACAGATCAAGAGTAAGTTTACCAGACAATATATAGAGCTAATAGGTGATCAAAGTGCAAATGAGTGTTATAGAAGATAAGGCTGTAGCAGAAAAGCTAAATTACTTTTTTTTTTCATCTATATTCACAGACTTAAAGCAGGTACCCATGCCAGAAACCCTGGAGAATATATGTCAAACTGAAGTAATTAGAAAATATTCTAGAACAAACTAGTGAAATGAAGAGTGAACTTGACAGACCCAGATGGTATTCTTCGAAGTATACAATTGCTGACCTATTTAATGTGCTGTGTGTGCTGTTAAAATTGCTTCAGCAGAGCTAGGACAGAGGGTGAAAAACATAAAGGTAATTAAAAAACCACAAATTTCTAAAATAAATCCCCCAAAACTACAAATAAGAAATCTGATTTCTGTACTGGAAAAAGTGGTGGAAAGTTTAGGAGAAGACAGATTGTGCATATACATACACACACAATCACAGTAATATGATCTTCAGGGGAAGAACCAACCATTGGCTTTTGAAGCAAGGAGTCATATATTGCAAATCTACTAGAATTCTTTAAAAAACTCATTCACAAGAACAAAATCCATCAAGTTTCCCCTTGCTATTGCAATCTCCATAAAGCTTTTGAAAAAGCTTTTATCAAAAACCGAAGAAAATCTGAGTTGTGATGGGATAAAATATATAGTATAAATAAAGTATAAATAACCGTTTAAAAGATTAGAATTAAAAAATAGGAATAAGTGGTAAGTAAGTGTAAATGGCTGAAGACATTACTAGAATTATATAGGAAGCCATTTTTAGAATACTGTAGGAATTAGTGCTAGGATGTGCTATTCAATTTATTCATCAATGATTGTTAAAATAATTTGAAAGAGATGACAAAGGTTTCTAAGAATACTAAGTTATTTGGGGTCATAAACATGAATATTGACCAAAAAGAAGTCAGAAATTAATCATCTGATGTCAAGTGTCTGAGAAAGAAAATGGCAAATGTAATTCCATGTCTATTAAAAGGAAATGGTTTTTCTGAGGAAAACCTCTCCTAATTTCAAATGTACAAGAATAGGATCTGAACTATGAAAAAGGCTTTTGGATGTGACATCAATAATTTTTATGCAAACCTCCATTCAGTGCCTAGTAATTATCAATGAAACTAGTAAAATATAATATCTTATTAGGAAATAAATGCCTGACAGAATAAGGAACTTCATTATACTTTTACACAATCCACAGCATGCCCATATTTGGATTACTGTTCTGGTCAGGTAATTTCAAAAATTATTTTGTTTAACTGCAGAAGATGCAGGGAAGAGTGAATTTTTATATGAGAGACAAATACAAAGACAAAGATTATTCATTCTGGAAAAGACATTAAAGAGGTCTTTAACAGTGTGGAATAACCTGGAGAAAGCAAATAGAAAACAGTAACTTCCTGAACCTTATGAGAATTAATGGAAATTAAAAGAAATTATGAACTAACAGGTTTAAAACAAACAGAAGGAGGTGAATTTCCATGGCATGTATTAATAGACATTGGAAACAATTCCTATCAGTTATTGTAAATGCCAAAATTTAACAGAATTCAAAAAGTATTAGTACAAATTCACAAAAGTGAAACTCACATAAGATTATTCAACATAAAGTTATAACTGCCAGTTCAGAAGTTTAATTCCAAAGAATTTACACTATATACAGGTTGTAGTCTTTCTTATACCCTTCTTTAGACATCTGTACAGGCCCCAATTCTGTCTGGTTACTGATTTTATGCAGCACAGCTCTTTCTACTTTGTAGTTCTTTTAAATTGCTTGATAATCAGAAACTCTTTATTTCTTACATATTACATAAAGGTGATCAGAAGATGAAAGCATTAAAAAAAAAAAAAAAGCCCACAGAAAATAAATAAGTTGAACAGAACAAAAAACCCCCAAACCAACAACAACAAAAAAAACTCCAGTGCCTCAAGTTTACTTATAAATACTTACTAAAACTACCACTTTGACAATGCGTTGTGAGCTGCCATAGCTTCTAAAGAGCTGAAAACAAACAATGCAATTCCTTCAGTATTTCAAAGGGGTCTCTCTAAAGTAAATATTTTTAAAATATATTTCATTTTCCCCTCTGTAGATTTCTTTTTATGTTCAGAAGTTTCATGGGCAATGTTCAAATAGTTATTAAAGTTCTTTTGGTTTTGCTACTCCATTTTCCCCCCTTTTCAATATTACTCCTACAATTGCCAGATAAATTTTCAGTCATTGCTTAAGTATAGCTTCCACACAGCTCTTAGGAAACAACAGATTAAGAATGCTCTCTTCTAGCAGGGTAACAAAATGCACTGTTCTCTAGATACACTGGATTTATAACATACTCAACACTGAATTTTAGACTTACTTTTCTTTCTAACAACATATTTTTTTGTCTCTAAAAACCAATCAAGGTTTTGCAGGAGTCTGAACTAGTTCTCCTGAAACACAGTTGAAGTCATATCAATGTCTTTCTCTGCATCTGATTGAAGAAAATGCAGCTTCAGTTCATAGCTCATTGCTTTTACACCTGTCTGCATCAGATTTCACTTGTACCTGGATATGACATTGGCTGAACTAACATCCTCTCTTCAGCTCACTTCTTGTTACTTAATGTCAAATACTATTATTACAAAAGTACCAGCTGGAGGCTGGAGAAAAGGTTGAAGCAGTTTCCAAACAAAGATTTCAGGTCACAGGAGAGAGATACAAATTTTGCTTACTTTGTGTGTTTTGATGTAAAAAGACAGACGTTATGGGCAGTTAAGTCCATCTGCTCAGGTCAAGAGTTAATTTATTTAATTGTCTGTTTCATGAGGTTCATGGGATGGAAATTTCCTAAGCATTTTGAGATGTGCTGGTAAGAGAAATAAAACTCATAATGTCTAATATGACAGATTCCACCCTTCCTTTGGCAATTTTGAGGTCTTGTCTAGAATTTATTGCAATAGAAAGAGTGAATTCTATTTTTAAGATGCATTATGCTGACATGATCATTAGTAACAGCACTATATCCTCATGTATCCAGACATGAATGGGTAGAAATTCTCCATTTCCTTTCCAGTCAGCTTCTGCATATAGCAGAATACTATAATTTATTTGTTGTGTAAAACCACATGCTTTTTAACTACTTTTCACTGAAAGATCATCAGCTCTCTGTCACTTGGGATTTCTGTGTACTGTCAAAAATGCCTGATTTGGTTCATATTTATAAAGAGCTGTGAAAATGAAGAATGCTTTAGGTATGTTACTTTGATTAATAATATCTGTATTTGACCAGAATCTTCAATTGTAATCTACAAGAACCCTACAGCATAGACGCCCATATAAACCAGGCACTGAGATAACCTACATAGGCAGAAACGGCTTCTCTGCTAGATGTGTATTCTAGCAGAATGCCAGCAATATTTCTAGTGATTAAGATTTTGGATGAAGTTCAGTCCACCTAATTTAGATATTTCTTTGCCAAGGGGCACAACTGATAGTTCATTCCTCTTAATATAGGTACCTAAATTCTCTGTTCAGGGTAGAAGGAAAGATCTCTAAAGATTCAATTTTCTCCTAAATATAGGTCTTTAACTGGAAAATTAGAGACTGTGAGGACAGCAGATTCCAGTGCAGCAGAGCTGGTCTGAAGACATCCATACACTGGTGCTGTATTGGTCCTTTGAGCCTTTTATTCACATTAAATGTTTGTTTGGTTTTGTTGTTTCAATTTTTTGTTGCTTGTTTGTTTGTTTTGTTTTTTAATTGGACCAATTAGACTTTTATTGGCTCATAAACAGACACTGTTACTAATTCCTAAGCACATTTAGGAGATAGTCTAGTTTATAGTCAGAGTAAAAGATTTCTCCTAACAGTAATCAGGCTTCTCCAGAGATCTTCATAAATGCTAAGGATTAAGGACATCTAACTCTGGATTAATAAGGAGCTCAAGGCAGGAGATGCCTTCCAGAATAGGAATTTCTGAACAATCATGTGTAATTAAGTTTAGTCTTACACAATGTAGCTAACTACTTAAGGAGGCACCTAATTAATTTTGTATGAGGTGTTAGGAAAACAGGTAGATTAGATTGTCATGTAGCTGCTAGACATCTAAATGCCAGTTTAGGGAAGGTTTTGTTATTCTTCTTTTAAGTGTGTATACTGTTCTTTGCTTAAGCAATTGAGCAGTTTTTTGCACTGTTTAGGTGAATTTATATGCCTATATTTCCTTTTAGACTAGTTCTGGATGTGATTATCAACATACTGAAATTGGAAGACTGAGTAGCTTTCCAAGGTTTTTGGATTCATACACGAAATAGGTTTAAATGATAAACTGGGAGCTCAAGGAGAAAAGTTGAGGGTATCTGAGAGGAATTCAGGAAAAGTCTGTTGTACTGATACCACAATAACCTGTTGTAGTCAGACTGGTGCAGCCTGAGGAACCTTGGGAGTCAGTCAAACAGGAACCAGGGCAAAAATTGTCAGTAACACAAATACGGGAAGGTGAGCAAGAGGCTGTTTGGTGGAACTAAAGAGTACTGCATGTCATAAAGCTGAACATTAATGTTTAAACTTTATCCCTGTTGTGAAATATTTTCCACTGTTGAAAAAAAGACACAGATCACATGGGATGACATAAAAAGAACTGCAGCTTGTCAGAGTTATGAAGTTTGCTCTACCAAGAGATGGAAAAGCTCCGGCTGGAGTGTATTTCAAATAAGGAGTTGGACCCTCTGAAAAAAGTCTCAAGTAGAGCACTGAGTATGACCAGAGGTCTAGAAAATAAAATGTTGAAATAAAAAATGAGAATTATATAGAACAAATAACAAAAAAACCACAAAAAACCCCAAAAACACTATCTAAATCTTCATATATATATATATTATATATATATATATATATATATATATATATAATTGCCAGAGTTTGCGA
>JAWWEU010000111.1:93549506-93562888 GCA_035583155.1 Acropternis orthonyx | reverse complement strand
TATATATATATATATATATATACATAAAATTAGAGACACACATTTTTTTCACATACTTGAGGGCTGGGGTAGGAAGGAAGGAAGGAAACATCCTCATTGGCACATCAATGGTGCAATGGGCTTAATTTGCATGAAGAGAGGCTGATACTAAATTTTAGGACAAACTTCTAAGAATATCAGTATTGAAACACTGAAACAGTGAGGAAAGTGAAGTGTTTCCAATACTAGAAGTCTTTGAGAACAGATTAGAGAAACATCTGGTGAGAATGATATAAATGTAGCCAATCCTGCCTAGACACCCAGTTGATTTTAACTGCAGGTAATGAGTGTCTGCTTTCGGCAGTTTGCTTCATGGATTTTTAAAAGATTTGGGAAAGCTTAGTGAAATTGTTATTAAGTCTATGTGCTTAGATCTCTTCGAAAAGAACAATAAGAGGAGGTACAGGATGTAAGTAAAACTGATTTGTGTGGTTGACACATCTGAAGGATGGGATCCCATCCAGAGGGGCCTGGACAAGCTTGAGAAGGGGGCCCAGGGGAATGTCATGAGGTTTAATAACACAAAGTGTGAGGTACTGAACCTGGGATGCGGGGTTGATATAGACTGGGGGATGAACACATCGAGAGCAGCCCTGCCAAGAAGGACTTGGGGGTGCTGGTGGATGAGAGGCTGGACATGAGTTGACAATGTGCACTTACAGCCCAGAAAGCCAATTGTATCCTGGGCTGCATCAAAAGAAGCATGGCCAGCACATTGAGTGAGGTGATTCTGACCCTCTGTCCTGCTCTGCTGAGACCGCAGCTGGAGTGCTGCATCCAGCTCTGGGGTTCCCAACACAGGAACGACATTGACTTGATGAAGCAAGTCCAGAGGAAGGCCACCAAGATGATTAGAGGAATGGAGCACCTCTGCTATGAGGAAAGGCTTGAGGGAATTAGAATTTTTCATTGTGGAAAAGAGAAGGCTGTGAGATGACCTAATTGAGACCTTCCAGTACCTGAAAGGAGAGTACAAGAAAGAGAGAGAGAGACTATTTATAAGGCCAGGTAGTAAACAGGACATGGGGAAATGGTTTCAAAGTGAAACAAGGCAGGTTTAGGTTAGATATTAGGCAGAAATTATTTTCTGTGAGGATGATAAGGCATTGGAATGGGTTGCCCAGAGAAGCCGTGAATGCTCCATTCCTGGAAATGTTCAAGGCCAGGTTGGATGGAACTCTGAGCAACCTGGTGCCCCTGACCATGGCAGGGAATTGGAACTAAACGATCTTTAATATGCCTTCCAATTCAAACCATTCCATGATTCTATGATTAGATTTTGCTTTACTTGACTTTCCAAAAGAAAGAAAAAGATACAAATGTCCCGATACAGCAATTTATTCCATTTATACACTTAGTTGCTTAACTTCAGAGATGTCAACAGACACAGAGAATTCAGTCTTCATTGAACTTGATCATGGGCAGTGGGTTGGATCTAGAGAATCTTTTAAGGTCACTTCCAATCCAAACCATTCTATGATCTTATGATTCCACAGAGTTTATAAAGAAGTATGTTAATGACTAACCAACTCTAGCAGACGAAAGGCTGGGTTTTGTCACCAGTGGGTCCTACACAGGCCTTTCATATTTCTTTCAATACCTCATCCCGCTGGTTTCCCCTTGTCTGTCTGACTTATTGTTTTATTTTTTCAACATATTTAGGTATGTTTTCAAACACCTAACCCATGTGGAAAATATCTGTGAAGGATGGTTACCTCACCTGAACTTTTTTCAGCCACATTCAGTAGTGTGATAGGTAATAAAATGTTGTTCTAGGTTAAAACCTTCAAACAGAATTTTCTTCCAGAAGCCCTAGTTTGAAATTGGACTTTGGCAGTGGTAGAGTAATGAAAGGAATCTTCAGCAGGAAATTTTCTTGTAGGTTCTGCTAATATCCAACAAAGTCTGATCTAGTTATAACTCTGTGAAGAAGGAATGTACACACATGCTCAGTGAAGATTTTCTTAAAATTCTTCATACAGTCCTGTGGCTCTTTGTTCTTCCTACATCTCTAAGGACTTTTAATGTAATTGTCACTCTGGGCTGTTACAGATCATGTATAGATGGGTACCTGAAAGGAATGGGTCCTGAATGTTCTCAGTGACTCGTCCAGGGCTTGTGAAAGCAGAATCTGTCTTACAGAAATTCTGATAGACTAAATGAATTCAGTCTCATCAGTGTATGCATTGAAGAAAGTACTCTTATTCCAGGAAACCTGGAACAGAAATATAAGGACTGATGGATAATTTTTTTGGAAAGATACATGTATGGAATTGGTATTTGTTAGCAGTCTTGGAAGAAGAGTAGGAATCAAGATTTGAGGAGAGAAATTGGAAACCAGAGTCAATGGAATTGCTTGTCTTCTCTTGCTGCATATTGGTCTCTTCCTGCAATTTTTAAAATGGGCACATGTTGTTAAGCTGTTTGAAATATTTTATTGTCTGGATGAAATGTCCCTGAGGTTGTCAAAATGGATATAGAAAAGAAATAATAATAATAATCATCTTACATTTGCGGTAAGGACTTTTGAATGCTAAAATACTTTTGTTTCTACCATTGCAGGGAATACACTACCCTCAAACCTCAACATACATAATTTTAAAATAAAACAAAGGAGAAGGAAGAGAAAATCTAATTTAAGCACAGTAATTTGGATCTTTGCTTGTTTGTTTTCCCTAAGACTTCTGGAATTGGGTGGATTTTCCATTTTTCATTTTGCTTAACAATATACCTGACAGCAGTAAAACATGAGGTGCAGAGTAAATATTCTTGGTGTGCAGTGATCAGACATTTGCCAAAGCATCCATCTTTTACAACTATAGCACCATCTCTGCAACATATGCATCAGCCTACAGTCCAACAACATAATAAAAAATCATAATTTTTGTGTATTTGATGTACAACACAAACAGGTTTTATACAAAAAATATACATATATTACTTTTACTGTTTGAAGTGAGCTTTGGTAATGCAGAACATAGAATTTATAGCTCTATTAGAGAAGAGTCTTTTTGATGGGGAAAAGTGGGGAAAACAGGAAATCACATTTAAATGACTCATAGCACCTGCATGTTGTTTTGTGCATGACAGGGCTCTCATTAATTTCATGAAGTTTGATGGTTCTGCTGAGTCTTCAGCAGGAGGCATGGGAATATATTTGGAATTGAAAATGCAAGTTTCTACTATTTCAGGAAAAAGCCTGCAAATATTATGAAGAAAGCCCCTAACATGAACATGTTTCTTTGTATTTATTTGCTAAATTGATGTTCTGGTTGACTGTTTTCATACTTACCTAATATGAAAGTAATTTTAACTTTCTTAATGTGCAGTATATATACTAGCAGTTCTATTTGCCCTCCAGAAAGCAACATAGATTAGCAGAACAAAGTTGAAACTGTAGGACAAAAACCATGGACAAATTAATGTTTTAAAGAATTTTAGAAGAAATTGTAAGGACTAATTCAACTTCATACTTCTAGTTTTCATAGCACTATACTGACTTCCATCCATAAAAGATCTCTTTTAATTTTGGCATGAATATAACAACATTTCCTTTGCAGCAAATCCATAAGGTTATAACCCTTCATTTGAGGTAATGTAATTTCTAATGTAACGTCTTATAGAGGCATGCTGAAATGCCTTTTTAGAGATGGCTCCACCACCAAACTTTGAGTCTTCGGTTCATTATTTACCTTGCACTAATGTGGTAATCTGTCCTTTTTCTTAAAAATAAAGTAAAATAAAATAAATATATTCAGGATTAAATGTTTAAACTTCAGTAAAATTCATTGCTCTTTCCATCACTCAGAAAGGGACAGCTAGGTCCATTCTTATATCCTTTTATGCTCAAAATGAAATATTAATGTTCTTTGTCCAGAAACCAAAGATAATTCACAGTTGCTGAATAGAAGGTGATTAATGATTTGATCCCAGCTGAGAGATGTCAGGTTTAGATCCAAGTAGATTTAGGCTCACAGTTAGATGGTAAAACCCTGTTACACATAATGGTGCTGTTGACCAAAAGCAGGTGCCATTAGAAAAACCATGCAGGTATTAATGTTGGCACATGTATATTTTCCTTCATGAAATCCTAAACCAAATTTAAGTCCTTGCAAAAAGTTTACAGTCACATGAAAGAAGTGCTGTAGATTTATATATATTTTTGTAAAAGGATATTATCTTTCTTTAGGCCAGCACATGCATGCCAAGTCAGACTAGTATAGTTCTGATTGCATTAACTATAAAATCAACAGAGGTAGAAAATTGGGCTGCTTTGAAGATTTTGAAGAATTGTGCAAATATGATACTGTACTTTCACTGCAAGTGCTTTAGCACCCATTCAAATAATACTTTACGTGTAATTTTCAATTTATATATGTATTGTATCAGGTGTTATTAACAAAACAAAACACAAAACAAAGCCAAAACAAAAAACCCAAAACAAGCAAACAAACAAATGTCAAGAAAATTACCCTGGAAGCTTTGGACTCAATGACTTCCAGCATGATAAGTAATTGGGTCAATAATGCTATATTTTAAAGGATTGGGACCACGTCTCATCTAGTCAGTTACTCTATCCCTAAAAATGTCCAGATTGCACAGAAGCTAAATGCTGCTCATTGAAGATTTCTTGAAAATTTCATTCAAATTCCTAATACCTAGACATCTGCTTAAATCACAAACACAAGCACCGTGGTGTAGCTTTACTACAAGCAAACTCTTGCACAGGCTTTGAATCACCTTTTCAGCTTTTCCTATCACCCTGCTGACACAGATTGCTGCCTCTGCACTAGGGCTGGCAGAAGGGTTGTGTGCCTGTACTCTTCTAAGATTACCAAGATTGTCCTAATGCAAATTCACCTTCACTGGTGATGCCAGTTTGTGTACTTGTCTGTGAACCCGATACCCAGACCATGCTTCATTCTGCTGACTCTGCTGTACTGTTATCTACAACAGTTGCTTGAACTCTGGTTTTGAGGAGTCAGTAATATCATACAGCAAAACATTCTTCATTCAAATTACATATCAAGTGAAAGACTATCACTTTCCATCAGTATGCTGAGAAAGACACACAGCTTTTCAAATATATGCATGTCACTTCGTCACCCCAAGATAGATCAGCACTTCTGACAGAAATGGTTGCATAAATAGCGACAGATTAAATGAACTTTTGTTTATCCTACAAGTTTCACTGTGCTGACAAGATTATCTTCTGAGGACAGCAATGGTTTGCAAAGTTTTTAACATGAAGCTGTGGCAGAAGGGCAAGGTTCCATCTTTTTGGGTATTTGAAAAATGTCTTTTCTGTTGCTGTAGAGTGAACATGGGTAAGCTGCAGTGATTCTCAGAATTATGCTTTAAACCTAAATATTAACTGGCTTCAGATTTTACTAGCCTGTTTTCTATAATCAAGCAGTTAATCATATACTTGCAGCAGGGTTCACAGTGGAAAATGCCTGCTGATCATGGAAGAACTTTCTGTTACTGGTCAGAACAAATCCTTCTCTCACCCTTCTTTACACTCTGTCTCTGTTCATTAACCTCTTCTTCCACTTCAGAGAATTTATTGGAGTCATCATCTCTGATCATAAGTGAACTCTTCTCAGTGGTTCACACTATCCTTCCCTCCATGAGATGCTTGTATCCCAGTAACCTGCAGGGTTTGCTGCTTGGGCACAACAGCCCCCTCAGCTGCATCAATCAGAGCACACATACCACTTTTGACCCGCTACTGGTCCTTTCCTGCTCTAATCATCCTGCAGGAGAGATCAGACAGTCTGTGTTAAGATTTTGGAGTTCTCTATAAATAGGACTTGCCCTTTCCCTTATAACCGATTTTCAATTAGATGGCATAAAAGGATAGAAATAGAATATAGCAAAATTTTAATGCTCACAGCAGGAAGTACTGTAAGGAATATATATTGTAAATATCTCAAGCCATATTTTTTTGTTGGGATGGAGTACAATGTGCTCCTTTCATGCAGTAGTAATGTTAAAATACAATGAGAACACCCTTTCCCTTTGAAAAAAATATATTCATTAAGGCAAATAATTCAGGTAAAGATGAAGTTTCATAACTCAAGAGAAGAAAAATCAGTATTAGATGTCTCTGCAGTAGGAAAGGACTAGAAAAATGAAACAAAATTTATAATGGAGAAAACAAGTCTGTAAGGATGACTGCCCTTGTTTCGGCTTCTCTGAGATCAAAGCTAATTTGTCATTGCTTTATCATATTCTCTGTGAAATACAAAATAAATGAAATTTTAAAATAATGACATTTGTCCCTCTGAAAAGACACACTGAGTTCAGATAAAAACTGTAAAATTATCTATTGAAGACATATTTTACAGGTAACTCAAGAGCCATTATTGGCCCACCATGACTAATTACTGTTGTCTTGTGTAAATCAAGACTCACCAAAATTCAATTTGAACTAACCTAATTTATGTGAAACATGTATGTTTGTCATTTTGCAGGTTACAATAAAATGTCAAGAAAATGAAAAGACATGTCACATTGTGATGTAGTCACTAAAGGTGTAGTTTCATGATAAACCTCTCTCAGGCAGGGCTCCCATTCTGTCATGCTTTGCTCTGCCTGCATGATGGGCCGGCTGTGCTTCAGAAGCCACACTATGGACAGTGCCAAGCCAAATTCAAAGCCAGGCTAACATATTTACTCCCGAAGAAGGTTTAGCCTGCACTTGCAGGAGCAGAGCTAGCCTCACTCATTTACTAGCTGTCAGAGAAGTTTGCTTATAGCTGGGCAGCTTGGGGCATGGGTGGAGCGAAAAACTATCCATACTCATAACTGCATATAAGCCACATGCTAATAAACATTTCAGCCTTTTTTATGAATGGCTAAAATTTTTTGTCTTGCTTTTAAATAAATTTTGTATGTGCTTCAATTAGAAATTATATAATTGATATTTAATCATTTTCTTTAAAAAATTCCATGTCAGGAATACAGCACATATTTTTCAAGACACAAGGGGTTCTTTTTTATCCTCTTCACCAGCTTTAAATTTTCTAAAAAATTCATGCAGTTCCCTGCCAATGATTTTCAGATATTTTGTCATTTCCAGTAGAGTTAGATCAAAGATATTACTCTGTTGTTTCTAAGGAAGAAACTGAGCACTGGGATGTGTGTGAAATTCAACTCCTCTCCTGCAGTGAAATCCAGAAATCAGGCAGTTCCATCTGGTAAATTCCATGGTTTCATTCTTTACATCTTAGTCTTGAAAGAAGGAAGTCACTGTTTTGACTGTTTTTAAGAAAACAGTTAGGACAAAAGGCTTCTGTTTGTTTTGAGGAACAAATATGGAAAATAATTACTTTTATTTAATGTGTTCTTTAGCTTAAATACATTTTATCCTAAACCTAAATGGCAAACTTACCTGATCTGGAAAGCACCCTAATTGCTAGGGTCTAGAGCAATCTAAAAGCATGATCCCTTCTTCCTTCTTTCTGCTGAAACTGTACAGCTGTCCAGAAATGAATCACAAGACTTATAGGGAGAAGAGAGTCTGAGATAGAAAAATCTGGGAATAAATTAAAGTCTGGCATCATAATGTGAAGAGGGGAGAAAGTCTTCAGGTTTCATTCCTAGTTCCAGGACCGTACATGAATATTTCATTCAGAGGGTATTGGTGTGGGGAAAAATGACAAGAAGTAGGAAACTATCTCTCCTTACTCTAGACCTGAACTCACATCACCAGGAAGTTCATGAGGGAAATGTACCTTAATCGTTCAAGCCTCCTGTTGAAATCTCCAGTTTCTTGGGCATATGCTGTAGTCATCAGAATACTTTTCTAGCACATTTGTTTCAAAAAGAAAAGTCACAAGGAAACATGCATCCTTTAAGGGATTGGCCCTGTCTTTATTTGCTAATTCTTCCCTGAGCATGTGCATTTTGGGATCTTCAGGGAATCAAAGCAGAACATGGAGCAAAACAGAGCTGGGATGGATCTGATATGGAGCCTAGGTGCTTGAGCTGAAACAGCTCTTGGACTGCAAAGGGAGAGTGCTGCAAGCACAACCCTTCAGGCCCCCATGAATCCAGAAAGCTGTGCCAGTGGAGGTTTAGGTTTGACATTAGGAAAAATTTCTTCACAGAAAGGGTGAATATACATTGGAATGAGCTGCACAGGATGGAGTCTCCATCTCTAGAGGTTGTGAGAGACTGAAAAAAAGTGATTAAAATGTTATCACTGGCTCAAAACAATTCGGGCAGGGTGGGAGGGAAGGGGCAGTTCAGATTCTGTCAAGGTGGAATGGTGCTCTTCCCCATAATTCCTCCCTGAGAGCCTTTAGTGCAGCTGCTGCTGGTCACTGTCACACCCCCTGGAGCCCCTACCCCAGACACAGAATGGCTGGCACACCGGAAGTGTCACCTGGGGTGCAGGGTGGCCACAGGAATCCAGAGCAAATAAAACCAAAGCCACGTGGCCTCCACATGTTCACAACTCTACTATCATTCTTGGAATTCTGTTAGCTGGATAGATATTGGATCTAAGGCAGGGACTATAATTGTATCTCTCTCTCTCTCTCTCTCCTCCCACCCCCCTCTCTCTTTCTTTACTTTTTCCTCTTCTCATAATTTCCATTTCTTGATATTATAGTAGCTTAAACCTAGATGGGTTGGAATGTGCTAAGTTAATACTTTGTGAAATGCTTTATGTTGATTGAATGCTTGTTTTAAACTTTTGCCGAGTTTCCTTATTTTCCAAAGTTTACCAGTAAAAGTGTGTTATTTTGACCCCTTGAAAGGCATCATAGCATTTTCCCTGTGCATGGCCTCAAGGTATCAAAGAACTGAAGGACCCTTTTAAAAATCTGTCAGGCACATTTTTGGGGTCTTGTATTTTTTAATGTAAAACTCCTTCAATGACTTTGTAGAAGAGCCTGGGGTCTTACAGAAGTGCTTAAGGAAAGACTGGATGTAGCACTTAGTGCTAAGGTCTAGTTGATATGGTGGTGTTGCCATAAATCCAAGGAAGAAAACTTCCACGACAGGGTGAAGGCAAAAAAAGATCTTTTACTAATGTTTGTCTAAAGCTTTAGCAATCAATGACGCATGCACCGGCATATAGAGATCTACAAATTTCTAACTCTACTTAATTATCTTATCTATAGAACATAGCCAATGTGTAACTAACTCATCCTACAAGCTATCCCAAACCACCCCCTTAACACACCCCTTTGAAACTGAGTCAGTGGTCTTAAAGACCACCTCTTCCTCCCCCCACCCTCATCTTCATTGCCATTACATCTTCTATTTAGAGGTTTTCCAGCACCTCTTACCCTTCTTTATACTATGACTAAACAATATTGTATTTTGACTATAACATGTTCCAATAGCTATCTGAATACAAGGGTCCTTATACAGAATGTTCTAACTTAATATCTCTCCCTTAGCACAAAAACAGGCTTCAAAAATGTGACACAGAGGTTAAAATCTAGCCTAAGTATTTGGTACAGGGGTTACAAACTATTTTTTAAATGCAAAAGACTATAAAACTATACAAAACTATATGAAAATCTACAGCTACACTAAGGCTTATGGCAACAGTGGTGGTCTGTCACAGGTCAGACTCAATCCCAGAAGTCTCTTCCAGCTGAATTGATTCTGTGGCTCTATGTTTAGAAATTTAACCCTGTGGTTAAACACAGCTTTAAAGTTTGCCTAAGATTTTTCTGGGATGTTTTTATAGGATCGAGCCTACATATATCTTGTGGTTTAACCCCAGCCAACAACCAAGACCCATGCAACCCCTTGCCCACTCCCCCACCAGCAAGATTGGAAAGAGAATCAGAAGGGTAAAAGCCGGGAAATTTATAGGGAAAGCAAAACCTGCACACCCAAGCAAAGAAAAAACAAGGAATTAATTCACTGCTTCCCATGTGCAGGCAGGTGTTCAGTAAACTCCAGGAGAGTAGGGCCCCATCATGTGTGACGGTGACTTGGGAAGACAAACACCATCACTCCAAATGTCCTGCAGTTCTTCCTTCTTCCTCCCACTTTATGTACGGAACAAGATTTCATACGATATGGAATACCCTTTTGGTCAGTTTGCATCACCTGCCCTGGCTGTGTCTTCTCCCAACCTCCCAAGCACCCTCAAACTCCCTTGCCAGCCTAGCAGCATGAAAAGCAGAAAAGGCCTTGGCTTTACATTAGCCCTGCTCAGCAATAACAAAAACATCCCTATATTATCAACCCTGTGTTCAGCACAAATCCCAAACACACTATTGACTCTGAAGAAAATTAACTCTACCCTGACCAAAACCAGCACAATATATAGGATCAGATTGCCTCACTAAGGTCATGCCAGGTATATCTTCTGATTTCACTAAGAGCAGAATAAATCCTAAGTAGGACTGAACTGTGGTGTCTTATAAGTACAGTCACACCACCCTTACCACACAGCTGTTATGTTAGATATTTGGCCAAGCAATCACTCTAGTCACAAATGAAGGGGAAAGGTTTGCTGATTTGCAGCTATTAGTTCTGGTCACTACAAATCTTCATACTTGGGTGTTCTCAAAACTGCAAAAATGAAAGCTACATTCTTAATTATTTTTTTTAATCCTTATTTAGACATGGATAAATCAATAATTTATCTCCACCTTATTCTTCTTAAATTAGAAGTTCATGCCACCAGGTATGATACCTGGCTTCAGTTGCTTTCTGGCTAAATCTATAACCTACTAATTATGTCAGTTCCTAGCAGCTTAGGAAAGCTAGCAACAGTGTATTCCTGCATTTTAAATTATAACATCACTGTATAAAATCAATCATGTTTACACACAGAATAGGGGCTATGAATATCATTCTCTTCCCCACAGAAGTAGGGAATGCAAGGGGCTAATAGAGCACCGTAGCATGCATTTTAGTTACTCATGTCTGAGATATCCTCTACTTCTTTTTCACACGTTTGCTGTTGGATGCCATAGTAATAGATAATTCCTAATGTTCTGAGCATTCTGACTTTAAAACACAACATATTTGCTAGGAAATAAAGAGTTTAAATTGCTCTCCATTTTGTCAAGCTAACTCCAAGTGTTTGGCCTGTAGAAATCTGACCATGAAATAAAAACTTACACAACAATATTTTTTGGCTTTTTGTCCTTAACCATGGTAACTTTACAAAAGCCTCTCTTTTTTTTCTGTTTCAGAATGCCAAAAGTGCACCATTATGCCACTGTGCTAAGTGTAGTAGAAATCCAGAGAAAAAAATATGTGTTCTGTCCCAGAGAGTTTGTAATTCAAGTGTAAGGGAAAAGGATGTGCTCCAGCAGGTGGAATTGACAAGACAAAAGTATCTTCTTAGACCAGCCAGTGAGCCAATGAGTATTATAGCTGAGGAAGTAGTTCTGCTATCGAACTAGGTTAGAAATATGGACATATTTACATTAAATCTTAACTAACAGATCTTACTATTCGATTAACTTCTCTGCAAACACCCATCCGGACTGGTTCCAACAGAGCTGGGAGGCTGAGCAGACACTTAATCATAACAGATTTATAGACTTCATAATATCACATGAAACTCAGAGGAATTAATGGGAGAAAGAAATAGAAAATAGTCAAAAACCTTCAGACTTTTCAGTAAATCTGCATCTCAGTCAAGTAAATATTTCCTTCTTTTGTCATGATTAATTAGCATACAACAAATCTAAGAGAGGATAGGATCAATAAGTAATTGAAAAGTAATAATCAAAAGCAAAGCTTTACAATGTTCTTAATTTTAAATATTTCATTCTTGTCAGCTGCTGAATCCACTGGGTTTAAAGATGTGCTTCCCACACTCCAAATACTTTAGTTAGTTTGGTAATAATGTACTTGACTCGGATTCACTGAGGAGGGAGATGAATATACTGTTCCACGATAGTATGCTGAAGATGCACACAGTAAAAATTACAAGAACTGTAAAAAAAATCTGGTTCAATTTATCATTAAATAATCAATACACAAAAAAGCAGGAATTAACACACCTTCCCACCCCACAACCCTCCCTCCTCCAAGTCTGAAAACTTTTAAAAGCAGGATTTATGAGGAGATAGGACAGGAGAAAATGTTTCACTTCAAAGTAGAAAGAAAAGAAACTTACAGAGATTTGGTTCAAGAAAACAGGTGAGAAGGAATCATCTAATTATGCCTAAGACTTTGTAAGCAATAATTAAAGCTTCCAAGTATACACTAACTTATACAGAAGATCATCCATATATGTATAAAGCACAAAAAAAGCTGCCATATCAAATTTTGACATGTATTCAGTTATTATATATCAAAAATGCTGAATAGGAATGACAGTTCCCAGAAAATGTTCCTTCCTTTGCTTCTAAAACACTATGTGAACTCAGGAAAGTCTTTCACCTTAAATGATACTCTTTTCCTAGTTTTAACACATTATTCATGGATTATTCAGTATGAGAATTTGGTTCTTGTTTGTATAGCCTTTCAGTACTAAAATGAGGTAATAAAATGCCAGATATCTGTAATCCAAATAAAAGAAATCACTTGAAAAAATTACTGAAAATACATTTTATTTTAAACATTCACTCAAGTATTTTTCTAAGTTGATTTTGTACCATTACATTTATTTTATTGTTCTTCAGTTTGAGATACTGCTGTTTGAAGCTTATTGAAAATATGGAATATGTAGGCAACCCCCTTAGCATATTTTTCTCAATTTCTTTTCCTGAAAGACATTGAAAAGGCCTTTTGGCAAGTGCATAGCCTATGAATTTATTATACATAGAAGAAATAGATTTTAGCAATGACTTTTTCTGGTTAAGGTTTTCCTTTTTGTAATTCATCATTCATATCTCATAAGAATAATTCATAATTTCACTTCATATCTTTAATGTGAAGACTTAAGAAAATCCTAAATAATCCAAACCACCCCACGTTCTTCCTGTTCAAAATATCAGACACATTACCATGCATTTCATGATCACTGTGCTAGAACATCACAACCAGTTTGGATAAATCCATGGTACATACAGGACAAAAAGTTAGTAAGAATTGGTTTGGGTTTTTATTTGGTGTTGTTTTATGAAAGTTGTCCCATCTGTTGCAGCGCAGGGACGTGGATTCAATCTTGTTATATCAAAAGCTCCACAATTCTTTGAAAAATCACACTATATTTGAGACTAAGAAAAACGATCTCTTTAAAACTAGTAAAAATAACAGAAAAAATGATACATCACATAGTACATAATCTCTGTCACCAAGACCTCAAAGGTGAATGTTATGGGTTTAAAAATCTTGGAATTTTTCTTTCATCTACCAACCCTGCACCTCAAAGGAATCACCTTCTGTCTCCTCTTCAACCATGG
>JAWWEU010000111.1:93529132-93541804 GCA_035583155.1 Acropternis orthonyx | reverse complement strand
AGACAGAGGGTGATTCCTTTGAGGTGCAGGGTTGGTAGATGAAAGAAAAATTCCAAGATTTTAAACCCATAACACCCTGTTCTCAGACATCTACCACTTCCTGTTGTCAGACAAAGAAAACTAGAATTACTTAATCTGTGCTTTTAATTCCATTCATTGTCTTGGTTAATTATAATTAATTCTTGTCTTGGTTAATGGTTATTAATAAGACGATTTTTTATTGATCATTACTTAGAGCTATTGAAATAGACAGGGGTAGAGTAGTGATTTAGAGATGAAGCAAAATATTTTCACTGAATGAGCACTATGAATTATTACATTTACAAACAGCAATATTTTTCGTTTATAAAAGAAATTAACACTCATGATAGATGTCACTCATTGATTGACATTGACTGACAACTCGACAGCTAATTGTGTGATGTGTAATTGGATTTTCTTTTCTGGAAAACTGTTTTCTAACTTGTAACAAAACCATCAATGCACAACCTAAATATGTTTACCTAAACAGCTCTAGTAAACACAGAAACACAGGGTTGGGATCTTAAAGGATCAGGAAGTCTAACACATTGTGTGATGCTTTAATATGAAGGAAGCTAAAAAGCAAAAAAACCCACACAATATTAGTTTTTGCAAAATATTCCTCACAGGATGACAGTGGTGATGCATTAGTAATATGGTCTCCTCAAAAAATCTGTGGCTGAGGGGCTGAATGTTGTATCTTGAATATAACTCAGCAAAGACAGGAAATACAGGGAAGAATCTCTGCTCCTTGGGATTACCAAAGACTATTTTCATCTATTTAAGGGTCCTTGATGTAAGTTCATTTTAATTCTCTAAAAAGTACTTGATTCTCTGAAAAGGGGCATTATCTTTATCCTGCACCCAGCTTCCTTCAGCTGAGACTTTCACACTTAGACCCACCTTCTGGCTTCTTATCCCAATGGCACATAAAAATGTCTTAAGGGCAGGTGTCAAGAAGATGCACCAGACTCTGTTCAGTGGCAGCCAGCAATAGGACAAGGGACAATGGGAACAAATGGAAAAAAGGAAATTTCACCTGTGTATGAGGAAAAACTTGTTTACTTTGAGAGGGATGGAGCACTGAAATAGACTGCCCAGAGAGGCTGTGGAATCTCCTTCTCTAGAGATACTCAAAACTTGCCTGGACATATTACGTGCAACCTGTTCTAGGTGAACCTGCTTTAGCAGAGGGGTTAGACTAGAGTATCTCCAGAGGAGTCTTCCAGCTCCAACCATTCTGTAATTCTGTGATATCATAAGTCTGTATTTAGGATATTCTACATTAATATGGTGTAAAAATTCATCAGCACGTGAGTTCAGTCTGCTTTTGTTACACATACCAAAAGAATGGATAGCATTTTTCTTCAGACTTTCCACATATTTGAACACTTTTCATAATGAACAATAAGGCCCTCTAATAAATTGTTTTCAGAAAATCTGAAACTACAATAAGACCAAGTTCACTTTTCATAATTTTATTGTCTATAGGATATACCAAAAGCATAAAGTTACTTTTGTGTTTCAGAAACGCTCTGGGTCATGAAAATACAATGCGTTAAATTTATGGGGCAGAAAGACACAACTTAGAAGACAATTAATACTTTAGTTTCAGTCTTTCTACCTAGACAGAACAGACAGTAGATTTGTATGTGCTTCAAGGTAGTAGAGCATGAATTGCACAATAGCAAAGATTTTTAGTATGATTGCTTATGACTGTAATACAATAGAAATGAAACTTTGGCATAAATAATCATGTTCTATAATTACAAGCTTGATAACACCACAGAAGGATTTTTGGAGTAGACAAGGCATTAGGTGGATCCTAATCATCCAGGCCCAATGGTATTATCTTCTCCATTCTAGTTCCTTCTAAGAGTGTTAATTATATCTCAACATCTCATGGATTTAAGTCTTGTAGTCTACTGAAGAGTGGTCTATGAAAGATTATTGAAATGAAAAACATAATGAAGCATAATGAAATTAGTTAAACCCACATCTGCTACTTGATTTTTATTTTAAACCTGATTTCAGACTCCAGCACAACACCCACAGTGTTCAGTTTTTGTTACCAGAAGTCTTTGAGCCTCACTATCAGCACCTGGCAGATACCTGGAAATGCGTAAGCACAGAGATTTCAAAGGGTACAGCAATTTCTCCTGGAAGAATTAAAAATACATAAGTGCAAGGTGGACTGTTTACTGTGTACTCTCTTCTATGCATTTGTGTAATAATTCCAAGACATTAGTACCCGTCTACTGTTTCTGCAAGACAACAGCTTTAACAGAGAACAGAGTACTGTTCCTTTGCCAGATAGCTCTGTACTGCTGAGAAATTAAAGAGCACTTTTATGATATGAAAGAACTAAATTCCAGGCTAATGTCTGAATTAGCATAATGTACCTCCCAAAGCTGTAACTTCTAACCTCTTTTTGACCTGCTTTTACTGAAGACATACCTTTTTTTCTCCAAGAAAAAAAAGGTAGCTAAATATATTCTGCTCTTTACAGCAGCACACAGATTTCAGGAAGATAAATTGCCAGTATATAGAAGGACATGATTTTTCAAAGCACAGAACAGAATCAGGCTTATTAAATTCTTTCTTCAAACCAATTTTTGCAGTTGTACAAAGTTTTGTAAGTTCTTACCCCAAATTATGTAGACCTGTAAATAAACCATTATTTTTCAGGCATAATTTAGTTGATATAAGACTACTTGTTTAGAAAAAACCTAAAGGCTTTTCAGTACTCCAGAACTAAGGCCTCTTTTGAATCCCTCCAGAGCATGGGGCCTAATGAAAAGAGAGCACTCATGATAATTTTTGAGGCACTGTGTAGAGTGCAAGAAAATGTATCAGTTCAAACAGAGTCAATAAATCAGTTTTTTTGATGGCAGAGAAGTATTTTGAAGGCAATCTGTTACAGTAAATGGGATTTGTTTTGTGGACAGTTGTCTGTAAAAACAAAACAAAACATTGTAATTGTAAAGTAAATTTAAACAACATTAAGAAAAAAGAACTGAGCTAAACATAGTATATTCTCATTACAACTTTTACTGCCCTGGAAAAGGCAGTATATCAACTTATATGAAGGCAATTAGGGTCTTTACTGACTCACACATGCACAAGTTAGTCAACAAATAGCCCAGTACTCTCACACTTTTCAGTTTGTTTCGGTTTTGTTTTCATTTCTGCAGTTGGTGTCTTTTTTGCACCCGAAATGCCAGCTTCCCCATAGACACCAATTAAAGTTTAGGCATTTGTCTGATATCTGAAAAGCAAGAGTAGTTCTTTTAAAAAACTATATGAGGAAAATTAAATGTATACATCACTTTTTTTTTTTTTTTTTTTTTTTTTTTTTAAGTAGTGTTTTAGCCATGCCAATGAGGACTTACACTAATGCAGCAGTGAGCTCTGGATTTTGAGTGGGATTAAATTTCTCAATCTAACCCACTAAGAGGGAAAAAGTAGCACAATTTTAACTCAAGGAGTCGCTTGGGGAGAGTGGATTTTTAAATACATATTTTCATGTGAAATCCATCCTTTTGCTGAGGGAACAATTAAGAGTGATTTTTCAACTATTTTCTTTTCCTTCCTATTTTTCAGAGTTCCTTTTTCTCATTATACCATCCCATAAACTCCAATCTTCAGACACCAATACACATCCTGATATATTCTTAGATTCATGGCTCTTTGTTATAATTAATCTCACAGAGTTAATCCCCTTAATCAGTTCACTATTTGGTTCTCTTCACACAAGAATTAGCCCAGAACAGTTCCTCAAATCATCAGCTAATTTCTCGTTCCAGTACAGCCAAGTGTAACCAGCTGCATTCCTGCGTGGACTGTTGGACAGTTAAAACTTTAGTCAGAAAAATGAGACTCTGTGAAACTATGACCAGGACAACATGGTTTTAGAATGGAGGAAAAGTCTGCTTCTTCTCTTTCTTCCCTTCCCAGTCATCTGTCTACTGGATTTCTGTGTTTTGGAGGAGATGAACATCTCTCCATGGAAGCATTTCCCAAATGAAATTTTCTAGCTCAGACAAGGAGTTGAGGAAAAATCGAAGGAAAATTAATTGTCTCCTATGGGAATTTCCCATTTCTATGGTCTACTAAACTTGTTCTTCACTCACACAAACCATTCCCAATAAGTTTGCTTCTCATCACAATTAACCTTCCTACTGAATCAGAACAAACTCCTTAAGGATTTTAGGTGAATATGCACATGCATGAAAGCACATTAAAGCATGACAACCACATTGGAATGGAAAACTGGTGAAAAGAGAGTGAGAAGTAGAAGAAGAGAGCCAGGGATCCTTGAATCTCGTGGTCCGTGATGAGAACAGAGGTTTCAGTGCATCCCAGAAGCTGCAAGGACTGTGAGTGAGCATTGTGACAATGCTCTCTGGCACATGGTGTGATTCTTGGGGCTATTCTTTGCAGGGCCAGGAGCTGGACTCAATGATCCTTGTGGGTCCCTTCAACTCAGGATATTCTATGATTCTAAGAGTGTTGAAGGGTAGACAGCAGGACTGGCTGAACTGAAGGGCATGTTACTTAACACAGAACACAATGGTTTAGTAAATGTAGTATCATGAGTCAATATTATCCAGTGATAAATAAACCATCTGACCTTGTAGTAGTACAAAAACTTTAAGACCTTACAAACAAAGCTGCAGTATAATATCTCATCCTAAAAACACTGAATTTCCAGAAAGATTTCATAGGATACTTATATCTTCTACATCAATGATGTTACAGTCTTATTCTGTTTAATTACCAAGTGTCACTCTGGCAGTTAAATAGTTCCCTAATTACATAATTCTTTAATAGGAAGATAAATTTTAACTTAAGATTTCAAGGGGGAAAATCAATTATTCTTAATTCAATCATTATTTACTTAGTAATCATTTATCAGTTTTCAAAATTTTGTTAAGCTTCAGAGTTAGCTTTGTTTGGGTTAATTGAATACTTTTAATTAAGATAGCTGAACACAATCCTTGTAACTTTAAACACAGCCCCAAAGGCAGCACTTCGTTAAAAAAAGTTCAAAGAAAATTAATATTTGAAGTACAGCATATACTCTATTGGTTTGCCAGCTGAATTAGTAGAGAGGTTAATAATCACACTTTAGAAAACATTGACATAAGTTTAATTCCCTTTTTGGATAAGGTTACCAATCAAGTTAATTGGTACCAGTCCCTAAGAAGAGCAAAAATAGCAACTTCATTATTTACAATAGCATTTCACAGAGATAACTCTAAATACATGCAAAGACTATACTTCAGAAAGTGTATATTTTACTACTATAGCATGGTAAAATTACATTATGCTTCTTCAGAAGACATGTTAGTAATATCTGTTTCCAAATAAAAATCCTGAAAAAATTTCAAGATGTGCCAAACAAGTAAAACTTCAAACATCTCCCAAAGATACTGAATCACTTACATAATTTTTCCCCCTTATTTGATATTCACAAACAAGTCAAAAAGGAAATTTTGTTGCAAGAATGTTCAGGGAAACAGACTTCATGTTGATTCATGGGAACAGTGCTCAGAAGCCACATTAAAACATGGTGGGATTTTGAGTCTGAAAGAAAAAAAGAGACAATATTTGGAAGCTTAGCACTATAGAGGTGATTAAGGGTGAGGTTAGGAAAATGTTGCTGTCTGGTTACATTAATTCTTTATGACAGTCCCTTGCATGTTCATATTTGGCCCATCAGTAGAGAACTTTATAGCATGTCTCAAATTCACAGGCTTTGAAACATCCTCTGGAGAGTGAAGGAACAGTGAAACAGACTCTACCCATGAAACACTTCTGTTTTAAAGTTAAAGTTTTTGTTTCTTTTGTACAGAAAGAATCTTCTGATTTTCCTCTCTGGTGTCACACTAATATAAGTGCATACCCTTTGAAATTCCGAGGATCACTGTATAACTGAATAGCATTCTGAAAGTTAATTGTTGGGTTCCAAACCATTCTACTCCTTAGCTACTTCTTCACACGCTGTTTATTAAAAAATTGTTAGTTCTGTAAGCTCTGAAGACAGAAAAGACACTTAGGTCTCCTAAAATATCCTGCAGTCTGAGGATAATAGAACTTTAAGATTTGCATTCAGGTATTTCCCTTTGAAATCTAACAACTGGTGGTTGATTGAGGCATGGATAAACTGTGAATGAAAGAAAATCCATTCCTGCTGTGAAAATATGAAGACACTTAAGATCCAATATTTTCCATGATGTTCTTGGTAAATACTGATCACTCATACAATTTTAAAAGTCTGACATTTTTCATTTTAATTCTATACCATGAGTCTCTTTTTATCTTTGTATGTCAAATTAAAGATACACATTGTATACAGGATTTCCTGCCTATGAAGATATTTAAAAAACAATCAGATCATCTCTCAGATTTTATTCACAACATATAAAGAATGAGTTTATATAATCCCTGAATTACATAACAATTTAGTTTGAAAGGAACTGATGCAGCTCATATGGTCCAAGCACCTGCTTAAAAAAGGGGGTGTCTTCATGAATGCTGATAGATCAGTTCAACCAAGTTTAGAAAACCTTGAAGGACAAAGATTCCACAACCTTTCCTGGCAGCCTATTTCAATGGTTGCTCACAGTTTGCGGTGAAAATATTTTGTCATAACTATTGTGGAATTTCCTCTGTTGCAAGTATGAAAGTTCTGCAACGCCCCCCTCTTATGATGTTGTCTCTTCCTCTGAAATCATGTTTCAGATATTTTTTATACTTTCTCTGATTTCTCAGGAATATTTTAAAAAATTCTGGTCACCAGAACACTATTACTTGCATCACCAATGCTGTAGATGTTGCTAAATCACTGAACTGCCTGCATCTTTCTTGTCTGCATCCTTCTTTTTGCCTTTATGTCACCATAGATATATTTTTTTATGTTTTGTGGACACTATGATTGTCATATTCTATTTGAGCCATTGTTGTTTGGGGTACATAACCCATAACCCATAGCAGTCTGCAGTCACTGGTCTTAGATGTACAGCTTTGACTGTTTAAAAAACACATTTTGTCTGAAGGCTCTGTTATTGAAAAAATCTGGGGTGGTTCAGCATGGCCACATATATTCATCCCTGCTTGTCACTTTATTATTTCATCAACACTATTTTAAAATACATTCTATTTTCAACAATAAAATACGTTTTATTTTAATCAATTTTATATTTACTTCCAGCTTTTTCACTAAGCATTCAATAACATTGTCCATAGCACTCCTGAAAACCTAAAGCAGAAGCATACCATGTGTTGAGAATTGTCAGAGATTCTACTTTAATCCATTTAATGTATGTTCTGTTGTAATTGTCAAGTGTTAATTTAATACTGTAATGTCATGGGGTATTCATACACTTACAAAAGCATCTTGTGTAACTGACATAACCAATACAACAGGATCCTAGTTTTTCTAAGAGCTGCTTACAGTAAAACTAAGTTTATTGACACTAATGATATTCTAATAATTTAATTCTTTATTAACTATATTATTTAGATTTTCATAGAATCATACAATGAAAAGGGTTGGAAGGGATCTTAAAGATCCTCTAGTCCCAAGCCTCCTGCCATGTGCAGGGACACCTCCCACTAGACCAGGTTTCTCAAGACATTATTCAGCCTGGCCTCGAACACTGTCAGAGTTGGGGCATCCACAAGCTCCTGGACAACCTGTTCCAATATCTCACCACCTCATAGCAAAAAATTTCTTCCTAGTATCTAACCTAAATTTACCCTCTTTCAATTTGTACCCATTACTTCCTGTCCTGTCACTACAGTTCCCGATGAAGAGTCCCCCTCCAGCTTCCCTGCAGGCCCCCTTCAGATATTGAAAGGTCACTATGAGGTCTGCACATAATCTTATTTTCTCCAGGGTGAACAGCCCCAACTTTCTCAGTCTGTCTTCGTAAGGGAAAAAACAAGCTGACAAGAACTCATGGCATGAATCTACTTTATCTAAGAATGAAAGACAAAATGAGTGAGTGAAGGGAAATGGGAAAATCATATTTTTGCAGATCTTACAAATAGTGCTTTCCTTCTTCTCATGCTAAAAGTACATGATAATGAAACACTTGTGAATCACCATGCAAATTTGAAAAACTGACTGGTTTTCAACCAAATTTGTTTTGCCAAAGAATGATAGTTTTTTGCTTCTCATTCTGACAACCAATTAGACTGAAAAAACCCAGAAACTGAAGGCTGTGATATGTTTGTGCTAATTTCCAATGATTTTCAGGAATATTTTTTTTTGGCTGATAGGTCTGACATATTATTGCTTCATATACCACACTGCTGTTATTTGACTGTTGTCTGATTATCTGAAAGTACAAAAATGCAGAGAAATTATATAGAGAAAAGAAAAATAATGCTATTCAGGCGTTCTTCCATTAGTACAGTATTGTTCCTAGTTATTAATTCTGCAGTTCAAAAAGAGTAGGAAGAAGGTTCTTTGGTTAATTGTAGAGACTGCAGGGGTAGCTGGATAACCTGTAAAATGGAAAACTTAATGTTTTACTCCTTATAAAAAGCAAGTAAGATACAGCTGCTGGATGAAAACCAAAGGATAATCCAGCTAAACACTGGACTAAAGGCTGTATAAATGCCTTGAATATTCCAAGTCATTAGCCTGTTCAGCTTCAGTTATTTAATTTTTCAGTGGGGACCCATAATCAGAAAGAGTTAAAACATCTCTTTCTTAAGGTGAATATTTCATAATTCAACAAAATACAAATTTGTATTACAGTTAAAATGCACCAAACTACTGTTCACCTCCAATTCAAATCAATAATTGTATAACTTATACAGTCAGAGTACTTTTTAAGAATAAAAATGCTGGAACAAAAAACAGCATTATTTTCAAAATACCGCCACAGTTGTGGCAGTCAGTGAGTTTGGAAGCTAGTTCCCTAGAATATTGAATGAGATACATGCAATTAATCATCCTTTAATGGCAAATATATCATTAACATAAATTCATTATCCAAGGTATGTTCTCACTACCTGGAAATATTGCCATTTACTGAAAAACAAGGCTTGCCTTTATTCTGGTCTACAAAAACAGTGGTTTGTGATTTATGGTAGAATATATAGAATAGTGTGATAATATAGTAGAAAAAGGATATTTCAATATAAAGTGGATGTTCTTTACTGAAAATACGCTCATAAGCAAATTAAATATAATAAAGAATACAACTAACGCTTAGAATACAATAGCAAATATATATTTATTTCCAATTTAATTGAAAACAAATCTTTGACTGGGATACAGGTTGCAGGGTTGTTTTGTTTAGGGTTTTTAAATATATGTCTGAGCAACACCTGGCTTTTGATGTTGATATACAGACATTCATGGTTTTATGTATTCAGTAGAAACCATCAGCTCACGATCTTGCATCTGAATGCTGAACGAAATCAGTATTCAGTCAACCAATAATGAAGGAATATTGCCAGATGGATCCTGCCAGGTGTTAGCAATTAATTATTGATATATTTAGGGGAATATTTAAATGTATATTAAAGTATAGTCTTCCTGCATGAGATTGCTGCATTATATTGGTGAATTTGAGTTTTCCTTTTCTACCTTACATAAAATGTTCAAAACAGATCCTTATAAAGAAATCAAAGACATCCCATCTGGCAGATTATTATGTGGCCTGTCGAAATCAGGGTTTGGAAGAGATTTTTTTCAAAATGTATTTTAAAAAGGAATAATGATCACACAAAAAGGTGTTTGGAAGTTTTTCTCTGCTCTCTGGTTTAAATGCCTATTTCAATACCAGCCACAAGACATTAATAAAAAATAACAATAAAAATAAGTAGAACCTCTTGTTAATGGTCTGATTATGTTTTTGAAGCAGTGAAGGACAAGTAGAAATGCAATACGCCCAAACTGTGATTTACAAGGTATGATGTAATAGTTCATCTGACAACACTAAAGATTGATGCTCTCTGTTTCACACAGTAGGGGCAGCAGTTGTAAAGTCACCATAGAGGCACGGTAATGCTGTGTCTATCAAGCCTCTCCTTGGTACCATAGCTCATACTTTTTCAGCTCTATTTCATTGTCTCAGCTGGATGGTAAACAGCAATGACAGTGGTTTGTGTGATATTAGTATTTGTCTATAACATATAACCTGTGAGAGCTGGGCAGAGACCACCTCCAGTTTCCAATCCAGTTTAGAACTGATGTGGTGATGTGACCAATGAACTCAAACACTACATTTTATTTCTTTTTCTGATAAAACATATGAATTCTATTTTTGCAATGCCTGAAAGTTGTCATAGAGGCTATTTCTGCTTGAACTTACCTTTGAAATAACATTAAAATAGAGCTAGACACACAAAAAAAGCAGTCTTCACAGACTGCCCTCTCATTGCATCTTGCTCTTCATGAAGAAAAAGCAAAGGCGGGATTCATTTTCACTAATTTTGTCACCTATAATTTTAGATGAGCTAGTAAAATTTGTGTCCTTTTTCAGTCAAGAGAGAAAAACAGGTGTCTCCAGAAAGTAATTAATTTGGCCTATTCCATGAGTCTCTTTTACAGTGAAATGATTTTCCTGCATTTATTTCTTTACATTGACTATGAAAGGAGGCCAGGATAACTTACTTATTCTTAGAAAACTGAATATATTCTGTGTACTGAATTATTTTATCCCCAGACATCTTGGAAATATTTCTTCAAAAGGAGCTCATAAAACCTTTTGCCTACTGCCATGCTACCCATGAAAGAAGAACTTTTCCACCACCTGACCATATTAAACAGGTTCATATCTTTCTAGAGTAAACATCACAGCATGGAGGAAAGTTATGAGGCTGATGTTCAAGTCATGTCCAAATGTGGTGGCTCATGTTATAAAAGAGGGTTAGACAAGAGGGAAGATTCAGTTCAGATTCAGCTGCCTACACACTGGTATCGGCATAGGCTTCTCCCACAAATGAGATCTGAGGATCACTGTGTTTGTTCGGTGAGATTTTACATGATCTAGGGTATCCTGTACAGGCTCTTTCTCCCTTTCTTGTAGGGTCTGAATCTCACATATATCCTGTGTTACACCTACAGAAGTACCTTAAAATATTACAAATTACCATAGGTGTCCATGAAGTCAAATTAAACCACTAGTCAAATTAAACCACTAGAGAAACCTAAACTGTAATTTGGCTATCTCTAATTATAACCACTCTGCCATTTCATTGCCCTAGCACAAGCATCCACCAGTATGCCAAATACTATCCGAAATATCTTTGCTGGAGGGCAACAGATACAACAGAGGCTTTCTGGAAGGACCTTGACCTTCTGGTGCACAAATCAGATGTGACACTGGATGTGGTCAGCTGACATGATCAGTTTTTCAAGGCTCTTCTGGATTTATTAAGTTGACTTCCATTGGCTGTAGCTCAAGGCATTGAGCTACCCAGAACTGCAGTACCTAATCACAAGTATTGTCCCCTAACTAAGTGTTTTAATCCTGAGACAAATACTGCTAATGAAACTTCAGAATGGTCTCTCTCAATTCCAGACTTCAGAGCTGGTGTTCCACACTTCTGAAGTCACATCAAATTGAGAATGTACAGAATGTACAGAACCAGAATTTTTGTTGTCCTCTATCTGCTTGCTCTAGCTGAGAAAAATGATGACAGGGTTTCATGTTAGCACATCAGAGCAGAGGGGCTAGAAAGCCACTGGGCATCCAGCAGCTCTTCAGGCACAAATTCCTCTAAGAGATGCAAAGTCAACACAGGCAGCTTCTCAATCATTTTCTCACTTTCAGAGTAGAAATTTTGGCTGCAATAAAGGGGGCACGGGCAGCATATTTTTCTACTCCAGTGATTTCTTGACAAGATTTTAGCCATCTGGGTATCTACCCACCTGAAGTAACTTGACCAGTCCTGGAATTCTCTTTTGTAATTCTGAAAGCTTAATTATATGTGAAATGCATACTGGTGACTCTTTCTAAAGCTACCTGAATGTTTGCATCCTAGAGAACCATTTCAAGTGTCTTTAAAGTCTCAGTAAACATATTTAGAGACCAAAAAAATATCGCTTCCTTCACAGATCAACTTCAGTGCTCTCTCTTCTATCTTTTAGGGTCGTAAGATATAGAGGGAGAAGATGTGGCATCTGAGCCATGCAGACTCATTTAAAAACATAAAAATTAAGGACCTGGCATAAATGGAGTGGTTCAGATAGAAGAAAGAGGAAAATTAGACTGGTTGTACTGTCAGTGGACATCTGGCCTCTTTTCATCTCTGTGTATACCTGCCTTACTTCAGAGCATTGCCTTTACACTCTTTACATTCCAGAGAACAATAAATCCAATTTTCACTATCCTGTTGAACTGCATAGGAACAGGAACAAGTCTATTGCTGTGCAGGGTGGGATAGAAGCCAACAGCAAATCAAATTTACCAAATTTAAAATCAGGTATGTCTATTATCACCAATTTTAAGAGTTAATGAAATGGATTTCAAAACAACAATTGTGCACATAAATGCATTCTTATCTGTCACTACAATTGGCTACAACCCAAGTGAAATGGTGCAAGTTTGTGATGGGTTTGATAAATCCCAAAAAACTCAGATTAAGGTTTTAGTTTTAGCTAGGCCCCAATTCTGTGGGTCA
>JAWWEU010000111.1:93481218-93523336 GCA_035583155.1 Acropternis orthonyx | reverse complement strand
ACCGGCTAGCCTTTCGGCACACTGGTATAGCCTGTTCCTGTGCACTCAAAACTTCCTGCTTGAAGCATGTCCATCCCGCCTGGACCCCCTTGTTTTTAAGGGTTGTTTCCCAGGGTATGCTCTGAACTAGTCTTCTGAATAGGCCAAATCTGCCCTCTGGAAGTCCAGTGTAGAGGTTTTATTGACAGCTCTCCTTGCATCTCTGAGTACTGAAAACTCTATTATTTCATGGTCACTGTGTCCCAGGTGGCCTCCAACCACTACATCTCCCACCAGCCCCTCTCTGTTTGTAAACAGTAGGTCTAGCAGGGCCTTACCCCTGGTAGGCTCATTTTCCAGCTGATGAAGGAAATTGCCCTCTATACACCCTAGGAATTTCCTAGACTGCCCCTTCTCTGCAGTATTTAGCTCCCAGCAGATATCTGGCAGGTTAAAGTCACCCACAAGAACAAGGGCTGGTGGTTTTGAGACATCCACCAGCTGCTTGTAGAATAATTCATCTCCTTCATCTCCCTGGTAGGGCGATTTGTAACAGACATCCACAAGGATGTCAGCCTTGTTGGCCTTCCCCCTGATTCTGGTCCACAGGCACTCAACCTTGTCACTGATGACCTCAAATTCAACAGAGTCAAGAGACTCTCTAACATATAAAGCCACCCCTCCACCTCTCCTACCCTGCCTGTCCTTTCTGAAGAGCTCGTAGCCACCCATAGCAGCACTCCAGTCATGCAAGTCATCCCATCACGTTTTTGTGATGGCAACTATGTCATAACTTTCCTGCTGCACGATGGCTTCCAGCTCCTCTTTTTTGTTGCCCATACTACGTGTGTTAGTGTACATGCACTTCAGATGGGCTGCTGATTTCACTCTTAACTCAGGCTTTCCATCCTTAGGCTGATCTTTGGAGAGACCGGTTTCAATCCCTTCAACACTGGTATAACAAGACAAACTATTTAAGAAGTGGTGTCTGGAGAAATATCCAGTGGACAACTTTCATCAGAATTGCAACTGTGCTTTGAGAAGGGAATATATTAAAAACAAGAGCAAAAAAAGCAAAGAAAGTGTACCTAAGCGTCACCAAAAAAGGGGTTGGAATGCCAGAACTGCTATAAAGCAATCAGAGTAAAGCAAGAAAGACTTGATTGGAAAACGGGAAAGGTGTTCCAAGTAGCAAAATTTCTAGTTATATTTCTGGTTCATTATTATTTCATTACTAAATGTTTATTATGCTCTGGGCTCATAGTGTAGGTGGAAGGAAAAAAACATCAAATAAAACCTAAAACATAAGCTGAAAAGTCAGCAGTGTAGTGGTTGAAAATAACTTTCTATCTCTTCTCATAAGTCATCAATGCAAAACCCTTCCAGTGGATGTAAAGAATTTTTCTATGAGATCCATCAAATCCCCTATTTTCTCTCAATCCATAAAAGACAAACAAACAAAAAAACCCAAAAAAACCACAAAAAAACCAAAACCAAAAAAACCAAAACAAAACAAAAAAAAAACCTCTGAGGTTTCAATGGCAGATGCAAAAAATTTTGCATAGTTACTTATGAAGATGTTTAATGGTTAGAATTATACCTTGAAGTATCAAAGCATATCTCTATTACAATGTATTTTATATACTGGGTAGATATACCCAGTAATGTTAAAAATTAGATTTGCCATTATCAAGTTGAATAAAATCACTTCTGTCAATTAATATCATGTCAAAAGCAAGGCAAAGTTTTCTTTTTTTATCTGACTTTCTTCTATTGCATTTTCCTCATACTGAAATCTCTTTTTCTTGTATTAAGAGAATGTGGACTGGGATACCCTACAATCCCAGTCTTTTTGGTCTCTCCTCAGATGGAAGGCTATCCATAGCTCTATCTTAAGTTAATGCCTGAATTCTCCACATGACAGTTTGATCTACACTAAGTAGGTTACCATGCCAACCTTCTTAACACTAACCTTTGCAAGAAACTACAGAAAAATTGCCAAACAATAAAGAGTAGCTGTTATGAAATAAGAACGTTTTAAAATGCTACCACCTGGTGGTAACCGCCTAGCAAAACCTTGACACATGCTAAAAAGAGATGACCAAATGCTGCCTCTGCCTCAACACAAATTCAAACCTCACAGGACTTGCGAACTGGTAAATGGGAGCAAATGGGATTGCTCTATATTACACCTACAATGTCTTTTAACTATGCTCAGGAGACTAAATGAAGATTCCCAATCTCATACAATCTAGTGGTACATGCTTTGCATTTTTGTGCTCTTCAGTTCGCATCTGCATTTGTGGATAGAAAACCAAAATTGAAGTCTCCTAAGCAAGACAGTTACAGAGGTGATTCACTACTTGATATTGAGTAAGTAGGCTATTTGTCCCAGAAAATAAAAAAAACCAAAACCGTAAACCAAACCAACCAACCAAACAGAAAAAAAAAAAAAAAAAAAAAAAAAAAAAAAAAAAAAAAAAAAAAACCCAAAACAAAAAAAAAATAAAAAAAAAAAAGAAAAAAAAAAAAACATAAAACCCCAACAAATTAAGAAAGGCTGCCTTTTCTGCAAATGTAATTGTACTGACTTCAGCAGAGCTGCTGGCACAGGAAAACTCCATTTGGAGCTCCCTTTGGTGACTGCATTATATAACATGATATGCATTAATCAGTAGCTAAGATAACATAAAGGAGACAAATGTGTACTTCTGCAGATATCCAGTGATAGCTATTAAAATCTTTACAGTTGCTACTTTCAGGTAATGAAATCCCTATTCTCTGGGCAGGGAAACCAAGATCACTGAGTGGTTCCATAAACTCAGCTAGGCAAAAGTAAAAACTTTTATTGCAGGCACCATGGACCTGGGCCTGGTCTCACACTGAGGCAGTACAAAGCTGACTCTCTTGGCTTCAGCTGAATTATTTCTGATTCCTATTGGACTGAGATCAGAACAGTCTTCCTCCAAGTCTAATTAATTTTGTTTTCATTCCCACTTGCACCTGAATTAGCAGTGGACAGTTGATACATATGCATTAAAATTTCCCTGCTAACTCTGATGATAGAAGCATATGCGCATTTCACACAGGGCTGTGTGTCAAGGGTGTCTGGAGAATATGGTTTTAGTTGGTACAGGCAGATCATAAGGGAGGATGCCCACAGGTATGAGAAAAATGCCTGATAATTTGCATAAGCATCTGGCAGTTTGCTCAGAGGGCAAAAAGTTCTCACCACAACTGCAGATTGCCATCAGATTGCTCTGCCTGTCTTTCTGAATGGCTTCTGTACAGCATATCCTTCACTACAGAAATTTCAGTTTCTTTTTTTTGTCTTTCAAATTATTATTGAACTTTGAGATGAAGGCACTAGCTCTTCACCTTCCCTATAGGAAAGTCTTCCCTATATGCAAAAGCTTCTTTCTTTTTAAAGACATGGAGTGTTGTTTTTTTCTTCCTAGTACAATCAATTTTCCAATCCAAAATTGTTACATTGATTGATACAGATGCATAATAGACAGAAATGCATGGTAAAGTTGAAAAAGAAAATAACCTGTGCTGCAGTACAATATTTCACATAAAAAGTTATATAGTAACAAATTTCCTATATTATTTCCTGTACTTATGATAGCACATAACTGTGATATCTGTTTGCACTTACATTTTATGATGATCATTGCAGAAACCGACTACTGTGAAGTAAAATAGCTTGTTCAAATAAATAAGGAAACATCAAATAAGAAGATCCTTGCCTTTTTTTCCAGAATAAGGACAGGATTTTAGACACTCTTTTATGTCTATCTAATTGTTTCTGGTCTATGTCACTTCAATGACACTAGAGTGGTAGTATCATACAAAAAAGCAACAAACCCTTTCAATTATTTAAGCAAAGATCAGGCTGAATACTTGGTTGGGACTGAAATGAAAGGTGATTTGCACATCCATTGGTTCTTTATTCATTATCAGTAGCTGCTACTAAAATCATGTTGGTAATCAAAAACATTTTTCTGACTTATTTTTTGGGGGATTTTTTGTTGGGATCCTGGCCGTATTGGCAGAATACAAGCAGCTGTAGAGGTCAAAAGCTGCTGATGCAAGGTCAAAGGAGGAAGATGAGGAGATAAGCAGGGTGTGGGGCCGGAGCTAGCATTTAACAAGCACCAATGAAATGCTTGCCTAAAGCACGTGGACAAAGACTGCTGACCAACTGCGAAGCAGAGAAAGGCGTGTGGACAGGGACTGCCAACCAATCGCAAATCAAGGAAAGGCGCATGTTTGCGTGAACGACCTCTTAGAGAGTATATAAGGGTGGCGGTTACGTGAATAAAGTGGATTGAATTTGCATCATATTGGTGTGTTCGTTCTTTCCTGTTCTCACCCACGTATGGGCTTTGGCAATTTTTCTCATATTTCTGAGGAATGATCAATAAATAAGAATAGATTTTTTGAAAATGTCTCTTCTGTCTAAACCCCTAGTTGTTGCTGGTGTTCATTTGTACCTGCAACTAAATAAGCCATTTCTTTCCAAAGCTCATTTTTCTCCAAAACATCACAAAATACTAAATATACTTAATATTTTCAGGCTGCACACTTTATAAACCGAAGTATTGACCCAGCTTTCTCTCAGGTGACAAGTATGGTAGTGCCTTAAGAGTCTTGCTGAGTAACTAAGGTAACAATGGATTGAAAACACAGAACCATTTCAGCCACCCCCTGCACACACACTTCAGCCACTAAAGTTAGATTAGGTATTTGCAGTTTGAAGCCTGGCTGGTAAAGGGTCTGACCGCAGCATTTTGTCAATGCCCATAAAGCACTAGGAAGTGTGCATCAGGGGAGAGGAATGAAATTACTGATGGGAGCTGCTGGTTCAGTCAGAAATCAGGAACTACTAGATAAGTGCAGCATGATTAAAATCAAGATAACCTAGCTGGCTCTAATAAACAAGGTCCTCAGGAGGGAAAATCTAAAGCAGTGTGAAGAGCAAGGAAAACAAAATAGATTAGAAGAAATAATTCCATTACTTAAAAAAAAAAAAAAAAAAAGACAGGATGTTACATTTGTATTAGAATTTCCTGAGCAAATAAAATTACTTCACGAACAGTGATATGCATATACTGCTAGATAAATCTATGACAGCCATACGATGAGAGAAAAAGAATTTACAAACTCAGTTTTTTCAAACCGGGAAGGGCTTAAGCAGAATTTAGGTCAGAGCACCAAACATGAGTGGTTGAAAGAATCAAGGGCATGCTAAAGCAGACGAAAACCAGAAAGAATATTTGGGATGCAAAGCAAAAATTTGGAACTAAAAGAGGCAGACATGCCAAATACAACTTCAGCCTTTAATATAAGCAAAGCCAAGAATCAGCCAAGGCTACAGCTAGAACATTATAAAAATAGAGTATAATATGAAACGTAGGAAAAAGCTCTTTAGAGTGGTGCTTCTAGAGGATGAAGGGAGCTATTCTAATTATAGAAATGTCTGTGTGTAATATTTTTAAATGTTTCAGAGGCAGCAGGTCGTTTGCACCTTCATTGCATACGTACTGAGACATCAGAATGCAGAAAAACTGTATAGGAAATTTTATAAGAAAATGAAAAAGAGGAGCTAAAGTGTTAGCAGCATAGTTAGAATAGCACAGAACTTGGTCTGACAAGCAAGCTGGAGAAATTTAATAAAGAAAATAGCGCAATAAAGCTACTTATAGAGGCCTCAGACTCAAGTTATCAGATACACTTTTCATGACTAGTGCTTCAAGGAACTAAATGTCAAATGCTCTATCTCAACAAGTCCTTAACCCCAACACACATTCTTTTATGGAATGATCATGTAACAGTATCTTTTAAAATTGTGTATCTCAGCAAAGGAGATACTTATCTTGATTTGTCAGTCTACTGCTTTGAACCTGACCTAGTAAAAGTAAGCAGATAATAAGTGAGACAACGATTTAGAATACTGACCTATTCTTCAAAGAACTTAACTCCAGGGCTTTCTATCAAAGAAAACAAAGGAGGTCCTGGAGGTGAAAATTCTATGAGCAGACCCACAAAGTGTGAGGTCTTATTACCTTTGACTCTCAGCAGTTGTGACACAATCAGTCAGGCAAGTAGCCTGAAATTCTAAGCAACATGGCCAGACTAATCCTTGGTGTAACTCCATTGGAGGAATTTCTATCCCAGACAACTGTTGCATTGAGTCCAATTCACACCTGATGTAAGCAGGTTCAAATCCCTTGATATCAATGCAATATGACCAACTTAGCGTAGGAGGCCTGGATTTGCAATAATGTGTCTCTTGTATGGAGCTGATTTTGCAAAATACCACAGTTTGTCAGCCCTTTTAATATCTCCAGTCGCAAGAAAACTGCTCTCTTCTAGTAGTTCATTAATTCATTGCTGAGTTGACCTTTACAAATAGACCAGAAGAGAATGGAATTTAGTTATATAATGGCTTTCATTCAGGAGATGTCTCCAATCGCTGATAAACCAATAATAATATGAAGTTAATATGAGGGCAAATATAAAAACAGTTGTGAATTAGGCAGCAGAGTACCTGTATTACCTTGAATACAAGCCTATTACAAATCAAAACAACAACAAACCCCCCCCCCCCAATAAATCCCAAAAAAAACAAAACCCACTGCTTGCTTGTATTTTGCTAAGTGTTTTTCTCCTTCCCATTTAAATTCATTTTGTGGGCTAAGAATACACTAAACTGCAACATGTGACTCATTTCACTGGTTCTTTTGGTTTTAAAATTATTCTGTTTCTTACAGATGAAAAGTATATGTTTTAATTAATTTTCAGAATTAGTTAAGGTGAATCTATACAGTTATTTTTGAGATGTGTGAGGCTGTGCCTTGTAGGTCTTGAATATTTGTCTGTATGAACCATTGACCATAACAAATCATTTTTTTCAGGTCCATTAATTCCTTTCTATTTCCTGATACTTCTGTATTACCATGGAGGTAAAGAATTATCATCATACACTTCATCTGAAAGACTGAAAATGCTTTAAACAATACAAAAGTGATGAAGCGGTATGCTGATACATTAAAAATGTTTGAGAGCCTGCAAATCTCTCTTACATGCCTTTATATTCGCCCTGAATTTTATTATGCTTAATAGGACTCCTAGCAGCTCAATTGCTTGGTTTGCTTGTGAGTTCAGGGAGAAATTATACGGCCACAAAGAGTACAAGTACTTGTTTTGCTAGAAATGCAAAGGACAAACCTGAGAAATCGCAGTCTAGGAGCCTGAAAAGCCATGAAACCATGCAATAAGGGAATACAAGGAATCTGGAGATGTTCAGAAATGCAGACTAGTTTCTTTGGCTTGTATCAGCTGTGGTTGCCCAATGTCAGATGCTGCCATTCTGATGCATGTTTCGTATTTGATTTCTACTAGTATAATGTAACCACAAGTGATTAATGCATCATCAAACATACCTCTGTATAAAACTGTTGTAAGTCCTCAGAGATACCTGTTTTATTCCTGAACACAGCTTTGTAAATCCATTCCATCAGGCTGTGGATTTCCCACTGTTCTGCACCAGCTTATGGGTGGTTATGAAATGCCAAGAACTGGTGCATATAGACCTCTCTCGGTTTAGGGAACTTCTCAAATATAGACTTTTTTTCCTTTTTTTTTTCTTTTTTTTTTTTTCTTGAAAGTGGATACAGTAGCAGATGGCTTGCTCTGTCTGGTAAATCCTTCTTCATTCATGGCTCATTGAACTAGTAGTGTCATTACTGTCTAGCACATTAATTTGGAATCCATGTGCTAAACTTCATTGCAAAATTTTCAGGGGAAGATATTTGATTTGTGTGCACAATAGCTACTACTTCTTGTTCAATATGGTAAAACAGTTAAAGTTCCTTCCAGATACCTTTTCAAGCTGGATTTTCAGTTCTTATCTACCATTTGATTGGAAAAGCAGATTTTATTAAACTGGTTTTGGTTGCTAGGAGGTTATGTAGGAACATATTTTCCCTAGTGACTTCAAAAGAAGATTACAAAGAAAAACCCTTTATAATAATTAATCTAACATTAAATATATTTTATATTTACAGCTGCACCTTTCAATTTTTTGCAGCCTTTTTCTCAGCACAAGGAGATATTGGAGAACTTCACATTTCACATACTGCACTGTTTGTCTCTGCAACATAAGGCAATTTGCACTGGAAGCATATGTTAAAAAAAACTTAGAAATTGATCTTCAGCATTATGTAGTGGATTTCCACAGGCCTCTTAGTGATTAAAATTTTAATCACCTGATGATTAAAGGTTTCATTAGTAGGCAATTAGCACTTTAAGTGCAAAGCATTTAATTCCATTTTGGAAGTGGAACCATCAGAGGTTGGGGATTGCAAAGTCAGATGGATCATAAGGCAGCAATGAAGTAAGTGCAAAGAGGCCAGATAAGGTCAGAGGGAAGGGAAAGCTTCAGGGTGCAAGTGCATGAACAGCTTAAGGATCCCTTTGACCAGAAGAATGAGATGTATATCTAATGAAGGAAATAAGGTGCAACAGGAGCCAGAAGCTGCCTGGGTGCCAGGAGCAGGGGAGCCTCAGCCCTGGGCATCCGAGGCATCTCCCTGGGGCTGGAGAAAGTTGTTCAGTTCTTGCATGATAATGTGGATCTTGAGGCACAGCAAAGCTTGCCCAAAAATTGGTTACAAGGAATACTTGTTTAATCTTTTGTCTGTTTTGAGATAAAAAACAGTGGTGAAAATTGAACTGTTTATTGTAGTACATTTTAACATGAGTCATTATTGATGTTGTTTTCCATAAAAATATATATTTTGCTGGAAACCTTCACTCTATTACCCTAGGCAAACTGAACTGCAAGATGTTTTTTGGGTTGTTTGTTTGTTTGTTTGTTTTTTAGTTTTTCAGAAATGTAGATTTGGCATATTGGCATGGAGTGTTGAAATGCCAAGCTGGAAGCTGATTAGTTCTTTTCTTAGCTCTTGCTAGTTTTAGCTGCCTCTTAATCGTCTTTTTTCCTTTTTTTTTTTCTCTCTAGCAGGAACATTTTTGTCCTAGAAGGGTTATACAGGCTTTTTTTCAGTATAAATATCTGGAATTGAGTGCAAACAAACTGTATTTATTATTTCATTATAAAATATGTACAGTAGATGTTACAGCTGGAGGATGTTAGAATTCTGTGATCTACCAAAATAATAATAAAGACCAGGTTTCAAAAAAGACCTTTTCGTGACTCAGTTCCACAGCTCACTTTGATATTAGAGGAAGCTGCATTCATGTATCGGAGTCTAGACTGTGGAGTTTAATATATTCCTTTAGAGATGTCATGCTGTTTCAAGATATTATAAGGGTATGAAAATATAACCACTCATTTAGAATAATAGGAAGTTCACTCTTTTTTTAATTTTTTTCCTCTTTTTTGCTTTCTTCACCAGTCAAGTACCATTCCAGTGAAAAAAGTCATGCTGCTGACATGCTGGACAAGTCCACCAACAACATGTTGGTTGTAACAGATTCAATAAATACGTGGCAGAAAAAATTCCAAACTTGCCACCACATATTCCCTAAGTCTTTTTGTCTGGTGCAAGAGAAGTGTGATAAGCATTGAATCAAGTCCTGTCTTTAGTTCTGCTGAAAATCCAGACAGCAACAAAACAAGGAAGCATCAAAATGAACCAGGCACTACAGGAATGATCTATTAGTAGGAATTAGACAGTAAATGGGAGCTGAAACAGGTTTTTTGCAGAGATGAAGTTTAAAAAAAGCACAAAACACTGTAAAAATAGTTAAAGAGTGAATGTCTTATCTCCATCTGTCATTTTGGGAATAGCAAATAGTACACTAAACTGTCCTATCACCTGAAGAAATAATGTCAAGTAAAAAGCAAAATTCTCCTTGCAAAGTTGTTACTGAAGAGATATTCTGACTTAGAATATTTATTTATTTATTGTGTGAATTGTATAAAGCATGAAGACTACACATGCCCTTATATAATTTTTATTTAAAAGTTGGAAATTACAATGCCATCTACTTACATTAATGATTGCATTGAGACAGACTGAATTCCAGAATGGAATTGAAGACTGAATGATGTTCATTGTGATACAACACTGCAAAATTCATAGCAGAAAATTCTACTGATGTGATAGGCACAGCTGCAGCTTTTCAAAGATGGGTCTATATGACCCACAGTATGGATGGTGTAGGATTTATCTCATCATTATTTTAGCCTTCTGCAGAAATTCACTTGACTAGTTTTACCTACCTACCTACCTACCTCAGAAGGGCTTATGTCCTTGAGGTGTTTATTTCTGTTCATTGACTGCAAAGTGGATTGACTCGGGCATATTTATGTCTGTTGAGAGGAATTTTATCCTTAGCAGCATGAAGTTCTTCCTAGAGTGTTCATGGTCAGCTCTCATTTTTAAGAATGCTGATTCCTGATCATCAGCAACTTGTCACATTACTGCTAGGATAAGATGAATCATGCCCTGATAGTGTTCTGGGTCTTTTCTGTGGGTGGGTGGGTTTTTTTTACCCAAGAACATGAATATGCAGATTAAAAATCCTTGGACAAATGCTGCCACAAACAAATTAGGTGAGATGAATAGAACCCTGAGTATTTTCTCTTCTTTAACAGTCAGCCATTATGCTTCTGAGCTGTTAACAACACATCTCAGAATGAAATGAATTGTACCACATTAGATGCATCTACCAATGAGTCATTAGGTGGCAATTCAAGTGAAAGGAATTAACACAGCAACTCCTGTACCAGCAAAAGTGACCTCCTACTTTAAAGGGAGATTCCATTTCTCCCCCCTTTTTGATTTAGGTATAAATCTACCATGCAGCAGGAAACAGATAACTTTTTTTTTTTTTTTTTTAAATCACACACTTGTTTCTCTACTGGTTCTAAAATTAAATCCTGATAGATTTTGAGTAATGATAATGATAAAAAACCCAGACACATGAGTTATTGGAGTTGAATGGTGAGAAAAAAATCTTGAGATACTTAGCAAGCATTATCAAATTAATCTCTTTCTGGATGGCTTTTAAAGAAAAGGGGTTTTTTTTGAGAAAACTATTTGGAGACAGTAGGTACAATTTCTGAAGGAAAATACAAAGGCACAGAGATAAAAAAAGGGCCAACCAGTTAATTAGATTTACGGAAGTAGTACCTGGTCAATTGGGTATAACCCTATGGTAAACTAAATGAACGGAGGATCAGATTTTTATAAGGCTACCACCTGGCTGGAAGATACACCTCTTTGAAAGTTATAAAAAGGAAATTGTCAAAAGTATTTTGAAAACAGAATTATTACATTAATAAGCACAAACATATGGAATGGAAAAGAAATGAGAGATTTAGAGCTTACACATACATTTATTTAATCTGCAAGAGTGCAATAAGTAGACCAAAAAGCAAATGTAAAATTATCTAAATACATCTCACAATTACCATGCGATGCAAAAGAATTTAGTTCCACTTGATGTATTCATCTATGAGATCACCTTCATACAGAAAATTTGTTTTAGAAGATTTCATTTCCAGCAGCAATCAAACTCAGTTCAGGAGTTTAACTTATTACAGAAGAGTTGCAAGTGACTTCCTGTATATCTGAGCATGATCTCTCAATGAATTAGAAATAAATCTGTGATCTCAGTTGCAGTAATAAAAGGACACCTGCTTAAAAATTTTAAATCCAGGAAAGATATTTAGAGTTGGTGTGCAAGGACCAAATAAGAGCCAGGTGTCAACATTACATTCCTTATCTTCTAGTAGTCTATACGTGATTCTGAGCTATCTGAAGATTGGAAGACAGAACAATAGAGAAAAGTTAGGACTGTAAAAGTGTCATAAAACAGAAAATTATCAACCTACCTTTTTCCAGTTTACTGATGGATTAATGGATTAATACAATATATGAAACAAGTCATACTATCTTACTGCACCTCATTTTTATTGCTTACACTTCATGAAGTTTTTAAAATATTGTGCAATCTTTTAAAAATATAGGCACTAGCTACACAACTTTGTTCCAGTATCAATCTCACAAGTGATATAGCATCTGCTTTGTTACTTAATGCTGTTTACTGTTCCCCTTTTAATGCATCCAAAGACTTCCCTGTTCTTCCAGTCAGCAAGTTCCCCTATGTAACACACCATTATATTTTCATTTCATAGCATTCAAATTAACTTGTTGGACTGGACCACTACACTATACTATCTAGATTACACTCTGTACATGGCCTTGCTTAATCATCATCATCATTCATTCTTTAGGTCATTCAGTCCCTCACAGATCTTATGAGATTTCCCTTTTTTTTTTTAAATATATAATTCTAGTTAATTTAGATGAATACTGAAAAATAGCAATATTATTTCTGGTCAACTGAGAACTCGACTAGAAGCCTGCTTATTTAGCAAAGATTCCACTTTCCTTGTTACCTCTTGAGATCCACTAGTCAGCTGTAATCCAAATGAACTGAGAATTGTTGATACTGCATTATGTTCCCTTTATACTCAGCATGTGAAGGGACAATAAACTGAAAATGTCATTTAAAAAAAGGCATACTGCAGGTACATGTTTACGTTCTTCTTTTGTTCAAACCACTGACATAACAGAATACCAAGAAAGGACTGTAGATCTGACTTTCATTAGACTATTTCACCTAGTTACACTAGATGCTTGGTTAAAAATCTGCGTAATACAAAAAATAAAGACTGAAATAGGCTTTCCCACACATGGATGTTAACAGAAATTCATTAGTTTGTGGAAATGTGTCTCAAGGTATTGGTACCTTGCCAAGTGCTATTCAAAAATTTTATCAAGAATGTAGACAATAATATAAAATCTTGTCTGTCTGAAATTATACCTAACATTTAGATGATCAATACAGTAAATAACAGGAGAGGTTGCCCTTATGGAGTGATCTGTATTGTTCAGTTAAATTGTTACTGTCCAACCAATCATGCTTTCAAACAGCTGAGGATAAGTTAATTGATCTGAGGACAAGGAATTAATTGTCTAGGTAAGGGATGGGAATGGTGTCTTGGAAAGCAGTCATTGGAGTGCACTGGAGACATAGTATATCAGCATCTTAACATGTTAATACAACTTTTGGATGAACAAAAAGGGGATTGTAAAGAATAGGCCATTGAAGACAGTTAGTCAGACTAATGCTATACATCAAAAGAAGCATGACTAGAAGGTCAGGACAAGTTATTCTCTCCCTCAGCTTCACTCTTGTGATCCTCCACCTGGAGTGCTGCATCCAGCTTTAGAGCCTTCAACATGAGAAGGACATGAACCAGCTGGAGCAAGTCCAGAGGAGGGTTATCAAGATAATCAGAGGGATGGATCGTCTCTCCTGTGAAGACAGCCTGAGAGAGATGGAGCTGCTCAGCCTGGAAAAGAGAAGCCTCCTGGGAGACCTTAGACCACCTTCCAGTAACTAAACGGGGGGCCACAAGAAATCTGGGGAGGGACTTTTTACAAGGCCATGTAGTGACAGGACATGGGTTAATCACTTCAAACTGAAAGAGAGTAGATTCAGGCTAGATATAAGGAAGAAATTCTTTAGTATAAGGGTGGTGAGGCATGGGACAAGTTGCCCAGAGAAGCTGTGAATGCATTATCCCTGGAAGTGTTCAAGGACAGGTTGGATGGGGCTGTGAGCAACATGGTCTGGTGGAAGGTGTCCCTGTCCATGGCAGTGGGGTTGGAACTATATGATCTGTAAGGTCTTTTGCAACCCAGATCAGTCTATGATTCTGCTGGAGCCATAACTGTTGACTGCATTTAAAGAGGATGTTAGAAAAAAGCAACATGTGGTAGTTGAAAAACAACCCTTCTAAACAGAGTCCTTAGGGACTCAATTTGTTCAACTAATCGAAGTGTAGGTTAAAAGGTGTTTTGATTGCCATATAGAGACACTTAAACTGTTAAATGAAATCTGATCACAGGAAAAAAAGAAAACTTACAGTCTTACAGACAAAAGCATAACAAGATAGCACATTCAACCTTGAAATAGAGACAGTAAATGTAATTAAGAATTTATAAGGAAAGGCAATAGACTAAGTCTGACTCTGAGTCTGTAAAATGAGATTAGATATCCTTCTGGAAAACATGCTTTGACTCAACATCTGAGAAAATTATATACATTATAGACCAAGTGATCATAATGGGCTGCACATATAGTCTGTGAATCTCTGTGTCAAATGAGAAGCACCAGGAAAAATAAATAAAGGGTATCCTGCCAGAATTTAATCCTGTCATGGCATTTTGAAATGACAATATTTTTCTCCCTTATACCTGGTATGTGTGTCTGAAATGATGTGGCAGATCTCCTCCATCTGGCTGAAGGGTATCCAGGTTTGCTGTGACAAGGAAAACAACCTGCTCATCACGCTGGAGAATGCAGGAATGTTACTAGTACCAAGAACATCCTAGATCACATGACATGTTGAAAGAAAATGGGGTTTGTGTTACTGAAGAGGGCTGGTGAAAAGATGACTTCACAGGTGGGTACTTCTGACTGAAAATGACCCTGGAACTCCCTGAAGGGAATTCCTGTAAATGATTTAATCTGGTCTGAGTGGCTCAATGAGATATTCCTGAGTTTTATTTGACTAGCAATGTAGTGCCATTTCAATGTATATCAGTGCAGAGAACCTTTGAAATTAATCAATATACATCTAATAGCCATGCTTGTAGATAAATGCATGGAAACAGGTTGAAAACCAGGAAATAAAGAACTTTAACAGAGATGAAAGCAATTTTATTCAAAATTAAGTTAAACTAATAAGTCAAATAAATTAAATGCTAAAGGATATACTGTGGTACAAGATAAAAGGCTATTAAGTAAAATATTTGAAAAATTAAGGTAAAAATTATCATTAAACCAAATTACAGCTCAGAAGCAGTTAAAGCATATCGCTTTGACCCCTTTGAGGTTTTTTGCCATCACATGGTCATATTAATTAGCATAAACCTTCTTCAGAAGTAAATGCATTTCCCAAAGGGGGCTTGCAAATGTGGTTAGTGGCTTTTAGTAGTCATTTGATAAAAGGCTGAACAACCCTGTGAAAACTTCAGCAGCAGAACAGCTTGTCAAAATAAAACCTTAAGCAGATGGTGCTAAATCACTGAAACTCTACTGCATATGCTGAATGCTTGAGCAGTTCTATGAATAAGAGAAAGCTGTCCACAAATGCAGAGGAAAATAGCAGATGTGTGGGGCTGATGTTACCTGATCTCTATCACATGAAATCCTATCACTGTCAAAAGTGCTGTCTTGCTTGCTTGAGAAAATGACTAAAAGAGTCTCAGTTGATGTAGTTATTCATAAGAAACATGTCATTTTTTAAATACTGTACCTCAACCTGTTGCTGAGACAAGGATAACTTACGCTGGCGCAGAGAAAAGGCAGCTACGGCAACAGTTCCAAAAGACATTTCAAAATCTCTTAGTCTCCAATTTACATGTCAGCATGAAATGCATATGTACTTTCTGCTATTTTACCAAATGCATTTCACTTTCTCCAAAAAAAAGCAAGTCTTAGTCACAGCAACTCGTGTTGATGAATCTCTACTTTCCATGTCCCTGTAGGGTCTTATTCCAATGTAATGTTCTGAGATAGCAATTGCCTTCTTGTTCAACCTTTATTTAGCATCTCACTCTATAGAGTCTTGGTCACCTCAGAGAAATTGAACTGAATTTGATTCTTATTCTCAGTACCGTTCCTTTGTTTTTCAGTAAACTATTTAATATAAAAATTACAGAACTCCTTCTTTTTGTGTTAACTGCTACACCGTTCACCCTGCAGAGCTCTGGATTCTGAGGGATAGCCTTTCTCTGAGAAATAAGGCACCCCCAGCAACAACAAGGTTTGTTTCTGGTAAGTACAATAATATGGTAAACTGAAGCAGAAAATAGAGTCTTTGGCTGCTATCTTACATTTGCTATATAAATAGGGATCAGTCATACTTGAAGACCTTCAAGCATGAATATATTTGTTCCCAAAATGTGAACTGATTGTATCCACAACCTCTGGTATTTCATATTGTTTGTAAAGGCAGGCATCCTTCCCCTGCATTATTGACTTCCGTGTAGGATGGTAGAAGTCCTGGTGTTCCCAAAAGCTGTTCTGGTTTGAATTATAACCTTAAAGCCACTAGCAGTGATTTTAAAAAAACCCAAACAAACAAAAAACACCAACAAAACAAAAACAAACAACAACAAAAAAAACCACAGCAGAATGCAGAACCTCATCTGCATGAGAATGAAAATTAATGATATCACTATATGATAATGTAATGATGCTATGTGATACTATATGATGCATAATGATACTATGTTATCTGTGTGACTCTGTAAATATTATCTGTAAAGTGCAATAATAGGACAAAAACTGTATATTCAGTGTATTCAAAGAATAAATATAAAATGAAATAATATGTGATATTTTTAGCTTATGTAATCTTATTTCTGTTTAAAGTGTGAGCCTATGCAAATGGAGAAGAAATAAAATTTTTTTGTCTATTCTTACCTGAGAGTTTTTCTGCAATACCCTTCCAAGTAATTTTGCTATCTCTCTCTGATCCTAAAAATTGGCAGATTGACTAATACCTTCAGAGTCCAGAGTCTGAAGTGTCTTTTATTTGAATTTCAGAAATTCAAGCCAAACATTAAGACCAAAGTGAATTTTTACCTTACCTGGTGATTTAACATCATCCACGTGGATGTCATCAGAGAGCTGCAAATTAGATCATTCTGAGAAATGGTGTTTGGGTTTCAGGTATTTTTTGTGATTTAATAAACTATGTTGAGGTGCTGAACCCTTCATTTGGGTCATCATGTGCTTTCAAAGGTTTTGGGTCTTCAAACAGAACATGAAGATCATATTTTTTCCACAAGTGTTTTTTAAACATAATCTGACAAAAGTCTACTGAAACTAACAGAGTCCTCATCTGTATCAATACAAAGCACTTTTCTGGTGTGATTGGTTGGTTTGCTTGTTTCTTTGTTTTTCCTAAAAGGGGAGCAACTAGATGTTATAACAGAAATGTTATATTATTATTTTGAGCGCAATAGCCTTAGAGCACAAGGATAGATATAGCATACGCTTCTGTTGGAAAGTAAAAGTCTCACATATTATCCTTAGCTTTTCAGTAGCTTTAGTCCATGATTTGCATAATGCTGTGGTACCGAGAACAGGCACAGGAAAGACTGTCAGATGTTTGGATCCTGGTAAGATAGTGTATGCCACTTTTTTCTCTCATCTCTTATTTTGCAGAGGAAAATCCAAGGAAATAAATAATTCTATTTTCCTCTTGAGATTAAGACAGCTGAATAGAGGTGCCTTTGTATAGTTACCCAAAGAACTATGTGGCTAAGCCAGCATTATAATCAATGGATATTTGATCTCCTTTCAGTCAATGACCAACAAGGTCAGCCTCAACTTACCCCCTAGGGCATCCAAACATGGTAATGATGCCCATGTGTGGGCAGTTGAATTGAGCTACTAGTGGCCATCTATGTAACCCATTCTCCAGGCTCCACACATTTTACTGATCTATGACCATACCCAACTCTTCCCTTATGGTCTAGTTTAACGTCTTCCTCAATGGATTTTTCCATTTGCCTTTCTCATAGTTATATACAGTAGTTCATTTGCTTCTTTAAACCGCCACAGATTCATCAGCATTGTCCAGGTGCTTTGATGGAGTATTGCTCATGTCATTCTGTATCTCATTGACTTGACAAAAGGAAATTTCTCTGATACTTTTAGATGTGATCTTACTTTACAATCAATATAAATATTCTTACATGGATTTCCTCAGCAAATTCTCTGAATGACTTCCAACATGTGTTAGGCCAAGTGACAGTTGTGCCCTATCTCTTCCTCTTCTGCTCTCTATGTGCAGTGTACAGTTTTAGTTTCCATGAACATTGTTTCCTATGGTTTTTTATCTGTTTTCTCTTGTAAGGTTGTGGGGATTTTGTTTTGTTTGTGGTGTTTTTGTTTTGTTTTGCGAGTTTTTTAATGAAAATACTGTTAGGAATATATATTGAAAATTACTGTCAAAGGAACATACCTGGTAATTGCAGCAGAAAATAATGATGTGTGATACTGTTATTACTCTCTGGAGCATGTTCATTCTATAGTCCCACAGAAGGAATCTCCCTAGCAGATATGAGATTTTTCTAACAGTAGATAAATCACTAAATGAAATTATTTACCACCATTTCCAGACCATAGTTTAATTATTGTTTTAGTTATTTTTGGCTCAGAAGAAAAAAAAATTAATCAGGAATTTGAACTTGACTTAGTATTCTAGAAAACAGGAAAGACAGAGAGGAGAGGATGAGTGTGCAGCAATGGAGAGTGACAAGGGAATTTATCTGTGACTCCACTGTCATAGATTTTAAGGTCAGATGTGACTACAGGCATTGTGGTGTAACTTCTTTCATAATACAGGCCACTTATTGTTCTTGTTGCTCTCTAGTGAATCCAGAAAATATTGTTTAACTAAAATACATTTCTAAAACCTTTTGCTAGGACACTGAGGCTCTATCCTGTTTATCAGTGAACCGCATTCTATTTACGTCACTAAGACTGCAGTCCTTTATGTCCACCTCTGCAATCTTCTCAGAAGGCGTCTATTTAGAATGGACATGAACCAAATGAAAGATGCTTTTTTTCTTTTTTTTCCTTTTTTTTTTTAAGACTCCATAAAGAAACATAGAAACATATCACAGAACTGCAGTCACAGAATGGATTAAGTTTGAAATGACCATCTTGTCCAAGCTCTGTGCTCAAGTAGGACCATCCTAGAGCACATGGTTCAGAATTGTGGCCAGGTGATTCTTGAATTGTCTTCAGTGAGGGAGACTCCACAATCTCTCTGTGCAATTTATTTCAATGTGCAGTCACCCCCACAGTAAAGTCCTTCCTCACATTCAGGTAGACCTCCCTGTGCATCAGTTTCTGCCATTCCCTCATGCCCTACTTCTTGACTCCGTTTTCTTCTTGACACCTTTCCTTCAGATACTAATAGACACTGATGAGGTCCCCTGTCAGTTATCTCTTTTTGAGACTGAACAGGCCCAACTCTCTCAGTCTCTCCTCATAGAAGAGATGCTCCAGTCCTCAAATCATCTTTGTTGCCCTATGACGGACCCACTCCTTGAGCTCCATGCCTCTCCTGTAGTGAGGAACCCAGCTGTGGCCTCCCCAGGGCTGACTATAGGGGCAGGATGGCCTCTCTTGATCTGCTGTCAATGTTCTTGCTAATGCATACCAGGATACCACTGGCCTTCTTGCCCACAGGGGCATACTGCTGGCTTACAGATCTCATTGCCTTTATCTGTGCAAGTCCTGGCTGTTAAAGAAAGGCAGACACACAGATTAGGTGAACTAAGAGTCCCTCTGATGGTCTCTCAGGGGACTTGTTTCCTTCTGTGTAGTAGTATAAGGAACATACAAGCTACAGCAGCTGAATTTCCCCTGATTTCTGCTTCAGAGTCTTATCTCTTCAATGAAGTAAGGTTTTAACTGGGCACATAAATTAGGTGCATTAAATTTCACCCTGAGAGATGCACTCAGAAGAAGGATGTTATGAAAGTTGCAGAACAGAAGTTTCAACAAAGCCTTGCAATTTTTTTTATATCAAATATATCATCATCAAGGACAGAAAATCTGGTTTCTTTCCCATTAAATTTTGTGTAAGAGTTCCTAATTATTTTCTTTTTATATCAGGATAACAATAGAAACTTTCGGGATGTTTGAGAAGTGTTACACAAATGCAATTCTTTTGCTTCTGCATTTTTCCTGACTTGATTACAATACTAATTCATTAGTAAATATCAGTTCAGTGTTTTGAAAATGTGGCTGGATATATCAGAAAAAAGCATCAACCATTTGCATTTGTCTGCAATTCTATGTGAATGAGGACTACACTAATGTAAATTCATGGTAAATTTACCACTTATGATGAATTTTATTATCCAGAATGCTAGTGATATACCTTTTCATGGATATCATGAAGATTATGCCAGATAGTCAAAAAGACTGAATTGACATATGCAGAGTAAAAATTTCCATTTATTTTTTTAGAGATGAATATTCAGATTTGGATGGAAGCAGCCACTTCCATGGCAGCAGAGCTGTGCCTTAGGGTTAAATCCAGTCTTCTCTACCGAAGTTTCAGTCAATGCCACCTGGTGAAGTCTGAGAGCTCTGTGGCTACGTTCTGTCAGCCAGACATATACTTGATTTGAGGTTAAGGAGTAAGAAGTAGATACTATTTAGTGAAGTCGCACACAATCTTTGCTAACAGAATACCTTAAAGTTGCCTTTCAGACTGGGTTTTCATTGTGTAGCAATAGCTTCCTTTTGGGAGAAGAGGGAATTACATGTGATAAACTGATTCCAGCGCTGTTTGAAATTTCCTATGCTGATTGATTTAAAATAACTTAGCAGTGTGTTTGAAACATTGTGACTGAACGTGGTAATGGACAAAAATAAGATGCATGACAATCCATAAAACACTGGAAATCTCCAGAGGGAGTAAAGTTGCATTTGAATTATGTAACTTCTCTGTTTCTAAAAAACCTCATCAGAGTCCATAGCACTGGCCAGCTCGTCTTCTACTAATAAAGGTTTGTTATATAGAACTTCAGGTACATGTTACCAGGAGCAAAGTTCATGAGTGAGTAAAGGCAGCTGTGACATGGCTATGGCAGTGATGGTCATATCTGTGCCATCATTCATTCTTCCCTGGGCCTTTGAGCAGCTAACTTAGTCTCTAGCAGAAAGAGAACAACTGGTAATAGCTAGCTTGGTCAGGCACTGCCTAAAGGACACAAAACCAGCCTCTAAAAAATTACTCCAACACCCATCAAAGAAGCAATTGTTTCCAAGTGCCACTACAAGGTGTCATCTTGAGCATTTTTGTATTTTCCTGTAGCAGTGGTTAGTATCCAGCTTTAGTCCACTATCCAGCAATAGTGAGTAATACCAAGGAAGGGAAGGCGTACTATAAATGGCAAATGTACAGCAGTAGTTATCTATGTGTTAATAGAAAGTAACATATATCCATGTGTTAATATTACAGTATTTTTCTTTTTAACGCTATTAGCTTTCCATTCCCAGAAATAAATTTATGCAATATTTAAAGGCCAATTTATTCCTATTGGAAGTTAGAGATGATGATTCCACACTAATCACATTAAAAATCAATAGTTCTCCATCTCTAAGACTATAGCTGTGGAACTAATCTGAGGCACTCAAGCTAAAAAAAGAAAAGGTTTATTCTTTCACTTCAAGAGTCATTTTTCTGATGAAAAATCATAAGCTTTCTAATATATGGGGTTTTTTTAGTCCACTGGAGTCCACATTTGGGAACCTTTAGTTTCTTCCTAGACTCATGTGGTTTGGAACACTGAGCTGATGGAAACCATGGTAGAAAGAAACCTGTGACTTCAGGAAGAGAATTTCCTCTAATAGTAGTTCAAACATTTTTTTTTTCATGGTAAATCAATGTAAAAGTTATCATAAATAAATATGCATAAATCTATATTCTCCCTAAGAACGTAAGTGATAATAGATTAGTGCATGTTCCCAAACTTCAGTAGAAAAGAGACTTCTAATATGAAATATGTTGTGCCTCCAGAAAGGTGATTTCAGAAGCCACCAAATTTAAGAAAGAGCAACTACCATTCAAATAAAGCTAAAGAGCGAAATTAGTAATAAGATGCTCAGAAAAGGATCTTCAATATTTGTCCAGTAGATATTTCTATCAGTTTGAAGTCTTTCATCCCTGTAGTGTGTGAGGCTACAGCTATATCTATGTGCACCGTTAATCCTCATATTTAAAAGGTGACCAACAAGCTTTCTCTGTCAGAACTCAGTAGCAAGGAATGACTCTTTGTGATCATCTCAGCTTTTGTTCAGTCCCATAATAAAGAAAGCATAAATATTTATATACTATTTTCCTTTTATATTATTTGAATATTCTTGTCACATGGTGTGACTTTTGGGGATGGTCCTATGCAGGGCCAGGAGCTGGACTTGATCCTTGTGGGTGCCTTCCAACTCAACATATTCTGAGATTCTGTGAATATTAACATTATCAGATTGGATCTGGCCTTTTCAGAAATGAGGTGGAGCCCAGCTTTGTGGGCTGAGTTCCAGCAAGTCATGTGCTGTTTTAATTCACAAAATCAGTATACTGGCAATAGCATATATAGTGCCTATATCCTGTCCCGGTGCTGGTCTCACAGAAAAATCAGTAAATGAAGCAAATGCAACACTTCCTATGCACTGTTTTTTTCAACCATTTCTCTGACTACCCATACAGTTTCCGCATGTACTAAAATGTAAATACATGGACCTAGATCAGTGAAAGAGCCCAGAGGATCTTCTAGGCTCAGCAGAAATCTGAATAAGGCTTGCAGACAGTTAGACAAAGAAACTTAAGACATTATCAGGGTGAATTTGCTCTCAATTTCTCCCCCCCCCCCCAGCTTCTAAAAAAAAAAAAAAAAAAGGACTCTCCTAGTAGCTTACAGAGTCATGTTTTCTTTAGCATTTTGGCTTCATAGGTGCTACACACCAGTCCAGAAACTCCAAACTTTACCAGGTGTACACTTTAATTTCAGGCTTCAAGATATTTCACCCACACGAACTATTGCAAAGCCTTTGATTCTTTGATACCTTGAGTTAGTTCACATCTGGAGAAAAAGCTACGCACTTTTCTCTAAGAGATTTCTCTTAATTTGTTGAGAAAATAGGTATTTTGGCAAAAAAGGGTTTACAGGAGCAACATACAACCAAAGAAAATATTCCACAGAAGCACTGCACTTAATAGCAAGATACTAGACAAACACCAACCCACAACTTCAGTGAAATACAGAAAACAGGTGTTTGAGTTATTCACAAGAGGAAGAAAAGATTAAATGAAGAGCGATTAAGAGAAGCAAGAATAAAGAGAGAAAAAGATAGTTACCACTAAGAGTTCCCATGCTGCCAAACTTCAGGAGGGCAGGCTGAGAGGAAACAGAAACCTCCCATGTGCCTCGTTTATCCACATGGCCGCTCCCCCGTCAGGACCTTCGGCTCACTGGCAACTCACTGTGCTCCCCGCCCAAGTGATGGGTACTGCAGTGAATCAGAGGCTCTGAGGATGTGGTGTGGGTGGGCTACCAGGCGGACCTCATTGATTAACAGGTGCCCCAAGTGACCTTCATGCCGCCTGTCTGCCAACCCCGGTGGCCATCTCGCCTGCAGGACTTACTGTGGGCACTGCTACTGCCCCCTCCACGCGCACACAGAGACACATCAGTCAGTGGGATATAAGTCCAGTCTCTGACAATAGCTCTTATACAATGCCATGTTGAGAGCAAAGTAAACAGATGGGTTTCTGAGTGTGTCTGCACTGGAAGAGGTATGCTCTGGAGAACAGAGGAAATTAGACTTGATTTCTTTCAACAAAGAAAACCCTTAGTCACTCACATTTTAGCTGGGAGTTTTAATCATTGAAACACTGAGCTGGTGAGGGTCCTGTTCTGTCATCCTCTGATTGTTCACAGGCACTTCTTTGGATCCAGTCATAGACTTTAAATCCTGAAGAAGATGGAGGGAAAGATGAGATATCTGGAGTTTCTGGCGACCCTTGCACGTCATGGTCTAAGTGCTTCAAATGAGAAACTTCTACCTTTGCTAGAATAGAAATGAAAACATTCAATTAAAGCAAGCCCTTGAACAGACTGCCCGGGGAAGTGGTTTCATCATCATCCCTGGAGGTATTTAAAAGGCATACATGTGGCACTTAGGGATGAGGTTTAGTGCTGGATTTGGCAGTGCTGGCTTAATGGTTGGACTCAGTGATCTTAAAGATCTTTTCCAATCAAAATTATTCTTTTTTTTTTCCTTTTTTTGTGGATCTGGCCTTTCTTTCTAGGAGATTGGGCTGATATCATCATACCAAATCCAACATTAATCGCATAGTAATGTCTTTCAGATGTTAACGAACTGTGAGTGATGAAAGGGTGTTTGATGTTTCCTGTTATTTATCTTTGCATTTCTCCAAAGATCTGTCCTATGCTTGTCAAGATGGCACCTGAACACTAACTCTCAGCCCTCTAAGCTGGATTTTGCTAGCTAGCACATTACACGGCACAGTGTTGGAAATGGTTTCTTGACTATGACAGCTGCAAAAGAAATGCTCAAGAGCTGGGCAAATTATTTTTTTACATAATTATTTTCTTCAAAGAATATGAATTCTGAGTAACAGATCTGTTTCAGGACCAACTTGTATATTTGGAATGAGAATCTGGATAGACTAGGCAAGGGGGTATTTGGCTCAATCATTAAGGTCCTTATTCTTGCTTCTGAGATGGTGTGTGGTAGGGAAAAGATTCACTAAATTTAACACTCAACAAAATGCTGACTTTGAATACTTGAATTGCTGACTGCTCCATCTTCCCCCTAAAAATGGCCTTTGCTGAAATTGGGTGGATGATCTGACAGGCATCTTTGTGGGGATTCAGTTGTCATTTCCTACAGAGTACAAATGAAACAATAAGAGCAGAAGTGAATCACTGCTTGCAAAGAGATACTCACTTTTGTGGATTGCTCAGTAAGTGTGGGTGTTTAGATCAGATGAAGAAGTCAAGCAAACAAGAACACAGGAGCTACGGGAACAGTTGGGAGCAAATCTAAACATATACTTTAGAAAGCTGCAAGTGGGCTTTGTAAGTAGGTGTAAAAATTATTACTGTGCTGCCAAAATGTCTGTAATGAGTAAACACTGAAGGTTTTGATCTTGTTCTGTGTGTATGAAGGAGAAAGAACCCTTCACAGGTAATAGAGTATATTTAACCAGATAGAAAAAGCTATTCCTAAAATGAAAAATGGGAAGAATCCAAACATACAATACAGACCATAGGTCTGTAACTTAAGTAAGGCTTAGGATATAAAATTATTTAGATAGCGAAACATAGACATCAGGTTTCCAAATAATAAACAGGCAGACTTGTTTGTAACTCTTAAAGGTTCTTTATATTAAAGGTTTTACTCTCCTATTTGTTTGACCTATTTTTGGCGTTTCTGGTTATTTTCCTTTTGTTTGTTTTTGTTTTGTTACTCATCTCTAGAGTAAAAAGTGTCAGTTATCAGCTATACATAATTAACAGATGTTGAAATAATAAGGACCTTAGAAGCAAGTATTGTGACTGATCGCAGGTGCTCTTTTCCTCTTTTCCTTTTTGGGAGATGTGATATGTAATATGTGCATAAATATGAACTTCTTGAAACTAATAAAGCGAAAAGTTAGTAGACAATAAAAATATTTCCCTAATTTCTTTCAGGTAATTTAAGTTTCTCTGTTGTAAAGGAAAATGTGTTGTAATGCCTTCTAATAGGAGCTCATTGGTCCACAAAAATAATTTGATGGTCTCAGGTGACAGGTGTCTACACCACACACAAACAAAACCCCCTGCACAGCTGGCATCGGTGTCCTGCTTTGGCCACACTCCTAAAGCAGCAGCAAAGTACTGAATCAGACAGGGGCGAGGCACTACCCCAATGGCTTATGCAGTTCAGGTTTCAGCCTTATTAGCAGAATAACCTTCACTGCCACTGTTTGCACTTTTAAACTTTTCTTCCACAGTAGGCCACTTCAGAAAAAAATATATTCTTCAAGGTTGTGCAGCATAATTCCCAAGGGGCAGCCTCCTTAGAAAATGGGAATCACCTCAGTGGAATTTCGGTAGCTAAATGTTTCCTTGAAAAAAAACGGATCTGAATGAAGAACAAGATAAGTAGACTGGACTTTGTTGATGTATAATGCAGGGGTTTTATTGACTTGAGAAGTAAATACTTTTCTTCTTGGGGAGGGTGGGAGGGGAAGGAAAAAAGCTGCCATTTAGAAAGATTGTTTTTCTGCACTGAGAGAATACGTATCCTGAGGCCCAAAGCTATTTTTCTATGTGTGCAAGACAAACAAATTTGAGCCTCACCAATAAATATTATTAAAATATTAAACTCTTATATGCGTAGAATTTTTTTAATTTCTTCTTTGGTCTCTCCTCTCTTCTACAGCTGATGTACATAACAAATTTGATGTTTCCTTTAGCTGTAAAAAAAATTACTGCCTCTTTTCTACACTCTAGAGCTCCACACGTACCCGTATCTGTATTTTTGTGACCTACTACATCCACAGTCTTGGTATTAGGCAGTGCAAATTTTATCTAATCTCTCTAGAGTATTAAAACCAAGGGCATGATTGTCATTGTAATACCAAACTACAGGCAAGTCACCAGTCACAGAATTTGTCAGGAGAAAAGCAAACAGGGGAAATCCCTGATTCATGCTTTTTAAGGCTTCCCAAGACTAAGGAATGCAAATATAGCCATTTAGAGAGAAAACACCCTAACACTATCCCAATTTGTAAACAAAAATAATCATTAAAAGGGGAAACTAAATGCAGTATAATTACAAGACCCCAGACACTAATATGTGTACATATGCCTTTACCAGACATCCCCAATGGATGAATAAGAAAAATTATTCACTGTAAGAGTAGCCTTTGATGAAAATATTTTGTGTTTCTTTAATGACTGTTCTTGCCTTACATCTGAAAGAACTCCTTTTTCTCACCACCACTTCTTCCCTTGTTGCATATTCTCATGATTTTGGAAGTTGTGCAACACCTCATCTTTTAAAAGTGAAAAAAAACAAAAAAAAACATAAAAACAACAGCAGCAAAAGGCATCCAGAAGCTGCCAAAGAGCAGATTATTTATCTTGGTTCTGTAAGTCCAAGCTTCAAGTCCTCTTCTGACCAAGAAAACAAAAATTTCAGTCTCATAGAGCAGACAAATGACTGAACTATCAGTCTGTTGTCTACTCAATGTAGCATATATGAATAAATATTTGTTTCCCTATAACAGTAGATTCACTTTTCCTCTACATATTTTCTGAATCCATGTCTATCTAAGCAAATTTAACTGAAGGGAACTGTTTTTTGGCACTGTCTACCCAGTAATAGTTTTTTTCTATTCCCAAATGAAATATTGTTAGATAACAGTGGCTGTAATAATACTGTATCTGTTTCTGGAAGTATATAAACCAACAGTGTAGATGTTCTCTCCATTGCTTTGCCTTTTTGCATCACGTTTGACTATTTTTCTAACAGATCTGTAATTCCTGAGAAAATCTCAAGACTTACATTATTATGTCCTTAATACAGAAATCAAAAGGCAGGCTGTGGTTGTTTGCTATCTAGACTTTAGACCATTTCCCACAGCATCCTCCTGGAGAAACTGACTACTCATGATTTGGATGGATGCAGTGTTCAGTGGGTAAAAACTGGCTGGTTGGTCAAGCACAAAGAGTGGCAGTGAATGGATTTAAATCTGACTGGTGTCTGGTCACAAGTGATGTTGCCCAGGGCTCCAGTACTTGGGCAAGTTCTCTTTAATATCTTATCAATATATAGACAGATGGTGACTAAACAGCAGGCTGTATTAGGCGTTTAATGTTAAGTGAAACAGATGTTCCTTATACAACCATGTGAGGCTCAAATAATTCACTAACTCATTAACAGTATTATTTGCCACATTATTATTAAAAATATTTATTGCATTAGTGTCTATTCATAATTTTTTTTTTAACATTCACTCATCTAAATAGCTTTGTTTGTAAGGCTGTGATGACAGGAAACTTGGCAAAGTTGGCTTTCTTTTTTATGTTCTTTAAATCAAGTGATTCTTAAGTTGAAGAAAAAGTATGACTGCGTTATGTCAGGATTATCTTGCAGCCAAAATACATATCATGAAAAAGGTAGAAAGTAATTTAAGCATTTATTAACAAGACTGTCTTCTCTTGCAGCTCTTCTGCCATGTACCTGTTTCTCCTTCCCAAATTTTAAAAGACACTGCACTTTAAAGAGCACTCAGCCTGACATACTGCAGCAGCTACCATTTTCCTGGATTACCCTCTGCCACCCTGGCAGCAGGCTGGTGACGGAGCAGCTATGCAGGTTGTACAGATCCAGTGCTCCTGTGGAAGTGCTCCACATTCTTTTCATGCACAAAGAGACTGCCCTTCTAAGAAGTGACAGAATTCCTGTATCTGCGCAATAGATCCAGTCATATCATCAGGCTTGGGATGTGCCAAACCATTCTTTCACTAAAACAAGCTCTGCTTTTGCTAAAACTGGCTGTCCTAGTCATATACTTGCCACCAGACTCTTGCTGCTATACAACTGTTGATTTTTTTTTTTTTTTTTTTTTTGTTAATTGGTAAGTATCTGTATGTCACTCTGGTTCAGGATTTAGTGAAGACAATCTGTGCAGAGATCTAACATTTTCTATTTTTTCATCCTCTTTTCAAAAATGTTAGTTGAACAATCAAAATTTCATTTTGAATAATGACATGCAAATCCATTAATTAAATTCAAATCTTGGTTTGTCTGGCATTGTTATTAAGTCCTGACAACAAAAACAAAACAAAACACCATTCAGGTATGTTATATTAACAATGATGTGTCACATTTTTTTAATTGAGAAACTCAGGAGCACTCAGAAATATTTAAAGGTCTTCTTCAGTAAAAATGGATTTGGCTGTAGAAGGGTATTCAGTTTCATGTTATTTATCTCTGCTGCTTGACAGGTCAAAAAAGCAAAACATTTGGAAGTCTCCAGAATTTCTTGATTATCAGTTTGAGATCTGCATAATTGATATTTTTATTTTTTCTTCTTATAAAACATCTCACCAAATTTTAGCTACTTTTAATAGTCTTTTCCTCTTTTTTCAAATTCCATATTTCACTCATGAATTTTCTAGGTAGCTCTGCAGTTGAAGGAAATAGTCTCTTCTCTCAGTGGTTTATGCGCACAGCTTAAGACAAGATAAAGTGAAATGGTAGTGCAAGAAACTGGATGAGGCAGAGATAGTCATATACATAGCTTATTATCATCTCATTTAGATCAATTATAGGCCTGAACTATGGCCTTAAGTCAATTCAATGTTTCCCATTAACTTCAAAGATCACCAAATGAATCCCTATGTGACAGGTACAAGTAGCTTTTAAAAGTACATCAATAAAAAGCAACATGAATGGTATTATATACTTTTTTCTGTCCTCCTACCTAGACATTTCTGCATAAAAGAATGATAATATCTAGCAATGTCATCCTTGGGTCGGACATATTTAACTATTAAATTGCTGCATATGCTTCCCTAGTATAGTAGTTCATGCCACAATTACAATTTTTACACAAATTTAAGGTCCCTTTTGTACTGAACAGTCCAAATGGCCTGGCTTAAAACTTCTGGCATGATCTCCTGAAAACTGGTCTTCTTGGACACATTCTGAAGATGATGCACAATTTTTCATGTGCATGTAAAGAAATGTTTAGGAAGGTACAAAAGTTACCCAATGTATTAAAGTTAACTAAAATATAATCAATGAGTACCTGTATCTGATGCAAAATTTCAGAAATAATTCTGGAAAAAAATGAGCTGGATGCAGCTTCCGGGGGAGGTGCAGCATAATACAAGCAATGATAAACTGGTTGGATGTCACTGAAGCAGATTATGGCATGATCTTTCTTTGTATTCTGTTCTTCTACTAGGGGAAATATCTATCATAACTGGAACAGGTGGGACAGCCAAAATAATGTGCAGCATTCTAGTGCAATGCCTGGGATGTGAATGCCAGGATCTGGTCTATCAACGGGAAAGTCCATGCATTTCCTGATAAACCTTCTGGGGAATGCAAAATGCTAATCTTGCTGTTGAAAAGAATAAATGCCTTCTTCTGGCCTCTGAAGCTCCTATTTTCTGACAGACCGTGTGTGTGATGTGCTGCTGCCCACCTATTTCTTTGCTGAAAGTCAGAGGGTCATCAGTGTTACAGTTAGAGGAGGGTAGCTGCTGCTGCTGCTGCTGAATAGCCTCTAATGCTGGTCTGTGTCAAAGCAGCACATCTGAGTCCTTTGAAATCAGTTTCAGTTGTTGGATGTGACCATGCTATAAAGATTCTAATGACAAGGGGAATAATTCAGAAATCAAAATATCTGAGATTTTTTAACTTGTTTGCAGAGCTAAACACAGATATTTTCTAGACAAATATCAAAACATGCATACTTCTAAATATGTGTGCCTGTACTCATGTATATGTACATCATGCATATAGAGAACAAAAATATTCCATGAAGGTTTTAGACATGTTGTGACTCTCTCAGGATTTCCATTCACAGAATAGAGTTGTTTCTCTCAGTTGGGAGCTGCCATTTTAATGAAGTTATGCAGCTGAGGTCTGCTTTGATAATGAAAAGAGCAATGAAAGGATTAACTTCACAATCAGGAAAGAGTAAGAATCAAGAAGCCTGAACATTTTTATAAGGTAAATTCTGTTATTTTAAAACATTTTTGGTTAATTGAACAGCTTATTTTTAGTAAAGGAACTTACCTTTCATCAATGAACTTTCTGACCAATAATGCTTTCCAGAGCTGAGACAGTCCTTTCCAGCTTACTTTAATTAGCTTTTTCTTTCTCCATTTTTTAAAGAATAATATCTTTTTTGGGTTAATCTCTTACCTGTGAAATCACTTTAGCCTAGTGGGATTGAACATTATCCCTGCTAATGCTGCAGATATTTTTTCTTTCTCTGCTGGCCCTTGCAAAGGGCATTTCTTCACAACTGTCCCACTTTCTCAGTTATACGTTGATCATGTATGTATGTATATATAAATATACATATATGTGTGTATATATATATATATATATACACATATACATGCACAGGATTGTGGAAAAACACCTCCCTGAAGGCCAGCAACAAGCAGCAGGATGCCTTCACCTTCCCTGAAACAGTAAAGCAAGGTAAAAACAGGACACCCTGCTGTGGAATTCCTGCACCTGGTGGTACATATTTGGACATAAAATGAGGTCACAGAAGAGATGTAGTGCAGGCTCCCTTTCTCAGTGTACAGGGAAGCCTTTGAGCAGGATGGAAATGTACTTCACCTTTCCATTATCTTTTAAGCCTGTGTTGTCTGAGTTTTCAGCTACTGTGAAATGATTTTGAAATAGCAAATGTGAGATGCTTTGGAAATATCTGTAAGCACTAGGTGTGAGACTATTTTACTCTGACACTTGAATCCATTGTATATGCTCAGTTGTGAGAACCAGTCAGCTGGAGTAATGAATTCACGCATAACAGACTGCCTAACTGAGCTTACAAAGAACAATCTTTTCCTTAAGACTGTCCTACAAAGTATATTCAAACTTTGTTTTGTGCTATTACAGAGCAAGGATACCTGTGTGATTTATATAGTTTGATATGTATCTTGCTAGAAGTTTGTTAGCACTGAGGAATACATTTCAATATCTACCTAGCATTTCACTCAGTTTTGTGACTGATCAATGGCTATAGGCCAGAATTCTTCATCCTTTGAACAGTATTACTCCTTGACAAGTGATCCCTTGCAAGATTCAACATGTAGACCTTCCTTCATATTCTTCTGGACTTTATTTTTCTCTCCCACCCTTTCCTCTGACAGCTTCACTGAAGAACCAAGTGGTTTGGTCCTTTAGTTTCTGATCACAAAGGGCTCACTGAGGCACACCACAAACTGCAAGAGGAGGTAAGTCTGATCCCTCTGTGATTCTCTTCCTGTAAGGGCAGCTTTATGGCACTGCTTCACGATATACATAGCTACCACATAGGTTCCACAACTTATGCTGCTTTACAAGAGCAGGTTTTTTAATGTTGAGCCGCTAGATCAATATAAGCAAATTTCATTAAATGCTCTCTGCCTCCCCAAGATTAAGAGTAAAGGTTACGTCGTATCCACAGACTTGCTTGATCAGTTTAGAAACATCTGTTGCATTGTTAGTGAATTCTGAACCTTGTTCCAGCAGTCTAGGAGCATCAGAGCAAGTTCTCCATTTACATACGTTAGATGTAATTGGGTATAATGAAGGCCTCCCAGTGTGAACAATAGAAGAACATTTTATTTGAATTATTAAAATGTACTTTGTTCAAAGCAATTGAAAATCCACTGGTGAAATGGTTCTTCACTAACCATGTTTTGTGGTTTAACCCCAGCTAGCAAGTGAGCCCCATACAGCCACTCACCCGCTCCCTCCCAGTGCGGGAGTGAATCAGAAGAGTAAAAGGGAGAAAACTCATGGGTTGAGATAAAGACATTTTAGCAGGTAAAGCCAAAGCCGTGCATGCGAGCAAAGCAAAACAAAGAATTCATTCATCACTTCCCGTGGGCAGTCAGGTGTTCAGCCATCTCCAGGAAAGCATCCCACATAACGCTATGTGGAAAGACAGAGACCATCACTTCAAATGACCCCCTCTCTTCCTCCTTTTTCCTCCCAGCTTTATATGCTGAGCATGACACCACACCTTGAGTTAGTTGGGATCAGCTGTTCCAGCTCTGTCTCCTCACAACTCCTTGTACACCCTCAGACTCCTCACTGGTGGAGTGGGGTAAAAAGCAAAAAAGGCCTTGATGCTGTGTAAACCCTGCTCAGCAACAAAAAGATCTGTGTGTTGCCAACATTATTCTCATTTTAAATACAAAACAGAGCACCATACCAGCAACTAGAACACTTCACGCTACCCTAGCCAAAACCAGCCCAGTATGAGATGGACAAGATGACTTTGTAGAATCCAAATGTATAATAAACACTATGTTGTTTAAATATTAATAATACTTTTATAATGTATATAGTGCATATAGGGCCTCACAAGATAACCTTGGACAAAGCTATGCATACACAAAAGAAAAAATGGTCTCCACCTACCAGAAATTGAGAAAATTACAGAGGACTGCGACAGCTCTTCACAGCACCTCAATGGTCCATTTTACCCAGCCTGGGAATTTGTTCTACCCTTTGGGATACAAGCTATTGCAAGCATTCCTTTGAAACAGAAAAGGAATAGTGATAATAATTATTCCCATTTATACCACAAAAACATCAGGTAGTTTTAGTTTCTAATTTGTGTTGTTGTATTTTAAAAGCATTACCCACCTGAGATGCACCAGCAATTTACTACACAATACTTCAGACTGTATTCAGACTGTAATTTGGTATGAACCATAATATATCTGTTCTAAGTGAAGTCAAATGTAAAATTCCTCAGCCTTAACAGGGATGCTATTAGCCTACAGTTCTCTTTGCTCTGCTCTGGCTCTCATATATCTCCATCTCATGGCAATATGCCGAAGATCAAACAAGTCTGCATATATCAGATTTAGTAAATGAGAAAAGACTATCAGTGAGTATTATTATTCTTAATTTAGAATAAAAGTGTTGCTTCAAAAAAGAATGACATTCAATTTTCAAACAGCAACAACTAGGCATACTGCAGATACCTCCCATTTCAACTGGGATTGCTAAGATTTTTTTTTAATATATTTTTAGATTAGCCTTATGATTGGAATGACCTTTAATTAACCAGATCCGGCATCATACATTCCTTACAAGCAACTTAAAAACTGAAATGGCAGTGGATCCACTCAAAGTAAGTCCATTCCAGATTATCGAAAACTAAGCTAAGGGTAGCTCTGAAATGACGCAGCTCACACTTGCTCTCTTTTGAAGAACTCTGTTATAATAGGCTGCCTTTAATACTCTGTGAGGGTACTTGGTTCCTAACTGTGATAAATCTTCCTAAAATCACTCCTTTTAACAAGATCAAACAGCTTAGAACATCCAAGATGCTTAATTCTTTCACATTGATTGCATTTATCATCAAAGAATGGAACGTGTATTGCATGACATTTGGAAAATAGTTTTAATTGCCCTTTTATTCATTACCATAGTCACAGAACATAGAGTGAACAGGAATATCATAGATTTTACTGTTTTCAATAAACAATAGGAGTGTTTAAATTTTGAACCAGATGTCCTCCAGGTATCCCTTCCACCCTACTTTATTCTGTGAGTCTGTGATTTTATGATTAATTATTATATATACATGAATTGCATGCCAGAGAAGGTGTCACACAATTCCCTATATGGAAATGGGCGTGCTTGAAAATTCAGACATCTTTCCTCATGAAGAAGCAACACAGCTAAACAAACATAGGGTCAGAAACATTATGGTTTATGAAAGTGTAACTGTACAGGAAAAAGAGTGAGAGAAAAAACACTTGCTGAAAGTGCTGTAGGAAGGATGCATTACAAATCGGGAACAAAAGCTAGCAGAACAATGGAAATCCTATGATTGATGGTTTAGAAGTGAAATAATTCATATGAAAATGTACTAAAAATAAGGTCAATATTTGGAGAATCATGAAAGATGCATTCAGCAAGTCGAGGAAGAGCAGCATGGACTCTACCAGTGACTGGGATAGAGACTAGCAGCAATGCAGTTCATTTCAGAAACAATGTTCTGACAGGAAAAAGGCAACTCAGGTCACTTCATCTTCAGCTAACACTAAGGTGTAAGGTACAGCAGTGTGGGGGGGAAAAAAAAAAAAAACCAACAAAAAACCCAGCTGTTGTTTAAGCAGAACCAATGCCTGGGGTAAGTGCAAAAATGGGAATATTTGTTTTGTTTTGTGAAATATTTTTGCATCAGAGATACAAGTGCCAGTTGTATCCTGCAAAGTAGAGGACCCTCCTTCAGCCCAACACTGAACCATATATTGCAAGTATGTGTTGCAGAAGTCAGTGGATTCCTGCATAATTCTGAAGAACTGGAGGACAACAGAATTTAATATTTTTTTCATATGTCTTTTCTCAATGAGGTTTCTTCTCAGTTTGATTACAAATGTTTAGAAACAATTTGATGGGGGAGGGAATTGGTATATGTAGTAAATAATTACTCATGAATTTCAGTCAAATATGGCAAGTAGTTCTAGTTGAAGGAAAATGCAAAACTTTTAAAAAATAAAATTTTCTTTTTGACAAAAAACCCCCGATTTTTTGTTGTGGCAAAAATTATTATAGACTATCAGAATTCATTTAAGAAAAAACTTCAAGTTACAGTGAAGAAAATGTTCATCGTAGATTAAATATTATTTGAGTTTGATTTACCTGTTCTCCTAAGAAGAAGTAGTTACTTACACTGTGTTAACTAAGAGGTCACTATAACACAACCTTTCCAGTCAAATAAAAAATCTAAATAAAGAGAAAAAAAATTTCTTTCAGATCTTTCCATCAGTCATTTGCATCCACAGAGTTGCTGCTACATGCAGAGAACTTGTAATTCTACAGAGTCACCATGGGGGCTGGAGAAGCAAAAGATGACAAAGGCATCTCTTTGCTGCTGCACTAAGAACAACCTGACAAATACTCATCATATCACAGTGTCAGTCTGAACAACAGCTATGTGTGCCAAAGGACAATGTATGTGGCTGACTCACTCTAGCTGAAAACACATGCCAACTGGCACTCACTGGGAATTTTTCAGCAAACTAATTTTGATGGAAAACATTGATTTGTCAAAACTAAAATACTGCAGTGGCCATGTACACAACAATTTCAACATCCAAACACTCATCTGCTGAAGCATGATCGGTATCACTATGGCAGGATTCTCCCCCAAAAAGACTAAGGTGCTGCTCTGAATTAAAACAATGCTTTTCTGCGTTCCTTATATAAGGTGTCTAGGAAAACGGGTCAGCTAGGTCATGTATCTAACCTTGGTGTATGTGAATACCTACCCACAGCTCAATCTTTTCAACCCAATGACTTGTCACTCAGACGGAAAACTGTTCATAATCTCCTCAATACAAATGAGATATCTAATATTGTTCAATGACACTGCAGCACACAAGTATCCTACAAGACTGACAGCAAACTTTTGAAGTATAAAAGAGCTATGAAGAACTAAGGAGTGGGACTTTTATTTCTGGTTTATGATTCATCAGTTAAGTTCTTTATTGGAACTTTCATAGGAATTAGCAGAAGACACATTTTTCACTGCTTAAAGTTTTGAGAATCAAAATGGTTTTCTGTGCTCTTTCCAGATAATCCTGATACACTGCAAATTACAAAGTGTGTGACAGCATGACTGCAAAGATTAATTTGGCCCACATTTGAGATCTGGCAAATTTCAGTCCAAATTTCTGTTTGGCAATTGCTCGCACAAATCAAAACATGACTCTGGAAGATATTCAGAGATCCATAATCTTACCAGAGTCAATATTGTATTCAATAGGTCAGAGAACTCACCTAAGCAGTGGGAAGTTTAACTTCTGGAATGAATCAAGTAGACCAACAAATATAAACACTTTTAATTGGTCCCCAAGTAACCTAGTTATGAGTCTACTGGTATTTCCCTAATAAGAAAAATTTCATAGGTTTCCTGTATATTTGACATTTTTTTCTTACTGAGTTAAGAATGTCCAATTCCTATAAACAATAATTTGAAAAAACATTTTCCATCCACAGAATGTATGCAACTGAAAAATTCCCTACTAGTACTGATTTCTTTTGACTACTAGAGAATATGCTTGAATTCTCCCTTTCTCTTAATCTGAATCCCTAGAGAGCTCTGTCCACAAAGCTTATATCCCACCTCCACTTCTATATTGTTCACATTTGCTGTAAATATAATCTCACACCAAAAATATGCTATTTCCTTCAATTCCAAGCAGAAAGGATGTCCTATCCCTTTTCCTAGTTGCTTGTGTTTGTATACTGTAAGAACAGATGACAGAAATTTGCTTTAGTAGTAGTTTGTCCCTACAGTTTGGGTCCCTGTGGTCAGACAAACCCCTTAAATTTCACTTCAAGCTTTAGTAAAAAGCAAATTAAACCTATAAAAGTAATTCTCATTGAAATTCACAGACTTTATGTGAAAGTCCCTCTGTTGATTCTCATTCTTCCTATGACTGTAAATTTTAATCTGAATACCTGGAATAAATGTAGACATTGCCAGATAATAGTAATTTGTTCTTTTCTTGGCCCTTTGATCATATCCTTTTCTTTTTTGGCATTTTTTACACCACTGCCACCCTTGATCTATTTGTGAGATAGAAGCAGAGACTTTGTTTTCCAGAGTAATTTCATGAGGTTTTCTTCCATCACGCTGATTTCAGTACAGCTCTATAAATCCCACTTGAATCTATCTTTCTTAAACATGTGTGATCAGATATTTATATAGCACTAAAACTTAGTTCTCACCATGATCTTTTACCTTAATATCTATATCTTTACTTTGTATGTTCACTAGAAATATATCAATTAACTTAAATATTCTCTTGTCCTCTTAAGAAATGTATGTCATTGGTCATTCTTGGTCTTTCTGTAACTTTATATTTATCAACTGATATAACTATGTCTTTCTCCTCTTTTGCCAGTCTGACTAAGTAAACCAAAATTTTATCTTCTATCCCATATATACATTATCTTATACTTTTCTAAAATTTAACACAATGCTACTATTTCATTCCTCAAAAAGTATTAACTTTACAGTGTGGCATTATCTGTCCTATTGTGTATTGGCAATATTTTTTAGCTTTTAATCACATCTGCTTTTCTGCAACACATGTTAATTCCTGTACTCACAACATTAATGAAAATATTAAGCAAGATCATTTCCAACATAAGCAATTTGGGAATATTTAACCCTTGCCTGAAAACTCCAATTTTTGTACAACCCACTGTCATCTGTCCTTTGGCCCAACACCAGTTCTCTACACCTCATCTTCTTCAATATTTTGAGTTTAGTAATTTCCCCTGTAGTCAAAAGAGTACTTTCTTATCCAGACAGAGCAAACTTACTACCTTTCATCACCTTTAAAATAATTTGTCTTGAGAAAGAAAGATACAGTTGGATATAACCTATCTTTGGTGAAATTTGTATGAATTGCTGTATATTTATACATTGGTTTTCTTCTTTTTAATTTGTCTTTCCCACACCCTTTTTTTTAATTAATCTTACAGTTTATTTGTGTCAGAATAATGCTCCTACACTTGCTTACAGTAGTTTTTTACCTTTTCAACATGCTTATTATTTTTGCTTCTTATAGACTTGGTATGTTTACTTAAAGGTGTAATACAGGACCTGTGATTTCATATGTAAGTTCTTTCTGTGTTTCTGTTCTGAGTAATTTGATCTTGACCTTTGTAAGTCTTGTTTTCATCTAGAACTGGGCTATTTTCACTAATCCCCATGTCAGTCCCACTCGTATAATCATGTAGTATAAATTTGCTAAGAATGTATTCTGTCTAATCATTCAGGTTATTGAAAAAATACTAAACAACAATTATTTCAGTTTCAACCACCAGGATATTCAATGTATTACTGGCCACTCACTGAATTTCAAACCATTGACTACAACCCTTTGAGTTGTGCAGTCTAGTCAATTTTTAATTCATCTAACAGGATTAGCCTTTCGTTCTCCACTTTCCAATGAAACAGCTGTACAAGATGGTGTTAAATGCCTTTCTAAAGTCAAGTCACATTACATTCACCCATTTTCCTCATTCACATGCTAGTTCTTTTATCTCAAAAACAATCCTGCTGATCAAACATGATATGGCCCCCATCAATCCATGTTTCCTGTTTCTGATTGCCTTCCTTGTTTGTAAATGGCTTCTAATAGGATGTGCTGTTCATTTAAAGCCTGAAATGAATCTGACCAGCCTATTATTTCACACTTCTGTCTCCTTGCCTTTTTTAAAGTGTAGGATTAACTTTTCTTTTATCAATTATGAGGAAACTCCCCTGAGGACCATGACACTGCATGGAAAATGTCAGTTTCTGTTCTTGGGTGAAATACACCTGGCCCCAAAGGTCTACATATATATCCATATATTTTATCAATAGTCCTAGTCTGCTGTCCATCTCCTTCTAAAACCATTATGTTATGCACCAACATTTGAGAATAAACTTATCCATGAACAATGAGACAAAACTTGTGGTACTTCAGTAATTTTGATATCATATTCCCTGATTTGGATTTTTTTTCTTTCCTTTATATCTCTAAAGAGTTCTTATTAATTGTTTCAGTTTTCTTACAAGGCTGAAAACTGAATCACATGTTTGAATGAAAGATCCTTGGACATAACTTCTGTCTAAATATGAACAGTATCTCATTACTTTGTTGGACTCAAATATTTCCAGCTTCTAAAAATTATAAAACATAAAATGAAAATAAAATATATCTTATAATTATTAGATTAAATTTAGCATAATAAAACAGCTGCCGAAAGCAAACTCAGTCAGTGTAACTCTATATAATGCTACTAAAATTGAGTGGCAGATATGAGTGATCCAGCTGAATAAACTAAATGCACTGATGAGACCTGACTGAAGGAAATTTTTCAAGCTCCAGTGATGCATATGGTATAAAGTTCACCAGAACACAAATTCTGTGGCAGGGACTGCCTCTGTTTGTATGTATTTAATAATAAAATATATTTCTTTTTAAAGTCTACATATTTCAGAAACTTCAGGGGATGAATAAAAACTGGTATGGATGATCTGACTGACTACACTTCTGAGAATAATGAAACTTGACTGAAAACCATTGAAACCAGAGAAGGGCTATACTGGATGCTGGATAAGAAGAAATGAGTGCTCCTTTGAGTGAAGGTGACAAAACGTCTTGAACTTCATGCCAAATCGGCACCACCTAATGACAGATCAAAACTGGGGGGAATAAAAGGTAAGTTTTCCTTTTTTTTTTTTTTTTTTTTTTTTTTTAAGAGGCTGAACTAGTTTTTCCTATAAAGCTGATCATTTGGAGAGTAATGTTTCCGTCACAGAGACAAGTACATCCATATTTTTGAAGACAGAACTTGGAAATTGAGCCTCAGTCATGAATCTGAAATAAAGATCGATTCAGATATTCAACTGACAGGTAAAAACCAATATCAGTATTGCAAAAGAGGCCTCCAGAGGTAGAGATAGAAGATAGAGATATAGAGATAGAGATGATAGAAAATGAGGCAAAAGCAGCCCAGATTTGGAACAGGTAAAGTGTTGTACTTAGGCTGCTGCTAAATGTCACTGCTACTTTTAGCTTGAATTTAAATTACCTTTTTGGTACATTCCCTCTTCTCATGGCACACTACCTTGACCTCTTTTGATCCCAAACTCCTGTCTTATTATCACTGGGATCTGCTCTGCTGGAGAAATTAGGTCTTTCAGTTCCTTGCTTGGAATAAGCTGTTCAGCAAGGCTTCTCCATTCATTTATAAAGAAAATCAGAAACATAAAACTGATTTCCTGTCTCGAGTAAAACAAAAAACAAAAAACCAACCAAACAAAAAAAACCCCCACTTTCTGAAAATGTTCTTTGCCTCAATACAAGGTGGGGACAGCAAAACTGCTTGAACGGTTTTGTACAGTGCAGATACTTTTGTGGCAGATACTTCTTTGTTTCTTCCCCTCTTTTGGATCTTTTTTTTATTTTATTATTTCCTCTCTCCTGATAAATCCTTTCTGCAGCTACTTTTTGTTGGCAACAGCAGCAGTCTGCAAGTATCAGGCACATTTATCCTCCTTCTATATTTATCCATAATCTTTGGTAGATTCTGTGGAAAAGATACCTAAATCGAACTGAAAGAGGTAAGGAGGAAAGATAGCAATTCAGAAGGAAAACTAACCCCTGAAGCAAGGGGATGTATTAGCAGGACCAGTGAGAAAGCTGGCAAAATTATGTAGAGGGATAAGAATATATAATCTGAAAACTTGGAAAAAGGATGAACTGAATCATCTCCAGGTTCCTAAGTCATCCAGGATGTCCAAACAACAGATTGATGAGGACTTCTTAAAGAAACTGTACGTCTCAGCTTAATTTTACCTAGCTATGCAGGCATCCAGTAAAAATAGTCTTAGAGGGCAGATTGTCTTTATCTCAGCTGCTGACTGCCCACAGCCCAAGCTGCACACTCTGACAATGGCCTTCCCCAGCAAGGATGAATTTGAAACTCAGAAAGGGTAAGATTACTGCTATTCACTTTGCCTTTTCTTCAGTACTAGAAGGATCATATTCTTGTTTCAGACAAACAGACCTGCAAAAATGTATCCAATCCCATGATGCAGAGGGAGTGTGAAGATGACTTTTTATGGCTTCAAATAAGTTTTACATCTTAACATTTATCTAGTAGGATTCTTTGTGATGAAAGAAGGTAAGATTTTGCAGAGACCCAGTTATTCTGAAATAATTTTTTTCATCAAAGCAGGTGCTTATCAATATATGTATTCTTTTACCTGTATCCACAAACAGTAATTGAAATCATAGGAGGTGAGAGGTAGAAGTCTATAAGGAGAGGAACTGGGATATTTTTCTTATACTGTAGGAAAAACAGGTAAAACGTACAGTGAAATCTATACATGTTTTCACTTTCATCTTAAAATAGCACAGGGGCTTTGGCAGTGGCTCAGCTGTTTTTGATTCCAGAGACAATTCTAGACATTTCAATCATAAAGAAAACAAAGAAGTAAATTTCAGGTTAATCCTATTTGCATGGGTCATACATAGTTAAGACATGCCTTTAAAGGCTTATTGCTCTCTAAACTAGGAGGCTTTATACCTGTGAATTGAACAGTGTCAGAGAACAAACATAGGGCCTGAAGGTGAAGTATTTATGCTGTTCAAATACTCACTGAGGTGCACACAGCACATACCAACTTGTACTCCCACAGCAGCCATTCCCAAGGAGCCAGTTGCATCATTCCACACTGGAGGATGGAAGAGTTTGAAAGCTGGGTCATGGATAAAGTTTGCCAGAGGATACACATTGGTACTGTTCAGTTATACATACAAGTATACACCTAGTGTCCTACATACATCTCAGGTGAGCTGCTCATCCTCCCCTAGTTTTTCTAAATGTGATTTGGAAAAGGAGACAAGCAGAAAACATGTAGAAATCCCACAGTGAATACTTATCTTGTATTATTTTACAGGGAGATTGAGTAAGAAAAAGACTTATGATGCAACTAACTGCTTTCAGAAGTAAGACAGGTGTGTGATTGAACAAGCACATGGAAAAGGCTTAAGTTTGGAAGTGCATACTTTCTTGAAAAATTCAAGGGTGCACAGTAATAAAGTGACTCATATTGCCCACAGATGTGCTGGTTTAAAGGTAAACCAGCAGGAGGAATGAGTCTAACTCACAAACAGATTACAAGTCAGAATTACAGTTT
>JAWWEU010000111.1:93442343-93472267 GCA_035583155.1 Acropternis orthonyx | reverse complement strand
ACCTTTTCCTCTGTACCCTTGTACTTATTGTGATCTTTTTACTAAACTGTAATTCTGACTTGTAATCTGTTTGTGTGGTAGGCTCGTTCCTCCTGCTGGTTTACCTTTAAACCCGCACAGAGGTCTTCATAGTTTGTGAACTAGGACCTTGAAGTATTCACACTTTTTTTACAAAAATTCTTACTTTCTTTTTCATTTTAGTGCTTGGTTGTTTGGGATTTTTTTTCTCTCCTAAGCTTCTATATAAATTGTATAGCTGTTCTATAAAGTCTATTTTTTAGCACCAGTTTCAGTATCTGATACGCAGAGTTCATATTAACCAGAATAAAATAAGGGTTGGGGAAAAGGGAAAAAGGACAACAAACAACATCAACAAAAAACAAAACATCGAGTGAAAAAAATGCACCTCAGAAAAGGATAAAAGAACAAAATTAAGCAAAACAAGAGCAAAGAAAGACAAGGGTATGAATGAGGCATGAAGGCCTAGGAATTTGAAATGTTCCCTGGTTGCAGAATCTGTCATTGCTTGGAGCACTAGGCTGATATGTGAATTGCACCTTTTCAAGGTGAGAACACTTAAGGTACAAAATGAGGGTGGAGGGAGAGTGAGTAGAATTCACACCAGACAGATGTGTGAACTCTCACAGAGAACAGTACAGACAAAGGTTCTTCTCAGACACAGGGATAATACAGCTGTTAACAACACAGAAAATGAGAGCATAGTTTAAGTTCAGTACACATTAAATACTGAGACTTCAGACAACTTTGGAAGAGTCTTTCCCAATTTCTGCACCACACCAGCAGCTCCACATGCTTTTGACATTTTTTTATTATAAGTTTGAGGCTGTAGCATAGAAAGAAAATGGTATGAATAACATTACCAACCATGAAGTAGTGGGATCAATGCATTTTAGCATAGGCTTTCTTACTTAATTTCTAGCAAATACCTCTGTTCTCATTGCTGACAGCTTCGTTTACACTGGCTTGACTGAAAGACCCAAAATTGCTCCAGCTCTGTACTGTACCTCACAGCACAGAATAGAAAGAGCAAGTGGCAACTTGAGGCAGGAGAAAGTACAAGGATGGGAGATTTTTTAGAAATGGCTTTCACCAACTTATTTTCAGGTAGAAATTACATCTTGAAGTTTAAAAGCTTAGCCTCTACTGGAAAGAGAGACATGTATGAAAAATGTAAATGATTGCCTGCCCCACACACTCCTCTCATCCATCCAAATCCTTTTGTTCTATTCACCATTTTAGTTTAATATGTTCTCTGAGGCAAATGCAGCAATTTCAAAACCACTTTTGCCCAGTAAGAGACATTGGAAATTAAATTGTCAGTAATGAAAATGGCAGTGCCTCCATCTGCTGAAATGAAGTGAACCCTATTTTTCTGTAATGTACCATGTTCCATAAGTAATCTGATTGTTTCTCATCCCCATGCACAGAAGCAGAGGTCCTAAGATTGAGCTGCTGGTGGCATTTGGGGTGCTTTGTACATGAAACCTCATAAAAAAAGTTCAGTCTTAAATTTTTTACAGGTTCTACAATGCCAATCTATTAATATTGTAGAAGGTAATGGGGCTATTGAGTGTGGTCCAGCCTACTTTCTACTGCCACATTTTATTTTCATGTAACACAACTGTACACTGAAGGACATTGCCGGTAACAACTCAGGTTGCTCCCACAGTAGTGCCTACTGTTTACCAATACATCGCTGATGAATAGGTCTTGGGGTCAATAGGTGGATGAGGACTTTAGGCTTCACTGACAGCTCAGAGACACCAAGATCAAGCATAAAGAGTTTTGGAAGTTTTTCACATTTTAAAACATGTGAAATACTGGATGGTAATGCTTACTCTGAGCTGTGAGAGATAACAGCTGGAAAGGAAAGCGGGGAGGGGAAAGAGCAGCCTCACAGCAGATTGCACTGGTTTGGAGTTTTTTCTATGGACAAGAAATTGGGGTCAAGTCAAACTTAAACAGCCTTATGTCTCTATCCCAGTAAAGCCAGACACCTTACTAGGTCTTCTCTGCCTGTAGAGACATGGCAAGGGTAGCACTTGCATTAATGTTATCTCATCATGGGCTGAGAGAGCAAACCTATTCATGCAGACAGCAAAGGTAAAGTCAGTGTTTTGGATACAGGCACACACAGCTCTTTGGCAGAGAAGTCCTGCTAAAAATAATCCCAGAATCCTTTCCTAGAGGATCCAAGAAGAAGAAAATCTGGTCTGGTCAGTTTAGCTTCATAAACTTTGATGGCCATGATCTCCACCTTGAGACTATCAAACACACTCACCTGACTCACTGTGCTGTAGAGGGAGCATAGACACTTACTTTGGGCCCCAGACACAGTTTAATCAGGAGCAATCATCCCAGAAATACAGCAACCCTCCTGTAACTGAGAGACTGCTTAGTTTAAAACCCTGTCATAAACTAGCTGACAGAGAATAATCTTTGAGGAGTTTTGTATTCACAGGATGCAACGTTAAATGAGATCTTTCTCTTTAAAGGGTTATTGTCCTTCACCCTTCTCCCTGCAGGCAGACCTTAGTACTCTAGAGAGCTCAGCTGAAGTCAGTATTGTTCAACAGGGGCACAGGACTTTACAGCTCATATGGAACCAGGATAATTAAGTGGATTACAGACACTGTGAGGCAATAAGAGACAAGGGACAAGATTGCAAGCAGTTCTGCCCTTATGTAGGCTAACTGCATGCACAGCTTGACAGTTCAATATCTAGCTTGTAAATTGTATACAATTTTATAGTTCCAAAATATTATACTGAATCAGTACTTCAACAGATCCCACCAATCATTGCCCTGCATTTAACAGTACACTCACAAAAGCATCAAACTGGCTTACTCTTTTTGAGGTGCCTGGCATTTTCTGAGTTCCAGGGCAGGCAAATTCTCCCATTGTAATAACTCTTTCAGAACACAGACCTTAATCTTGTTCCACAGAAACAGATCCACACAGCTCAAAAGCTCTGCAGTGGAGATTCAGTGAGAGATTCAGAATCACATCTGCAGAGTGAAGATCACATCCTTTATTTCTTAGGTTCCATTTAAACAAAGCAGAGCTGAATGTGTATGTGGAGGAGGTGGGGGCAAGAACTCCCATTGGGACTAGCAACCACTGGTGTATAAAAAGCTAATGAATTATAAGAATAACTTAGAAAATATATGACTTCAGGTTGTATTGAAACTACCTATCTGTCAAAAACATCAAGCAAAATTATTTAGTATTCATATGTATTGAAAAATATCACTGTAGAAGTCTAACATGCTGCTATGGATTATTGGTTCTGTCTAGCTTGCTACAGAAAAATATCAGCTGGAGACTATGATGGACAGGAATGAGACTAGGAAAGAAACAAAAAGCCAATGATGGTGAGTTAGAAATGCCATCAAACCACGGGGTCCTTGGTTTGGTGAGATGCTTTTCTGCCACAGTCACTCCTTCCAGTGCTCATTTTTTAAGCCCATTTCTGGCAACTGCCTAGAATAATCCCACTCTCCATACTCTGACAACAGGTTATGTAGCATTAAATGGGGCAGATGCACTCCAAGGACTTCAACAAAGCAATGTCCTATCTGGAAAGGAAAATACCTTGGCTCTATGGCACACATTGGTTTTCAGTTGTACTCTATTATACCAGAGTTTATAAGCAAATTTTAAAAAAAAAAAAAAAAAAAGTTTCTATATAGGCTACAACAGACTTCTTAAAGCTGGGATGGATACTTTTCACTTTGGCTTCCTCTAATCTGAAATTCATGAGAAATGGAGGTCCAAAGAAAAATCCATATATTATGGATTATGTATCCGGTGTTGCAGAAGTCATCCACATGTATCAGGGCTGCTGAATGACCAAGAAAAAAAATGTCCATGTTGCTGAGGGCCTAATATTTGGGTTTCTTTGCAGGAAATTATCATGAAAGCTGCTAAAAAGCTTCAAATTATAAACTTTTTGATAATAGTATTTCATTCAAGATTTATATGGATCTTTTTATATTCCTTGGGTGTTTCAGCAAGCACAATTATCTCAAATATCTTGGTCACAACTTAATTCAAAATGCAAATAAATTATCATACAACTTCAGAGAAGAGATCTCATTATTCAAACAAAATCATTACTAGATAATCAGTGCAATTCTGTAGCAGTGAAGTGCAAAATCAAAGTGTGCATTTTAAAGACTGTGAAACACTGGTCCTAATAAATCAGTAGGAATTTGGCAACTGATTTAAAGGGAAAAAGGATTCCACTGTGTATTATTTCAATAAAATATGAGTTCATGTCATAATGACAAACTTGCAATAACTTTAAATCTATCCGAAAACTGATAATTCTCATTCCAGATTTATTTTTTTTTTAAATACCCAGGTTTGCAAAATGCTCACACTTGAATGGAAGAGCCAAAAACTTGAGAAGAGTACCGCACCACCTCCCTTACAATTAAAGGCGAAAAATTTGTGACTGTTCAGCCTGGAGAAGAGAGGGTTGCGTGGAGACCTCATAGCAAACTTCCAGTATCTGAAGAAAAGGCCTGTAGGGAAGCTGGAGAGGGACTCTTCATCAGTAACTGTAGTGATAGGACAAGGAGCAATGGGTACAAATTGAAAGAGAGGAAATTTAGGCTGGTGTGCAGTTTTTTTGCAGATATTAAGCTATTAGATCGTGTCCAAAGCAGGGCAATGAAGATGGGCCTGAGGAGAAGGATGGAGGAATGGCTAAAGTCACTTGGTCTGTTCAACCTGGAGAGGAAGAGACTGAGGGGAGACCTCTTACAACTTCCTTGTGAGGGAAAGAGGTGGGGCAGGCACTGATCTCTTCTGTGTGGTGACCAGTGACAGGAACAAAGGGAATGGCCTGAAGTTGTGTCGGGGAGGTTTAGGTTGGATATTAGAAAAAGGTTTTTCACCCAGAGGGTGGTTGGGCACTGGAACAGGCTCCCCAGGGAAGTGGTCACAGCACCAAGCCTGACAGAGTTCAAGAGGCATTTGGACAATACTCTCAGGCACATGGTGTGACTCTTGGTGATGGTCCTGTGCAGGGCTAAGAGTTGGACTCAATAACCCTTGAGGGTCCCTTCCAACTCAACATATTCTGTTATGCTGTGATATTACCAGGAGGGTAGTTAGATGCTGGAACAGGTTGCCCAGGGACTCTGAGGATGCCCCAACCCTTGCAGTGTTCAAGGCCAGGTTGGATAAGACCTTGAACAACTCGGTCTAGTGGGAGTTGTCCTTCCCCATGGCAGGGCGGATTAAGACTACATGATCTTTACGGTCCTTCCCAACTCTTAACATTCTATGAACATATGATTCTATGAATTAATAAGTATTTTATTTTAATAATATGAAATAGAATAAAGATCCAGAGGATTCTCATCCTTCTGTAGCTCATTGAAATATAGATGCACTATACTTTAAGATGAAGCTCTAGTAACTCACAGTTCACTCTCTGCTCATACAAAGCCATCTGTTGCACAACTTTTTTCTTCATTTTCTCAATTTGAGACGGTACCTTGGTGTTTGTGGTATCAACTCTCCTAAATGCAAATACTGAAAGAGAACAGCTGGATTTTGCAAGATGGCCAAATCATATGTTTTATTTTTCCTAGGGATTAGTAATCTCTTCATTCTCTGTAATATTTGTCACAGCAATTTCAACTCAGACAGCAGAAAATGAATGCAGTGTAAAAGTTTGTTTATGAGTGCTCCCACACAGATATGGACATTCACCTGTTCTGCCACAAGCATAGGATCAAAGACAATTATCTTAATATATGTTCAAGAAGAAACATATTTTTATGTCCAGCAGCTGTTACAACTTTTCTGATCTCCCCAAATGATTTATGGCATCACACAAAAGTCACTGTTCTAGTTTGCAAATGTTCTTCCAGAATTTGCAATGTTGCTGAATGCATAAGGGCCAGTAAGTCAAATGGATCAGACTGGACTGTTCTGTGATGCTGATTTTCACATTTAATTGATGCTGGGCAGTCCCATGGCTTAAAGGAGAGCACTCTGGACTCTGAATCCCAAGGGCCCAAGTTCGAGTCCTCAGTAGGGACCGTCCACTGGGCAGTTAAATGCCTCCCTGCTGTTCGATCCCGTCAGATCTCAGATGCTCAGCAGGGTTAGTACCTGCTGCTGTAGACAGTCCCGAGGATTTCACTGTCACTGTCCAAGCTCGCTCAGCCGTGGCAAATGGACCTTAGGACTTAAACGGTGGGGCCAGTTCTGTGCACGCTGTGCCTCATCTAAAAACCCACTGAGCAGGCTGGAAGGGCACACCCACATGGGGAGAGCCCTTCCCCAGATCTGCGTTCACGAAGTCTGGCCATTATACATTGGTTATAGGGCTGTTCACTGGTTGCTGCTATGTTGTGCATTTCTAAATTCATCTTGTCACCTAAATGACTCAGACTGTCCTTAATGAAAGACTTTAAGAGTTGTGGAACACTCTTGGTTTGCCAATTTAGTAGGTTTGATAGTAACTCAAAAAAGGGCCTTAGATTCTAGACCCACTAAGCTTCTTACTTATATACTAATTGTATATAGTATTATATTACTACATAATATATAGCAAATATGTATTCTTATTTTAACCTAAGGTGTCGTGACTGAGTTCTTCTTAATGACCACTAAGAAGCAGCGTAGCTGCTACACAGTGTCCACATTCTTTCACAAATGCCAGCAGGATTGCTAATATGAATGTCTCTTTGTATTCTGACTCCCACAAAACAGTGGTCTGCACACAGGAGCCATTCAAGGCATACTAGTATAAGCAGAGTGGCTGGTGCCAAGAGAGGATGCACCCCCATCTTTCTCCCAAGGGCTGCAGGTGGGACAGAGCAAAAAGGGAAACATTGAGCTGTTGGCTTCTCATGTAGAGAAAAATAAAGGAAAATGAGGTAATAAGCAGATCTAAGACATATTCCGTATATATACATTCTCTTATGACAAGTGGAATGTTTGTGTTAAGAAGAAGAAATTTTTCAATGTTGACAAAAATTCAACAATTTTATGAAGGTGCAGAAATTTGGGGCAGCTAACTATGTCTGACTATGTACTGACTCTGTCCTTCGTTAAATCAGTCACTTGCCACATTGGACTCCAAATGTTTAGAAAAACAGCTAGGTGAGAGAGAGAGGTAAAAAACCCTTGTGTACTTATTGCACTCCTATTCACAGTACAGAAATCACTATGGAGCTACTTGTTAGCAAAGCTGTGGGGCATGGGGAGGGCCTGTGAGCACTGAGTGTGATGGGCCTGCAAGGCAGATAAAGCTGCAGAGCAGCTCTGCCAGGGGTGACACCTCTCTGCCCCTCAGGGTAAACACAAGCCACATGGGACTTGACAGTCTCAAATTAGAAAGAAGGTGATACTGGAGAAGATGGGAAACAGTCAGGTGCCCTAACAGTTGTCATATCAAGGAGTTAGAGAAAGCTGTGAATAGTTACCTAAACTATGGAGAAAGGTCGGTTGTATCCTTACTTATTCTCTTTTCTCCTTTCAGTAAAGGATTTTTCTTCAAGACAATGATATCTTTGTGATTAAAGGAAGAAAATTAATTCACTAAGCATCAAGCAGCTCAGGTTTATTCTTGCATACTTCTCAATGAGGTCTTGAGTTGGTCCTTCTTAATGATCTCCAAAATTTAAATTCAGTCTTACATAATGACCATCAACACAGGGGTTTTACTATGATTGCTAAGCAAAGCCTTAGAGATAAGGGTGAGGGTTTGCATTTTGTCTCTTTGACTCAACTAAATTAACCAGTAAACTAAAAAAATAAACTCTAATCAGAGTTTGTTTCTCTCAAGTCCAGGCACATCCACTGTGGCTTGGCAAGAAATTTGCCTAAACTTGCCATCATGGCTACGTAATACAGGAGGCTTCCAGAGAAATAAACACATCCATTTTCCAGCTGTTTTATGGTCCCTTAACAGCAAGGCTTATAAGATGGCCAATAATTTTCATACAAATATAACTTGAAAAATAGCACAATTAAAAAGAGTCTTTTTAACACTCCATATTGTAAGGCTGAATATGTACTGCATGGACATATCACAGCTGAGAGTAATTCTACTTTCAGGTGTTGTAGTTTTTCATGAAGGCTCACAGACTTTATAAAGTAATCTCTCAAGAGAGAAGGGCTCACAGTATAGGGCTGTGCTAAGGTTCTTCCAAAAATAAATTATCAACAGAGCGCTACCCTACCGAGTGAGAATATTGCAAGGAAACAGCATGTTATGGAAAATTACATCACAATTTTTATACCTAAGCAACAATGAAAAGAAAGGAAAGATTGTTAAAACTGCAAGATGTGCAGCAAGGCTGTCATCAGAGCAGGAGCTGGTAAGAGAAACTGAAAAATATTAAATTGCCTTTCTTCAGATACAGTTACAGGGTCTGAAGTGCTTCCTTTGCATACCCTCTGAAGGCATTAGGAGTGACACAAAGAATGCAAGATCAGGAGCCTGCAGCAAAACCAGAGCTTAGCTCAGCCGTTCAGGGAATTTATGTTCTTTCTGCTAAGATAAATTAGAATAACAAATATTGGGAGAGACTAGACAGGGAGTTCACCTTGTTAAGTGGTTACCATTTGTGCTCCAAGTAGAAACATAAAGTTACAAGATTATGTGTGATTTACAAATAGGCAATTCTTTACTTGGAAGGAAAATTATGCATTCCTCTCTTCATGTGCACCTTTATGTCTGTACTCATGTAAGAGTCAGACTTTTTAAGCCAAAGCTTTCATTGTTTAATTTATTATTTATATCAGTTTTAACATTAATATTTCATAGCCATTGCCCATCTGTGGGATAAAAAAGAAGCACAAGTTTTAAACTCAGAGAACCAAATATCCAAAACTATGTTTTCAAATTAAAAAATTGTTACATAAAAAAAATAATATAGGCAAAGTTCAAGTTCTCTGCATATAAACTCTGTTAATAATTTGAAAGCTAAAATAAAAATCCAAAAGGTCAAGTCTTCCAAGTGACCTGGCTGACCTTGGAATCACTCTTGTGGGCTTCTCAGCGCTCTTATGCAGTGTTTCCTGGGCCTTAGACATATTAGAACTTTTAAGCCTTGCAGCTCTCATCTTTCTCATTTCTCTCCTGAATCATAGAAAGAACTCTGTCAAGATACGCTGGATGTATCTATGGCTTTCTTTGCCCATGATGTAAAACTCTAAAACATCTCACATCCCTACTGTAATGCAGCAGGTACTTTTTCAAATTAATAGTACTTAATTTTTCAAAACAGGAATTCGACCTTAGCAAATAAAATTGCTGCAATGTAACGTTCTGAGCATCAAGGCGTTTTCACAATGAACAATGTAGTCAGAGAGCCATGGCACAGCAGACCAGAGCAGCAAATATCTGGAACTGGATGCTGGTGCTGGTGTATCTCCTCTCTCTGGAGCGAGCAGGTCCAGAGCAGATAGCTGCAACAGCTAGCAGGAGGCAAGAGGCTGCTGAGGCAGAATCCCAGATGCCAAAATGTCTCATTATGGTCCTGTACAGGCATGTTTAGTTTAGCCCAGTTTCAGTATCACAACAGATAATTTTCTGTTTGCTTTAAATTTTATTATTGATATAGGACTGCAGATTTCGCCTTGTGTTTTATTGAGACAATCTTTTGACTTTGCATCTTCTAAATCTAGCTACTAAATTGAGTAAGATGAAGCATAATTTTCAGTTTTAAACAGTAGAACTACGGATGTGTATTACCTGTACACAACCTCTCAAAAAGGAACCCTGGTTTTCAATTACACTTTACCCATGCCTAAGGATAAATCATGTAACATATCTGTATTAGATTACAAAGAACTTTAAGTACTCAGGTGATCAGTATAGTCTAAAGGCTCAATGACAGCAATTAATATGTACCAAATTTGTCTGAACCATAATTATTTAGAATTAGAATATACAATGCAATGATACCTCAACATTTAAAATATTCTTTCATCTTCAAAACAATGATATTATTTATTTTTCACATTTCTTTTTTTCAACAAGTTCTGAAGCAAAAAAAAAGTAACCAGGAAAAAAGTACAAAATAAAATGAAAACAGGAAATAATAAAAACTTCCTCTGAAAAGAAGTATCTGATTGAACACCCTGCATAAATACACATAAGTAGATCTAGATGCTAACTGAGAGCATGAAAACTAAATCTTGCTCTAAATCTTTCCATTCCTCTTGGTGTGTTTTTTGAAGGCTTCTGTATTAAGGACATATTTATATTTATTTAAGGTGCCTTAACTGTAAATCATTATTTTTCTCCCCTCTTAATCCTAAATTGCAAAACCATGATTTTCACCTAATTTTAAAGTTAATAAATTAATAAGTTGATATTTTAAGCACTTCTAGGGGTTTTGTTCAGTTTGTTTTGATTTGTTTCTAAATGTTTCAACATCTTCAGATGTGTTTATTTAATACATTTGTGTGACAGAAATAAATAGCAGCAGTAGTATTTATTTAATATTATTTGTTTAATATTATATGGCTCCTCCACCGAGCTGGTGAGAGAAGACTTAGTTACTTTCTTTATAACATCTGATAATGCTTGGAAAAGGAGTTATCCCCAGTCTTTAGATAAGAAAATACTTCAGAAGGCTGAAGTACCAATATACCTTGACAGTTAATTGACTAGCACCAAAGTAAATGAATGAGTTTGTAGGATGAAATGTACTTCTAAGCAGAAGGTTCACCAAAGACTAGCATTCTCTTCAGATCCCAAGTAAGCCTTAGTTTTCAAGCTTATGTGAGATTTAATTATGTATGGCAAAACTCTTAGAAATTAAAAAGTCACCAGATACTTCAAAAATAAAATCTTTAAAGTTTCAACTGAAAATATGACTCTTAGAAATGAGAGTAATAAACCACTAGGAAAGTTTATCAGCAAAAGGGATAAATTTTCTATTTCCTGGAATCTTTATAGCCTTGTTTTAGCCAAGCACTTAGACTTTCATATCCATAAATTCCACTGTACAGGTATAGTCACAAACATCTGTGTCCAAGAAGAGGGATTTTGTGAACTCTCCAGAAAAGAATATAAAACTCTTGTTGTAACACACTCAAGGGTGATCTGCAGAATGCAAGCATGACATTAACCATAGCTCTTAACAGAGTTGAATCCCTTTTCCTTTGAGCAGTGCCTGGTTTAAAAAAAGTGCCAGTGTATCTCTTAAAATAGATATAACAGTGCCTGGCCATCCCATACCTTCAAACTGAACTGTGCACACAGCAGATGTGGACAAGTTACAATGTACAAGTAGGCATAGAATCAAGGAAGAGTGGTATGGAGTGGAATCTCCTTTATGATTTAATTGGAGGGATAGAAAGCAGTTTTATACATGACTGCACAGTAGTTCACTTCTCCCTGTACCTTGGCATAGCCTTTAGTAAAGCAGAAGACAGAAATTAATCTTTTGTTTTATTATTATTTTATTTTTAATACTAACTACTACAGAGGCATGGATCTCCAGTACAATTTCTCAAACTTTATGAGCACAACAATACTTTGTAGTGAAATTCATTCTTTAGAAAAATAGCCTTTTATCAATCTCCAGATAACTCTGTCAGGAAGCAATCACGGGTGGCCACAAACAGTCTAGATACTTTGTTAGTAATTAATTGGTGAAAGTAGAAATTCTCTGTCCAAAATTATAGAGATTCAAGGATTGACATATAATGAAACTCTTTCCTGGATTTCTGTAGACATATAATTCTCTATGTTTCAGTTAAATCAGTTAAGAAAATGTCACATCAATATGCAAGCTCTGTTCTCCTTTTAGAAATTACAGAATTGCAATTTAAAGCACAGAGCTACATTATCTGCAAGTTATATCAGTAAGTTGTTTCTGGAGATGACAACTGTTCCTCTCCTATTTATCCTACTGAATTCTGAATGCCTGTCTAAATCCTTCCCCCTGGGTCTTTCAAAAGTTTCATATCATAATAAACTGCTCTTTTGGATAAATAAGCATTGACCACATAAAGAGTGATAGAGAGATTCATTTGCCTTTACCACCAGGAGGTCTGTACCTAAAATTTTCCTTTATGTACGAGTTTTACAGTCCCCTAAAGCAAAAAAGCTGTGCTCATCTAACAATCAATTGTGTAAGACGAGTCATTTTACTCCAACTGTTAATTTCCCATAAAGGGAAATATCATGCCATGGAGTGAGTACCTTAGTTCTGAGTAGTAGCACAGCTCCCTGACCAAAACATCTACACTTTTGTCATTATACTGCTGCTCCACTAAGATGAAGAAAAGCCATGGGTGTATTTGCATTTGTAAACAGGTACACCTGACAGACATTTACACCATACAGTTTATCTGAGTTAAGAAGTTTAGTAACTGCTTAGGCAGCCTATTGGACTTTGAAATGCATAGCTGGTTTGCTTATGTGACACAGATCTTCTGCCTGGCTTTGGAGAAATCTCCCAAGCTGTCATTCCAGATTACTAGTTCTGCCAGTAGAAGACCCAGTTTAAGTTCCTCTGTCCAGACCCTATTCCATTCCATCTCTTCTCTATCCGACTCTTCTCTATCCATCTCAGTCATGCCAATTCAGCTGTTTATTAACTGTGTTTCACCAAAGTTTTGTGAAAATATGTTTTGCTTTTTCTGAGTTGAAGTGTCCAGTTTCAAAATTTGGACAGTTGCATAAGCCTAGTTTAGAGATTGGTCTTGTGAGCAGGGACTAATGATGCCGGTTTCTGGTGGGAGACTGCAACAATGCGCAGCACAAGGTATAAGGAGAAAGGGGAAGCTGATCTGCAGCTTGTCAAGTATTAGAGAACAAATGTAGTCATACTCTTTTCTCTGGCTCCAAATCCACGTTATAAAAGACAGGTAGCAATGGAACCTAATGCATTAAAGATTTAATAAGGTTAACATATTTGAGTAATTATGCACCCATCTTACATTCATGAACATACTGACTCAATCCATTTACAACTCAGCTTTGCACTGATGCCTGTTCAGGAGGTACTTTTTGGTACCTTTTGGAAAACAGTTCTAGGGTTACAGTATAACATAGCTTTGCATGTGCCAGATATATCTTAATGGATTTCTGTTATGTTCCTGAGATCCTTTTTAGATTCTGGAGAGTGAAATGTGCTTCTGAAACCTCCCAGTGCAAAACTCCACCTGTGTCAGTTCAGGCATCTAAGGTAGATAGAGATGATTTGCCTTCTTTATGCCTTTAGAGGCACATATGTGAAAGCTGGGTGTTTAAATCAGAGGTACTAGATCCCACTTCAGGGTATTTACACCAACTCTGATTATGCGGCATTCTTTTTGTAATGCGAAGATTAAGTATTTTACAATTTTTCATGTTATTATTACACACTTCACATCCTTGCCATTTGTCACCATTTTTGGCATACTCTCAGGAGCATAGCAGCGCCTGTTAGCCTCTAAACCTTTTCATCTGGAATATTTTCAGTATTGATGGCTTCCTTTATACCTTATTTAAATAGATTGATGCACTTGTACATTAGCAAGGCTGTTTCGGGGTTTTTCCTAGTATTTGGATTAATGTATATTACTTAATAGACATTAGGAATCGTGTAAAAGCTACAAGCTGGGAGCTTGACTTACCAGGGAGTTCAAAGAGTTGAAAAGTTAAAAAGGAGTTAAAGAGTGCTTACCAAAAGCTACATCTAGTGAGAGTTTAAGTAACTTCTCTGATTTGATAAAACACATCCTAACAATGTGGTAATAGCGGGAGTCAACACCACATGAATTAGATCCCAACCTTCTTGGCCCACATCTGTCTTACAACAGTATTTTCAGCAAACAAGTTATTTTAATCTCAAGACTTTTTGCATATGCAAATTCAACACTCCAGTTTTCTTCAGGACTACCATGAACAATTAAGAACTTTTAAATCAAAAAATAAAGTTCTGTGGAAAAGATATATCTTACTTGAGTTTAGTCTCACATAGCACAGTTGGGGAACACATTGTAAGATACTTGTTTGCTTCTGCTGTCCTACAGACCACTATTAATGCATGACCTTGTCTGGGGAGGGAGTATCTAGAGGGTGTCCCACATGCAAGAGTAATTGCAAATTGTTTTAATACATTTCTTTTTACAAAACTGCCCAGTTGGTTAAAGGAGCCCACAATGGGAAGGCTCTACAGAGAATGTTTAGCATAACTGCTCTTACTGCATTCACCATTAAATGATTTATGATATTTTATTCTGACTTAGAGTAATAAGGCTATCAGAACTGGCTTCAAATCAGAGTTCTTTGAAATTCAGATTTAATGTCCTACGGAATTCCATGCATTTACAGTATGAGCTTACCTACTTTCACATATTCCAAATGTTGTTTTAAGAAATATCTTCACAAAATGGCTAATTTTCCATTGAAAGCAAGCAAAAAAAAAAAAAAATGTACATCCAGCAAAGACAGTTCCTGCAAACTAACTCTGTGGAAAAATGGTCTTAGTTTTACTCAGTTGTCCTTCTATCTTGTGTTATGCTGTAGATGCTACCTTGGCAACAAAGCTCTCAGTTAGGTAACCGCATTGGTCAGCTTAATGGCAACCAGGTGAGGGAATACTATGAGAGATTCACAGTGAGAGGATTCTCTTTGATGTCAGTTTCTCACTGAGGCCCTGCAAGGAGGGCAGCTTCTGGGGAGTGATTTCGCTTTCAGTCTCAGCCCCACAGTAGAATATGGTTTGTCAGATCTGACAAAAGATGTTGAGAGACTACTGCCAGAGTGAATTTGCCCACAACTTTATCAACTGTTCCAGCAAAAAGGCACTTTGAGATAAATTATCTTGGGTGATTCACCACTTTTTCCATGGTCATTAGCACATAGTCTGACACCGAAGATGTATAAATGATTGTGGCCACTAGGTTTTTTTAAGTTTTCTTTTGAGGATATGCCTCTTCTGGCCAGTGGATGTCCAAAGTGAGAGCTTCCTAGTCTTTCTCTTATCACCCCAAGAGCAGGGGTTTAAGCACCCGCCATACCTTTGGTTGTTATTAGCAAGAAAATAGTCCATAACTCCAGTTCAAAATTGCTGTCAGTGCCTCTCGTGGCATGTGCTTCATGCTTCTATTCTGATCTGATCTAATACCCTAAAATCATGAAAAAAGTAAGGCCCCTACCTGAAATATCCCAGCCATTCTGAGCAATAGTTTAGCAGCCAGGTGCTTATCACACTGGGAGTCTCTCTGCTGCTCTCAGTGCAAGTGCATACCTCTTTTCTCCTTTCAGCCTCCCCAGGGAGGAGTCTCATACATATGGAAGAGTAATACCACATCGAAGTCAAAAACTCAAGGGGCACCCCTGCAGTTGCAGGTCTCACCACCTGTCTGAGCAGCCTGCTGGATAGACACTGCTGGAGGCTGAAGCCCCTCTCTTTACAGGCAGAGCAGGTACACTGCCTGCACCAGCCACACAAGCCTCTCCATCAGTGGTTCAGATCTGAGTTGGATTTGAAACAATGATCTAAGTCACTGAACCTCTGCAAGGAAGTGGACTGTAGTTACTGTTCCTACAGTAAATCACCTATAAGACATGGTGTTAGTCCCTTCCTTCCCACTGGCGAACATTACACTTTGGTGCTTGGTGTCTGTCTGTAAAAGACATCTAGTAGTTGTCAAAAGCTTCCTTACAACAAAAAGGACAAAGAGGATCATTGTGGAAGACATCCTACCCATTTCGGGAAGAATCTGACATGGGTATGGTACCCCCACAACCAGTCTACTTAGCTCTTTCAGTCCAGCTGATATAATCCACCACTTTAGGCAACATTAGTGAAATGGGAGAATTCTGCCCCACTGCTTCCCAGTCAAACACAGGGAAGCACACAGTCAAGTGTCACATGACATAAGTTTTTTGTGGTTTGAATGAAACTGATATATCTCTTAACAGTATACTGGCCCTTCCCTCCAAGGAGCAGCTGGGAAAGTGCTGTTCCTAATGGCTACATTCTCATTTGCCAACGGGAAAATGAGCATTGTATTTCTTCCATGGGAAACATTATGTTGTTCATTTTTTTACCATTAGAGACACAGTATAAAAAATGTTGATTTGCAGCTCAGCAAGTAAAAAATGCCAATCATCTGAAAAAGCAACATATCACATTAAATGAGTTGACCAGTGCATACAATTTTTTATGTATTTTTCCACCAGCTACCAGGCAAAATTATCTCAATTATATAAAAATGCACAATTTTTCAATGTCTGACTCACTGAACAAAATTATATCACTGCAAGGGCTGTTCAAATTATCAAACTTCATAAGCATAATGAAATAAAATACCAGTTCAATGCAAAGCTATTCTAAACTGTAGCTACAAGAAGAGGGAAAGGAGAAAAACAGTGAATCTTTCTCCTTTTTATGTTTTTTTAAACCACTGGAATATATTATCATCTGATCAGCCCAGTTTTTTGTAAGCAGTAGATAAATGTCTGAGTTAAATGCTATTTCTTGTAGCAGCAAGAATATTTTTTTCTCCTATAAACTTTATTACTATTATTTGTCACTTTTTGAAATACACAGTTATTTATACTGGGAAGGGGCTAACCAGGCAATCACCTGACAGACAAATTCAGATAATATGCTCTAACAAATAAAAATGGTGACCGCCTGCCAACCTCCAATATAATTTTCTCAGCAGAGCAACAATTCACAAGTAATTCAATCAGGTATTCAATAGAAAATTATTCCTGTTTTACAGACTGCCATCACTAACAGTGGGGCCTGATTTTGCTGCTTAACCACTTTGGCACACAACCAAGAACCATGCAGTATTGGATTTTCTCCCACACCGTTTTAGTAACAGCAATGGGAAAGGAATGAGACAGTATGTAGAAAGGTGGATAGAAACCTTTGCATGTGACCATAATACAATCTGCACTTCCATAATAATTCTCAAAAGATTCTTAAGTAGGAAAACATTCACAAAAAACCATAGCAGATCCATAGCAAATGAAGATTATGGTGGCAACGGACTTCAGCTGTGACAGACTAACAGGTGCAGTTATTCTGTGCTTCACAGAGATGTCCAAGAGCAGACCTCAGACTGTGGCAGACATATTGCCTTTTATAGGAGCACAGACTGACTGAACCCTTCTAGGAGCAATCTTGATGATAGAAAATACACCTCAGCTCCCAAGAATGTAGTCCCAGATCCTCCTTGCTGTAAGTGTAAATGGGCTGCTCCAAAGGGCTGCTCCCAGTGCAGGGTAGTGCTATGCCATCCTTATTCCTAAGCAGTCCGTTGTTAGGTTGTGGCTGTTCCCATGGTGTTGATTCTCTGCTAGCCTTTCTCCTGTCTGTGGCTTCTTTTTCACCCACACACTACCTTGCTAACAACCTTCACTGTCTCTCTTTTCTCTACAGCATGCATCATACATGATCTAAACTGTTTCTGTCAGCTCCTTAAGCAGTCTCTTCTCTTTTCCTTTTTAGAGCAAATCCTCTAAGTAATTGGAGTATAATGTCATTTATGATATGCCACCTTTTCCATGGAAATGCCCCCCAGCAAATATAAGGAACAGTAGCAGATGCCTCCAAGCCTTCCCTGATTCCTTTCATCACCCCCTTTTCTGCAGTCTGTGACCAATAGAAGTATCTTCTGCTGTTTCCCCTGCCTAATGAAACTCTCTGACTCACACACTGGTAGAAGAGCTATGTCCCAGCACATACCCTCTGTAATCTATAGTGTATCACAGAGGTTGAATGAGACTTACTCCTTCAGTCTCACAGAAACAAGACTGCAAAGTAGGCCATTTCAGTTATAACTGGAAACCCCAAAAGGTCCTCTGAACATCTGCTCTGTTTAGCACAGGCTATAAAACAATTCCATCTCTGAGGGTAAAAAAAGGGGAAATCAAGCTTCACCAGTCTGAACTGTATGGGGCATGCTCACTGATGAATATTTTTAAATACACAAGGAATTTCAAGACCTGTCATGGGTCTAGGCTAGGAAGCTTATCCCAGCTCTGGAAAGGATCTGGAATATTAAAAGTACTTATACAAAGGACCTTTTCTTTTTTTTTTTTTTTTCCTGATTATAGCAGGAAACATGGAACTTGGTTTTCTCTCATATCCCTGCCTTAGCTTGTTTGAATTCCAGTTCAACTACCTCATGAAGGGACAGTATCTTATTCACAGTAGCATTATGCTATAGTATCAATGGTTTTGTCCTCTAAGGTACTCTTCACTATGACAACAACAGAACCTCAATCCAAATGTTCCTACCCACTTTTAAGTTCTAGAAAATTTTAACATAATAGCAGTCATTTTGATCTGAAATGTTCTAGCAGGATTCCACTGTCAGGGGAATGCACTGTCAGAAAGAATCACTCACTGGAAACAACCAGAGAGCAGCCCCTGTCTAATCATGGTCTGTCATTTTTTAAAGTGCAAAGCCTACAGATGAACGATACTGACCTCCAGACATTAGCCAGGAAAACAGGAGTTCAAGAAAGCCACCCCAAAGAGATTAGCCTTTCATGGTAACAGACGACAGGAATTCTACTGAACGACTTGTCATTCCGTGAAGACATGACATGGCAAATTCGTGTGCTGCAATAGTACATAGGAAACACATGTAAATCCAAAATGAAAATAATAAAAGAAATAAAGGAATGAGGTTTGGAAAATAAGGAGTAAGAACTTTGAAGAAATGCTAGTTGCAAAATTGTCTTTTGAGACAAGTATCTCATCTAATTGTTTTACGTTTCAGGAAAGGTCTTGACTGAAACAAGTGCATAGGTCAGGGGCAGATGAATGTAGTTGGGGCACCAGTAATGTAAAATGTGTTAAGATAATTGTGCATCACCTAGCCCCTTTATCTTAATCTAATAGTGGTAAAATATGTTTTTTAGCTGCTTGTTCCTCAAGTTATTACTTCTAAATTATTTTCTATGGGAACAAAAACTTTTATATATTTCACATATCTGTCCATAAAACTTCTTAGCCCTAAAAAACTAAGTTTGCATGTGCTAGCCCAGTAGTTTCACATATGTGCTCTGATGCCTAAGTAGGGATATATAATAGGTCTGAAAAGACATCTCTTGAAAGACACTCTGAGGTAAGAACCACTAAAAAACATTAGGGCCACAGTTAATAAAGAACTGTATTCTATTTTGGATTCTTTTCAGAGATGAAGGATTTTAATTTGCAAATAGCAAATCTATATCAAGCCACCTTAAGCCAGTTCCATGCTGATCTCTAAGGCCGACAGAGTGAGAGGCTGATATCTCACCTGCAGTTCAGAAAATGTGAGGAGAGATTTCAATTCAAACCTCTGCAGGAACAGAGAAGCCTTGTTTGGAAGTTTCTTTCTTGGTGGTCCATACATAAAAGAAAACTCCTTAAAAGAGAATAGATTTTGATTTCTCATTGCAGAAGGGGTACTTTTAGTTTTATACTGTGGAATGAAGGCTCCATGCAAGCTAACATCTACAAATAAAAAGTAAAGACTTTTCTTTCTGTAAAACATGCTCCTCATTAAAATTTACAGCTTGCACATTTTTTCCAGTGCCACTGTTATACTGAGACTGTCTGCTTTGCTCCTACAGCAAACAATCCTCTTCCCTTATATCTATGATGGAGCTTTTTACATTAAAATCTTTATTTCATCAGGCATCACAGAGATGATTGTTATGGATTCATGGGAAAGGGAGAAGAAACTGATGGTAAATGCATTAAAGCTGATCATCATACATATGGAGAGATAGCATAATTACTCAAAAAATGATGGTTTCCTGCCAGAAACAGAAAGCAGTCAGTAATAGGAGCAGAAGAAAAATGCAAAATGCACTACAAATCCCAGATAAGATTAATGGAAGCAGCAATAAACTCCCACAGATTTTACATTACATTGTGGCAATTTTTAATCCTTTTGCATTGTAAAGAGAATCTTGCAGGAAAAGAAATAAAAAAACCTTCAAATTGCTTTGTGCCTGTGGAGATCTGCTTCTAATGAAAAGCACACTCTCTAATAGACTGCAGAGGGAGGTGTGGCAACAGGTCCCTGTGTGTTTCTGGAGAAAAAGAGCTCTCATTTTGTACTTGCAGAATGTTGCTGTGGTGATGTTCTGTCAGGTGTCTGGTCCTGTGTAATTCGGAGTACCTCCTAACTTTGCAATGTTTTGAAAGGTTAAGATGATTGAAAAAATGGAAAACTGCTCTGGAAAAAAGAAACTAAAAAAGACATTCTCCTTTCAAAATTTGAAATGAAGCTTTTTTTGTGATATTTCAAAGCTTTATCAAGACTATTAACCAAATCATTCTATGATTTGATGATTCTATGATTATCAAATATGTCTTCAAAATGCATAACAGAAGGGATTTTCATAGTTAATCCAAATTCATTTGATGATGAAGAGTTAACCAAACAGTTACATTTTCAGTATTAAATAGTTATAAATAAAATTTTCAGGTATTTAAAATCGAGACATTTTTAAAAGTGTCCATTTCAGAAACAACTGTCCAGCCTTAGGTTTCAGAAAAGTAAAAGAATGCTTTTCTTTGAATCAACCTTCTAGGAAGGACTCTGCCCAAATTCCTATTACAGAACAATTCATATATTCAAACTGTTACTGTGTTTAACTTCTAAATAAAATCCATAGTCAATAAGCTACCATTTCTTCCATTGTTAGTTGTTCATCTGATCAAATCTTGCAGCACTTTCTGCATGTGTCTGCATGCATAGAGTACTCAGTTCTTTCCAATATACTTACAATATCTTTTTTTTTTCTTTATTTTTTTTTCCCCAGAAAATCCAGTCTGTTACATCTTTTTCACATAATTCACCCAACCCAACTGCAGTTCAGAGGTGCTGGAGTCCTCAGGTTTGAAACTTCATCTTCCTAGCCCTTCCTCAACCCTGGCCGTTTAGGATCTTTTTGTTGTTTGTAACCAGAAACATGAACAAGCTGAGGTAATAATTTACATATCTGTGTTGTGCAAGAAGTTAGGACAGATGAATCTTCACCTGAAGTCACATTGACCAGATTTTCAAACAGACGATTTCAAAAACTGAATTTGGTTCAGCTTTTAGTAAATCTGAATCTGTATGGCTGGACTGAAAATGGAACCTTCAAGTCTGAAAGTTAAAGAAAAATTGCTGTTGATTTCAGGCTTATCTGACTTCCCACAAGTCCCTTTTTATTCACAGTTTTCTTTCTTATGCTTAACAATGCTTTTTTTTTCCTGTAAAGTTTGTCAGAGCTAGATTGGTACATCACAGAGTATATTTATGTCACAGAGTACAGAGTCAGTGCAACAAATCTTGCTAAGTAACACAAAGAATAAAATGGAATAAGGGGTCATTTAAGTTCTTATTTTTTAAATGTACTTACACACCATAGGAAACAGAGAAGCTAGAATTTAATTTGCTGTTTGCTTGCTGCTGTCTGAGAAAGCCTGATACCCATCAGTTCCCTGATGAGTCTGATGAATGTTATCACATACAGTATCTATAATTTGCCAGAGATCCTGTTTTTCTTTATGTTGCAGATAATTCCTGTGGCTTTTTTTTCATGCCATTGGGTAACATCCTTTCCCTGAGCAACCAAGAACCAAGAATACTGAACCTGTCCTTTCTAACCTTGTGCATCTCTCAGTGGGACCTCAATAACAACCTTTTGTTCCACACTCTTCTCTGTAGGATACCTGCCTTGAGAGAAGAAACATTATTAAGTCTTCTAAAAGTAAACCTTTTATAAATCTCAAGTTTGTAAAAATCTCATAGGATTTGTATTAGAGGATAGTCTTTATTCTTTTTTTGTGGTAGTTTTCAATTAAAAAACATGTCAAGTAACCCACAAACCACTGGTATAGCTTGTGAGTCATTATAACCAAGGGTCTATAAATAAATCATATAGTTCTGTGTTTGTATTATACTATACTACAGGGTCTATCCAGAGCAATCATTACTCAATGAGTGAATTGCTATTTCAGTTTTTTACTATCCACTGAAGGATACTTTTGAGAGTATTCATTGACAATACACTGCCAAAAACAGTATTTGGCAGCAAGTAACAGAGCGATTGTGATTCTAAAAAAGTACAGTAAGTTTCTGAGGGAGTTAATCATACTATATTAGTGAATCTTCATTGCAGCAATTTTCTACCTGATAGTACCACTAATTATTGACTCTCGTATGGAGTAAGTAGCTACTGAATAATATACTCAACATTTCCCTCTGCATCACCTGAATATTGGCTACCATTATTATATTTAAATAATCTAATTAAAAAATATGGTAATTTTACTGTAAGAAAAAGGCCTTTCACATGATTAGACTTCATTTGTGCAGCAACAGTATATATAAGGAGTCTGTCCAACAACAGGACTTCAGATTAATAGATGTTAATATGCTTGCATTTGTATAATATTCTGTACAGCTGGCCTGAGAGTGTTACAGATACTACTGAATAATCTTCATTCATATTAGTAGTCCTGTTCCACAGGTAGATAAAGTGAGATGCAGTGTTGATTAGGCCAGCTCTGTCAAATCATTATGCCTAATTTTATCAAGCTAAGCACTCACATTTGTCCTCCTAAATCAGTGGACTTGATTCCCAAAGAAGCTGAGGGAACTTACTCCACATTGAACTCCCTGCTTGATATGTTAGTTATACGTAAAGATCCAGCCTTTAAAATGTTAATTGCCTTAAGATGCAGAAAAACTTGATGTCAGAGCTATAACTAGCCATATTCCAGTTCCTGAGATTGTTTTCCAAACACCAAGAAAAAAGTTCTCAATACTATTACAAAATACAGTATTTGGTAATTTTTTTCCCAATTTGCAAAAGCCAATGTCAAAACTCAAGTTTTCTTTGGATACATCTTCAGTTTTACCATCTCTTTAATAGATATAGTTACACAGTTTTGCAAGTCAATTCAGAATCATATTTGACACTAGCAATGAATAGAAGTTTAAATGCTGGCTTTGATGTAACTAAGTAAACAGGTTTATCATTCTGCTTTTTCTTGCCCTCTAACTGGTCAATGATTTCAGAAAATTATTGTTCTTTTATATCTCAAGATCTTAAATATGATTTATCCATGCAAAAGTATATTACTAAAGCCACATGCACAGCAAGCAATGTCTTTGATTATCAATCGTAATGTTTTAATTTCCAATTTCTGTGTCAGTGAACTTCACAGAAACTTTCTGAACCTTCAGTACCTTGATTTTTTTGGTCATGTCTACACTGAGGAATGAATCCATATGCTGAGATGATGATGGTAAGTGGTTTGTCCATGTGCACAGGAGTACCCCAGCACAGCTCAATGTGGTGCTGTGGGTATGGCCCCACATTGGGGTCACATGGCAATCCTGTGGCAAGGCTGGCTGACAACCAAGATTGGACTTCTCTGTACCTAACTCCACAGTGCAGTTGTGTCTTTATTCTCCTGGGTTTAGAAAGGCTGAATGGTTTCCAGATCTATAATATGAAGAGCTATTTGGGTAAGGACCTATCTTTCTGCAGCTGTGCTGGCAAACTTCAGTCAATGTTAATTCTGTCAGTTAACACAAACCTTCCAGAAGGGCATCTAGAAAGCCAAAAATTCCTTTCTGGTTCACTCACTTCTTGAAAGGTTCAGGTCCTCAAACCCCATCAATCTCCCCACTCCCCACCACCAATTTTTGGGGTTTTTTATTCCCATTTGGGAAAAAAAACAAACTTTAATGATGTAGCTTTTTGCACCAAAATCCTACTACTTTCCATCTGGTTCTGCCAGTGAATGAATGGATTTATTTTTTTTTTTTTTTACACATCCAGTGACTATATATCAGTGAAGGGGAAAATTCTAACCCAAAATATTTCAGCTGGCCTGGAATATTCTGGGAATCCACATAATTTGCTCCTGCTCTGAGCACCAATGGTAAAATGAGATGCATGCAAAATTAAATTAGATTTGAAGGGCTCAGCTGGTCATCAATTTAGAACAGTATCAAAAGCACTGGGATCAGCATATCACATTTCTTTTGACAGCTTATGGAAAAGCAACCAATGAGAGAGTACAAAATGTCATCCTGGCACACCTCAAGTGTCAGTGTGCAACAGGGACCCCACAAAACCTCTTCCATGGAGTTGTTGAAGAGGAACAAAGGATTTTGCAGAAACATTGCAATCCAAAACTGAAAAGTGATGTTCCTTTGTTAAAGGAAAGTTGAGAGCAACTACAATTAAAAGTTTTTGTGGGAAATGTTTAAATGCATCACAACCCTGGAAATAAATCAGAATCCTGACCTGGAAAAAGTTTCAGAGGAGGTTTATGTTCTACAGATGCAAACAAAATGTATGGTATGTAGAACACAGCTAGGTGCAAAATTAAGCCAAATTCCAGAAGATTACTGAAAGAAATAGAGGGACATAAGAGGTTAGGGATCTGACTATCATAGCTGACAATGGTTGCAGCAGTAAAGCAGTTCTCCAGTTGAACAAAAACAACAGTCTCTGACTGACTCAGATTTCTAAACAGAAACACAAAAATTCCCAGAGTAAAAAGAGAGAAAGTAAACCAATCAACATGGCAAAAATTTCCAAGAAAATTGAAGTATTCATCAAATCAATTTTTGTTATAAATGTGAAAATATCCTATCAGAAAAAAAAAAAAGGTGTTATTATGAATGTTTGATTTGTTCCATATACGTTCTGTACAATTTTTTCTTTCTGTTTTAAATGGCCTGTAATGATAGTCACTGTATTGGGCTTTGCTGTAAAGATGGGTCAAGCTGGAGTTCATAGAATCATAGAATATGCTGAGTTAAAAGGGACCCTCAAGAATCATCTAGTCCAACTACTGTCCCTGCACAGGACATTCCAAGAATCACACCATGAGAACATTGTCCAAACACTTCTTGAATTCTGTCAGGCTTGGTGCTGTGACCACTTCTCTGGAGAGCCTGTTCCAGTACCCAACAACCCTCTGTGTGAAAAACCTTTTCTAATATTCAGTGTAAGCCTCCCACAGCTCAGCTTCAGGCCCTTTCCTTGAGTCCTGTCACTGGTCATGAGACTGAAGAAATCAGTACCTGCCCCTCCGTGTGAGGATATTGAAGACTGCAATGACGTCTCCCCTCAGTCTCCTCTTCTCCAGGCTGAACAGACCAAGTGACCTCAGTCACTCCTCATACAACTTCCCCTCAAGGCTCTTTACCATCCTCGTTGCCCTCCTTTGGACACTGTCTAAGAGCTTAACATCTTTCTATTGCTGTCCCAGATACCATTACCCTTGAGACTTCTGGCTGCCATTCATTCAAAACATTCTATTGTTCAGAGCTTTAAAAAACTGAAGCTATTTTCCAAATTATGGGTTACATATTCGGCTGATCAGAAATCATGCTGACTGAAGAAGCTTTATTACCTATTTTCTTGGTGGAGATTTCAGAAACAATCCAGGAGCATTCAGAAAAGACAGTGAATTTAATCTAGAACCAGAAAGAAATGTGCTATGTGATACTTAAATGGAGAAAACACTTTGCAGAGAAACTTTTAGCTGAGAAAGGACCTTGGAGATATGAGAGACAAGGTATATCCCATTGTTTTGTTTCTACTGTGTACCGGAAAATGAAAGGTTGCATATATTTTCTGAACATAAGTTTTACTCAGCTGCATTTAGCCTTTTTTTCTTTCTAGCCAGTGAAACCTTCAGATTGTATGTACTGGCAAATTACTGAACAGCAAAGGACCATCAATAATAATAACTAGTAACAAAATATCCATCATCAGATGATGGATAGGGTTAAAATTCAGAAAATAGTAAGAATTCCAGGGTAAAATACAGTAGACACTCCCAGATGGAATGTAGTTGACACGCCCCCCCATACAACAATAATCATCTGCTCAGAGGGATATAACAGAGCGTGGAGCAAAGTGAAGACTACATGGCCTCCCTTCCATTGAAGTCCTGGCAAAAAGTGGGAACACTGTGGTACTTTGAAATTTGTGAGACTGTACAGTACCTGTCAGCCAAGGGTGAATCAAGGTGTTCTGCTGCTGAGCCAACAACCATGTTGAACCCCCTCCCCAGCTGCCAAGCCATGACAACTCCCTTTGTATGGCCCCCTATGTATGGCAAGAGAAGTTCATACCAATCAGAAATAAAAGGTATTTAGGACTAGAGCCACTCAAATGCCAGCTAAACATAAAGAAATAATATAAAAGTAAGTTGGGGATAGGGGGAAAGTTGGAGGAAAACTCCACTGAAACTGTTCAGATTAGTCAATGGGCTGAACCTGTGTTCCCCCCTTCCCTAGGAACTCCTATTGGGTAAGAATTCTACTTATGTGCATTAACTATTGCTTTTTGGACCAGAGCTTATACTTGTTTGATATGTTGGTAGATTGCTTTTAAACATATTTTTGCAGCCAGACCCTATCACTGATGACGATGAACCTTACTAACCTGTCACAATTTGTGTTCATAAAGTGTTATTACATGAAGCATTAGAATGAGTCCTTTTAGGTATAGGCAGCAGGTAATACTTTGGCAGGGCCCGCTGAGGTGTCTTCATACTGTTGACTGAGCCCCCACCCCAACAAGGGCAAGTGAATCACCCTCAAATCTTGTGAATCCGTTGGTGAAGGGCCTCATTATGAGACAGCAACAGACTGGTCGGACACAAGAGTCTTGACTTCCTGTGGGTACTGACAGGCAAAAATCTAAACACCCCCCTTTCACATTACAATACTATTATAGGCAGCTGCTGAATAATGCAAGGGGCATTTGGGGACAGAAGGCCAAATCAAGAATTCATTTAGTTAATTAGACCATTGTTAAAATTCACCTCTGTGTTAGACTGTGGGAATGCCTGCTTAACCTTGTCATTCTCCCTCACTAATCTAAAATACGCAAATCCTTCAAATCTATATTTATTCACAGTCTAATCAAGACAGAAAATCTTGGGTCATGTAGATGCTTAAAAATGCTTCTAAGTAATTTTATTTCTGATAATATGGCCTTAACCACCTTAGGTAATTAATCATCCACTCCTAGTAAAGGTCATCATTTAGCAAGTCACCAGTCTGTTTACTGTGGCTACCATTACACTACATTCATGTACTCCTGTGTTTCCCTTGGTTATTATTACACATCAGAATAGATGGCAGCACCAGGCCTCTGTCATAACTCCTTAGGAAACATTTTCTGACTGGTTGTCCCTTAGCACAAACAGTATCTCACAGCTCACATACCCTTAAGCTCTCAGGACCAATGCTAATGTCATCGAAACAGGCATTTAAGGGATGTGCATGCAATGTCTAAATTTCTGAAAGAGACTGAGCATGCCTAGTTCTTAAATAATGTGATTGGATCAGGATACTATGAATAAAACTGGTACAGTTAGAAGCCATGAATCAGCCCAGCTTCTAAAGGGATTTCCAAAAGAATAGTCTTAAATTGAATGATGATAGTAAAGTATAATGTTTGTCCCTGTCTTCTGTGTAACGATGATGTTGGAACTGTAGTCATTCATTTTATTCTCTAAGAAAAAAAAAAAGTGAAAACCAGTCATTTTTAGTTCTGTCCAAGTTATCCTTCTCTACAGTGACTATAACTCATGTATTTTAACAACACTTACATTGCATCACCAGCTAAATATTCTATTTCTTTATTAGTATTTGTTATTTTCAGACTATATGAAAAACCCATTTTAAGAAAAGTATGTGTACTTTAAAAAGATTAAAATGGTAGTGTCAGCAAAGTCAAATATCTTGCTGTTACACTTTACTAGTTACACACTGAAATATTTTCAGAAAATTGAATCAAGTGATCATATGAAAGACTGTAGTAGACACAGTGCTCCAAAAGTGTCCAAAAGTGAAATGTCACATCTACAAAGACCACTGGGAAAGATATCTGTTACACTTTCTCAGCCACCTATTTTTGATGGAGCCTTTGCTTGGAAGTATCATTGTAACTCTACAGTGAAGAAAATTTTAATCAGATTTATGAAATAATATAATGTGAATATTTTTTACCATGACCATTATGTCCCTTCTACCTCTTTGTAACCACAAATAAAGTTCCCTATGCAAGTTTGCATGTGGTGCTGAAGAAAAGATTTACTGTTTGACTCATTTGTCAGGGACTCCATGTTTAACTGTATAAATATATTACCTTAGCACAGGGATTACACACGTGACAAAGCTCTTATTAGTCACTATGCATTTGAAGTGATGTAGACCAGCTTTTGCTACTAATTCATAAGCAGTAATTCCAGATGCAGAACAAAAGATGACACAGTTAAATAAAGGATGTGTGTACCCTTAGTTTTCACTGAGATATATTAATATCACAGCTCCAGGCAAGCTGCCTTGTTTACCCCTGCAAATAAGCCAATATCCAAAGAACTTTGCAAAACCAGATATATCTTGGCCTCATGTCTTTTTAATTTTGTGGAATTAAAAACATTTTTATTTCTGTCATGTGAAAAAAAGGGGAAAGGAAGGCAGAAATGTAAAGATTTCTTGTCCTACCCCCACTTGTATTAATATATCTTTATTAGCTATAAGTGTCCTCAGAATATCAAAGCCTTTTAATGCCCAACACAGTCTGTCTGCATCTCACCTAACAGGGACCCTTTGCTAAGACAGATTCACTGGTTGAACAGGAACTTTAATACACCAACAAGAAATACCCTTAACAGCAAGAGAGACCTTTTTCCATCAGGTTCTCTTAGCAGTTATACTGCTGCCAGCACCAGAAACAAACTGGAATAACTCTAGCAGTTCCCAAAATTATTTCTATTAATACAAGGGTGTGACATTTATTGTGGGTTTCGTGTTGTCAGTGATAACATTAGCTGTATGATTATGTTTAATTGATAACATAAAGACCCCAAAGAAACCAGCACAAAACATATTCTAACTCCAAAGAAACCAACACAAAACATACTCTACAGACAGCACATCAATTTAAGCCTCAACTACAGCATCAAACAACATCCTCTCCTCACCAATACTTAACTAACAACAGAAAACTAACCAGAAGCACAGCAACCTAAAATAACAATCTAAACCTGTCCAGTAATCCATAGACACAAAGAAGAATTACACATAACACTCTCTGTGATGCTAACCAACATCTTAAAAGGAATTACACACCTTAAAGGAACAAAACAACCAATATTAAATCTCGATGGGTTATGAGATGTGAGGCAAGGTATAGTGTTTATGAAATAAAGATGTTAGCAAGGTAATATTAGTAAATAAAGGTAGCTATGGGGTAAAGATGGAAAGGTAAGAGGTATAAAGTAATAGGCCTAGCCTAAGGTGCAAGGATATAGAGGAAAGTATAAAGTATAGAAGGAAAGAGAAAACAGAGTAAAAGACTGTTCACCCCTTCATTGTCCAAAGGTGTGGGAGGAAACAGGGCTGCTCAATGGTTACCCCCGCAGAGATGGTGGTCCGTTTTTCCCTGGTTTTGCTCATGTTCAGTCTCTTTTTATGCTTTTTATTTCTTAGGTTGTTTGACTGGCTATAGTCAATCATAGTTCTTGGGGTGATAGACAGATGACATAGGCTTAAGGGCTGGTTTCCTGTGCTTCCCTAAGATACAGCAAAGAAAGGCCTTGCTATCTCCATAACACTCCATTCTTCATTAATCTTGTCAATCTGGCTTGAGCACCTTAAGGAAACCACTGGAGCTTCTTTGTCATCTGACAAAGGTTCCTGGGAGCACCCCTCCAGGGGCTGAGGTGTTTCCCTTAACCCATCAGGAGCTTATCGGGGCTATCATCCCACCATCATCATCATGGCTAGGCTTCAGGAACGAAGATTTGGGAAGGGCTCTACCCACGCTTGCTGCAAGCACTCTGATGACTAAAAAGGCCAATGCGAGATAGGCAAGTCTGGTTGCAAAAGGCACAGTGGAAAGTCTCCAAAGGCGGTGTTGGCGA
>JAWWEU010000111.1:93428978-93440021 GCA_035583155.1 Acropternis orthonyx | reverse complement strand
AAAACAGGCTTCAAAAATGTGACACAGAGGTTAAAATCTAGCCTAAGTATTTGGTACAGGGGTTACAAACTATTTTCAAATGCAAAAGACTATAAAACTATATACTAATCTACAGCTACATTAAGGCTTATGGCAACACTAGAATATGAAAGAAATAAAAGAGTTCCAAATTAGAGAAACACTGTTAGTCTACTGAAAAGATAATATATAAAAATACTATTAAAACCAAAATCCATTACATTATGTTGCGTAATATTAAGAAAAGAAACTTATAACTACTAGCAATTTTGGCAAAAAGCCTCTCCAGAACCAATTAGAGATATGAGTATTGTTCACAACTCTGTTTTCCTCCAGGCCCCATGTTTAATTACTGGCAATTCTTTCTAAGTCTCCTTTACTACTGAAAACACTACAGTGCAGAGTCATACCTGAAAATGTGTTTCCTTCCATTCTTCCTGTAGGGTAAATTATTCCTAGTGCTTAACTGTGACTGTGAAGGGAGAAGGAGGGGAAGGGCAGAAAAGGAGAAAGTGAACTGTTAAAGTGGTATTTCCAAGAGAAATTTGGTCTCTCGGCAACCCTGGAGTACTGATGATCATACTAGCATCTGCTTCGGTTGGCATGTATCTGAGAGGTTCATTTAGCACCAACACCACATTGTGCAGCGTTCTTGTTTTCTTAAACATATTTATAGTCACTCCTAACATGGTAGAAAGGGATAGGAAAACCATCTTTATCCCCTGAGTAATATAACTGCAACTAAGTTGACAAGATGCCCGGAACAATGTTGTTTACAGAGCTCAGAAAGGTTTAGGATGCCTATTGAAAAGAGCCTGCAGTCTATGACCAGTTTGCTCTACATTCAATTGGCAAGAACAGGGAGAAACTGCACTAATGGAAAAGTCAGATGAATCATCTGGGATGGATAATCTGGCAATAAAAAACTGTTTTAAGTGCAGTGGTGCAGTGGAATTTAATGCAAGAGAGAAGGTACTGTATAAAAGGAGAAAAGGAGAGAAAAAGTACAGAATGGTGAACAGCCACAAACAGGATCTATTCCATGGAGTAAACAAAGAAAAAATATTCATCAATGCACTATAACCCCAATATACTAAGGAATAAACCCTAATTAACTGACACAGACCATAATTACAGCAACTGCTGTTATTTCACATCCATGTTCTGTCATTTCAGGATACTGACATCAACTCTATTCAAGTATCAGAACAAACACTTTGGGCCCTCAGAAAAGACAGCACTGCAAAAGTCTGAGGAGAATACAACACCTTGCTTCATAGGGGGAAAAAAAAAAGAGAGAAAAAGGAGTTCTTGCTTTCATCACCTTTTCTTACCCAAGTTCTTGTCCTTTCTTCCCTATCCCTGCTACTGGGCACCTTGCCCACCTGCCAGTCCTCTCATCTCCTCTTCTTTTGGTCTTACTTTTACTCAGCTTGTAGAAAAGTAAGGCAAAGGAAAAGTAAATACAGTAAGCATGTACTCGATAGACAGCTGAGGGAAGGTTGAATTATTTCACCACTGAGATGAGGTAAGATAAGGGGGAAAACACAGTGAAAACTCTTCTTTGGAGGTGGTGAATGACGTCTGATAAATCTATGCTAGTAACTACGCACTGCTTGCTCAGGAAAGTCATTTGTATATAAGTACTTGAGGAGGTAAAAAGGTTAATTAAAGATCTAAGTTTCACAGTCATACAAGAAAATTCTTTTAAGCAACAATATCAACTGTTATTTTAATGACTGCAGTATCTTTTTGTTGTTGGTTAAGACCAAAGCCATCAACTTTGCTGGCCTGGAACATTCTCACAGTAAAAATGTTCAGATCATAGCCCTCAGCCCCCTGCCTGCTGACACAAACTGTGCTCAGGTATAGAAGTATTAATGCTATTAATGTTGGTGAGACAAGAGTCACCGAAACTTAATAAAATTGATTCTAAAGGGATGAGAAAGTGTGCATTAAAATGACATGTATAATGTAGAACATATTTGGCTTGAGTTAAAAAAAAAACCTCTTTAGCTCTGAAGCATAAAGATTGTACTTATAAAACATTTTTTAAATGTCATAGTAATGTTTAATGCTTTTTTACACCCAGATACTTCATTGATAACAGTGTAGAACAAAAAATACAGGTTATTTTGTTGCAGAGAAGACAACAGAGAATGGTTCTTCAGATGCCCCATCCCAGTCAACATTGAGTAAGGAGCAGCTGCACATGTGGAGCTACACAGCATGAACCAATAGTAACTTATAATTAAACTACTGGGTTAAATCTATCAGTCAATCCATCATTGTGTTACTCCTGTGCCATCAGTAGCATGTTACCTTTAATGAGGTGCTTTTGTTCTTCAGCAAACACACTTCCACAAAAACGAGGAATGTTAGAAAGTTTATTCATAGCTACAGTTACTGTAGAGCAATAATGTAAAAGCTTTATAGGTATAATGGTGTAACCTTTTTTTCTGGTATAGGGTCTTCGAAGAAACAACAACAGGTATATAATTGTGGCAGGATAGGCCTACCCTGAAAAGATCTAAAATCCAGTCAGAGAATGCATACTATGCAAACCATCATGCAGGCTATCAGAGAAGCTCAGCTGCTGGTGCCAGGATGCTGTCTTGGTGTTAGATTATGCTGAAACCATCCTGGCTTACCAGACTTTGAATACACATCCTGCTTTTGAAACAGAATTTGACAGATAAGCTGGCCTGCAGGCCTATAGAACTCTGAGTACCAGTCAAGCACTTTACACTATAAAAGTCCAGTCCCCTTTCATACATCGGTTCTTCTGACATAACCCTTCTTGGGTGCATGTGTGGCAATTCCTCCATTGGATGGGGATGCCCTCCAAGGATACCCATCAAGGGTGAGAGAAAAAGATGTCCTCACAAGCACTGGTACAGGTGAGCTACATCAAATCTCTACTTAATAATTATTTATTTTTACTGGATTTAATATAATTGCTTTAATACTTACTTCAATATAGTGCACTATCCTATCTTATACTATACTATTTTATGCTATATTATACTCTACTAGTAGACTTTTAGCTTTTTATATTGTGTAGTACATAATTCTGATTAAGATCTTTCATCTGATCATTTGTAATAATAAATGATTCATTTTATATAAATATTCTCATTTTGCCAATTATTAAAACCTGCAGGACAAAGAGGTTCAATCATACCTCTGTAATTCCTTAAATTCAAACCATTGACGTAATCCAAGGCTAAGATTGTATTCAGCCATACCAAGACTCCTCTCTGAGAAGGAGTTTAGAAAACAAAGAAGTCCTTTCTGTACCTTGTAACTCAACGGTAAGGCTTCTTTAATAAATTTTGTCAAAGCCTTCCACTCCCACCCCTGACAATAATAGTATACTTTTGCAATTATTGCTCTACCAGAGAATTTCTATGACCTTTCCTCAACCCTGTTTTGGAATGGGATATCTGCAATCCCATTCTATGTGTCCTCTGCTTCCCTCTCCCCTCGAAAAGAAGAATAAAAGTGTTGTGCTGTTCAATTTGTCTACATAGACAAGATGAAAAAGTCCTCAGGGTTCAGAAAAAAAGGGCATACTCTGAGGCAGTAAGCCAGAGGATTTCTGATAGTTGACATTCTACAAACAGTAGTGCCTTTGAGAAAACATGGCAAGCAACTGAGGATACAATGTTTAAATTTGTTTGCATAGCTTTTGTACTGTACAATAGGTCAACACTGACAGATGCAGACACACCTGAACTTACAGTCTCTTGCCAAACCCAGAAAGGCAGTCTAGAAGTGAGCTGGCAAGTCTGTCTGTGACTGCTGTACCAACTGAACTTTTCCTCCTGGGCCTCAGCCAGGTGAAGGGTTTATGGATTTTGAATTTTTTATTTAGCACAGCATGTCCTGCACATCTGAAAGTCATCTTGACCCCCATATCATCAATACAGGGAACAGCCAAGACCTGAAGATCCACAACACATCTGTTATATCTTACAGCAGATTGATAGGCACTTTAATGGAGAAGTGGCCTTCTGAGCCAAATTCATAAACAGAATCTCTGCAAAATATTTTATCTCCTCTCCTGATGCACAAAAAGGTATCAGTTATAATTCTTCACAAAATTTGTTTGGCCTGTTCTTAGAAAGTCCTTTAATAGCTATTCCATAACCTTCTCTTAGACAGAAAAGACATCCAGTTTATAACCTGTTTCTCTGTCACCTTTCTTGTCTATGACCCAGTATATCCTTTTCAATATGAGAAGAAACTATTCCTGTATATGGCATTTGACGTCTGTTTAAAAGGTTAAGAATGCCACTTGATTGTACATCTTCATTTTTCAGTTGAACATGGGCCTATCAGGTATGGAAGAACCTGTGTGTTTTGATTGTCTCTGGCACTTCCTCTCCCACACTGCTGTATGCAAACAGGTGCCGATTCAACGTTCACGCTGTGACATCTTATGAAGAAGACTGTCAGCATTTCATTCTCATGATAGATGTTAATTTACCTGTTCATTGTGTGGCAGCAGCACAGATTCTTTAACTACATCCACAGAAGTGGCATATTTAGCCAAACTTGAGAGATATCTCCTCTGATGTGAAGCAGCATCAGTATCCTGTTTAAAGCTGCTAGTCCAGCTGGAGCTTGCTGTGTCCCTATCATTGCAGTCAATATTTTTTCTGTCACTAAAAAATAAATCAATAATGGATAATATTTGGAGTAGAGGGCATGAAGGAGAAAAAGAAGGACTGTGGATCTGACTGCTCTCTGCAGTCCTGCAAGTTCTACTTCCACAATTACCTTTTCCTTTTGGCCCTCCTCTGTACAAGATTGCCATTTTGGAAACCAATTCATCTAGGATATATTGTCATGAGACTGTATATTTTATTATCCACAGCAAACTTTCTTTACCGTCCAAGTAAATTCTTGTAGCTATGTATAATATGAAGTGAGACTTCTTCTGTAAATATTGTGTGTATGTATAATGGAATCTGTTGATTTTTAACTTATGTAATGTTTTCTTCTTTTGCTTTGGTAAAGGATAATCAAGAGACCCTGTCTGATCTTCTCCATGGTAAGAACTATTATATGTGCTGGTTTTCTTGTATCCTCTCTTGCATTTATTCTTTCTGTAATAATTAGTCCCACTGCTTTAACCTCTCTTTGTATGGAAACTCCCATCAAAGCCTTCCACAGAGAACCAGATTTGGTTTTAAAAAAGAAAACTTATGTTAAACTAATTGAGAACCTATTTGAGGAAAATGGAACAAACATACCAAGATAAAAGGGGACAGCATAAAAAATTAAAGTAAGCTTTCTTTTCTTTGCATACTGGAAAGACCTCAGGCTAAGAGCTTATTGAACAGGGCACATATATTATTATCTCATTCTCAAGGGACTTGCTACCAAAGGCTTTTTGTCCTCACTATTAGTTATGTTGGCAGGTGTTCCTCATAGCTCAGAACTTGGCCATTTGGATATCATGATTTAAGATATATTAGAATCTCAGTCTTCTGACAAGTGCAATTTTATGTCATTCTGTGCTACACAAAAATATATTTCTAAAATGCAACACATTGGGCTGCTACTCTTTTCCTGGCATAGAGTAGAACTTTAGTGAACACTAACCATTTGATCTCAGCACATGGCTTGGAGCTCAACTGATTGATTGTTCATCTTATTCTTGTGAAACTGTCGCTGCTCTTATATGACTTTGGTTTAATATCACTAATAAATCCACACTTTTAATTTTAGCAAGATCACCGCTGATCTTACAAAGTCATATTTTGCATTCCCTGGAACCTAAGGGCTTGGATGAAAAGAAAGTCCTGTCCTGCATATGAAAGCTTATCAGAACACAGACATTGGGCTAGATAGTGTGACATGGAAATTCGGTAAACACCAACTGCAGCTTTTTTGTTTCACAATATATTTTCCATGAGAATTTCAAATAACGTGTTATGAGCTTTAGGCTAAGCATGAAAAAAGACAAGGATCAACTCCCTGTGCTAAAAAGTATGTCAAATGCCACCAACTGGAACCTCCCCCAGGAGCCTGGAAAAATATACCCTGCCACTGAACATGCAAAAGAACAGACTTCCCCACCTGGGTTAAAAAGGAGCTGAAGAGTTATAGTTTTGTGAAGTGGGGAAGGATGAGAGGACCATATTAAGGCAATTTGGAAAACCTAAATAGTTGAAAGAAAGGAACATTGGCACTCCTGAGCTTTGTTCATTATCAGCCTGTCCTCTTTCTACAGCTGTCAGCCTGTTGGCAGAGTGCCCTTCTCCTTTCTGGGCTATTCACCACTCACAGTTTGTTGCCCAGCCTCAGAGAAATCCAACTGTTTGGCACAGTCATCTGCTGTTGTTTCTAAGTGATGTATAGTTTCCTGGGACTCTATTAACAATATGATCTGAAGTCTTGCTGAGCAAGGAGCACCAGACTTCCAGTCCAAGACTGCTGTTTGAGGACCTCAGCCTCAACAGCTGTTGTTTTTGCCCCTTGCTCTTGGTTGCTGTTCTGAGCCATATGGAGGCATGCTTCCTGTCCTCTCTTGACTCTTCTGGCTACATTTCACAAGAAGCTCTGAAGCAAGTCAGCTTTTGTTTAGGATTCCCACCTCAGAGACTTGGCAGATCTCTTATCCTAAAAATCCTGCACGTAAGTTTTCTTGTCCACTCATTGTGAACTAGGAATACAAATGTTGCGTTCTTCTCAACTTTATGGCAAAATCTTCTTTTCAAAGCCATCATGGCCCTAAGTGTTAGCTTGTATCCATGCAGATGATGTCTGATACTGCAGGGATCTCTGTGTGTGTGCCAATGTGTGCTGGCAACACAGCCCTTCCCTGAGAGGGACATCTGTGTGTCTGAAGTTCTCAGAACCTATAGATTGCCCCTCTCTCTGTTCTCCAGCAGATGTCAACAATTGGATCTCGCCTTTAGGCTTCCACCTGTGGTACAGACATTTCCAAATTACTTAAACAAACAAAAACACAGGAAAAATATGAGTGCATTTTAACACAGTCATCCTCTGTGCCTGTGCATGTAGGTCATGCTTTCAGTATGGAAGATGTGCAATGGAAGACAAAATCCACTTTTAGTTTGTCTTCTTTTACATATTATTTTAGAGTATTTTCTGAAAGACAGTCAAGTTTATTTTTAAACAATCACAGTATTTTATGAAAACAAGCTTCTAAGTGCTTTTCAGTGTAAACCAGTATTTTGAAGTCAGATATTTTCTCAGGAGTTAGGGTGCAACACTACAAAGTGTTGACTGTCTGTAAAATGAGATTTGGCAAATCAATTATGTCATTGATTTATCTACACGGGTAGCTTACCTCCTGCAGTAGCCAGGAAAAGCACTTCCTCAAAGGGTAATGCACCAATCCAATCAGCCCTTAGCTATTTGTGTTAGCTTTTTTGGCATGCTGTCTATCAGAGAGAAATATACATATTTCTTACACAACCTCATCAGATGCTAGTCTTTTTCCTGGGGCAAAAGGCTGGATGATGCTTTATTGTCCTGCAAAAAGAAATTTTTAGATACCTAACTTGTAGAAGTTTGAGAATAGTTTAGAATGGATCTGGAAAATAAACCTGTCTAAAATTACAGTCTTCCAAAAATTTGTGCTGTTCTGCACATTAGAACTGATTTGTGCCTGCATGTCAAGTGATATAAATCTGTTCTTGTATGAGTTTAACATGACCTAAGTAGGATTTGGGTACAGTGTTGACTGCACACTTCTCCCTGCTTGAGAGAAGTGCAGAATGTAGGAACTAAATAAATTCATGGGCATATCCTCCCTTACTCAGTAATCATCAGAGTAGAATCTCTTGAGGAGCTGGTAAAGATTGTTCCTGTTCAGTGAAGAAGAACAAAAAAAACCCCAAAAACTGTGTATCAGAAGAATGTTTTTAGGCAATGCTTGTTGCTCTCCTGGGATAATGCACCACTCATTACTCAACTCTGAGTTAAGGGTTTGCTGTACCCTAAATGTATGTCAGTAATTAAAAGATATTTAAAAAAAGGAAACCAAACCCAAGGAAACAGAAAGCCCCCAGTGATATTAGCTAAAGTATTCCACTGAAAGAACTGTGTAAAAACATTGGGGATAAAACCTAGAAATGGGCAGGGTTGTGAGAGACATTTTCTCTTTGTAATGTTCCTTGAACTATTTTATTCATTCTTCAGTGATCTGTAGTCCTTTATCACAGTTTGCTAGATTTATGTACTGTTGAGCATGATATTGAAAATGATTCATGCTTTTGTTGCTGATTGGATTATTCCTATCTCATAATAAAGTCTATCTTAAGCATACAGCAAGTTATTCAGAAATTTGCAGTTCATACTCTTTTTCCAAGAATTATAAATTCTGCATCCATCATAGAAACTTACTTCCCATCTTCGATATTTTTAGTGCACTATAATTGGTCTATTGGGGGTTATTTTTCAGTTTATTTCTGCCAAATTCTCACAAAGTTTTTCTCTACATGGTATTGTACACTAACCATGGCCTTTCACTATTTCCAAGTTAGGAATGACCCTGCTTGGACTTCAGGGAGGTATTCAGGACAAACACAATAGAGAACTATAGAATCAAAGAATTCTCATAAAGTAATTCAGATTGAAAAAGATCTCTAGAGGTCATCTAGTCCAGCTCCAGCCTTGGAGTAGACCAGGTTGCTCAGGACTGTATCCTGTCCAGTCCTGAACATCTCCATTGATGGAGTCTCTACAACCCATCTAGGAAACATCTTTAAGTATTTAATCACACTTACGGTTAAAACAACCCCATTTGAATATTGATTTATGTTCTAGCTTGTGCTCATTTTCTCTCATCATGTTGCTGTGCACCTTGTTGTGTAAGGCTCTGTCTCCTCTGTATCCTCCAGTCCTTCAGGTATAGGCCGCAATAAGGTGTCCCTTCTACTTCCCATCTACAGGCTGAACAAACCCAGCTCTCAGCCCATCCTTGTATAATGTGTGCTTTATTATCCTAGACTTGGGGTCCTCCATGGGACTCACTTCAGTATATCAATGGCTTTCTTGTATGTACTGATGACAAATGAAACACTTTTTTCAAATTGGGTGGAATTTCTATGTTCATCTAGAGGTGTGGGAGAGACATCAGGGAGAAAGATCTTGGCATTTACAGCCCTGGTAGAAGTCTTCCTGAGAGCACCAGAGGAGAGTGTTGGGTCCAGATTTCAAGGTCTATATTTTTATTTGCCCTAAGCAGGCAATAGCATTGTTGGGGAGTGTTTTGCCTTTTTTTCCCCCCCCCAAATCCAGTCTATTTTCTTTGTCAGAATTTCTTGAGTTGATTTCTATAAGCCAAAGATACAGGCCTCTAAAAGAAGCAAAGAGCATTCACACCCCAATACATTTCTGTCATAACCTCCTGGGAATGAAATCCTATGCATACTTGGAACTACTGCTTAATTATTATGGACTGTATAATAACATTTCACACAGATTTTTAAAAGTACTTAAAACTATATCAAATACAAAGTATTAAAAATAAAAGAACAGCAAATAAACAAAAGAGAACTTTTATTTAACAATGTGACAGAGAGAAACAGATAAGATAATATATGCCTCATTTTCCACATTTCTTAAAACATGGATTTATGAGTATTTAGGGTCTCTGAGATCCTCTGAAGAATTTATCATCCTTACAAAATGCTAAGTGTCTTGTGTGTCACAGAATCTCTTTCTCTGCTGGTATGTTAGTCTCACTGTTAACCTAAATATTCTATACACACCCTCTACGCTGCACTTGTGAAGTGTTTAAATTTGCCTTAGCAACCTCTCACTTTCTTCCAGCTCATGAAATTTCTGATCCACAGACTCTAGTCCTTCATAGGGTATTTTCCAAGTTAATTTTCAGAAAGTCAAACAGAATTTTCAAGGCATATAACTTTCATCAGCCTACGCACAGAAGGGCATCCTCATGCCAGAGTCAATACCTGGCAATAAGCACTGTTAATTTAGTTTGTCTTGCTTTCCCTTACCTTTTTTCTTTCCCTTTACTCAGAGCACACAAATATATTTTATAAATTTGATTTTATAAACAATCCTAAAAAAACCCAACCAAACAAATAAAAACAAAACAAAAAACCCCATAGATTTTGGCATCAATTGTTTTTCCTAAATAAAATGTTCATTTTCTGAGCAGACTGGAATCCACTTGCCCACACTTCCTTACTTGAGATGCAGACAAAGCTCTTTTTCGAAGACCAGGTACTGAGCAAAATCATCTAAATGTGGCAGAAAGAAAAGAGACAGGAAATAGAATTTACTACCTTTCAGAAGAAGAAGAATCAGCTATTTTATAGCATGGGAGAAGCATTGTATCTTAAGCTGTTTATAGGGAAGATGTCTACATCCTGCCTGTAACAGAAAGTTTCTTGCAAACTGTTATGCAGTTCTACTTGAACTTTATCTGAGTCATTCTTGACTTTCACCAGCATTACCATCAGTTCACTAACAAGTTAAGTTGATATAATTGACCATTATCAGCCCTTGCTTTTCAGAGAATCCTGAAAATCTGAATGTCTTCCTATGATGATCCTTGTCAGAGTTATAACTTCTCTGGGGTAAGGAGAGAGAAATATTCTCCTTCTACAAGATCACAATATCATCCACCATTTAATAACTAATTAAAACCTACTGGTGCTACAATACTAATAGAATTGTTGACAAAAATAGAACACATTGTATGCAGTAAGTTCTACTTATTACACTAATCAGAAATGTCTCATTCCTTTGGGATTTCTGATGTCTGTTGTTGTGTATGCCTGTTATCTCATTTTTGTTTTACAAGAGCTGTCAGATTTGAGGGGATGCTCTTCGCCCTGCCCTCCGCCCCCCCCCCCCCCAACCCCCCCCCGCACATACACCTGGGGCTGGCTTGTAGCCCCTAGCAGCCACGGGGACACACAGTCAGACTGCGAGGTGAGCGGGAACCGAAAGAGGTTTATTCAAACAACCCAGTCTTATAAACCTCTGGGGAGGGCCCAGGGAGCAGGGCTG
>JAWWEU010000111.1:93398663-93422322 GCA_035583155.1 Acropternis orthonyx | reverse complement strand
TTTCCTCACTTCTTTTAACTGAAACTCTGTCACATTGGGAAGTGGTTGGCATTTTGCCAAGAGTCAAACCAAAACAAGTGAGAAAATCATCTTCCTGTTTGCGTCCCAGATAGCCAGGATACCTACAAGCTTTTGCTTGTAGGCTCTGCATTTGCAATCAGAAATTTTACTGACACATTTGAAATAACAGACTTTAGATTTGTTCATCTGAAGGTGGATGCAAGAATTTTCTCAACAAAGCAGCCTTGACTTGGGAACTCACTTTGGACAAGAAATAAGCATTAAAGTTGTATGAGATAAGCATCTCAGTAAAACTTGACATTCAGTGGAATAAAGCTGTCAGGTTTTCTTTGATTTTTCTCAATACAAAATTCTTTCTGGTTGTGGTAAAAAATTTTTTTAATTCTTTTTTAATTCAGTTTGCTTATTGCCTGCTTTCTGTTAGCATCCCCAGATTTCAGCAAACAGTGTTGCAAGTGTATCAGCCTCAGTTATGTTTATATGCTATCTTTTTTGCTCCTTATCAAAAACAAGTCACAACTAACAAGCAGTGATTCTTGTTTCTAAGTAATTTTAAGGAATAGTTATGAAGTTTCATGTCATAAAATGCTTATAAATGTGGATTTGCATAAACTGATGACATTTTCCTTTTTTATCTTAATTTGTAGAAAATGTGCTTTCAGATTCTATAAACAGGCTTATTTTCAGTTGAGAGGCTATGAAAAGACAGAAACATTTTTTTGACAAAAACCTTGGTTTAAGATGAACCCTCTCTTGTTCCACTGCCTGTATCACAGAGTTTGGTACAATATATCCTTGGTTGTACAATTTGAGGAGTTTGTGGCAGGGTCTTATAAACCTCTGAATGAAAGATTGCTGAATGAAGGCCATAAAAATAACACTGCAAAGCCAAATCAGAGTGTTATTGGACATTTCATGTTGCAGATAGCAAGCATTTAAAGCATGTTATTGCTTCCTTACCCACACACCTTCTTTCTTGGTCACTGCACTTCAGTAGTTTACAATAAATTTATGTCTACCTTGAAGTGAGAGACTGCTGGAAAACTCCAGGAATTTTTATTACTCAGAAAAAACCGTTCCCAAGACAGAGTTAATACTCTCACTGAGCTGGGCAACTCAAAGAGGAGTCTCTCAAGAGTCAACAGGACTTTCCTTCTGATGCCTTAAGATTTTTATATATTTGTAGATTTTAATACAGCTGTATAGTTTCTCACACTTAAGGTAGCAGCTGACAGTTTCTAAACCCCTTTCTCAGTTTGTGCCACATTCTTAAAATTATGTTTAATGTCCTTTTCAAGGAAGAGATTTTAGTAAGGACATCTTGTTTGGGACACATGCATCTAGAATATATACTGTAGTCAAAGCAAGATAGAAGGCCCAAAACCCTTGGAGAAACTCCAGAGGGGTAGACCCAGGGAGGTTCTGGTGTATGGATGATTCTCAGGTTGGATGTATCCATTAGATATGATAATTAGATACTGTTATAAATTTGTAAGAACCCTATACGGGGTGTGCATCTATGTATTTTGCACCTGAAAGCTCTTTCATTAAAGGCCTGCTCTCTATTTTATCTATGCTAATATTGCCTGGAAAGTTCTTTTCTCCCATTTTAGGCAATACTTTACTCTCTTGCAAGTCTAACTACACCTGACTATTCTTAGGGAAAGCATCCCTAATTGCAATGATCAGAAGGGGATTTTGCCAGGAGGTGACCTGTACCTCAAAAAGGAAATAAAAAGAACCAGCTTTCTTTATCACTTTGAATTTTTTTAAGATTAGTTTTAACATCCCTGTACTTTGAAAGCCTTGCTTACCATTATATTTAATGCACACAGGGCATAGGGTAGTTGGAGGCAAACAATCCTCTGAAATTACCCAAATGTTCTTGTATACTTAAAAACCTCATCTTTTTGAAGTGCGATGTCATTTTGACAGGGGCAATGAAGCAGGTAAGAGGGAAGAAAAGAAGATCAAGTGAGAAGCTGATGCTGAGTGACAGGAGGAAACACTAGGATATGCTGAGGACAGTAGGAGTGGTGAGCAATGAAGCTGGACTGATGTGAGGTGCTCCAGCAGAGTATGGAACTGGGCAGGCCAGGGTCATGGAACTAAGGAGAGAGAAGGGAGTCAACAGTAACTGAGGAGCCACATTAACGTGTATATATGGTAAATATCTCTCTGAGTGCTCAAACTCACTGTTAGAACAGTCTAAAGTATCAGATCACCGGATATATTTCAGTAAACTACACTTCAGATTGATTGATGTTTAGGAAGCTGTTAATATGGGACTCTTCTGTAATAAAAATATGATGTTTAACAAACTTCTATGATACAAATGCTTACATTTGCCTTTAGGTAGGTAAGGCAAATGTGACACATTGAGGAGCCCTTTAGGTAGGTAAGGCAAATGTGACACATTGAGGAGCCATAGCTGTACTCACCGTAATGCCAAAACTACAAATTCACTGGGGAAACCACTTCACTTCAAAAATTCTCCTGAAATCTTCCTGCATGCATCAAAGAGAACTGTCAGCCATTTTTTCTTCTGAGTTTTCTGATACCAGCTCTCTGTGCAGTAACTGAAACTTCTGCTGCACTTCCTAGTATACGTTTAACACCCTGCAGAATATGCCTAGATTGCCTTGAAGTAATAGATTCCTAGGTTCATAGCTTTCCACCCTCTGAGAGTCTGTCTCTTTCTTTTGTCAAAATACTTTGAAATCATTATTCAGGTAAGCCAGGATAAATGTAAGTTGAAGAACTTGCAGAGTAGACAATAGAGTTACACATATTTATCAAATACAACTGTGGAAATTAAGGAATAATTTTACTTAATCTGTAATAGTATTAAACAGAAAAGATTCCTGGGCTTCTTTTTCAGTCACTGACACCTGCCAGTGAGGATATGCTCCCTTATTCTTCAGGCTATGCTCATCACGGAGCACTAAAATGCCAAATAATTGAATTTAAAAAAAAAAAAAACGAACACCCAAAAAAACAATACCAAAAAAAAAAAACAAAACAAACCAAACAAAAAAGTTTTGTTTTGTTTTTTTAGAGAAAAAAAAGCTCAGGAAATTCTACACACATTCAAACCCCTTAAATTGTGGGTGGAGGCACAAGAGGGCTCTGAATTTAGTGACTGCTGGAATTAAGGTTGAGTAAGAAAGAAAGTTGTTCTCCAGGCTGTATAGTGCTCAGAAGAGATTTTATTTCTTTGTCAGAATTCCTTCATGATAAGCAAATCACTACAACCACAGCTATCAAAGTAGATCAGTAAATACTTGATTTCATCTTCCTTAAATTTAGTTGTCTCAAGTGTCTGTAGTCAATAGAGATAGTCAGGCATTTTTAGAAGGTGACTGTAGAAGTTCTTAACATTCCTAGCTAAAACAGACTAATTTAGACCAAACACCTAACTTTTAGACCTCTGTCTTTGCCCACCCAAAGACTGAAACTCGTCTTATCTAGCCTCAGTCTACAAGCAAGGCAGGTTTTCTCTGCCAGTGCAGAGAGGCACCTACAGAAGTCCATTCATCCTTTTCTAAAGGTCTTTTCTAATAGATGGAGGCAATGGGTCTCTTGAGCTGCCTGTCACTCCATTAGCTGGAGAAAGAAGCAGCTCTAACAGTTCAGGTTAGATGCCTTAATGTTAAAGAGTAAAATTGAAATTCATGTCAACCCATGTTTGTTTTTTCAACTTCAGATTTGGATCCAGATTTGCAGACATTTTGAGCACTAATGGCTGCATATTCAGTCAGCAGGAGGCACAGCATGGCCTGAACGGGAAAAAGTCCATAGCATACTCAAAACTCTGAAAAATGAGCAAAGAAATAATGCAAAGTGGATCTGCTAAAATTAGTGAATAATCATTAGGGTCAATACCACCATGTTTCGGTTCAGTACTTATAGATTGGGATAATGCCAGCCTTTCATACGAAGATATTTTGTGAAAATTAAGGAAGTGCTGTCAGAACAGTCTAATAAAATGTGTATCACAGAATGGCTCCTGACCAAATAAGTAACTATTGCTAGAGCAAGGATTTAATATTATGTAGCAAACAAGCCCTGAGAGAAATATAAAATATGAAACAGTCATTCACTGAAAGCACCGAGCACACCAGATGTTATAGTTGTCCTTTGGACAAAAAACTAAGCAATGCAACTCTTAAAGGAGTTCACTTTAAGGCAAATCTTCTATCTAAATTTGGATTTCCTTATTTTTAATTTCATCTTTTAGTAATCCCAGTAGAGTTTAAATAATACTGTATGTATATTATATTACATGTTTTGCACAAAGATATGGAAAAAGGATGAGGGAGGTGATCCTGCCCTTCTATTCAACCCTAGTGAGGCCACATCTGGAGTGTTGTCTTCTGGGCTCCCCAGCACAAGAGAGACAGGACCACCTGGAGCAAGTCCAGTGCAGGCCAACAAATATGATTAAGGGGCTGGAGCATCTCTCTTAGGAGGAAAGGCTGAGGGAGCTGAGCCTGTTCAGCCTCAACAAGAGACAACTGAAAGGGGACCTCATCAATGTATAAGGCTATCTGAACGGTAGGTGTCGAAAGGATGGAACCAAGTTCTTCTCAGTGGTGCTAAGAAATAGGACAGAAAAGGGTAGAAACCAGAAGACAGGAAGTTTCACCTGAACTCAAGAAAGAACTTTACTGTGAGCATGACTGAGCACTGGAATAGGTTGTCGTGAGTAGTTGTGGAGTCTCTCTCACTGGAGATGTTCAAAAGCTGTCTGGATGCCATTCTGAGTTATGTGTTCTAGGGAACCTTGCTTGTGATAGACCTCCAGTGAGCCCTTCCAACCTTCACCTTTCTGTGAAAAAGCACATATATATTTCTGCTATAATTTCTATATTAATATTTTCTATATCTATGTATGAATATAAATTTGTATACATATGCATTTACATTTGAAACTGTGCTGAGGTTTGGAAGGTTAGCTTAAGTCAGTGGGGATGATTTAGTGTACAGCTGGAAGGTGACATGGTAAAAGTGAGTAATAAATCATGTCTGCCATTAACTTTACCTTCCCAGTAGCTAGAATATCTTAGTGAAAATACAGTTTAACATACCATTATTCAAACTATAGAAAAATTTGCAAACATCCCTGATTAAAGAATAAGCACAGAACTGACTGCAATATTACTAGTTGATATGAATGTTTCAGAAAAGTAAATACAATTAAAGGCCATTTTAGATCTGCAGTAGGTGTAGAATTTGATATTTCTATTGTTAATTGTTCATGCAGTATATATCAATATAGATATTTATATTGTTCTCTCTGTTGTGGTGCCTAAATATGTACTAAATAAATAACAAAGATCCATTCAGTAAAAAGTCATGGAGAAAAAGAATCTCAGTCATGCAAGAAGCTTCAATGTGTAATATTCACCTAAATGGTAATATTATCTTCAAAAGACAGTCTTTTCAGAAACCAATTGCAGAGGAGATGAACATATTCCTGTTATGAAGCTATTTATAACTTCAAAACACCTTGTTGTCAAGCAGACAGCTAAAGTTAACTTGTGTTTCTCCCACAAGGAAAACATGTTCTTTCCTCCACACCTGTGTGAAAGTCTGATATACATAACTGCCTGCATTGGAAAAGAGCAACCAATAAGCGCACAGTGTATATACACTGACCAAATATAAATCAATACTTGGAATAACCCACCCAGCTTCCTTATTCATAATGAAGGTCTTGAAAGAATCACTTGAATTAAAGCTCATCATATCTATTACAATTGGATACTATTCTCTAAATTAGGTAGAAGGATGATATTATGAGATTCCACCAATTAATTTAATTTTTCTCCAGTCAATTATATTTAAATGACAAAAAAAGTAAGAAATAAAGGAAATAACTGTTGATCTCAGAACATGAACTCATGAAAATTACCCTCACCCCACAACAGTCGAGGGTGTGATATTACCTTATGATAGCTGAGAACCAGCCCATACTGTTCATATTGTAAAACAGTTGATGAATAAGCAGTGTTGCCAATTCATGTTAAGCCCAATCAGCAACTCAGCACCATCCATTCACTCCCTCCCCCACCAGTGGATCGGGGGGAAGAATTGAAAGGGTAAAAGTGAGAAGACTCATAGGTTGGGATTGAGACACTTTAACAGCTAAAGCTAAAGCTGTACATACAAGCAAAGCAAGCCAAGGAATTAGCTGACTGCTTCTCATGTGCAGGCAGGTGCTCAGCCACCACCAGAAGAGCAGAGCTCCACCTCCTGTACTGGTAACTTGGGAGGACAAACTCCATCACTCCAAATCACAGAAACAGAATCACAGAATATGTGGAGTTGGAATGAGCCCAGGAGGATCACCGAGTCCAACTCCTGGCTCTGTACAGGACCATCCCCAGGAGTCACACCATGTGCCTGAGAGTATCATCCAAATGCTGCTTGAACTCTGTCAGGATGGGTGCTGTAACGACTTCCCTGGGGAGCCTGTTCCAGAGCCCAGCCACCCTCTGGGTGTAGCAACTTTTTGTAATATCCAACCTAAACCACCCCTGACAGGCTATTCCCTTAGCTCCTGTCACTGGTATTAGACAACATATAAGCTATTATTGGGCCAGAACCACCGTGTGGGGGTGCAACTCTGTCTGGAGTGGTGTCAGGGGGAACAGTTGGGCTGGGCCTGCCAAGAGCACATGGGCTGCAGCCACATGGCCATGGGAGCCAAGGGAGCCACAGGAGCCATATGGTTGGGATGTCAATCAAGGAAGGTCTGCCTGGTAGCCCACCCACACCACAACCCCTGGAGCCCCTGATTAGCTGTGGCACCCTTGCTTGAGCTAAGGGGACAGTGAGTGGCCAGTGGGTCAGAGGTCCCGCCTGGGGGAGTGGCTGCAATGACCAGAGCAGATGAGGAGGCAGCACAAGGTCTCCACTGGGCTCTGGCCTGCTCTCTTTGAAGATGTCAATGTGAGACCTTCTGAGTGGTGATTATGTTCTTTCTCCCCTCTTTTCCTCTCCTTACTCTTTCTTCTCTTAATTTCTCTTCCTTTCTTCTTTTCTGCCTCTTGTGGGTAACTTAAACAATTATTTTCTATAAGTTCTGTGTACGTCACTTTGAGTTGCATGGAGTTTGTGTTTGCTAAGTGTAACAAAAGTTTCTTACTGTAGCAATGCTTGCTAATCCTGGTAATATGTTGTAATGTTTTTGTGAAGTTGTGTTATCTTTGTAAAACCCTTTTTGCTAAAATACCTGTATTATCACCAAATTAAAAGAAACCTCTTAGAGAAAAATGTGTAGTTATTCTCTGGTTATTATTTCAGGGTACCAAAGAACCAATGGCTTTACAAGGGTTCATGTGAGCAAAATCTCTTGGAGCCTGAAATCAAAAGCATAACACCCAGTAAAGGTTGAGCCTTCAAGACTGGGGTGTAACAACTGGTCACCACAGAGAAGAGATCAGTGCCTGCCCCTCCTCTTCACTCACCAGGAAGTTGTAACTGCAGTGAGGTCTCCCCTCTCTCTCCTCCTCTCCAGGCTGAACAGACCAAGTGCCTTCAGCCACTCCTCACATGGCTTCCCCTCAAGGACCTTCACCATCTTTGTTGGCCTCCTTTTGGACTCTCTCTAAGAGTTTAATATCTTTCTTGTGGTGCCCAGAACTGCACACAGTATTCAAGGTGAGGCCACCCCAGTGCAGAGCAGAGCAGGACAATCCCCTCCCTTGACTGGCTGGTGATACTTTGCCTGATGCCCTCCCTGGTCACAGCTGACCCTTCCCTTCCCTTTCTCTTTCTTCCCTCTTCTTCATATACTGAACATGATGTCGTATGGTAAGGAGTGTCCCTTTGGTCAGTGTAGGTCACCTGTCCCAGCTGTGTCCCTTGTGCACCTTGTCTTGTGCACCCATATTCCCGTTGTTGGCAGGATGGTACAAGAAGAAGAAAAGGCCTTGGTTCTGGGTAAGAACTCCTCAGCAATAACAAAAACATCTCTATATTATTGTGATGGGTTGTTTTTTGTAGGCCTTCCTTGGTAACCAAGGTCAAAACATAGGAAGTATTCCATCCCATGTCTTTACTTCAGCAGGTGTACAAAAACTGAAGGGGGAGGTGTTCTCTCTTTTTCTTTCTCAGGCGAACTCGGTGACAGACCTCGGTGTTTAGGCCTTGCTTATCTGTGTGAGCGAGGCCTGTCCGAGAGCTGTCTGTCTCAGCCAGCAGCGAAGGTTAAGAATCTGCATTTCCTAAGGAAAGTAGTGAGTTTACTGTTGCATTCGTTATTTATTGAGTTAATTCCTGAGTTTAGAGTGTATATATTTGTTTGTCTTTTCCCTTTTTGTCTCCCTTTCCCCTTTCCCTTCCCCTCATCCCTTATTCGGGTTGTTTGGGGGTCCCTGTCTTGTTGTACATAGTATATAAATGTAATATATGTAAATATATATATATTTCTACAGTTTTTCTCTTGCTGCTTTTTGCCATTTCGGGAGAGGGGTATCTTTCTTGTGGGTTTGGCTTTTGGCAGAGGGCCAGGTCAAACTTTCACAATTATCAACACCATTTTCAGTACAAATTTAAAACATAGTCCTGTATCAGCTACCTTGAAGCAAATTAACTCTATGCCAGCAAAAGGAAAAGTTTTCCCCATTATGGTTTCAGTGTACTAATTTCTTGTGCACTCTCTCCTTTAAAACATGAGAAACTCAATTGGAGAAAAAATAAAAAATATACTGGTGCAAATGTAGTGAAACACAGCAAACAAACCGTAAAGTCTCAGTAGTTTGACCCTACTCTAATTGAAATCAGTTAAAAATAGTCCCAGTAACTTCAGTGCTGCAGAATCAGCCCTTAACCTCTGAGAAGCCAAAGATTTTACTATCTCTGAATGCTGAATGCCTCATTTGGGTTCTAAAGAAATATGTGATTAAAATCTAATTTTGTCACAAGATGTACTCAGACTGAAGCTGAGCAAATAATTGATCATGAATAATTTATCTGAGGAAGTTTGTCTCTTTTCTTTGTCCCAGAACATCCATGAATAGATCATCATTTCTTCAAATTCACTTTTGCAGTTTTTCTTGATTCTGAATCAACTGGGTGCAGTTTTCTTCACATATTTATTACTTGATCTTCGCTCTCTCAGCTGTGTTAATTGTTTATGATTAGTCAGAAATCTCATGATGTATCCCTCTAATAGCATTTCTGGCACTGATACTCATTTAAAACTAAATTTCATTACAAAAGTAAGAAAACCACTTGTGCAAGAGCTGAACAAATCTCTTTCCATTTCTTACTTCAAAATTAAAATATAAAGGGGCACAAACATGAGCAAAGTAAAGTTGTTTTCTTTTGTGTAACTGGTTAGTCAGAGGCTTTCCCTGTCTGATTTTCCAACAGAACTCTGTTTTAGAGATTCTGTTGTAGCAGAGGACTATATGGAATTAAGTTGCCTGTACCTGTGTGTCATATGGCTGCAATCTTGGAATAGTAAATGCTATGTTTTCTCTTGCTAAAACTTTGTGAGTGATCTTATCATCACTTCAGTTTATACAGATATGTTGGTGTTCACTTTTCAATTGCATAGATCTGCTATCTACTCACTATATCTATTTCCCTGTTGTTAATAATGTTGAATTTGTGTTTGAGACATATTTATTTTCCTATTCTCTTTTAAATTTCCCTGTAATTTTCATCTGTGCATATTATGCAAAAGTAAAACAGTATAAATTGGAAAAAAATTCATAATGAGAAGCTGAAAAATGTGAGTTTAATTGTTCAAAAATTAAATGACCATGTGAAAAAAAAAAAAAAAAAAGTGGAACATTTCTTCTTTAACATTGTGGAACCCACACAGGAGAAACTCTGTATGGTGAAAGTGAAGAAGTTCTTGATGAATATTTACTTGACAAAAACTAAACCAGTACTGTTAAAGGGAAAAGCTTGTAAATAAGAAAAAGTTCCTACAATGCTATAATTTGTATTGACAAGAAATACATAAAAATCATCCTAAGATGAGAATGAGTCATTATGTGTTTACACATTACTCTAAAGACATCCAGAAGTGATCAAGAAAAAGCTGGCAAAGTAACTCTTCAGACACTGTAAATCTTGAATATATAAATATAAATATATATATATATATATATTTACAAACAGTTATTAAATTGAAAACAATGGGGGTAGTGTAGCCAAATTGTCATATTAGACATGTAATTTTTAAGAATGTTGTCTTCCTGAAATTCAGTGTGAAAATGTGACAGTGAAGCTAAGAATATATTCTCACATGAAATTAGATAACATGAATCTAAAGAAGTACTGCAGTTATCATTCTTAGACCTCTATTTGAAAAATAAGTTTAGTTTTATTAAAACTCAATCCACCATTAAACCAGACACAGACTGAAAGGAAGTTTATAAAAGGTCTAGGGATTTTTTTGGGTTATTTTAATAAAATTTAATTTAGTTTTAAAATTTTTCTCCAAGAAAAGTTACAAAGAAGGAGAGTTCCCAAGTAGAAAGGTTAGAAAAAGTCTTGGAAACTATTCAAGGCAAGATATTAAATAAAACAACAGAGTTAATTGAAAATAATTTTGCTGACTTTTTGAAGTCAGGCACTGAAAAAAAGCCACCAAGACATCCTCAGTATACTAGATGCAAACAACAGCTTACCTGTGATCAGAAGGACAAGCTGCAGCTTTATACTACCACTTTTAGTAAAACAAACAGATCATCAAAAGTTATAGGTTTGTAGACAGCATGTGTTACTTCTGCTGTTCTAATATGATCCTACTTACTGCACTAAAAAATGACCCTCCCATGGTAGTAGAGGAGGAGCTAAAGGCATTGTAATTTGTAGAGGGATACATATGCATGATTAAAAAAGATATAGAAAGAAGAACTAAAACAGTGGAATTTAAAAACATTTAATTTAAGATGGGGGAAGTAATTTCTCATAGAAATTTATGGTTCAGGTGGTGAAGAAGCACTGCTATTACAAACGTGGTATACTTATTTTGTCCTCATTAGTAACTGAATTAATAAGGAATGTATTTTGCTGGGAATTGTTCAGTGCTATTGTTTTTAATACAAATGCTAGTTTATCCAATTGGATTCTTTCTGGAGGAAAGTATCAATAAATATTTAATCAGGGTACATGTCTCAAAATGTAACTGTGAAAAACTGTTAGAAGGGCACAGATATCCCTTAAAACAGCAGTCAACTAGTAATATCACTTAGATATCAGGCCTTAATATCCTTATTGTTTAGTTTTCTCTGAATTGAACCCATATTTCATCATCCAATGGGTATGCCCAATTACCATGCTAAGAATCCTCTTTCTCCAGGCCAGGGAACATGTATTTGTTTATGTTGAGTTTAAGCATCAAGTAAAAAGAACATTTGAGAAAAATTCTGGATGAGCTTTTTTATTTTGTCTGTAACTAACAATCAAAGCTCACATTCATCTCAGAAAGAGAATGAGAAGTATATTGGAAAATTTGTTACCCAATAGCTAGGACTCCGATGACGGTGCAAAGCAAGAACAAACAAGTAGGTCCAAAACTGTAGGTCTTACTTAATTCTTCATATTGTCTTTCATGCATTTTTTTCTGGGAAAGCTGGGAAAATATTCTGGCATGATGTTATCCTCACGTGTTTTGCCAGGTGTGATTCCTGTAATGCAGCTGGTTAAAAAAATGGACATATAATAGAGCCTGCAGTATTCAATAACATCAGATGCTCAACTGGTGACATTGGCATCACGTGTTCTGAGATCCTTCTCACCTAAATGCAGAGTCATTAATAAGAAAAATATTTGGTTCTCATCAGAGAAGAGACCTGGATTCAGATCTTTACCCTGCTAACCTTCACCCATACCTGCAACATATCTTTTTTACTTTTGTCTCAGGCTGTTATGAAAATAACACTCAAAAGGTTGCTAAAAAATTAGTGTTTTTCTTTAAAGATGTGCTAGGTTATCCTCAGACATACACATGCCACATACGGTGCTATACTCATTTGATGACCCAAAAGGAGATGGTTTCTAATGTGACCCATTAAATGCGATACTGATTTTGTATTGTGTGATAATTCCTTGATGCTTTATCTTTCTCAGTGCTTGAAAAAAAATTGGAACCAGACATCTTTCACTACAGATGTCTGTTAAGGAAGGGCATTATTTCAGCTATAATTTAAAACAAAGTGACAGGGTGGAGGGAAAGCAAACAGCAAACAAACAAAGAATACTACCGCAACCAAACCCACAACCAGAACAAGCTGTTTAGCTAACCCACCTGGTTTTGCCAGAGTCATATCAGGAAGCCTTCACATTAACCACTCTCCTGCAAAATTGTGGGGGCAGTAACTTCCAAGAAAACGAGGGTAGCAAATAGCATGGGGAGCAGCAATTACTTCATCCAGCACTGACATCTGAGAAGCAAGCAGCTGTCTGAAAGGTTGGTCTTTGTGCCCTTCTGAGTTCTTACAAGTCTCAGAAGGTATGGTAGCTAAAAGAGATTACAAATCAATGACGTTTTGCTCCTGTTTCCCATAACTCCAATATAAGAGAGGAAAACCATCTTCACTCTGCTATTAGCCTGCACTGGTCTGGACTCTCTCTTTTAACCATTTCAGTCTAAGCAGCTTCACTGATAGAACTAATTCAAACCCATAAGATGAAAGGGCCTTTTGGGCAGTTTCCAGTCTCTAAAACTTTCAGACACCCTGGTGTCAAATCTATTTTTAGAATATATTACAGAAATATAAAAACCTGAGATATGGTTAAAGTAAATCTATAAAAATTAACTTCCAGAATTAATTCTTTGTGGTCCAGTGGTATTAAGAAGAATGTAAATATAGCCTAGTATATTTTAAAGTATTTTAGAATTATGCAATAATGTTGCAGAAATAATAAAAATACATCTCTGTACATCTTCATACATATCCAGTTGTCTGTAATAAGGTCAGGTAATAAAATCTAGGAAAAATAAAGGCAATTTAAGTATCGCTGTAGGTCAGTGAGCAGTTAACATTGGCATCCTGATATAAAACTAGATTTTACACAGATGGGGTAGGTTAAACATTTGAGCATCTGTATGCCCAAATCATAAATAACTGTCAGAGGCTTACAATAGATATAATTCTCAAAAGGGCCTTTGCAAAACAGGAATGTGAGTCCCATTGAAAATCTCATTTAATTTCAAGGTGTGCTCTCAAGATTTATATTCCATTAAGTATTTACCATATGTGCTTCTCTGAATCAGATGGCTAGAATCCCCATTGAATTGCCAATGGGAAGTGAACACATTTGCTAACCTGTAAATGTCTCTTGTTGACTTGGAAGTCACGCACTATGTGATCTATGGTCTGGAGGGTGCTAGTGGAATGGACATCGATCCATAACATCAAAATGAAGAAGAACAAAATAACTTTTCTGTCAGTACCTTTGTCATTTCTGTTGTCAGCTGTTTCGGAACTGTCAAGAGAAAAGAAAAATAAGGTCATTTCCCTAGACTGTAATGCAGAAAGAGAGGTAACTTTCAGTGATTGAGCTGGCAAAAAACTTTTAACAGATCCATTTCCACAGAGGAGTACCATATAAAAGACTGGAAAGCTCATGGGCTTTAGTCAGCTTCACTCATATTTCATAACAATAATTAAATCAAAGCAAAGTTAAAATTAATTACCCACTTTAAAGTTTCATGTTTTGTCTCTCATATGATAACATTCATTCTGTGTTGTATTCATCATACATTACATTTAACAATATTCTTTTGTGAAATGTCATGAAATAGATTTTCAACATTGAAGGAAAATGTTTCAGCAGTATAAGATCTGATTTCAAAATCAAACCAGTCAGAATTACAATCAGCCAAAAAAAGTGGTCTTTTTGAAATGTTTGTCAACGGTCTAGAATTCCAAAAAGCCACAGCATCTCAACAAATTTAAAATTCTGCTTTCTAACCATCTTCAAATTTTAATTTCTCTGTGACATTATTATGGTCTTAGTTATGCTCAGCATTCTTTTCCAAATAAGCAATCATGAAACTTGAATGATGCTTACAGGGAGCATATTCAGAGCATGCAAAAACATGTGGATTATGACAGCCACATGGAACAGCATCAGGGAGGTCTACTCTGAAAGCTCAAAAACGTGATTTCAAAGTCATAGCACTTTCCCTTAGTGTTTTAACCACATTATCTATCTCATATTATGCTTTCTATGTCATGATTTCTGGATCTTGCCGAATACAAAATCCATTAATAGAAAGGAAACAGAAGTTAAGAGACATTTTCATCATATCTGCATATGTCATATTTGTTCTACACTCAGAAATGCCTTAGAAATAATAAAGGATTTTCATGGTCCAAGACTAAATTTGTGTACCAGTCTAAGCTAATTTATTTATCAAAACAGTGCTGTAAATCCTCACCTAAATTCACTGAGCTTTGATTCTACAATTTATTTCCCTTCAGCCTGCTTTCTACAGTTCCAAAACTCTTAGGCTGACCTTTTCCTCTTAATTTAAACACATCTCTTTCCTTCTGTTACTCCCATATTAGCAAGGTGATGTCTTGGGAGCTACCTGGGACATGTTTTTCTCATTGACCAAGCATGGACCTAAACCTTTTTGAGGGATGCTTGTGATGATGGCAGTGCTGAGGGGGTCTAGCCAGAGCTACACCACCTGATATTCCTACACACAGGGCCAAGTTCTCCTGCTAGTATTCTGAATACACCAGGCATAGGTGGAATAGAACTCATTACAGTTCAGCAGCAGATGACCAAACACTGGCACTTCACTGTGAGCAGTGGGACAACCTTCAGCTGTAGCACAACAGAAGGTCCAGCAGCATCATCTGTCTCTGCAAGATTTCATCTTGCTTTGGTGCTCAAAATTAACACAAGCACATTCTTTGGCTCCAGTTGTCCATCCTGAAAAGTTCTTTTTCAATTACAGAAAAATTGTTCAAGTCACTATCACCTCTGCCCCAAGTAATGGAGAAAAAAAAAAGCATAAAGCAACTGAGAGGCAAGGTGAAAATTCAGCCCAAGCTGCTTCCTTGCCATATGGAGCAGAAGCTCAGATGTTGTAGGTTAACCTTGTTTGGTTGTCAGGTGCCCACCAAATCTATTACTTTTCTTCTCTGCAGGATGAGAGAGGAGAAAATAAGATGGAGGGAAAAATCAAAAAGACCTTGTGGGTGGGTGGATCAAGAGAAAGGCAGTTTAATAAAGAAAAGCAAAGGAGAACAAAAATATTTATTCTCTACTTCCCACCAGGAGACAATGTTCAGCCACTTTCTGATAAGGAGGGTCTCACTATGCATAGTGGTTGCTTCAGAAGACAAATACTGTAATAATGAGTGTCTCCTGCCCTTCTCCTTTCTCTTGGCTTTTTATTGCTGAGTAAATATCACATGGTATGGAATACCCTTTTGGTCAGCTTGGGCCAGCTGTTCTGATTGTGTCTGCTCCAAATTTCTTGCCCATGCACAGGCTACTGGCCTTTTGAAGGGAGCACTGTTCTGCACAGTATGTTATCAACAGCTTTCTGACTACAAGTACAAAGCCCAGCACCATGAAGGCTGCTCTGGACAAAATTAACTCCATCCCAGACAGACCCAGTACAGCAGGAATGAATATCTGCATGTGTTGTTAGTCATTTTGCCTATTCCAATCTGACCTAGTTGGATTTCTTTAAAGACTGTGGATCCTGTATCTGTACTGGCAGAAACATTTGCATGCAAGAAAATTGCTAAGACTGTATGTAGAGCTACAAAAGACTGGTTTTCCTCAGGGACACAATTACCCACTTCTGTCACCACATCTAATGTTAACACTATTACTAACTTTACAAGGCCTATCAGCAGCACGTCTCAAGTTTTTCTGCTTTAGTTCCAGATGAGTAGGGTAGCAAGAGACAAGCCCAGAGCAGGTTGAGTAGTGTGTAGTGTGATAAGAAGGAACTTTATTCCGGGTTGTAAGATCCTACAAGGTGGCACATCATCTGACTAAAGAACAGTCCCCCAGCCTTTTCCCTGCTCCCCACACAGCTGGCTAAGGCTGAGAAGGTCCAGGACACCTTGCCATGAAATCAGGTCATGGAGTACAGAGAGGACATGATTTCACACTGCATAAAGATATAGAGTTCTCTCTTATCAGTACACTACATAAGACAAAAAAGCAACTTTGTCCAATGGAAAACAAAGATTGCTCAGGTACATGACTAACTTACCTGTTCACTAATGGAGCTGTCATCCCTGGATACAGCTACAGCTGTGATATGGACCCAGCAGTTTGCCCTGCAGCACCTGTGCTCCATTCCTTTTCTGACAGCATCTTTCACCACCATTAAGTTCACTATAGATTATCATATGAAATGAGTTCTCTGAGCTGCATAATAGAACCTTATGCACCAATACTGAGTTTCTTTCATTAGTCACCATAATCCGCTTTCCACTTCTTGTGAGAAGTCAGACTGATAAATTATTTGAACCAACAAGGCTACCATGAGAAACAGTGTGCATTGTTAGCAGTATTCACAGAAGAGGAAAATAGAGAAAAATATATTTTGCTGAGACTTGTGTTTTGCATGACATTTGTAAGGGAGAGAAGCACATTTTCAGTAATTATCTGTGAATTCCACAAAAGATTGTATGTTTCTATTTCCCTTCATTAGAATATTTTACAGTTTTTCTTTACAACTACTGTATGAGGTAGCTTTAATTCTAGCTGCCAGCTAATCTATGCTTCAGTGCATTATAGAGAACCCAATCTCTGCCCAAACCTCACTCAGAGACAGATTATTCAGCAGAATTCCTGATTTATTTAGTATAGTCATTACATATTTAATCTGGTTTATAATACTTTCTGTACATTTCTGTAGATAGATGTTTCACCCACTGTGGTCATAAAAGGAGGTCTATGATTGAATATTAACCATTTATAAAATGTACTATATGTTCTTCATGGAGTAAAGGGAGGGTTAGACTGCATTTGACCCATATCTGAATTTATGAAATAAATAAGTATCGTTTTTGGCTTTAGAATACATTCTGGTGTAAGCAGTCTGGGGCCAATAATCAGAGAGAATGGGCCTGAAGCAGGAGATTTGGTCTTAAAAAGAATAAAGAAAGAACTAGTTAGTCATGGTGAATAGTGTAAGAATTGACTTGCTGGAACATATGGAAGGTGGCAGAATCAGAATATTCTGAGCTGTAAGGGACCCAGAAGGATTAACAAGTCCAACTCTTAAGTGAGTGGTCCATACAGGGATCAAACTCTCAACCTTGGTGTTATCACAGCACCAGGCTCTAACCAGCTGAGCTAATCTCAGAATCAAGGCACCTGTCCTCCATACTCTGTCTTAGTAGATAAGTAAGTGGATTTATTTGCTTGGAAAGCAAAATATTCAGAGAGATGGGATCATGAGAGTGATAAAACAAGGTGATGAAACACCTACCTCAAGTAGTACACAAATGGGAAGGAGGAACTGAAGCACCACATATGGTCACAAAACTGTGACACTGCAGGAATAACCAAGATGTGGATGGGATAGTTTTCAAGGGAGAAGGGCGATATTCCTCTATGTGAAGCAGCATCTCAGATGTGGGGTTGGGCAATAGACTGGGCAAGAGTTTGTGGGTCAGAATTAGAGAAGAGGTCGGTGAAGATGTCATCATGATGGGACTGTGTTGCAAACCACAAAATACAGGTGAGAAAGTGGACAATGTTTCTTAGTTAAAAAAAAAAAAAAAAAAAAAACACCCCAAAACAAAAACAAACCTTTTACCAACTCAAAGGAGTCTCTAGGTCATAGACTATTCATTAATAGGAGAGTTTAACCTCACGGACACCTGCTGAAGGACAAAACAGCAGTATGCAAGGAAGTAGCTTCTGGAGAATGTCAAGAATAACTCCTTGATTTAGGCACTGGATAGACCAGCCAGAGCTGTGCACAGCTGGATTTGTTATTCAGAAATGCAGAAAAAGTGATTGAGGATGTGAATCTAAATGGCAGCCTTTTCTGTAGTGACCATGAAATAATGAAGCCAAATATTCTATTGGGAGTGAGGAAGGCAAGTACCAATGAACAGACTGGTTTTCAGGAGAGCTGAATGTGTATTACCTGAGAGCTGGTAAGTGGGATCCCATTGGAGGTAGCTTGGAAGCACAAAGGAGCTCAGGAATGCTGACACATCTAGGAGGACAACCTTCTTCACTGATATTCAAGAAGCCAAGCAGACTTATGATGCACTAGCTTGACTAACCAGGGAATTTGTAATGGAACTTCAGTGCAAAAAGGCAGGACAAGAGCTGAAAGCAGACACAGACTGCAAAAGACAAATTAGAATACTCCTAGGTGATGTTAGGAGAGTTTACATGCTTGAGGGACTTCAAGGACACTGAAACATTTGGAGTGAAAACTTGAGAAATAAAAGCTGGAACAAAGAAAATTTGTGCTCATTGCTGAAAGAGGCAGGTGATACAGTGACAGCAGGCACAGATAAAGTTGTGATCAACCAATAAACTCCTACACTGGAAGGAGTCTCACTGGAGACAGATACAGTTGATGTGCTCATGAAGCTCAAAGGTGAATGACCACAGCTTCTGCAAAGATGTTTTAACTTAACACAGAGGACCAGACTTTGTTCTAGATAAATGGTTATATCATTTGAGTGGATCAGCTGTTTGTGTAAATGGCTTTCCCACTGCCAGTGGTTTCCCAGAGTTAATTAAGAGTGTGAATGTTTTCCCCAATTAGCCAGATCTGCAAGTGGAAGGTGTAGTTGTGACTCAGTCCAAGATGGAGTATAAAAGCTGAAAACAACCAAATGGACTTGGAAGAGAGCAGTAGACTAGTGCGGGCTTCAAGCTGCATATTCCTTCCTGACAACAGGGGGGGAAAAGGCATTCTGACAGTGTGCATCTAGAGATAGGCAATGGGAATCACATTTGCATCATGATCCAAGTATATATTGCAAATGCTATATTCTGTCAAACATAGAGTATTGCAATTTCAGTACATTGCTGTATCGTTCTGCTAAGTCAGATCCCATATATATACAAATAACTTTATACAAATAACTAAATTTGCTATCAGGTATTAACTCCTCCTGTCAAATATCTCAAGGAACCAAGTTAGAGAATACTGGACTCTGACAAAGGTCCTCAATGCCATATTTACCGTGGCCATCATGGATATCTCCCAACCCTCTTTGCTTAGCACAAGGGTTTAAGAAGTTCAAGGAAAAAAATTGTTACACTGGAGCCAGTTCAGCCACGATGGTTTACCAAGATGGTGGGGGCCAGAACACTTGCCCTGAGAGACGCTGAAAGAGCTGGGTTTGTTCAGTGTGGAGAAGATATGTAAGAGATGACTTTGAAGGCACCCAGTACTGCCCCCTGTGCCTACATGGAGGGTGTTGAGGAGATGAACACAAGTTCTTCAAGTTGGTGCGTGGTGGAAGGCTGATAAACCAAGGTCATAAATCAAAACAAGAGAGGTTCAGACCAAATCTGAGGAAAAACCTTTTCATCATAAGGGCAACCCAGCAGCAGAGAAAGTTGAGCAGACAGGTTATGCTGGCTATATCCTTGGAGGTTTTCAAAAGTACTAAGCAAACCAGTTTGATCCCATGCTTTGAGCAGGAGGTTGAATGACAGACCTCCTGAGGTCCCTTTCACATTGAGTGTATCTGTGATTCTATTCACCAAGGATACATGGCATGAGAAAATAAAGCATGATACTAGACATTCTCTTTTTCTAGAAACCTCAAGGGTGTCCTGAGCCAGCAACTTTGTTTTGTATTTTGTGCTTAATAAAACTTTTTCCATTAATTAGCCTAATTAAGTTGTAACTTCTGCTTTAAGACTGTCAAGATTATACCATGGCAATAGCATTAATGGTACTTGTAGTAACATTTTTGTTACACACTGTCTGCCATCTTATTCAAGGCTCCTTTTTTATTATGAGAAACTGTAATTAATTGTTCCTTTTTCCTATTCTCAATGTCATTTATTATTTTTGGTGGGGTTTTTTTTCCTCTTTTCTTCTCCTCAGTCACATCAAAGTTGAAGAATCTTAATCCAGCTTTGAACATATTTTTGGCAGTTCTCTGAACCTTTGCTTAATTTTACTGTACCTTTTTTTAAAAGGTGGTGATGAGGGTAACCAGTTCTGTACATCGTGTTAAGGGTTTGGATGCACCATAAATGTACACAGCAACATAATAATGTTTCTTGATTTGTTCTCTGCTCTGTCTGTTATTAATAGTTTCGAGCTTGCTTATTTGTCTGGTTAGAACACTGTGTTGTTGTGATATGTTTTCATAGAGTTACCCATAACAACAATTTCTCCTCTGAATGGTAATAGCTAATTTAGAAGCTATCACTGTGTATACATACTTAGGCTTGTTTTTCTCCAGGTGCATTACTTTGCATTCAGCACTGGATTTCATCCACCACTTTATCACCCAGACATTCAGCATCAGGAGATTCTTCCCTAACTCTCTTCAGCTGGCTTTGAATTTTAATACCCAGAAAAATGTTAAGGTATCCAAACCATGTTAAGGTATCCAAAATATGTCATCTCACTGTGTGTCTTCTTTTCCAAACAAATGAGTACACTGAATGGCATAAGTCTCAACTTAGCACACCATTGTATTTCACTGGTAACTCCCAGTGCTAGCTGCTCCTTTAATTTTCTTTTAACACGTTCCCTCAAAATTCTAGCTTATCTTTGTGAAACTTGAATTCTTCCAGAAGTTCCAGGAGTATATTTGCTCCTAGAAAAGTTATAATTGCAGACATGGTTGTCACCATCACAGTGGCTCTTAGGATCTCACAAAGCCAGTTTGTTTAACAGCACTTGTTTAACAGAACTTACTTTTTCCCTTGCATCAGTCTTTCCTCCTTTGCCATTTATCAATCAATTTTGTCCCGCTGTTAAGGTGTTCTCTTGAGTGTGCTTCTCCCATCAATTTTTGGATTTTCTTTATTCCCATAGCATTTTAGCCCCATCTTATATTTAGACTTCTGGCATTTATAGACATCTTGTATTATTCACTTTCCCTATCTTTATGTGTCCTGTTTACGAAAGACTATTTGTTGAGACAGCACTTTGACTATATTTTACCTGAATTTTATTCACACCTGCCACATCTGTGACAGGTGAGATGTACAGAGTTATTATAAACCATAGGATACCACAAACATGCTTCCATGTGCAGCTGGAGATATCACACCTCTTAAAACATAACCCCTGCCAGCTCTTTCCTTCTTCTACCACCTGAAAATCTGCCTCTCAATTTCTATTTTCTTGGGTTTCTCTTACCAGTGCAAACAACTTCATAATGCACAAAATAAAATATAAATAACATTAACATGAAAGGATTTATCAAAGAGTTTTTAAATTCTAGGGCTGGGGAAGACCTGTAGGCAATGTGCCACACTGGGCCTTTTAGACAATCAGTCTCTGGTTCTGAACTGGAGTTGCACAAATTGGAAATTGCCTCACCTGTTAAAATATGGCATCATATTACAATATGCCTGATCTTCTATCTCAGGATTACACTAAAATCTTTCAATATATAAAATCACTTTATGTTGTCTTTCTCATACTCAGTGAAGAGTCAAACACTGCAAGGGCACCCAGACTGTTCTGTTTTGCTCTTGGGAAAAGGAGGTATAAAAGAGAAAATTACCCTTAGAGCCTGACAGGAACTATCTTTATCTTCACCAGTCAGGGATCTTATTGACCTTTAGGAAGAGCAAAATTAGGTTATTCTCTACTGAGGAAAAATCCCAAACTTTCTAGTGCAATCCAAACACCCAACTTTCATCTGCAGCACATTTAGAATTTTTGCACCTATGTGGAATTAAATAGAATTCATAAAACAAATGTTTAGAGTGGAAGCCATCATTTTGTACTTGTATTTGGGAATACTCACCTCATTCAAGCCCAGTCTTTTAGGACCAAAAATAACAGTGAAACAGGCAGCTCAGTGCTTAATAAAATACCCTTTCCCCAAACTGATACTTCCTTCAGCTGCACCTCAAGACAAAGTATCTAAAAGAAGGCAATAATTCTCAGAGCACAGAATATTTTACATATTGTAAAATAAGGCTAAAATGACATAACAGAAGCATTGCTGTAATGTGCAAAAATCTCATGCAATTAAATGAAACAAGGAAAATAATCTTGTTATATTGACTCTCCTGAAAGCTCAAGTTTTTCCATGGAAATGTACTGAAGGAAAGTTAAAGTAGATAATCTGCAACTTAGAAGAGCTTACACAGAGCAGTTTGTAAAATGTACCTGAAGATGAATTAGAAACCCAGCTGTGGAGTGAAAAGATTTTTTGGAGAGAAAGAATAATAATGATTATTATGACAGTGTAATATATCAAATTACATTTACTTTAGTGATGTTTCCAGCTTTGATCAGCAATTGTTCCTTTTAAAAAGAAGTACAAAAAAACAGAAAGAAAAGTATAATCAGGACTTTACAGAATATATGTATTTGATGGGAGGATTTTAAATATACATAACAGAAGATAATCTCTGTTAAATAACTAGCATTGTAAAAGTCCCCAATTGCTTTTTCAAATATTGCTCATGGAGAAATAGAAAATCTAGTCTTTAAATTCTGGGTGGAAAGAATGTGTTTCCACATCTTCAGTTATATAGGACACAAGTTGCCTTCCTGTGGTATGATTGACAGAAAGCAATCACACTTTAAGAAAGGAGTCCAGAGACAAATTCTTTAAAGAATTTTTTTGTCTATATATAGATATATAAAAATCTCATATTTTTATATATGATTATACAATAAAAATTACATCACAGTCACATTATAGACTGTGTTTTCAGACTATAGTTTGTGATATAATCTTATCTGTTAAATTATTTTTTCCCATCAAGATGTTAGTATTGGATATTCTTCTGACTATGCTTGAATATGGATAAAATCACAGCATATAGGAAGTATTAAACTTAGTGATAATAATTATGCATTCCATTTTAACAAAGAGGAATAATTGGGGCAAAGTAAGTTTCTGTACGTACAGATTTGACTGATGCTTAGTAACAGATTATATGTGAGGAGGGGAGGCAAGGCAAAGAGAGGCAAGGCAAGGCGAAGAGAGGAGATTTCAGTTGGAAGTGGCCTACAACAATGGTCTTGTCCAGTTGCCTGATGAATTCAGGGCTGACCAAAATTTAAAACATGCTATTCAGGGCATTGTCCAAATACCTCTCAAACTTGGATAGGCTTGGGACATGGACCAGCTCTCTAGGAAGCCTGTTCCAGTGTTTGATATCAGTAAAAAAATGCTTCTTAATGTCTAGTCTAAAATTCCTCTGGTGCAGCTTTGAACCATTCTCACAAGTTGCTGGACAGTAGGGAGAAATGATCAGTACCTTCCTCTCCAGTTCTCCTCCGCAGGAAGCTGCAGAGAGCAATGAGGTCATTCCTCAGATTCCCCTTCTCTAAATTAGATAAGCCTGAAGTCCTCATCTGCTCCTCATATGGCTTACTTTCCCGCCCTGTCACCAGTTTTGTTGCCCTTCTCTGGTGTGCTGGTTTAAAGGTAAACCAGCAGGAGGAATGAATCCAACTCACAAACAGATTACAAGTCAGAATTACAGT
>JAWWEU010000111.1:93375105-93398563 GCA_035583155.1 Acropternis orthonyx | reverse complement strand
AGGTGGAACTCTTTTCTGTGGGGCATGCAGTCTTTTTCCTGGTTCCACGGTTGAAAAGGAGAGAGAGAGGTGATCTCGCTGAGGTGCAGGGTTGGTAGATGAAGGAAAAATTCCAAGATTTTAAATCCATAACATCTGGGTACATTCAAGAACCTTCACATCCTTCTTAAATGCTGGGGCCCAGAACTGCCCACAGTACTCAATGTGAGGCCACCCACTGATTACAGTGTGATAACCATCTCTTTTGACCAACTGTTTGTCCTGTATTTGATGCACCTCAGCATGGGGTTTGTCCTCTTGTCTGCCAGGGCACACTGCTCAGACTACCTGCTCAGATTTCCACTGGAAAATCTGTTCTCCTTTCAGTAGTCTTTTCAGCACTTGGACATGTTCCTCTACAACTGGCCTGCACTGTAACTCTCCTAGTAAGGGCTGATGCAAAAGAAGCTCAGGGGAGACATCTCTTTACAACTACCTGAAAGGAGGTTGTAGTAGGGCTGGCGGATCAGCCTTTTCTCCCAGGCAACTCAGGACAGGGAAAGAGGAAACAGCCTCAAGCTACACCAGGGCAGGTTCAGGCTGGACATCACAAATAATTTCTTCACAGAACAAGTTATTGAGAATTGGAACAGGCTGCCTAGGAAAGTGGTGAACTCACCATCCCTGGAAGTGCTCAAGAAACAACTGGATGTGGCACTTAGTGCTATGGTTTAGTTGATACAGTGACACTTGGTCAAAGTCAGACTCAATGATCTTGGAGGTCTTTTCTAGCCTTAATGATTCTATGATTCTCTAGCTATACAACAGTAGAAGAGAGAGCATATTATACTGGTATCATGATTCAGTTAAGAGATGATGCTGCTTACTGAAAAATGTCTAAGATCCATTTTTTAACATAGATCCTTTGGTGTCACCTCTGCTCTTCTGCAGACTCAGTGCTGAAAATCTGCCTGAAATATTAAATTATGCAAAATTATATAAATGTTCTTCTAATTTCACTGTAAATAAAGCAGAGACATGTCTTAGCTGACTGTCTTTGCCAGTATAAGTGTTTTTCAAATGTCTTGCTTAAAGGGCCACCAATAAGCAAGGAGCTAAGATACTTTTAAGTATGTATTGTGATCCAACCAAAATACCTCTGGGCTGTTTTCCCTGATATTTTGAAACTTCCAGCAAATGATCAAAGAAACAGCCTATTGGCATAAGGAGTGCTGTGACTGATAAACACCTAAAGCTGTGGACTCTGCCAGCCTTGAAAATCAGAAAATTTCTTGCTTCAAAGAATGACTAAGTAAAATGAACATTTCTAAATGTGCTTAGTGTGAATAATAATGTTGCTCTTTGTCTTCTCATACTTAGTCCTATTAGGCATATTGAATCATATGTTATAAACAACATTGCATTGGACAGGAGAAAACAAGCATGTGAAAATAAACATAAAATAGCATTTTTGAAAAATCAACATTTAAAATGTTTGAGGAAACAACAGTGTGACCTGGTTAAAAAGGAGGACAAGCAACAACATTCATCCCATTGGGGCATTAGAATATTTTTTTTATTTTATTTTCCACAGAAGAAATCTCTTAAAAAAACCATGTAAGATAACACAAGAGGCATGTTCCAAAGAAACTGGCATCCTGTTATCTAAAGACAACCTCGAAGCCCTTAGCACATTTGACAACAATTTCCTGTATGATAACACATTGCCATAATGACCTCTGACTCAGAGTTGCATTCTCGGAGTTCTCCTAACCTATGTTGTTATTCTGTATGACAACTACAACTCACACTAAGCGATAACTATCCTGAAATTACTACTTTGTTCTCTTTTTTTTTTTGTTTGTTTTTCTGTCTTCTAGTGCTTCATCATATCAAAAGCGATCTAGAATGTTCAGAGAAGACAACTCATTTGCTGCATAGTAAACTCTGAGAGTCGAGTTGGAGATCTGTTTTATTTGGTGCATCAGATGAAATGACCAACACTGCATTGACAGGGATTTCTGCACAGCAATCCAAGCAATCTCATACCACTTCTTCAGTCTAAGACTCAGGGTTCCCCCTCTACATACCATTTATGTGCAATACAAAACCCAGAAATGCACTCTCCAAAAATATATTTGACAACTACAAGTAATTTAACTTCAGATTTCCCTTCAGATCCTTTGGTTGTTTATCAAGATGAGTATTCATTCTATGGATGTATTTTATTATCACTACAATAAAACTCATGGATTGGTTAAACAACAAATCACAAATTTTCCATAGTTCTTTATTAAAATATATTTCTGAATTTTTTTGTTAAAGTTTGCATTTGGGTGGTGACCATGTCTTTGCTGTGACAATCTCTTTCCTTCACATAAAGTTTTCTTTCACAGAATTTTCATTTTTGCTTATTTACCTTTGGTTTTTTCTCCCCCTTTCCTAAACTGCTCAAAACCTTTCATTTAACTTGTGGCATTTCCTTGCTGTGTCTTTGAAGTATGGACTTTGTAGAAAGTGAACCAAGATTTCTTTCATGCTTTGGGTGCCTGTCAAAAGTGAGCTGGACATTCAAGGTCAAAACAGGAGTGCAAGCCCCATGTGTTGAGAAGCTGCTTACTTTTCCATTCCCAAATCTACAGTGAGCTACTGACAACACTCTAGTTACCAAGGATTTTCCATTTGACCCATAACTACATGGAGTTTGACTGTCTGCCCTACCATGGAGGGGTTTCACCTACTGTGAGATAGTGGATGGATTGCTTCATCCTCCCCCTTGTCCTCCTCATAGCATTTCTGGCACCCTGAACCTATCCACAGGAGGAAGCAAGCAGGTTATGCATCCCCACAACTCAGAGGTTGTCCATATGCTCCCAAATTTGTATGTTGGATCACCAGCTCTGCAGTGATCCTTCCAAATGTTGCTTCAGGTATTGTCACAATGGACTATCCACATCCTCCGTGGGTCCAAACACATAGCTCAACATCAGGTAGGCACTGGAAAGGGGAAGGAGAAGAGGGTTGAAGCTTTTGTTCACTTCTGAACAAGCTGTCTCATAAACCTATTTCAAGCTATGGAGATACTTTTATTCTTGTAATTTAGTTGTCAAATAGACCCAGTTAAATGCCCTTCAGGCAGAGTAGCAGTACTGTAAAATTACATCTTATTTGGACTTTCATCAGGACAAGCTTTCTCCACTAAAAATTTTTACATTCCATTCCACCTGTATGAGAGAAATTAGTGAATTATGCACCTACAGTGGTTTCCAAACATTAAAAAGTACTGAGTATTCCCAAGGACTTACTAGGAAGAACAGTAATCTATAAAAAGTAGAGCTCAATTTTGCGTGTTAAAGTTATGAAGTTCTGGCCTATCTCTGAATGATCAAAATAAAAATAACTTAGTTAAAAGTAAATTAAGAAGTATATCCATATCAACAACTTGTGTAAACAACTCATCTAATGAAAAGAAAGTGAATACTTAATGCAAAATAATTTACAAAGACTGCAAGGGATTAAGGGGAATCACAACTATCAAGAAAATTGAGAGTTTATACCAAGAGCCAGTTCAATCCCTCTAGCAGAAGCTTTATTTCTGTAAACAAAAGGCACTTTAAATGCATCAAATTTAGGTTCTGGGTGTCATTTTCATGCACTGGAAATTAACCATTGTACTGTAATTTTAACTCATTATCTGATGTAGCAAATCAAAATGACACAGTAATGGCCTGTCTATTACGGGCTTTGCTTCTAATTACCAAGATTATCTGATAAGCCCCTGCCTTAGTTTTCTGGGGACAAAATATTTGGAAGTAAAATAGCTTGGCTAAACTGATTTATTATAAGATTGAGAGCAAAGGATTATAAGAACATAATTTACCATAATATGCACAAACCCCAGAAAGACATAACACTGTCATGAACATTTGTGAAGGTGTATGGGTTTTGATAGCACTGGAAGCACTGAGAATGAGCAGCTCAAGGGGGAAGTATGTGTTAACAACTTGAGAAAACTATAGAGCAGTTTTAGAGAACTTGAAGTGATTTTCAATATATCTCTCAAAAACAAAGGGAAAATCAAGTCTCAAACTGTAGGAAAATTTTTGTAGCTAATTATTCTCATTTAGAAAAGTTTCAGGTTTTTATCAGCTCTATGTTTAGCATGGACAGAATAAGAGTATAGAGTATGCTGCTTTTACTCTTCCCTTAGAAAAGCGTAATTCTTACATATTTCTAAAGAACAGGAAAAATAACAGAATATGTTAAACTTGCTGTGATTCATATTTTTTCCAATGCAAATTACACACACAGGCTCCAAATTCCAAGTTTAAGCAACAAGTTGCATTATAAAGTATTCACTAAAGGATGTTAGGGGCAGCCACCACCTCCAGTAACCCTTACCTGGGACTTCCTCCTGTCCAGCTGTCTGGGGACCTGGGATCTTTGCTCAGGCTCATGGACACAGATGCCACTTTCTGGCTTGCAGGTTCATCCAGTAGGAAAGCTGACCATGTGTACCAGAAAAACACACAGGGACACAGACACAAACAGCTGCACAGAGTGGGGCTGCCTTCAAGCAAACCTATATATAGGATTTGACATAAGAGGTAAGCACAGACAGTCCTGTCTTCTCCTCTTGGGCTGGCAGAGACAGGCTGTCACTCATGCAGATACACACGTGACGCTTTCCTGCCCCACGAGTCACCAGTCCCTCAGTGACTAGTCCAGTACAGTGCCTGGTGCAAACAGACACACGCAGACACTCATTCCATGGGCACCTCATATCCACAATTCTCCCCAGATACCCTCCACTCATCTGATACTCCTATACAGACCCAGGCCTCTTGCTTACCAGTGCATCCAGCATGGAGTTCATTGGTGAATGACACATGTACACCCCAAACACACCAGAATTTGAGCAGATGGACACACTAAATGTCCCCCAAGGCTGGGACCAGGTGCATCAGATGTAACATGCTTCAGCCACCAGCACTGTGCCAGTCACTCACCTCAGTCATGCCAGTCCCTCATGATATCTGTTGTTTGCATGCCCATCTTTTCTTTATCATCTAATATGCCAAGGTTCTTGAACATATGACCTTAAGGGAACTACACTGTTAGGACAAGTATTTGCCAAATCACAAGATGGCTGACATTGGAAGGAACGCCTGGAGGTCATCTAGTCCAGCCTCCCTGCACAAGCAGAGCCACCAAGACCCAGTTACTCAGGAGCATGTCCAGGTGGCCTTTGAATACCTCCAAGGATAAAGATTTTCAGCTAATCTGTAGATATTCAAGTAACCTGTATCTTGTCCATATGAAAATGGGCGTGGGAAGTGAAAAGGAAAGAACTCTCACAAAGTCTAATTTTATATACATAAGTGCCTTAAACTAGGTGATTTCTTTAGGCTTCCTGTTTGGTCAAGTGAAAGACATGGTATGTAACCCAAGTGCCCAGAATAGCTCAGATTTCCAAGAAGATGCAAAACTTCCAAGGCAACCAGGCCACTTACGCACTGAGTTCAGGTTCTCTTCTATGCCACGTGAATCCGCTCCCTTGTTCTCAGAGCAAGTGACATGGCACAGATCATGCTTAGAAAACTAAACTCTTCTCTTCATCCTCCTTGCAAAGCTGGTTATGACCATACTTCTTATTGGCCTACACTGTCTCCAAGCTATGCTCTTCTGGTTGGTTGGCCCAAGCCAAAACTGCCAGGGAGCATGTTAGCAAGCAAATAGTATGGATGATCACATGACAGTCATCAAATCATGTCTCACACTGTTTAATTTCCTTTTATTATAGTCATGGAGTCTGTTCCTCATACTGTGTTTCTAGATATGATCATTATTTTTATATGTCATTGGTGCCTTTAATTAGGTCACTAATTCACTCATTTTGCAAACTACTGTAGCCCATGAAGACCTTGCAGCTATCAGTTGTTCTGCTAGAGGTCACTCTTCCCACAGTTCTTCCATGGGAAGGATCACACAAACCCTCTCTCATATTCTTTAGGCAAAGTCAGTAAGGTTAACTTAATCTGTCAATGAATGCAGCTTAAGCCAAACTGACTAAATTTGCCAAAAGCAGATTGAGAATTTTCATGTTCCTCAAAGTGGGAAGAGGTTAAGGCCAGGCTCACTAGAGATGAGCCTAGGGGTAGCAGGCCTGTGACAGGGGGAAAAGTGTTAGTCCAGCTGAAATGCATCTACACCAATGCATGCAGTATGGGCAGCAAGGAGGAGGAGCTGGAAGCCATTGTACAACAGGAAAGTATGCTGAGTCACCATCACAGGAATGTGGCAGGATGACTCTCACAAGTGGAGTGCTGCAATGGTCGTTATAAGCTCTTTGGAAGCGACAGGTGAAGCAGGGAAGGTGGTGGGGTAGCACTGTACATTAGGGGGTGTTTTGGTTGTATTAAAATTGATGATGATGAAGATGACAAGATTGAGTGCCTGTGGGTAAAGACGAGGGGGAAGGTCAACAGGGCGGAGATCATGGTAGGAGTGTGTTCTAGACCACCCAACCAGAATGATCAAGCAGATCAGGCATTCTACAGGTGGCTGGCAGAAGTCTCACAGTCGACAGCCCTTGTATTCAGGGGTGACTTGAGCTTGCCAGATGTCTGCTGGAAATACCATACAGTGGAGAGGAAGCAGTCTAGGAGGTTCCTGGATTGTGTGGAAGGCAACTTCCTAACACAACTGGTAAATGAGCCTACAGAGGAGGTGCCCTGCTAGACCTTTTGTTTGTGAACAAAAAAGGACTGGTGGGTAATGTGGTGGTTGGGACATAGTGATCATGAAGTATTGGAGTTTTCTATACTTGATGAAGTAAGAGGGCCACCAACAAAATCTCTACCCTGGACTGCTGGAGGGCGACGTTTGGCTTATTCAGGATACTGATTTGGACAGCCTCTTGGGAAGCAGCCCTCAAAGAACCCAGGAATGCTGAACATACTTTAAGAAAGAAATCTTGAAGGCGCCGGAGCAGGCCAACCCTGCTTTCATCATGTGCCAAAAGATGAGCTGGTGGGGAAGACAACTGGCCTGGCTGAGCAGGGAGCTTTATCAGGAACTTGGGGGGGAAAACGGGTGTATGGCCTTTGGAAAAAGGGACAGGCAAGTCAGGAAGTGTTTAAGGATATCATTAGGTCATGCAGAAAGAAAACTAAAGATGCAAAAACTCAATTAGAACTTAGTCTGGCCACTTCTGTAAAGGATAATAAAAAGTGTTTTATATAAATACATCAATAGCAAAAGAAGGGGAAAGGAAAACCTCCATTTTTTATTGGACAGGAGGGGGAACAGTCACCAAAGATAAGGAAAAGGCTGAAATACTTAACATCTTCTTTGCCTCAGTCTACAACAGTAAGACTGGTTATCCTGAGGACTACTGGCCTCCTGAGCTGGTAGACAGGGATGGGAAGCAGAATGGACCTCCTGTAATCTAGAGGGTGACCTACTGAGCCACTTAGATATTCACAAGTCTATGTGAACAGATAGAATTTATCCTAGGATGATGAGGGAGCTGGAAGAGGAGCTTGCCAAGCCACTCTCCATTATTTGTTGTCAGTCCTGGCTAACCAGGGAGGTCCTAGATGACTTGAGGGTGGCCAATATGATCCCCATCCACAAGAAGGACCAGAAGGAGGATCCAAGGAACTACCGGCCTGTCAGCCTGACCTCAGTACCCAGCAAGGTTATGGAGCAGATCATGCTGAGTGCAGTCACACAGCACATACAGGAAAACCAGCAGGGGATCACAGCACAGGTCAGCACAGGTTTAGGAAGCGCAGGTCCTGCCTGAACAACCTGATCTTCTTTTATGGACAGAGGACCCACCTGGTGGATGAGGACTTCAGCAAAGTCTTTGACCTCATCTTCTACAGCACACTCCTGGAAAAACTTGCAGCCCGCAGCTTGAACAGGTACACTCTCTGCTGGGTTAAGAACTGCCTGGAATGGCTGGGCCCAGAGAGTGGTGATGAACAGCACTGCATCCGGTTGGCAGCTGGTCACTAGTGGTGTCCCCAGGGGTCAGTGTTTGTCCCAGTTCTGTCTAATATTTTTATTGATGATCAGAGAAGGAGACTGAGTCTAACACTAGTAAATTTATGGACAACACCAAGCTGAGTCAGAACGTCAATCTATTGGAAGGTAGGAAGGCTCTGCAGAGTGATATGGAGACGCTGGATAGATGGGCTGAGACCAGTAGGATGAGGTTCAACAAGATCAAGTGCTGGGTCCTACACATTGGCCACAATAATCCCATGCAGTGCTACAGGCTTGGGGCAGAGTGGTTGGAAAGTGGTTCAGTGAGAAGGACTTGGGAGTGTTGGTCAACAGCCTCTAAACATGAGCCAGAAGTGTGCTCAGGTGGCCAAGAAGGCCAGTGGCATCCTGGCCTGTATCAGGAATAGTGTGACCAGCAGGACTAGGGAAGTGAGTGATTGTACCTCTGTACTTGGCAGTGGTGAGGCTACACCTCAAGTACTGTGTCCAGCTCTGGGCATCTCAATTCAGGAAGGACATTGAGGTGCTGGAGTGGGTCCAGAGAAGGACAAAGAAGGTGGTGAATGGTCTGGAGGGTATATCCTCTGAGGATCAGCTGAGGGAACTGAGATTGTTTAGCCTAGAGAAGAAGAGGCTCAGGGATGACTTCACTGCTCTCTGTAACTACCTGAAAGGTTATAGCCAGGTGGGAATTGGCCTCTTCTGCCAAGAAACTAGTGATAGAGCAAGAAGGCGTAGTCTTCATCTGTGCCAGGGTTGGGTTAGGATGAAGTTCTTCACAGAAAGAGTGATTGCACATTGGAATGGGCTGCTCAGAGAGGTGGTGGAGTCACCATTCCTGAAGGTGTTTAAAGAAAAACTGGACATAGCATTTAGTGCCATGGTCTAGTTGGCAAGATGGTGTTCCATCAATGGTTGGACTCAATGATCTCAGACATCTCTTCTGACCTAATTGATTATGTGATCCCTACTGCTGGCAGGCCTTGTGTGCTCACAGTCTGCAGGTAGACACCAGCAACAGACCACTAGTAGAGAGGAAACATAAGGGGTAGTAAAACCCTCATATGATCTTGGGATGTGGGTTTTGGGGATCGGGCAACAAAATGCAAAGAAATTAAACCTCATGTGCAGCTGCTTGCCTAATGAAAGCCTCCATGTAGTAATTGGGCCATTTTCTAAGAGAGCAGCAGCAAGCTAATATGAGCCAGAGGTAATTATCTTATCAAGTGAGTGAAAAGTTCACACTAATGGGTGAACCTATTATGGAATAATATGCATTTGAAGATCTTGTGACACAAGTGTATCAGTGATTTGTTTTAAACAGACGTTGATACCACTGTAAATCTTCTGAGCCCCATGCAGCTAAAAGCTTTGCAATAAACACAGTTCTGCAGTCCTGTAGCTGTCATTTGAATAAGAGCCTCTCTTTTAGGGAAGAAGTTTTTACTGCTGGAAAGCAGCTTCAAGAATACATGTGTGTTGTGTCTGAGAGCAGCTGGTAAGAAAGGGAAGGGGAAGGGGAAGAGTAAGGGAAAAGGGAAGGGAAGGAGTAGGGAAAAGGATGATATATTGTCAGCAAGGATTCACTCATGACTCTTTTAACCATAATTTTACATGCTAATTCTGATTTAAGAAGTCATATCCACCTTCTCTCTCTTGTACCTTAGCCCCAAACCCATTTAATTGTACTCATATAACTCTTAATGGGCTTCTGATTTTAAGCAGCTGAAATTATCTGGTGTTATAATAGTATTGGGGTCCCACACACCATGTTTCCTCTTCCTCCACTCACTGAATTTTTTGTTTATTCATTTACCTGAGGGATTCCAGTGAGAATATTTGCAAGTGAGCCAGCAAACCCTTGTGTCAGCAGGATGATTAGGGGCTATGAATTGCTGACAAAGGGGAAGCAGGTGGCTTAAAGTAGGAAGGGGATGGGAAAACTCTGCTGCCTGTGTAAAAGCAACAGTGATCAGAGGAATGGTATTTACTGCTATTCAGATATAAGGCAATATCAACAACTTTGTATTGATGGCATGGAGTTGAAAGACTTTGGCTGAACCTGAATGTACACATTTGTTAAGACCATGTTTCAAGTTTACCTTAGCTGGTTTTAGGAAAACATCAGAAAGGCGCCATTATAGATGGATCTTAAAAGATCAGGAGAGACTTAGTTTAGAAAATAAATCAGCCTGCCATTTTCAAAGTGGAACTCTTACATTCCTATGGCAGAATCACAATGTTGAGTGGCCAGAGGTAAGCTGTCACAGCTGCTTGTGACATTCCTAGGCTTTGTGCAGTATTTCTGAAAATCAGGTGTCCTCAGTGAAAGGTGAAGCTGCACTGCAGCCCCTCTTGAATCTACTGCTGCAGCTCTCAGCTTCATGCCCTTGCTTCACCTGGTGTAGGAATGATATTCTCATTCAAAATTCAAACAGCAGGTGTATCACTTATTTCTTCTTTCATATCATAGCATTCATTGGTACCAAGACAGCTGTTAAGTGTGTTTGGTTTGAAGGAGTAGAGAATGACAATACACGTAGTCCTAAGATATGACATGCTCTTTCAACTAGATAAGAAGACAGAGTGAATCACAAATACTGCTGGGCAGCTTGATCCCAATGCCAATATTTGTTCACAGCGGGAGAGGTATCACATCTGTGACAGAGTTCATGGTCACTTTCAGAAGAAACAGATTCTTATAAAAAACAACTTCGGGAAAAACATTTCATTGTCAAAAATACCTATGTGCCGCTGCCAAGACACTTTATGTCCTAAAGTGGTGCTCCTGAAAGTGACACTTAGCTTAACAGATCCCACTTTGACTTTCTTCTGATGTGCATTTCATGGTGTTTCCTGCTGATTGCCAAGCTGCATATGGCTATATTTGGATTACTGTGTCTTTTTTAGAACACTGATCTTTCTGTTATCAGCACTGTAGGACAAATTACAAGGTATTCTTTCTTATCCACTGAGAGTCACTAAGGGAATTATATGAGCAAAGGAGATCAAAGTTTAAGTTTAAATACAATAAAATATTAACACTTGAATAATATTTCTTAAGTTGAGAATATGGAAAAGAAAATAAACAGTCATTGTATTAGAAGTATAATTTTATAATTAATGTCAGGAACAATATGCTAGACTCAATTAATTTTATAATGCCCTCTCATTTTCATTAGAAACAGACTTTCAAAAGTTGAGTGCTGTAATTAAGGTAAAGGTGTTTTTAGAGGTAGGTAATCTCCTTTTGTTTATGTCTGCTAGCTACATATTGACTGTTCTCATTTGAATTAGCACACAGGCACTGTATTTTAATTAAGTAAATAGAGTTTCCAATTAGCAAACTTTAATACTTCACATATTTAGCCTCCACATTTGAAGTTCTCCATGAAACTTTTTTATCATTCAAGTTAGTTTTGCATACTTGCTATGTGCAATTAGGTAGCTCAACTAACAGTTTGCTCAACACTCAATCATTGACTTACATACAAGTCAACTGAAATGCTTCTTTACTTTTGCTCTTAATCAAGGAACAAACCATTTATTGAAATCAGGAGATATTAAAAGATCCTAACGTGAAATTATACACTGAAAGGCAATTGAATTATATACTTATTAAATAGCTTCTGATACATATGAATATATATATATAAGAATATATATATGAATTTCTTACCTGGATCCTACTATAAGAAAACATTTCAGCAAGAAGTTTGGGCCCTAGCTCTCTTAACCATAAGGAAAAAAACCCGTCATCTGTCAGCAAAGATCTGCCTAAAAAAGAATTCCCAAACACTGAAATACTTCTATAAATTATCTATAATGTACTGTGAGTTAGCTACACTGTTGCCCGAAAACCCAAGGTTTTGATCAGATTCATCTGGGAAAGATATTAAAAATGGTAGCAGACACACTTGTCAGACACAATTAGGATTAACCTTAGTATATCTGGGATGCCCTGGTGGTTGTGGCTTTCTGCAATTTCCTATGGACAGCATTAAATAGGCAGGAATGTTCCAAAGTGTGCAGGAATGTTCCAAAGTGTTCAGAAATGTTCAGGAGTGATGTTTCCATTCTATGTTTGATTTTCTGTACTTCCAACAGGAAAAGTAAAGATGCAGAGACTTGGAGTAATTCTTTGTCTTCTATTACCATTTTGAAGTTAGACATTTTTATAGATCAGGTGTTTGAAATTAAACTCCTGATAGACACAGCACATTTATCTATCTATAGTTTGGCTTTTATTTATATTTAGGAATAAGAAAGTGGGCGTAAACTGCCCTACAAATTTACAATGTTCCCCTTCTTTTTTTCTACAGTAATGCGCAAAGAGCATAGAAGGATTAAGTTATTGAGCAAAGGAGTTCATACTTTCATCCTTTGGATAGTAAATAGAGGAAATAAAATATTCTCGTATTACACAGTGAGACAAACCTGATAAATTCTAACATTTTGAATCTGTTTTACTTTCTTTTTCCCTAATATGGCACATGGTCAAATAAAAGAATTATAAACTCTTTTAGAACAACAACACAGAATCACAGGTTTTGTAACACATTCTACTTCTCTCTCTAAGGCTGACCCTGAATCAGTAAACTTAGACTAATGAGATGTGGTTTATATTCCTAGCTGCTTATTTTCAATGACTAACAAACCATCACACATAGTTTAGGGTATTATCTGAGACAGCAGAACCTCAATTCTATGGCTTGATGAGAACATATGGCAATGAGTTTTTCACCTCTTACTTTTGAATTAATTCTTCTGTTGCTCATGTGGGCATAGATGCTTATTCAAAGGCTAATAAAAATGAGTCCATTCAGCAGAATAACAGATATGGTACTCTGACATATATTATAATTTTAAAATTTTGATAATTGTTGAATAATTAAATGTTCCCATATATCTGGTGACAGCAGCTTCTTATTACCAAAATTATCATGACCCCAGAATTTTGAAAAGAAAAATAAAAACCTGACAATGAACTAGGATGACTGATTTGTAAGAAGCTTGAGAAACACTGCTTAAATATACTATCCAAGGTAGAAATCTACAAAACTTAGTGAATATGTGCCTGTGAGCATGCAGATAATCACCCCCAAAAAATATAGCACAAGGTTGTTACAGGCACCATCTCCTATATTAATAATGACCATAAAACACAATGAGGAACACAGCCATTGCATCCATTTAACCTAGAAAAATGAACATGCTTAAGTTAGTGAGATCTCCTTCCACTTAATTTGCATTTGATTGTTATTTTAGCTTTTTCAATTTGAAAATGTAAATAAGTATCCATGACAAGCTTGAGTCACCTGGAAGCAATAGCTGTCATCATTCATTTCAAATACTGTCCTGTCCAATACAAAATATATCTAAATGATGCAGTATTTCCCATATCAAACAACAGAATTTGTACAAACTTCAGTGTTTCCGTGACCTCAATGCAGAGGTAAAAAGATTACCTTTGCAATATGAAAAACCAAAAGAGCAAAGTCCTGGCAGAAAGTGCTGATTTTAAAACCCAGTATCTGTCATGAAGGACATGAGGACAGGAGCTTCTGTCCACGCTGTCCTCTCTGTAATGAGAGCATTAGCTGATAGTAACAGTTCAGCATGTCATGATGACAGAGAGTAGCACTTGGATCTCGCACAGCCTGAGCTTTACAGTCAACCTCCACTCAGAAACAAATCAGCAGTCACTGGGGATCAGTGTTGCACAGTCACAAAATACTACCTACATGGGCAACTGCATTTTGTTGACAGTCCCCTTTCCATTTCAGCCTATAGACTCACAGAGTATACTACAACAGCTTTACCTCAAACTCACAGAGATATAGATCATTGTGGCAAAGGGTACCTTGAAGTAAAATGGTTATGCTCTCCTTGTCAGTCATAGCTTTTATTAGCTGTGTTTCAGACAAATGCACATGCTGTAGTGATACACATTGGATATGCCTGCATGGGGATCCCTAGGCTAGCTCTGAATGAATTAGGTTCAGAACTGGAAGCTGCAGTGCCTGGACTAATCATCGTCCTCTCCAGGGCTACTCACAACCATATTCATTGGGCAGTCAACACAACTCTGATGCATGTATATTGTTTCCATGAGCCAAGCTCTCAGCTACACTGAAGTGCAGATGAAGTAGTTCACTTAGAGCTAGCTTTATTGCTGGTAAAGTGTTATGTTGGATGGAGAAAGAGAGAAATTTATTACGAAAAATGGCCAATAATGTTGGCCTAACCCATCTCAACCAAATAATCAACCCATCAAGCCAAATAATGACTTTTAGATTGTGTGAACCACAGTGGTGAAACCTTCCATAAAGCTAGAAAAGCTTTCAAACAATAATGATCAATTTACTGTGCTAGATTTTAGACCATGTGTTAATAACAAAGAGCCTCACTTACAACATATAAGAGATGGGCTTGTTTTCCTGGCCTGTCCCAAGATATTGACGAAACCAAAAGCACATAATTACTGTACCTTTGCATAAGGTGTAAGGGTATACTAGTTGTTTAAGCAAGAACAAGAAGAAAGAATCATTGTTTCTGTAGGTGTGGGAGATTTTTTTGTGAGTCTCCTGGTTCATATATGACCTTTAGAAAGCAAATACACACCTTCAACTGTGAAAGTCTGAATTATTTCAGTTAAAGGAGTCTTATGCATTTAAGCATATGACATGCATTCATCCATGTATTTATCAGTCTGTCTGTTTGTATGTCTATGTATACTTTGGCTGTGCAGAATCTTAAAATCAAATAAAGCTGAATCTCTTATATGAAAGAGACATCACGCTCCCAAAGTATCAGTCACTACCCCAATATCACACTAAGATCAAAGAGCTTCATCTACTTGTCAGAATAGCCATAACACACCCTTCACATTAAGCAGAATAATCTACTGTCAGTTAAAATTAATTACTACATCATGTTCTTTCACTGCCATGAATACAATCACTGGGGAAAAGCATTCCATGGCAGCTCAATAGCTTGCAATGGTTTCTTGATGTTTCCCTTTCAGGCATAAGAAACACAGACCTTTGGTTTTGCATGAATCTTTCAGAGTTTGGAATGTAAGGGAATTCAGCCTGGTCAACAGGTCCCATTTTGCTTTTTTTATTATTATACTCACCAGGTCTGCTCAACAAGAAGTGGGTATCGTTTGCATTCATGAGAAATACATGAAAAATAGCCTGACATTCTTTTACATATACACAGGGTAGTTTGATTTTTCTATTGGTAATGCCACTTTTCTTTCAGTTGTACTTTTTATATCATAAAGATAAGTTGACATAATGTTTCATCTTCCATATTTTCTCCTTTGACTGCAAGTACAGACTATGGATAGTGTTTTTAATAAAATGGTACTATTCTATATGTAAAATTTATGACTTTTTCATACTTTAGGATGCTTAAGAATTGGACTATTCATTTTAAAAATGTTATTTTTCTTATGCTAAAAATTTTAAACAAATACAATAAATAAATAATGTCCAACTCTTCAGCTACTTTAATTTGAAACATAAATTTAAACAGCACAATCTTTTCCCATCTTTTAAAATGGAGCAGAGGCTGATGCTTTATTTTCCTCTTTCTAAACACATTAATGGAGAAATACAGATGCAGATAAATAATAAATGGTTGCTGCTGCTAAATAATAAACTAAGCAAGGAATTCCATTACAGAATTTCTGCCCCTCATAAATCAGAATTTGAGTTTTGTACTGCAAACATGTATGACTACAAGAGACCTAAGTGCAGCTGGGAAGACAACCCAAATTTTGCACATTATAGAGTGTTTTAAGGCTGAATCCTATAGACTATAGTAAAACATTAACATCTGGGCTTGAATGTCATAGTGAGTGCCATGCTAGCACACTATCTGATACCTCCTATGATTAGTTTTATAGTGTTTTGAGGAGAAAAAGCTGCTGTTCCACTACAAAAAAAAGCTTCAGAGACACTGGATGGAATTATTCCAGTTCTAACTAACCTGACTAAATACTAATTTAGGTGGAGGGAGTTGTATTTAATCATTCAGGTTTGCAAATTATGGCTATGCATGAGATCCAGAGAGCCCATTTGGGTGTTTAGAAGAGTGAGTCATGTATTTTCAGAAAGTCTGTTCAGAAAGACAGATATCTCCATCTGTAGCCAGCCAATCTTTCAGCATCTATATTATTCATCACCTCCATTTGAATTCCAGACATTCCCTATGCACAAGTTTTCAAAGACAGTAACAGTGTGGATATGATATATTAATATAGTAATACCTAAACTCTAACTGCCTGCCTAAATAATCCTACTCATAGGGCATTTATCAAGCCCTCCTAAAACACATCAAAAGCAATAAACCCAGCAGTAAGCACTGCCATACTTGCTAGTGTTCTAGTCATGACAGTAATTTTTCAGAGTAGGGGAGATCTGTATTCCACCCTGTGTTTCACATTACATGGATCCTGGTAACCAGAAACAGCCATGGGCCCTAGAACAGTGCAGTAGGAACCTTCTCCTGCTGCCTCCATGACAGAATGACATAGTTTCTTGTTTGTTCTTCTAATAGCCCCGGCAGGATCAATGTGGTGTTGTATCCCAGGTATTCTCCAAGCAATTGGTTAGGTAGTTCTGGGATCTGGAAGGTATACATATGGTAGGACTGCTGTGAAATTTTCTGGCTAAATGCTCTAACCACTGATACTTTAGCTCCCTCAAAAGGGTATGAGTCTCTATAGCTTAAACAGGTCTATTCAGCTAGCAGTAAAAAATAGGTTTTCTAGTCCAAGGCACAAGACAGTTGTAAGATGGGGATAAATAACAACCCTAGTTTTCTGTATTCTTCATGTTCCCTGGTGAGACTAACATTTTCTAGCTTTGTCACAAAGACCGTGGAGGAGACATGTGGCTAGTTCCATTTGGAACACTGGGTTGCTGCAGCATGGAACACACATGGATGATGCCTCCTGCACCATTCTCCTGGACCAGCTGCCCACACAGGAGGCTCCCAAGAACACTCTCTCATGTGTTGCCTATGTTTTCTCATATAGATGTCATTACAACAAGCAATGGAGGAATGACAGGTTGATTTTTTTGCATTGTGTGGTCATAATTTTAAATAATTAGCAGGGCATTTACAGCCCATATGCTAAACTTTTTATCTCATTGTGAACCTAAAGAAAAAGTAGAATAAACATTTTCTTTTTAATAATATTCCATCACTGTAGTAGATCAAATGATCTGTTTATTCAGACTAATATTTGAACTCTATCCCTGATGCAAACTTTTGAAAAAATACATATGTGTATATATGTGCATGTGTTTGGGGAGGGATGAGTGTGAGTTAGTGAAAATTTACTGTGTAAACACATTACCTTTGTCCAACTGTGTTTAATACTCTGCACTGAGATCTGAGGCTTGTCATCAATTTTATGGGATTGCAAATCCAGTTGAAGAAGGCAACGGTGTAAAGTAGTAGAATAACATAAACCATTTGATTTTCTGTGATTTTTTTTAATTTAACTTATCACTATATAACACTGTGTAAAATCAATAAAACCCATATTAATGGAGGAAAATCTGGGTAGCAAATAGACTTTCCAAAGTAATTGGAAGTGGGAAATCATGTTTCTTGTAGACTCCCATTTAGACCTAAAGGTATTTGGTATCTTAAGCAATGATGAGTAATAAAACTACTGCTAAAAAAATCTGATGATGACAAAAAATCATTGACTAGACCATAATAATAAGTCACTTATATGGGTCTAAGATGATAAATGTGTATTTACATATTAGGAAGTAAAATCATTATGGCAATTGTGTTTTATGCAGCCATTTCTCTAAAAATTGGCTTTGCTGAAGAGAGGACACATAGAACAAACCCTCTCAGCTTGATATGCTGACAACGAAGGCTAGCACAGTCAAAATACAACTAAATTCAGGCTATCTGAACAGGAGCTTGGATCTGGAATAAATCCAGAGAAGAGCACTAACAAGTACTAAAAATGAGCCTGTGAATTATTCTATTCAGCTTTGACAGTCACATTTCAAAAAGAGTGTTGAAAAATGGAATGACCTTCAGCAAAGAACAAGACAGGTTTTAAGTTCCTCTCTCCTTCAAGGCAATGAATCTGCTCTCGCACTTGTACCTGCACAAGCTTGCCATGTTAAGGGATGTACTACCCACAAACATTACTCTAGTCATAAAATGAGCCAGGTACTTTTGAAATCTAGCTCTGATATTTTATTCTATGATATCCTGTGGTTATGAATTCCACACACCAAGAATAGATACGTCCATAAATAACCTTAATAACCACTGTTGAAAAGTAGGTGTTTAGGGAGTTTTCAAAACACAGTTTTTTTACCTGAGATATGGTAGGAACTCTATTGTGTACAGGGAATTCTGGTAAACTTTAGAACTTGCAACAGAAAGTATTACAAACTGTAATAGTCACAGTGAATATACCCAGCTTATTCTAAAATGTAATGAGCTAAAGTATCTGTCTTCTGTATGAAAAGGGTATTAGATATATTTTTATGTGGTATCTGATAACAGCAACACAGTTACCAATTTGTAATATGTTATAATGTTAATATGGGTGTGCCCACACAATTATAAATTATATAAGAAGTTACTGTGCACAAAAATTAGACAGTTTTCAAGATGTAATAATTTGCCCTCAATAAAAAAAAATCTATAATGTGCTGATAAAAGCAAACACTGAGAGCATAGAAATTTTATCTGAATGAAAATACTTGTCTAGTTGAAGAAAACTCTGACAGCTCTTCTCATGTAACTTTAAGTAATAAAAAGGAATTTTGCAAAAAAAACTCAACAGTAAAGGCTGTAAAAGTAAAAGAGAACATGATGAAGGAATAAAATTCAGCCATAATATAACTTCTTTAGGCCAATACTTCTGTTAATTTACAGGGTAGATACTGTACAATTTTTAACTGCTTAATACATTCAGTGTGTCCATACCATTAAAATGGTAATTTCTAGAAGGTTCAAATATAGAAAAACATGGGGGGGAAAAAAGTAACACTTCTGCCTCAGGGAAGACAAAATTCACTATAAACTACCAGATACAGAGCACATGTGAAATAAAAACAAAAATTTAAAAGATTCAAATTTTATTTCACACAAATAGCAAAATTCATTCCTTCTGCACCTTCAGGACCTTGAAAGAAGAGAAGAGAAAAAACAGCTCTGTAAATTTTGGTAATCTGCTTCATATTGGGTTCACTCAGTCATCAGAAAGCCTTCAGATAATCTTTCTTAAAACTAATTCAGCAATGCAAATACTTTGTTGCAGAGCAGCCCTTGCTCTGCCAGTTGTGTCACACTGAGCAGCAGTGTCAGTCCTTGCATGTCATCTGCCCAAGCCTCCAGCTGCCCACACAACCCTGAATCTACAGTCTCCTAGGCTGATCAGTTAAATGGTAGCAACACTGATAACAATGTTCTGAAACTAGTGGTCCTGGCACTGGACCTTTCTGATACAGGCATAAGCATACATATTCTTCAGCCAATAAAATTAAACAGAAAGGCAGTTTTGAGGTGTTTTCAGAATTTAGTTACATGGAACTTTGTAAATAGCATGTCTTCACTGTTTTTATTGCAAAATCCTTGTCACCAGCTCTCTTGAAGACCAATCTAATTTAAGATTAATGGACTTGATAGTCTAGGACAGGCAAACTACAGACATTTCATTTCTTTTTCTCAGTGTCTTGAATAGCAGTTCCCAATGTTGCTAAGAAAGACATCTTTGGGGAATGAATAAGTAGAAAAGGTCGATGTGAAGAGGATAGCTGAATATATAGAGCTGTTACTAACAAGTAGGTTACAAAACTATTGTTTGAAGTATTTTCATTTCATTCCAAAATGAGAGAAAACTCAGAAAACACCAAGGCATTGTGATCTTTTCAACATTTTTCATGGAGGAAATTACAGCAGTAGGCTGTGAGTTAAATGTGCATATTTTTGGAATTGCACTTACTTTCATTTGTGTTGGTTTTTTTCCTTTCTATCTCAGGAAGCATTTAAAAGACCAAAGGTGCTCAAGCTTAATACTGGAATACCTGTTTGTCATAGAAATGCTGACAGATCTCTACCAATTGCAGAGAAGAAGACACAACTTTGTGAGTATAAAACTTAGCCATGAGCACAAACCCTTCACCAGCAGTCTCACTGTTCTTAGCATTTTTTCAATCACACAGCTATGACCAATTAGAACAAGCTGTCCCATATTCCCATCTCCTGTGGTTTGCAGCACTTCAGCATGTGATTCTGCCCTTATAGGTGGGATGTACTGTCCTCTTACGGATCATGGTGTTTAAATCTCAAAAATCTTAGAATAGAATAGACTAGAGTAGAATAGAATATTTCAATTGGAAGGGACCTATAAAAATTATCTAGTCCAACTGCCAATGGCTAATACATTTACTAAATTTGAATATGCTTAGAGAATGTGTAAAGCATAATTAAACAATATAACTACAAAATATAGTAATAAAATATGTACACTCATTCAGAAATATACTTTTTAATGTATATATATTTCCATGAAGGAGAATTCACAGGTTCTGGTCCTTTGCAAATAGCATTAATACTCTCAGAGGAGACTTACTTTTTTGCCTAAAAGTCGATCAAGCCATCTAAGCAGCCTGATCTTGACTACTGTGAAGACTAAGCATCTCTGTGCCTCCACAGTACTTCAAAACAAAACATAGAAATTTCAATTTCTGGAGTATACAATCCATGGTATGACCTTTGGAAAATACTAGAATATAGATCTGAAATTACTCAAAAGTCGACACTAACCCCTGCTGTCTACTCTTACCTACCCAACATCTGAAGTAAGTTTACCACTAATTTCAGATTCTTCAGGGCATATGTAAGTGAATCACTCTATACCTGTTGTGGCAGAGTTCACCGCTGCTCCCACTTAATCTATAATAAGATTATAAGTGGTGGCTGTGATGCAGTGAGATGCATCCAGTTTACTCTGGACTTTGGGGAGAGATGACAACAAGGTGGCCAAGAACTCTATGGAACAATGATGCTGATGTCTTGCTGGCAAGCAAATAACACTATAAGTCAATTAGGTTTGAAATCTTAGTTAAGTGCTATAAAGGCTTGATCATGTGTATATGATCCTTTAGACATAAACCACTGACCAAGTCTGGGACTAGGAGTGGATCCAGAAGCACCTAAACTCCTCTCTGATGTTGGTTTAGGACATCAAGGGGTCCTTTCTGAACCTCGTGACTCAACAAGAGGGTCTCCTTGACAGTTTTGTCTAATCCTGTCCTTTATGCAGTAAATGATCAAGTGTACCTTGCCATCAAATCTTGTCAAACCACTGCCGTGTTTACCATCAAATTTTGTTCTATCAATAAAACATACTGTTGCTTCTCTCTTACAAGTCAAGTGCATGGCTCCATCCATGTATTAAATCCAATGACACTTGTATTAAAGGGGAAAGTTCTGATGCACAGTCTATTATCAGCAAAAGGTGAGAAAACACGATGTCTAATAGACAAAATACTTTACAAAATCTTTTTGTACTGCTGAATACTGTCATGTGCTGCTTTCTTCTGCTTGTGTCACACTTAGGAATGATATTGGCTTTTACCTCAAACTTAGTAACTTCTGTTTTTAGGATTTATTATACTAATTCACATCAATTAAAGCCTCAATGAGCTAATAGTTGATTAGTTATTGGTATTAGTCCTTCTTTTTTATTCTGGAATGATTTACTGTATTCAAAAGGGAAGCAGGTTGTTTCATTGAAATGATTGCATTTAATATCTTGCACCAAATGTCTGGGAGAATAATGAATTACAACTAAGCATAGGCATCTTCATTTTGTCTATGATAATTCAAAAGTCACCAAGATGTTATTGGGTTGAAATTGAGTGCTATGGAGTTTTTCTTTTATGCATTCCTACAATTCACCTGTGGGAACAGATAGGAAGATGGAAAGTAAAATTAATAATGAAAAATGCCGTGAAATTGGAGCAGAGACTAGGCAGAATAAAAATAATCAGAGAGAAGAGAGAATGGGGAAAAACAGCAGTAGATATGCCAACTTAAAGCCTGTAAGCAGTAAAGAATAGTGATGTCCAACAACTGAGTTATACCAAAGACTTTCTAGAATGGGTAGCTCATTGCAGTTCATGATGTTTGCCACATCCTAGTAACAACTACTACACTTAAAAGTAAAACTGGCACAGTATTAAACTTTTGAAAGTTAGGGTTCTGGTCTTGTGACAAAGATGAGTGCCTAGCTTTGATCAAAACATTTGTTTTTTCTTTCTCTTGATTCATCATTTACGAATAAGAGTTAAAACATTTCTCCTACGTAGAAAGGTTAATGAGGTCAAATCCACCAATAAGTGATTCAGGCACCACTTAAGCCCTCTTACCAAGCACATACCTCTTCCTAGCACATTCACGGTGCATATGACTTTTCACATCACATACAGTCCAGTGATAAAGTGCATTGGATGCATATGGAGTTTTCTTGAATCTGCAGTCAGGACATGAAGTTAAATTAATGCCAGAGCATGCCAGAAAAAAGGCACTTGCTTGTGACCAGCACTTGTGTAGGTCTAAAGAAATATACTACATCAAATAAACAATACCAATGTGATGTAAGACCAGCCAGTGGTGAAGGCCAGCCTGGCTGAACAGGGAGGTTTCACTGGAACTATGAGAAAAAAGAGACTTTACCGCCTTTGGAAGGAGGGGCAGGCAACTCGGGAGTGCAAGGATGTCATTAAGTCATACAGTGAGAAAATCAGAAAGACAAAAGACCAGCTAGAACTTGAACTGGCCACTGTTGTATAAGATAACAAAAATGTTTTTACAAATACATTAATAACAAAATGAGAGCCAGGAAGAACCTCCATCCTTTATTGGATACAAGGGGAATATTGCCACCAAGAAGAAGGAAAAGGCTGAGGTACTTAAAGCCTTCTTTGCCTCAGTTTTTAACAGTAAGACCAGTTGCTCTCAGAGTACCAGCCCCTGAGCTGGTAGACAGGGACAGGGAGTAGAATAATCCCCCATTAATCAGGAGAGAGTAGTCAGTGACCTGCTCTGCCACTTAAGACACTCAAGTCTATAGGACTAAATGTGATCCACTAAAGTGTACTGAGAGAGCTGTTGGGAGAGCTCTCCAGCCCACTCTCCATCACTTATCAGCAGTCCTGGCTAACTGGGGGGGGTCCCACTTTGTCAGGCTTGAGGGAATGCCCTTTGCCCCTCCCCCCCTCCCACTCCTGGGGCTGGCTCACAGCCCCTTGAAGCAGCAGAGACACACAAGCAGCTGATGAGGTGCGCAGGAACAGAAAGAGGTTTAATCAAACAACCCGGGGTTATAAGCCCCTGGGGAGGGCCCAGGGAGCAGGGCTGTGATTGGGTAAGGGTTTGGGTGGAGGGGAGTGGTCAGGGG
>JAWWEU010000111.1:93358891-93375005 GCA_035583155.1 Acropternis orthonyx | reverse complement strand
GGAGGGGAGTGGTCAGGGGCCCCAGGTAGCCAATGAGAGAGGGGGAGGATCCATATCCGATGGCATACAGGGATGGGGGGAGGGATGGGGAGGGACAGGTGAGGTGACCAATAGGGTAAAGACAGGGGCGGAGCTGGTTATAGGGGCAGGGCAACCTGGCAGTGTCCCAGCAAAGCATGAGGTCACTGCCCTGGGGGCCGGATTCAGAGAACCCAAGGGAGGGGTGTTGCTACAGTGAACATGAGAGGCAGTCTCTCTGCTTCTTTTGGTCCTTGACAAGTTTTCTGCAGCAGTGATTCCAGTTCTAGAGGTTTTTTCATCCTTCATAGCTGAGTCCATTTCCCATACCACTTGACTGGAGGTTAGCCAGTGTGACGTCCATCTACAGGAAGGGCCAGAAGAAGGATCAAGGGAACTCAGAGCTGTCATCCTGACCTCAGTTCTGGAGAAGGTTATAGAATAGGCTATCCTGAGTGCAATCACATGGCACATGTAGGGCAGCCAGCAGATCAGGCCCAACCAGCATGGGTTTATGGAATATGGATCCTATTGATCAACCTGATCTCCATTTATGACCAGGTGACCTATCTAGTAGATGAGGGAAAGGCTGTGGATATTGCCTACCTTGACTTCAGTAAAACCTTCTCATGGAGAAGCTGGCAGCCCATGTCTTAGAGGGGTGTACTGTTCTCTTGAGTTAAAATCTGGCTAGATGGGTGAGACCGGAAAGTGGCAGTAAATGGAGTTAAATCCAATTGGTGGCCAGTCACAAGTGGTGTTCATTGGGATTCAGTGTTGGGGCCACTGCTGTTTGATATCTTTATTGAGGATCTGGATGAGGAGATTGCGTACACCCTCAGTCAGTCTGCAGACAACACTAGGTTGGGTGAGAGTGTTGATCTGTTGGAGAATAGGAAGGCTCTGCAGAGGGATCTGGAGAGCTGAATAGATGTGCTGAAACCAATTGTCAGGTTCAACAAGGCAAAGTACCAGATCCTACACTACAACCCCATGCAATGGCAGAGGTTTGGGGAAAGATGGCTGGAAAATGACCTAGTGGAAAAGGACCTGGGGGTGCTGATCAACAGCCAGACTGAATATGAGCCAGCAGTGTGCACAGGTGACCAAGAAGGCATCCTAGCTTGTATCAGAACTAGTCTGGCCAGCAGGATTAGGTCAGTGATTGTTCTCTCTATACTTGGCACTGGTGAGGCTGCACCTGGAGTACTGTGTCCAGTTCTGGGCCCCTCACTACAAGAAAGACATTGAGGTGCTGGAGCATGTCCAGAGAAGGGCAACAAAGCTGGTGAAGGATCTGGAGCAGAAGTCTTATGAGAAGTGACTGAGGGAGCTGGGATTGTTTAGCCTGGAGAAAAGGCTGCTCAGGAAACATCTTATTACTCTCTGCAATGACCTGAAAGGAGCTTATTGTGGGGTGAGGATCAGTCTCTTCTCCCAGACAACTAGCGATAGAACAGAACAAGGGAAAATGGCCTCAAGTTGCAGCAGGGGAGGTTTAGTTTGGATATTAGGAAAATATTTATTCACTGAAAGCGTGGTCAGGCATTGGAACAGACTCCCCAGAAAAGTGATGGAGTCGTCATCCTTGGAGGTATTCAAAAAATGAGTAGACTTGTGCAAGACCCCAGATCAAAGCCACATGTTTGCCCAAGCATTTTATTACATTTTAAACTCCAAGAGTTCCCACCAAACTTTTGCAAAGCCTTTGGTTCTTAATACTTCAAGATCACATAAAGAGACAACATTGCATTTTTTTCCCAGGAGATTTGTCTTAATTTAGTGAGAAAAGAGACATTTTGGCAAAATTTTCAGAGGAGTAACATACAACGAAGGAAAAGAAACATTCCGTAAAGCACCCAGCACACACCAACTCACACAGCTTAGTAAAATACAAATTATTGGTTTTATGTTACCCAAGTAATTAAGAAAGAAAAGAGATTAAGAGAAGAAACAGGCTAAAAGAGAGAGAAGATGAGAGAAAGATCAAAGATATTAGAATGAGACAATAAACAGCTACCACTGAAGCGTCCTATGGAAGTCCAGGCTTCACATGGCTATGGCAGATCCCAAGAGAAAAGGCAAAGTGGAGTCCATGTGCTCATGTATTTAGGTGGTTTGCCTACCATGGCCACCCCTCCCATGGCTCACTGACCACTCAGTGGCTTCCAGGCCAGAGTGAGGGGTGATGCAGCCAATCAGAGGCTCCAGGGGCCATGATGTGGGCAGGCCACCAGGCAGGCCCTTTCATTGACAGCTCTGTATTGCTTCTTCCCTGCGCTCTGCCATGCAGCTGTAGGCCATGTGAGTTCCAAAGCTGGAGGCCTGGCCCCTCCCCCTACATGTACACACACCTGAGTTGGTTCCAGTTAAATAATCCTGTGAGATTCAAATCCAGTGAGATTCAAATCCATGTCTCAAAACATGGTTTATTGGGCACAGTGGTACTCAGTTGAAGGTTTGACTAGTTGATATTGAAGATTTTTTCCAACCTTAACAGTTCTATGATTCTATGATGTACCTGATCTACACCCTCCATCACTACCCACTGAAGTAGAAGGTTTTTTAAAATTATGTTGCTTTATCCAGGAAACCATCTTACAATTAAACTAAGCTTAACACCTGCTGTCTTCTGTTACCAGTCACACCGGCAGTGCAGATCACCCTACACATTGCAGACACCCTCTTGGGACAGAACAACAGCCTCTGGAGACATCCTTTCCCATCAACTGTAGAAAGAGTTCTCAGGACATTGCAGGATTAAAGCTTAGTGTGTTCTCTTTAAAATGGTTGGTATATTTGAATTTAGTAGAGATTTAACACAGAAAAAAAAATGACAATGACAAAATCTCTAGTGATGTGTGTTGACAATTTTGCAGTTCCTTTCATAACAAAGTAACTGTGATCAGCAAAAAAATGAAGAACATTTGAACAATGAAGCATACCGATCAGTTTGGGAGGTTTTGTTACTGTTTTTGTTCAAGTGCCTTGGTCTAAATCTTGATTCCCCTTGAGACTAACAGCAACATTCCAGCTATCTTCAAGACTACTGGGATTTGATCCACTGAGACATGTTGTGCCCCAGATTGTATACCACCTACTGACATTAAAGAAAACTGCACTCACAAGCTGAAGTTACGGTGTGGCTGCACACTGTTTTCTGGTATTATTAGATATACAAAGCAATAGACAAAATCACCTAGAAAACTTCATTTTAGAGGGCTCCACAAAAGCCTCCTATTGTTTACTATTTAAAATAACATTCTCGTATTAGGAGTTGATTTGCATTTGATAGCAGAACTCTGTCTAAACCTGAATGCTGCTGGATCTTTGTTTCCTTCACAAATAATAGTGATGTTGTTAATTTCATATATTATTGCTATAGTGTTGACCATTTTGGGAGATCTTTGAAATGTCTGTTTCTATGTTTTACAAACAGTGTCTTTTGGGAGATACAATATGTTCTCTCTAAGGCCCTGGAAAATGAAACAAAACATTTATAATAGATGGGTACTTTCAGTTCTCCAAATCAGCAGTCATCCCTTTGATAAGAAAATGATGACTGATTAATGTGTTTGGCTAGGTTAACACAAATTATTGATATGCAACTATGAATAAGATAGTTGTGTATCAATGATATAAAAACATCTCCACATATTAATTTAAAAGCCTTAGGACACTTTGATTTTTTTATTTCAGACACAGGAATTCTTATTATTGTTGGAAACCAATATTTTTATTATTATTTTGTGTACCATTACTACATGATACACGTGTAATGTTCTTATGATTTTGTTGTTTTCTATTGTGGTTAATTATGCATTTCATCCATGACTTCGAAAAAGCTAAGTGCACATTTAACTTCAAGCAAGTGAGTAGTTTCACAAGCTTCCCAAGACCAATGTTTATAATTGGGCCAGGAATACCACACGGATTTTGTTTACATTTCCCTCCAAATCCAAGGTTTATCCTTCATAACAATAAGTACAACCTTCTGAATGTTACACAAGATTACGGGCATTTCACAAACACCCTAAATAACAATGTGAAGTAAAATACAGAGACCTATAAGAGCCATAGAAGTGATCCTGCAGACTTAAGAATACTGCCTAAGGAGCAAAATTCATCTACAGCAATCTAAAAAAAGCCAGTGCAAGATGAAAAGCAAATTATATCTGGATGAAAACAGTTACTTGGATAAGAAATTCTGCAAGCATGTTAAACAACAACAAAGGATTCAAAGGAACCTATTTATAAAATAGGACGATTGCATTATGACAAAGATTTTGCTGACTGGAAAAGCATGGAACATGCTTTGATGATTCCGAAATTGCTATTTCTTTGCCACTTTACCCATGCTATTCTGATCCATATAAAAGGTAATTCAGTAAAAAAAGAGCCAAATCGAAGATGATGATCTGAATGAGGACTGCAGAAATAATATTGATGACTAGAAATAATGGACAAAAAGATCAAGGGAAACCTTACACTGTGATAGGTCAGAAGAATTATTGACCATCCTTAATCATACCCCAATTAACTTCAAAATGGTGTCTGAAGGAGCCAAGCAATGTCAACCACAGCAATTCCAGCTCAATGGACTTGGTGGAAATCAACAGATAGGATTCTGTTTGTAGTTGTGATAAAAGTAGGTTTCCTGGAGGCAAATTAAAGTAACTTCACCTTCCAATACCTTCAGAACTGTAGCATGCTACTAACAATTTACTAGCACACAAAATCTGTTGCGCATCTGTTCCATGTATAATTCCAAACTATTGCTTCAATTAGTCTATAAACTCTGCATACTAGTAAGCTTTAATTGTAAGTTTAACATTTGCTAATAACTTATTTGTAGTCTTTACGCATACTTCATGAAAAAATCCTGAAAAGGCAAGTTCTGAGGAGCAATTAGATATTTTTCTTACATTTCCCCCAGTGATGCAGGCCAGGATGTACAATAGCACCTGCATCATCAATAGGCACTGTCTAATCTTATAAGTCTGCAGTTTTCTCCAACACAAAGTGAATTCTTTGCAGGGGGCTCACATGAACATTTGAATTTTAAAGGTGTGAGTTTAGAAAGCTGAAAGAAGATACAGTATGGTATTTTGACATTCACATTTGCTTGTCAGGACAGTCGATGTGTGTTGTTGCTTACTTCATTTTGTCCTGATAACATGCTTTCATGCTGACATGTACTTCTAAGAGCTGATGTGAGGCTGTTGGAGAAAGTAGGAGCGTAGCTCCATTTCACCATTGAATGGCCTTGCTGCACAGATAGAAAGATGTGATCCTCTTGATTACAGGTGCACCACCTACAAGAGTTGTTCCTACAAAACCACTGAAGAGTCCTTTGACCTGAGCAATCATCTGACCTCAGAGAACAGAATAGAATGCACCCAGCAAAGGAACATTGCTTACTCATGCTACATATCTACCTCTTTTCCTCTATGCCTCACTTCCTGAGCAATGTAGAATAAGCATTGTTATGAGTTTCCTTTTTCTGGGTTCTTCCCAGGGACTGGGGTACTTGGGATTACCTGCTGCTGACCTGGAGTGAGTTCAGGCTTCACCAGCAAACTTTACATAGATGGTGATGACACTCCATCATTAACCTTTTCAAAATAGCCTTACTGTTGCTGGCACAGTTTTGTGTTCATTAAATCAGATGTCTTAAAAATCATATGCAGGCTTCCTAACAGTATGTAAATAATTAGCATACAAATAAAAATATAAGAATTAGAGAGGAATCTAGTAGGATATGGAAAGAAGTACAAGGAAGAAAGGGAGAAGAACACAAAGATGCAATAGGAAATTAAAAAGAAAAAAATTAGAAAGTCAAGAAAGGAATATGACTCACTCAAAAATGACTAGAGACTTTGAGAATGCTCGATTTGGGCTGTTCAAACTTTAGATGTCCAAATGACCTTGACTTCATGGGGAAGTGTTTACTCATTCTTGAAAATTGTTTGTAAATTTCCTCTGATTAAATAAACAATATAAGGCAGGCAAAATCTCTTCTAACTTTTGAGCTACTGAACCCTAAGGTCTTCTCTAAAAGAAGGATCAGCCACATAAAATAAATGTTAAGGAAACAGAAAATTATTAGGGATTAAAATATAAAAGAAGATAGAGCATAAATTGATAGTGAAACAGGTGTTTTAAAATCATCTATTTGTTTAGATAAACACAGATGGGAAATAAGACCAGTAAACCATTTTCAATAACTGGGAAATTATGTTTTCCTTTTAATATAATTTGCCCTTAGCATTTACAGAGCATCCACCAGTCTGTACCATTCTTAACTACAAGCAAACTAAGTGTTAATCTACCATCTCTAATCAGGGATCACAGACTACATGCAGATCCTTCTTTTTGAATATATATGGAGTATTAGTTACTTGTAAACAGCAAGTGAATATTTATATTTGTCATCTTTTTCATCTCACTGGCTTTGATATTTTGTTTTCCAAGATGGCCAACACACATAAGGTGAGCCCAGATGTATTTTCTCTGTGAAGCAGATTGTCAAGCCCTATTTTTCTAGTAAGCAATCCTGTCCTTTGGCAGCCAATAAGAGCACTTGCTCCTGTGTCTAAATGCTCCTGTTAGTAGCCAAAGTCAATATTTAGGACACATATTGGTGATTGGCTTATTTGCAGTCCTTTCTTAGGCCTTCCAATCAGCTTTAGAGACACAAGAGCAGTGCAACTCAAAAAATCAAATGAATGTAGGAAAAATGGGCTTGTTCTTATAAAATTTGCTAGCTGCCTCTTCAGATAAGGAAATGCACAGCAAAATGTGTGTGCTGGCCAACCTCCAAATCACACCATGAATCCCTGGACTAGATCCCAGAATTTGAATTTGAGCAGGGGTTGCCTGGAAAGGACATGTTGCTGGCCTTCCATGAGAAGAAACTATTCTGTTTTGGGCAAGGGGAGATAATGTTCAACCTGAGGAAATGTGCAGGTGGGGCTCTGAAAGGCATTTACAGCTTACACTAGTGAAACATCAATAGATCTTCCTCATCTGTCAGTTTCAGCTTTCCCTACGGTATCGCAAAATACATATACAAGGCAACGTGCCTTTCTTGCACAAATCTAGCAAGCTTCAACATGGTAAGGATGAATGTTGGCATATCCTCACTGCATTTAAGGCATCATCTGCAAACAAAGCTTCAACATGACAGTATGCTGGTGCCTGTCAATCTGAGAAAGCCACCAATACTTTTAAACCACATTAAGGCTCCATTCATTTCTTAAGCAGCCAAATGAACTGAAATGAGATAAAACTTAAGTATTCATGGATTAAAAAATATTATCTGCATTTGGTGCTCTGTAACTGTAATAGAGTAGTTAGGGGAAGAACAAAGCTTCTTAGCAGCTGTTATAGGAACAGAACATCCAATTAAAATTCCAGCTGCAGAGGGAGAGATATGTTCAGTCTGGGGTAATAACAATAATCAGGCACAGACAACTTTACAGGAAACCTATTGCTTTTTGGTCCCAAATAAGCTGATCTTCTTAAAGGTCAACTGCAGTCAGTATGACTGAGCAATCAGCACTCATTTGAAATTATAGTCCCCATCTTCTCCTATGTCACTACCTAGCCTAGAGAAAGTGCCTGTGCTGATAACTATGTGCCAAATGCCACAGTGTTCCCACATTAGGACTGCTTGCAATGTTTTTGAATATCTCTGTCCAAAAACAAAAACAAAAATAAAACAAAACAAAACAAAACAAAAAAAACAAACAACAAAAAAAGGATGACTATACTGCTTAAGAGAATGTTCTACTTTCAGTTCAGAAATAAAACAGTTCCATTTGGGTAGAGATGTGAACCTTCTCAGCTCCATCACTGATGTTATCTTTCAGCCATAGGAACTAATCTCCTCATTCTCACAGTTACCCAACTTCTCAATACCTCCTTCCCTCTCTATTGCAACAGCTGACATAGCCATCAGACTCACCTAAACTCTTCCCTGACTAGAATACAGGACAGGGGAAGCAGTAACTTTTCCTTTTCCCATCTCCCAGAAAACTCTATTTTCCTCATAAAGAAATGAATGTGATTTAGCAAGATATTTCTCACCATGGCCCACACCAGCAAGGTCACAGACCTGGATTTTCAGGGAAGACAAACTGCAAGAGAGGATTAGCATTCAGTGCTTCATCTTGATAATATTTCAGTCATGGAACCTCCATGAAAAAATTTGCAATACACCTCACAATTCTCATCTCAAACCGTCATACCAACATTTGGAATGCAAAAAAAAACAGTGTCAGAAAATTACATGGGACAGTTTATTGTCTTGTCAGGATTAAAGGTGTGTATTATAGAGCACCTCCTCCCTTTTCTAACACCAGTCAACAGTATTAAATTAGTTCTTTCTGTTATACTAGTATTTAAATTGGGAACACACTTTGGCCTACTTTGTTTAATATCTTTAAAACCTGAGACTGACCACTGTTGATGAAACCTATTATAGAATCACACAACAGATACAACAAGCAAGTATTTCTCACCTGTAGGAATGCATGAAATATTTCAGACTCTGAGAATAATGTCACACTAGTCATCTAGTTAACTGTCAGAGATGTTGTGGTAAATTTACACTGCTGATAATTCCAGACTCAAGGGATGATTTTGCTTTCAGGGGTCTGTACTTTTGCCTACAGTACATAAAGTACATAAAGTCCTGTCAGTCCTTTCCTCAAGAGACCATACCATCATCATTTTGCTGTTGTTTCTTTCCACATCACTTTCTATTCCACCTTGTAAGAGTGGTTTGATACAGCATTCCCTCCAAAATTCCCAAGTACCACTAATCATGTTGGATTTGTTACTGGATTTATTTTTCTACTGATGTAGACTGTGCTTTCTGTATCTATAGTCCCATAAGAGCCCACCCTGGTAAAACCCTAAATGATGATCTTATCTGACAGTCTTTCAGCTGCTTAAAGAGCCTTCTTTCCAACAGTTTTATTTTTTTCTCTTCCACTATTCTAATAATAATATTGCTTTCTACCTGTTTTACTCAGCTAAAAAAAAATCTTAATGACTTTTTCCATCCCTTTTTATTTTTTCCCTGAGGGCTTCAGAGGTCTTGATGATTTAAATAAACTTTACAGGATTCACTTGAAATAAAAAATGTTGATTATGTTTCACACACTGTTACATTGGGGATCAAGGAAGTTAGAAGTCCACATAGTAAATCTACATGCAAAAACATACACAGAACACTTACTCATGGATTTAACAAAGATACTGGACTAACAACTTGAACATAGATGGAGAGAAGCTCATTGTCAAAGTTTATAACAAAATGGCAGGTGTCTTCCTACTGTCTTTAGAGTTAGGAAGCATACCAAAACCAGCGCAAACAACTTCTTCCTGTTCAGATTTGACAGGCAGGCATTGTTCTTGCCCTTTCCAGTTCAAACTAATGAAATGTCATAATAGACAATTAGCCCACAGTAATGAGCTTCTTAAATGTAGAGATCACAACTGGATTTTAGGTCAAAACTAAACTACATTTAATGATCTTTTATTTCCATTTGTAGATTATTTTACACCAAAATTCAACATGAGACCTTAAGAAAGAAATTCAGGAAAAATTGAATAGGATGCCACTACCTGAGGACATTGGAATTAACCCAAAGCCAGGCAATTCCTACCACAGGAAAATGGAGTGGTAATTTGGTTGGAGATGGGACTTAGCATTTCTATTTACAGCAGCATGAGAAAAGGAGCAATGGCTGCTGTGGAAAAGACTATCCCTTCCTTAAATCGCTTTGAAGTCACCTTGATCTTAACCTGTATGTACATGACCTACAAAAGGAAACAAACACAGTATGTATTATCTCTGAATTACAGAAACCATCTATCAGGACAAGAAGATTTCACCTTCATACAGGCTAAGGACTAGATCCCACCAAAGGCAGGCATATTCAAGTCAGATAGGGTTGAACTGGCTCTACTGTGTACCTTCCTAGTGGGGCTACACAGCTTCTGGTTAAGATTTGACTGTTAGCTGGTATCTCAGAGACCTGTATTCTTGTCAAAGACGTTTTAAATATACCCTTGTATATGTTTGGTTCCTAAAGGAGAATCCAAAAGTTGTTTGCACACTGAGTGGTAGACTCAGTCAACTAACTGGAAATTTTAAGTGCATCCCAACTACCATATATATTCCTTAGTTTAAGTATATGAACCAAATATCATCATAATTTATGAGCCAGATTCAGTCCTTTCTCCAAAGCAAACTCCAGCTATACCTCCAAAGACAAGATGAAATCTTCTTTTTCCTTTATGTCATGTGATAGGGATGGCTCTGTCTATCCTACATTGCAGAGTTTAGATTTTAGATGATTTATGCAAGAACTGAGACAAATAAGGTCCAGAGCCTTGTCTTGGAATGTTTTGAAAGCCAGCTCTTCCACACATCTTAGGAGAATACAATAGCAAACAATTTGTTGTGTAGCATGGGGAAAGACATCCTTCAGAACATTTTTAGCAAGTGGGTTTAGAATTTCACGTGCTCCTCAATTATACTGTAACTAAGAATGGAGCCAAGAGAGGGCGCTAGAGGATGGGTAAACCCTGTTCCAGTTTTAGCATGATTTAGTCTAAGATCTCTAAAATTGTCTTTAAAACGAGAAGGAAATTTTCAAGAAGAGTCAAAAGCACTATAGCTGAGTCTCAGAAACAGAACTATCTGAGCTGAAGATGTAAACTGAGTTGTAAATTAATCGCTGTACGAGAATATAGGTCTACATTTTATGACTTAAATTATATAACTTCTGCCATTTAGATTGCAAATTTTTCACCTGAAAATCAACTAGATTTGTAGAAGTCAAAGACATGAACATAATAAATACAATTCATACAAGGACCAGTATCAAACCTTTCTTATACATGCTCTATTTTGATGTACTTTACTAGATTTTGATGTCTTGTTCATACCACATAAAGTAAGATGGATATTCTATAACTGGTGAATCTGTTAAGGGTCCTACCATTTGTTAGGCAACACACACTGTTCCCAAGTTGTCTTTCCCAGAAATCAATGAGGAGTTGCACTGAAAATAGCATAGTATGGCAAATAAACATGCAGGCCATTAAGATACTGATCCAGTGTAGAGACTTCTTGAGAAAAATCTTGGAAAGCACAGACATAAAAAAAATTAAATAAAATTAGCTTAATGGGTTTTTTTTTCCTGCTTAAATGGGCAGTGTTTTGGAGACATTGCAGATTCTTTGTTGCAATTAATGGTTTTATAGTTTGTCCTAGTTTTGGCTAAGGATGTGATAGGGCAGGGCCTGGATCCATGTGGGCATGTCTTGGTTGTTATTCTATATCACCTCCATCATTGCTGAGGGGTGGAAGTAGAGGACTGTTGCTTCCAAGAAGGGGACTGTTGCTTCCAAGAAGAAGGGGACGTGGCTCCAGGTGGAGGAAAAAAGGTAGCATGTGAGGATCCACCACCATTTTGTCTTTTTCTAGAGGAGTGAGTGGCAAATGGAGCAGTGAGGTAATGCTGGCCCTGACAGAAGGGTTTGCCCACCATCATTTTTCATTGTCTCGATCTTAGGGGGAAAAAAACATGTGCCTGGAGGCCCTGGAGCCCATTTTGTTCTTTGTTTCCAGGGTCCACACAGTGCCGGATTGGGTCGGTTGGTGAGCACTTTCTGTGTGTAAATCACTCTTTTTTTGTATGTTTTTGTTATAAATATTGTTGATGTTGCTGTTTGTTTTCTTATCTTATTGCTGTTTCCAGTAAATTGCTCTTATTTCAACTTGAGCTCTTTGCCTTTTGTCTCTCTCTCACTGGAGGGGGTGGGGAGAGGACTGGCTTTTGGTTTTTCATTTTAATGGGAGCACTATTACCATACCTAAACCATGACACAGTTTTATAAAACAAATGTTTCTGTGCTATTAACAACTTGCTCATAAGCCTGTTAGAAGAAATACAGATCTCCAGGCATAGATCAGGACACAGAGAATATGCCCAAAAGATTAATGTGTTGAAGATGTTTGAGAGATGATATCAAGGATTAACTGATTAACCCTATTTTATGTGTATTACTTCCAGAATTTCTGATTAAAAAAAAACATTAACTAAAAGCAATACTAGACATTTTTCAGTCTTTATATGTAATTATTGTGGAACTGATTAAGATTACTTAGATCACTAACAATATAAAGACAACAAAAGCAGACATGTCTCTTAATCAGTATTATTAGGGGAATTACAGCTTCCACACACAAAGGAATTATAGACATACTCTTCATGCTTCCTTATTTGACTTTCAAAACTGTTATAAGTCACTTCTGTGCAAAGCATTTACGTATCTGTGGGAAAATGAAAGGTGGAGTCACATTTGATACAGTTTGGTAGGTGCATTTTCAGCTTTGTCTCTTGCATTTGGCTATCTGACAAATCAGAAACACTTATACCAAAAGATCCATTTATTTTGCCTATGTGAAGTACAGTAATATAGAATATGACCAAAATGTGTATCTGGAGTATTAAAGAAAGTAGACATGCAAAAAAATGACTGAGACTTTTCATCTTTTAGAAAATTACTTTGAATGGCTAGAAATTATACACCAGTGAAAAGGAAAATGGGAGGCAGATATTCAACAGTCACTTTACTTTGTTCATTCATTACCAATTTAGCAGGGTTGACAACATTTTTCATGTTATCAAATTTTGATTTGTATTGAAACTGAAAATCAATTTGCTTTCTGATGGACATTAGTTTCAGTAGAGCAAATGTAAAAGCTTCACACCTTTCATTGATGCCTGAATTAGGCCAAATTAAAGGACTTGATATGCTTGATTGAGTAGTTATATGCCACTTGTCAATATAACTAAAACAAGCCATACTGAAAATCACGAATTAGTAACACTGAAAGAGCACATGGAAAATTGCTGAAAGATAATTCGGGATAATGGTATTTTGTAATGGTGTAGCAATAGGTATGGCTAATCACAAGAATTGCATGCAATTATACTTCATTTATGTTTAGAGCTTTGACCGAAGTTTCTATTAATATCAAGAGGAATGCTAGAGGAAAAGTCAAGGTAAAAATAACCCGGTTTCCATATCAAAGTGTTTAGATTTGACTAATCAGAACTGCAAATAAAAAGCAGCTTCAAATAACTCATCTCCTGACCAAAACTGAAGTGCCAACACAGCATCAGCTAGACCCTAAAACTGTACAGCATTACAGTGAGAGAGGTGGCAACACTATTTTCTACACAGGTCAAGATGTCATTGGCCTTCTGGTCACCTGGACACACTGCTGGCTCTTGTTCAGTCAGCTGTCATCCAGCAGATCTGGGTCTTTCATTTACTCATTATATCTGTTTGTGACCTGACACCAATCTACACATCCTGTGTGAATTCTTTTTAGTTCACATAATGCAGAGCATGGCAAAATAATGTTTCATACAGAAATGTTTTCTGATACAATAAAAACAGGTCATCTACTAATCCTCAATTTTTTCTTCCTTTCTTGGCCCAAACAGTGATCCATATGAAACTAGATATAAAAATAAGTTTAGGATGCTTATTTGGATGTTGTCAGCTGAAATATTTTGATAGAGAAATTCCTATTGTCGAAATAGAGTTTTTTTCTTTTTAATTCTACACTGCAAGTACATCCAAGACATTTGATTCAAGAAAGGCCAAAAATTACATTTCCTATGATTAGATAATGTTTTTTCTACTCAGACCCCCAAAATAAACACCTTGAAAAGCCTCTCAGTGCTAGTCTGCTTTTGTCTTACAATCATACCATTGTTTAAAGCCTTAGTGACCACTCACATGCACCATACAGTTTTATTCATCCATTTCAAGAGATGTTAATTCATATTGGAATGTATGCAGAGAAATCCTGATAGGAATGGTCAATGGAATGGAGAACTTATGTTTGGAATGGACACTTGACAAAAAAAAAATTGGCTCATTTAATTCAGGAAGAAAGAAGTAGAAATCAGTCTGTAAAATCATCAGGGTGATAGATGACAGGGAGAGAGAAGAACTAATTTAAGCTAAAAAAAATTGGCAACAGAAAGAAATTTGTATGAACTAATCATAAATAAACTTTGTCTGGATTTTACTCAGAATAATGAAAAAGGAATTGTCTTCCACCAAGGTGGTAGAAAAGAAACAGCTGACTTCAGCTATCTACCCTGTAACAGAGTATTCAGTTCTATAGATTTCAATGTCTTTTCCTTTTCTTTAATTGTTTCTTTAAGGGTTGCTATTTTTTTCCTAATAACGCTGTTTAGCAAAGAATCTAATAAACCCCACAGAGCCTCTGTAGATCATATTCCTCACCGTCTATGCCCGGTTTATTAAGAACCAATCTTCATTCAGTAAGTCAGAGTTCCTTCTCCATCAGATATTGGCTCAAATGTCCTCAGGAAAGCTAGTGAAAATGCCCCTCAACAACATCAGGTTGAGGTGTTTTGGGGGGTTTTTTATAATTTCTGTCTCTATTCCTCAGAACACATTGTGGAGAGGTCTGACATATAGTCAGAGATGCCTAGTGTGTGATCTGCTTGCCGGATAACCTCTTCAAACCAGTTCTCTTGATCAGGTGCCAGCTGTTTTTCTCTTTTTCTGTGTGAACAAATCTTCTCTTCCTGGCTGCATGGGCACACCTCTGTGAATACTAAACTGTCAGAAAGGCAGAAGAACAGAGAGACTTAGGGAGGTGCACCTTAAAGCTGAGAAGACTGACTTCAATTAAGATAAACAACATCCCTTGTGTTATAGAGAATTCAGAAGTTGATAGGTAGATCTTCTGAATTGTCACTAAATGCACTCAGCAGCACATCTGAGGATTAGGCATTAAAGCTGGGAAGCAGATATTGAAGTAAAAATAAAAAATTAAAACTAAGCTTTGGCCACCAAAACATATTTGCTTATTTTAAGAAGTACCATAATTCACTAATTGGATTTGCTATCTTGCAATTTTCACCACTCAAGCAGTCCAAGCAATACTGAAATGCAAAAGAAAAAAAAAATCAGTTAATTCTAGGGATTTTTCCTAGGCAATTTATCCTTGACATGCCCAAGTTCCTTCTATTAAATTTTAGTCACTGCTTAGCACTTTGGGAGCACAGTATTTAATTGTTTTCTCATGCATGTAGATCCTAAGGTCAGCCTCCAGTGTGCATTAATGTCAGATCAATTTTATTGAAATAGAAATAAGTAGAACTGTCTGAACAACATTATTGTCACAATTCAAGATAAACTGTACTTTTTGATCCATCCCTGCATCCCTGTGGACATCTCTTTCAAGCAATAAGTCTTTATGATGCACAACTACATTCCAGCATATTGTTTCTGGTTAAGTTAAATCTCCTTGTAACATCCCATATGGTGCTGTGTTTAGCGTTTTTAGCTAAAATAGTATTGATAACACACCAGTGCTTTGGTTTTTACTGCGCAGTGCTTACACTGCATCAAGGCTTTCCCTCCCCTCCAAAAGCTGGTAGGCTGGGGGTGGGCAAGAGGTTAAGGGGACACAGCCAGGACAGCTGACCCAAATTCACCAAAAGGATATTCCATACGCTGTGACATTGTGGTCAGCAATAAAATCTGAGGCAAGGAGGCAAATTTGGGTACATTTGTGGCTATACTGTTTGTCTTCCCAAGTAACCACTACAGGTAAGGAGGCCAAGAGAATGGCATTTATCTGTCAATAGGGAGCAATGGATATTAAACTGCCTGTATGGCATCCCCTGAGCTTTTCCATCTTATTTTTTGCCCCTGTTCTGTTGAAGAGGGATAAAGAGAAAGAACAACAGTCTAGAGGTCTGGCAGACAGCCAAGGTAAACCGACTACACATGATTGACACTGTTTTCATTGTGACCTGAGCTTACAATCACAGAATTATGTAGGTTGGAAGGACCTTTAGCAATTTCAACCCTCTTGCTTAAAGCAGGCTCCCTTATAACTGACTGCTCGTGGACTTCTCAAATAGAATCTCAAAGGACTGGCTACTTATGAAGAATTTATGAAGATAGCTAGATCATGCAGAAAAAAAATCAGGGAAACAAAAATGCAATTTGA
>JAWWEU010000111.1:93339420-93358812 GCA_035583155.1 Acropternis orthonyx | reverse complement strand
CCATCCCTGGAGGTTTTTAAACTGAGATTGGATGTGGCACTGAGTGCCATGATCTAGTAAACAGATGGGAGTTGGACGAAGGTTTGAACTCGATGATCTCTGAGGTCTTTTCCAACCCAATCAATTCTATGATTCTATGATTCAAAGGATGGAGATCCCTCAACCTATCTGAAAATTCATTCCAGTGTTTGATCACACTCATGTTGAGGTTTCTTTCCTTATATTGAGCCAGAATTCACCATCACCTATCTCTTGTCCATTACCCATCATTCTTCCTCTAAGAATCCAGCTCTTTTTTCCCTTATTTCTTTCCTTTAGAAAGTTGAGGACAGCATTAAGATCTGCCCAGAGCCTTCTCTCTCCAGGCTCAACAAGCCCAGCTCCCTCAGCCTCTCCTCAGAGGGCAAGTGTTCCAACCCCTGACCAATCTTGCTCCAGTTTATTGATGCTTTTCTTGTACTCAGCTAACATCCAGATTACAAAACTTCAAGGGAGACTGCATTTTCTCAGCAAGTCTGACTATGTTCAGGTATCTGCAGTTTTTATGACTCAGATACAGATCATACATGGATACATAACAGCCTTCTTAAAATGGAAGTGTTAAGCTGTTGTAACAAAGGAACAGTATTTCCTGACAGAGCAGCTGACATGCTCATCTATCTTAAAATCTTTTGATCTCCAGATGGTAATGAAGCTAGTTGTAACTTCTTCTGGTCCCACAAGGTCCTCTGTCTCAGCTGGTTGTTCCAAGATAATTACTCTCCATGGAGCAAGTGCTCATTTTTAGACCTGCAGGAGAGTTCTTTTGATCTCCTGCATGACAGGAACTTTTTCTTCCTGCTTCAGAATAGTTTCTCAGCTCAGTGTTTTCAGAGGCAATGATATCCAATTCTCTCTTGTTTCCTACACTCTGACTTAGCTTGAACCATTCTTTTTGTGTCTTTAAAAAAGAAAGAATATCCTGATCGACTAAAAAAATGCAACCTTGAGAAAATACATCAATAATCAGTTCAATATACTGACTCAATTGCTCCTTATAGTAGCATTTTAAATACATAACTTGAGTCACCTGCGTGCTAATCACAAGCAAGCACAAGAATGGAACAAAAGCTTTGAGAAATTTCTCAATTCTCCGTCTGAGTTATAGACTGGGGTTTAATGTTAGTATTTACTTTTATCTGAATTCCCACAATATCATGCTCCTGGAGCAGAAGACAGCAAGTTATCTGATTGATATTAGGTCTTTCATCCATGGGAAACATTTCCTAAGTGGCCAAGCACAGATGTAAAGGTGTTCTTTCTGTGTCAGGCTGCCTTCTCCAAGGATACTGGAGGGTGGCTGGGAGCCCTCTAGAGACCAAAAGTTGAAGAAAGCAAATCACAAAACCTCCCAGTTCTTTTAATATGAAGGCTCAAAACCTTTCAATAACCTGACCTGAACACTCAGAAATTATTACAGAACAGCTCAAAACAAGTTTCACAATCACTAGTTCTTTTTCTCATGAGGGATTTCAACTTTCCAAATATCTTCTGGAAATACAATACAGCAGAGAGAAAACAGTCCAGAATGTTCCTGGAGTGTGTGGAAGACATCTTCCTGACAAAAATAGTGAGTGTGCCAGCCAAGGGAGGTGCCCCACTAGATGTGCTTTTAATGAACAGAGAAGGACTGGTGGATGATGTGATGGTTGGAGGCATCAATGGCCCAGCAATCACAAAATTATTAAGCCATCAGTTCTTGGTGAAGTTAGGAGGACAGTCAGCAGAACTGCCACCTTGGACTCGTGGAGCACAGACTCTGGCCTATTTAGCAGACTGGTTGGCAGAGTCCCATGGGAGGCAGACCTGAAAGGCAAAGTAGTCCAGATTATTCTTCAAGAGCCAAATCTTAAAGACCAGGAGCAGGCTGTCCCTATGAGCCAGATGAGCTGGCAGGGAGGATGATCTGCCTGGATGAACAGAGAGCTTTGGCTGGAACTCAGGGAAAAAAAGGTCAGTTTATGACCTTTGGGAAGAAAGAGAAGGCAACTCAGGAGGACTCCAAGGGTGTTGTGATGTTCTGCAGGGAGAAAATTAGAAGGGTTACTGTTGTAAAAGACAGTAAAAAATGGTTTTATGAAACATAGAGGAAATGGTAAGTTGCCCCAAGGGAGGTTTAGATAGGATATTCCATTATCTTTCTTCACAGAAAGGGTTGTAAAGCATTGGAACAGGCTGCACAGGGAATTAGCTAAGTCACCATCCCTGGATGTATTTAAAAGACATACAGATGTGGCACTTGAGGACATGGTTAACAGTGGACTTGGTGGTACTGGGTTAACAGGTGAAGTCAATGATCTTGAAGGTCTTTTCCAACTTAAACAATTCCATGATTCTATATGAAGAATCAAAATGAATTAAGAAAAAAACCCCTCAAATAATAAAAAAAATCAAATACTAGATCAAACCTGAGTTTTCTTCTGATGTTGCTCAAAGGCAGAACTGCTTCTTTTATTTAAAAGTTAGTGCTTCTTCTGAAGAGTTTTGTGCAGTCATGACCTCTCTTTGCAAACACTAAAGATACCAATAACTAAATACTAAATAGCAAATAGTGAACAACATATAATGAATATGTATTAAAAAAAGCACACAAAAGAAACACAAGCAAACAAAGAAAAACAACTTTCTTAAGGATTATTTAAAGAATAAGCATCATTCACAGGGTATAATTATTCAAAGGCAGTGGTGGTAGTGATGGAACTGTGTTCAGCAAAAGTGTCTTCACAGACAGGCTTGAAGCTTCTGGCCTCACATGAAATAAACACTATCCTATGCAAAAAGAGGTATATAAAAGTGGTCCTCTGAAGTGAATGCAAGTTATTGTTCTTATCAGGTCAATAAAATGAATTAATTTATCAAGCCAAAGGCACCTTACATTGTGACAGAGTGTTTTGAGCACCAGCACTGCTTCTCCTTGATGAGGTAAGATGGCTATCACACAGAAAAGTTTTGAGCAGAATATAAAAATTCAGAAATTAGATCTTTTTATTTTAGGAAAGCAATGCAATATAGCCACTGTGGTCTGACCAGCAATGACTGTGTATTCAGACAGATCTGGGTGATTTCTTTGATAAGTTAAATATGTTGAATTTCTCTGTGGAGAGATAAGATTCAAACAGTCTGAAATTACAGACATGGCAGTTATCTGCATTTCAGAAAGCTTAGCCTGTGGGAGAACAAGAAAGAATAGAAACAATGACATAACCTTACTTGATATTTTTGTGGACTTCTATGAAAATTAAAATCTATGTCAATACCATGAAAACACACACAATTGAACTCTGCAGACTTAGAAAACAAGCCCAGGAAGTACTCTGAGATGGCAATTGACTACAGAGCATAGGAAGAAGTCTTTTCAGTGAATCAGATTTTAATTGTGTTTCTCTGTTCATCAAAGGTGCTGACTAAGTTTTCTCTTCACTGTACAATGAAGATAAATCAGAGGCACTGTATTAGCCATAGTACTAAAAGAATATTCCAACCCATATGATTTTCCTGCCACTTGGATCTACTGTGAACTGTAGTTTTCAGTATATCTGTAATATCAAGCAGGGTTTAGAGGCTGCACCTCCAATCCTGTGTTCAGTTTTGGGCCCCTCACTTCAACAAAGACATTAGGGTGCTGGAGTGTGTCCAAAGAGCGACAATGAATCTGGTCTCCTATGAGGAGCAGCTGAGATAGTTGGGGTCATTTAGCCTGGAGAAGAGGAGGCTCAGAGGGGAGCTCATTGCTGTCTACAATTACCTGAAAGGAGGTTGTAGCCAGGTATGACTCAACCTCCTTTCTCAGACAGTGACAGGACAAGAAGAATTGGCCTCAGTCTGTGCCAGTGGAGGTTCAGGTTGGACATCAGGAAGAACTTCTTCACTGAAAGGGTGGAATTGGAACAGTTTGCCCAGGGAAGTGGTGGAGTCACTATGACTGGAAATGTTCAAGAAATGACTAGACATGGCACTTAGTGCTATGGTTTCATTGATGGGGAATGTTGGATTCGATAATCTCAGAGATCTTTTCCAACCTAATTGATTTTATGTTCTTACAAACCTTCAAAGGAAATTGCATCTTGCTTATCTAAGGACAGGTTGTTTGCAAAATCACATGGAACAACAGAGATATTACATCATGAAGACTACTTTGTTTTCAACAAGTGTCTCCTATCCATTTACTCACTGAGTAAAAACAAAGAAAAAATCCTGTAATGTACCTTAGACAAAATTACATATCAAGAGCATTACATCACAGGTTATCTTCTAACCAACAGCTATGAGAGGCAGTGATTTTTCATAAGTGAGCATTTGATCAACTGTCAGAAATAGAAATCACATCAATACCAACCTGTCTTAATGGTCTGACATGCACTGACACTTTTCACAGAACTCCAGAGAGCGATGCTTCTTTTCTCCTAAATTTGCCCCATTCAGGCTGGCAACAATGAATCAAGAAAGCTGTGCAGACAAATCTCTGATGATCAGGTGAGTGAGCAATGTGCATGAGGAAAGCATTAGTGCAGGAAAACACTGTAGACCAGTCTGTGTTTTCCTGTCTGACTTCCAGTAAGGATGGAGAACAACTTTTGACAGAGTTGCTTGATTTACAGGACTGTACAAAAAGACTTGCTCCTGCAAGTGGTGGCTCAGTAATGACCCAGTTCTTTCCCCTGCAGCAGGGCATAATATGGTGGGGATTGTGCTGTGGGACTCTTTCAGAATCTTATTTTTCTGTGTCACTTCCTACCTCTCTCAAACAAAAATGATTGAGAATCTTTCCTAAAAGTTCTCTGTCCTAAGAGCAACTGTTGAGTAGAAAAACCTCAGAACAGGCATGAGAAGTGGTGCTTTCATTAAAAAAACTGCAATTCCCTTGTACTCGTATAAGTTTATTATTCCATTATTGATGTTGGCCAAGATCCAGACCCATTCTAGCATTTTACAAAATGTGCTACAAAGTGGATTTGCTGCTACAAATAAAGTGCATCTGTCACCCCAATTATGCAAAGCGAGTGGTTGACTGCAAAACTACATCAAAAACTGAATTAGGATCTTTCACCCATTTATAGAAGGCATGCCAACATGAAATATTTGTTTATTTTTAGTAGAGGTACTATATTACCACTACTACAGGAAATTAGACCCTAGGGTTTGTATCAAAATGCAGTTACCATAATATAAAAAACCATTTTTTCATTTTGGCCAATACCTCATTTGCTGTGAACAATGCCACACAGAATGAGACATGACTTATCTAAGCCATATCTAAATATAAGTCCAAAAGAATCTTCTTGCCCTGCCAATTTTATCAAAGGGACAGATTCTGATTCCCTTTTTCATATTGGATAACAATATGTTCCATGAATACACTCAATGATACCAGTAGAAGTCCTTGGAGTTTAATAACTGTTAATTGTGATGGTACTCAAATTTCTCTTTACATAAACCTCTCAGTCAAATCTTCATCTGCACCACAGATTCCAACATTTTGGTGAGGATCCAGTGAAATCAGCTGTTAAGTGGAGGTTTGAGTTCATTCTCAGTGCAACAAGTTAGCCATAGTAAATCTCAGAATTCTTTGGTCTTGCTGGATTTCAAGGGTACTGAATAAGGAGGTTGCGGAATATCCATCATCAGAGATATTTAAGAATATGTTAGACAAGTCTTTTTGAAAGAGGGAAAGACATTTTATCTGGCCTTGGGACAGACCAATGGACAAGATAAGTTCTTGAGGTCACTTTTAGCCCCAGTGTTAATGATTCCATGACATGTGAGAGAGGGTCATAGCTCTATGCCATTCAGATCACTAAAATCCAAATCAAAACCTCAGGTTTCATGCTGAATGACAAGCGTGAAGAGAAATGTGACATTTTGTTTTGCAATTGCAGGACTGGTTTTGCTGTATACTTTCTGAAGAGGAAGAATACTTTTTTTATCTTCACTGGAGTATCATTTATGAAACTCGGGGTTTTTTATACATTCTGGACATATTTTCAGAGGCTTTTTAATACAACTTCAGTAATCTTCCTGTCAAAAAATCGGATCTGGATAATTTTGTCTTTCAATATCCATATCAGCTGGAGCCATAGCGAGGAGAATGCCATGTAAATGCCTTTTTCCTATGCATAGCAAATACATGGAAAAAAAAGAAACTGAAATAGTTAGCCAACATGCAGAACGTCTGAGATTCTTAAACATGGGAAGAGCTATTTCAGAATAGAACTACTTTTTTGTATTACTTGTAGATGTATATTTCAGAAATCTGAATTAAACACCTAAAATCTCCATAAAGCAGATAAGATGGTACAGGCATGATTTTACAGCATGTACATTCTGAGTGGAAAAGCCTCAGGTTCTGGAATGAGTGCATCTGAAATGCTGCCTACCAAGGTTATTTCCAGCTCTGGGATTCTCTGACCAGGAAGACATGTTGGATTTAAGATTGTACGCTGTCTGCTGGAGGATTCATGCATTTGTAAAAGATGACTTGCCCAGCCATACAAGATGTACCTAACAATACTTGAATAGTGGTAGATTATTCGCCAGGAACTGACATGTGCGTTATGTAATTACATTTCATGTAAGCCCTTCTACATCTGAATCTGTTCCAAACCACATCTTTTGTGGCAACCCTAACCATAAGTCCTACAGTAAGTCTATGTATTTACCAGGTATACTCCACTTCTCATGAGGAAATCCACAGCCAAAGTGAAGTGTGATAGAGGGTGATAGAGGACAGTCCTGGGTACTGGTTTGTACTGCTAGAGCTGTTTATTCTTGTGGCAGTAAAATATTCCTCGACACTGTCTTTCAGAAGAAAAAAAAAGATGTTTTTAATGGAATAGGATGGAACTCTTTCATTTCTTTAACAAATATAAAATAAATTAAATAGTAAAAGATTGACCTTCTCCCCCCTCACAATTTTTCTTACTATCGGTGGGCAGCACTACCTTCCCTTACTGTGTTTTTAAATAAATACAGACACACTGCACGTTTACTGATGAATTAAATATGGTCACTGTATGTAAGGTTTCTTCTGAGCATTTTTAGTTCCCAGGCACTGAAATTTCTACTTTTTTGAATGGTGAAGAAGCCTAAATGTTGAACAGATGGCAGGACACTGTTGAGATGAGATGATTTTGTCACTGCAGCACTTGAAGCCCTGAGGTACTTCACCATCTTTAATGCTCAGGCATTTATCTGGGAAGATATAGTTGCTTTGTGGATATAATTTTTGGACTCATTCCTAAATTCCATCTAACTTGCACTCTATTTGCCCAAGTACATTTTTCAGACCTGGCCATTTACCAAGTAAATATGAAGCATGAAATACAAAATAAAGAGACAAATACTTGGAATGGGAAACCCATGCTAAAAATAAAATAAGGTGATTAAAATGCATCATAAGTTTCTGTGAATAGCTAGCTTACGATATCTTAAAATTGAATTTCGACATGACACTTGTCAATCCATGGATTCTGCCAGTTACACGTGTCCAACAGTATTACAGGCTCCTCTATATCCCTGAGTATTTCTGTCTTCCTGGATTTCTGGAACACAAAGTATTAAAACAGATATGTTCCAAAAGTTTACTAAAAACTTTATTAAAGTTTTTTATAAATCCTACACTTTTAGTTCTTCCTTTTTTTGACTCTGTTCACGTGACCCATATAATAAGATGCAATAAGGCAGATCTTGCATGTTGAGGAAAAATATTGCATACTTCAGAATGTAGTACTTTAGGAATCATCTTTTGGAAGATGCTATTCTCTGGATAAAAAAGAAAATAAGTTGAAAGTGAAACAGTCATACAGGCCTATTTTACCAGGCATTATACTCAGCTTTGGAAAGAAAAGCAATTTTGCAGTCAATAAACAAGCATTTATTTGGCTTGTGGTTTCTAAACATTTACAACAGTACATAGTTCTGTCTCTAAATTAACTTTGTTACAAGGAAGGGACAAAACTGGAAAACAAGACAACTCACAAGCAATGACCACTTAGAATGAGTAATGTCTGAGACATGATCAAGCAACAGCAAAGGTCATAAACATTTATGAAATTTTAGTGATTGCTAAGCCTGACCACTGGCATAAAAAATGAGCTGGCTGTAAAAACATATCCATCATCAATGTAAAACACCTACTATGTGCCTCAATACCAGCTCCAGTCCCACAGTCTCTGTTTGTAACACTTGGATTCAACAGCAGTGATAGGTGTAGTCATCTGACCTGACAGACAATATTAAACATAGACATACTTTGCATGTGGGATTAAATATGGGGAGGAAATACACTATGATACAAATCAAAGACCATTTAATTTGATGTATGTGCTTCTTGACAAAATGCTTTATTTTACATACAACTATGGAAACATGGTATACTGAGAGATACTGCTGAGTGAGAACACAGACACTAGTTTTCCAAGCGTTTTCCATTAAACTAGCACTCGCCTATACCTGAGTCTCTGGGCTACAGCATGCCTCCCCCATCACCAAGTCTTAGAGGTGAAGGATAGGAAGATCTGTGAGTTTAGGTTGCTTCACTTCAAAAAAAAACCTTGTTCAAAGTCCTGCAGCTTAGACACTTAAGCCAGAAAAGGTTTCAAAAATTTTTAATTCCTTCACTTTTTTAGTGAAGAGAAAATTGAACTTGAAGTATCTAAGACAGCTGGGTTATGACTTTATTGTTTCTTTATCCAGTAAGCAATTTTAAATGAAAAAAGAAGATGGAAAAAACCATGATGGGTTTTAAACATACTAATATTCTTTCAAGATATAACTCCTTGTTTCTAAAATATATTTCTACCTTGCTATCTTCCTGTCAAGTGGGTAAAAGCAGATTATTTTTAAAAACAAGCTAAAGAATATTTCTGCATTTTTGTAAACTTAATTAAGAGCTGAAAGGATAACAAATAATTTATTTGGCTGTTTAAAGGACAATCAAAAGGGAATTCCAAATATTCATGCCAACAACAGAATATACAGGGCTTAGATGAGCCAAAATCATTCAAAGCTTTCAATACAAAATTTTGCTTCAAAAATAGAAGTTAAAAAAACAAAAAATCATAGTACAGCAATTTGTGAACAGGACAAGACCAGTTTTGACAAATACATTATTCATAGCCAACCTTTAATTTGGATCCTGTCTTTAAGTGACACATTAGCTGTCAGTCAGTTCTGCAGCTGTATTGGATGTCACATCAAGGCTTCTGTGTTTATTTGGCTGAAAAACTTCTTATTTCTTTTGATTGTTTTAATGCCAAGAAGTACAGAAGATGGCATTACCTAGCAACACACTAAAATAGCCACAAAGAATTTCAAATGCAGACAAAAAAGTTTTGCTTTTTCATCAGTAATTTCATGTTTGGATTACAGGACAGATTATTCTCTCATTTATTTCAGTTGTATATCCATTATTCTCCTTTCCTAGATTGAAACACTGAAGAAAACATAAGCACAGATTATAATCTGAGTAGGGTTCATAACTCCCTTTTGTTGAAAGGGATAATGATCATTATCATCTTAGTTGTTCATATTGCTTAAAAAAAAGTCTTGAGTGGGATTTTTATTGCATTTTAATTGCTATTTACAAGTTTTATTGATTTTATTCTGACATACATAGAAGACAAAGTACATATACTATAACTGCTAACATTTAAAATGGAAAATAATGTTTGTTAGCTGCAAACTAGGGTATGTTACATGATGTCAGGAGATTTCTTTGTCAATTATTTTTTGTCTTAGACATGTTCAGAGGTCATTCATTGCTTTCTAAGTTTGCAAGCCTATTGCAGACCAATACAAGGTTATGTAACTCTCCAAACATAATTTTTCGGTGTACACTAGTTAACAAGTAATTATAACTACTGCCTGCTCCCAGCTGATAACATGCCTAGGAAATCCATACATTTGGACTTGTCAGTTTAGGTCAAATTATTTGAGAAAAGGCCTGACTTAAGAGAGTACAAAAAAAAGCATGATTCAGATACAAATAATTGTATAGGATGTGCTGCCCTTAAAAATGAATCATCTAAAATCTAAATATTTTAAAATTTACAATTGCTAAGATATTTTGCCTCAGGATATGAATTCAAGAAAACATTGTACTGGTAACGTTTCAACAAAGTACTGAAAGCTGAACCCTAGGGCCACATGTCAGGTGGCAAACGAGTTATATGTTTGCATCTATTTTTAACTAAATTACTACTTTGAAGTCAATAACTGTATAGCTATCTTGGATACCAAAGGAAGCCTTTTCTAGCATCTAAAAATACTTTATAGCCACTTACTTTCAAAATAATGGTAATCTTTGTTTAAGGAGTTCTGCCTTCAAAGATTACTTTCTTCAGAACATTGGATCATGTTACTTTGGGTTTTTTACCTCTAGTTTTAAAAGCGTTAGAACACTACTTTTCTAACTACTGCATTACAAAGAAAAACTAATCAATAAACAGCTAGGAAATAAGATATTACATGCTAAAGAAAGAAAGATCTTCAAAATGAGGGGAAAAGAGACAAGGAGCCTGTTAACTTGGACCCCCAATATTCTGTAGACACTAAAAAATCACTGGAGCAGAAAATTGAGAACTGAGTTATTAAAATGATTACGGTAACATTTTAGCAAAAGACACAGTACTGATTTTAGCACAGAACACATGGTTCAGAAGAAGTGGATGATGTCATGGTTCTAAGTGATTTAAGAGACCTTTCAGCTTTGGGATGTTTAATGGGGTCAACCATCATTGCAGCAGAACAAATAGTGCCAGAGAATAACCCGCATCAGTGCTCAGAGGCCAAGAAGCACCAGAACTTCCCAGGAGTTTCACAGCTGTGTACACCTACCTGTATGACTCTCAGTGCCTTTATACCTCAACACCAGTGCTCGTATGGGCCCTTTGCCATTCTTCCACTAGCTAATTTCACCAGATTTTAAAGCCTGTTACATTTATTTGGAATTTCTTCCAAGGTAAATGGGACTGGGCCAATAGGCTAAGAAGTAACCTTAACATTTTTGCCATAAAATATGTAAGCGTACGACAGCATTATGCCAAGAGGTGTCATTTTTCTAGAAGGCAACCTGAGAAGGGTAGAAAGCCAATGACAACATTAAATTTAAGAACCGGTACTCATAACCTTTTTCATTCTTCTAGGACATGCAGAGTTGCATAGTGTCTTTGCAAATTATACAAGTTAATTTTAGGAAGTATGTTTTCTACCCCAGAAGAAGCTCTCCTAGCTAGTGGGGTTTTTTTGTCCTGAAACATCAACTTTGCTTTATCAGTTTATCAACTCCTGACACCCCAGAAATATTACTTGTTGTACTGTAATTCTATGTTTTTTTCAGCCTTACCAACACAGAGTTTTCAGTTTTTGAATGCCCTTGTGTCACATAATTCTCCTTTCCATTATATTTCAGAAGAATGAAAAATCTCCTCTGCCATTTAGGGCAGTATCTTGAATAACTTCATCCCAACGAAACCTGTCATTTTAGAATAGACATAACTACAGTATCAAAGTATTTTTCCTGCTGAATTTGCTTTCTCTATCTTCAGAGACTTCACCTTTACTCAGAAAAAGCAGGCAGTCAGCTGAACTGTAAAATGTTGTGAACCTGGTGGGCAGCCTTTACCCAAGATATTCTGGTTGTTAAAAAAAAACAACCTAATTTATGAAGGATGTCCTGTTATATGACTTTTTTTCTTGGTGAAAATCACAGAATATGCATTTAGCTCACACTGTGCATACTTCTCCATAGAATATACCTCATTTGGCATAGTGTTGTAGTAGTTCTATACCCATTCTTTAAGCACTTCTTAGTTCCACTGGGTTGAGTTTTTAAGTCTTTTTTCTTTGATGCACCGTCTAGTTGCTGGTGCTTGTTAAAAGTGAATTTAAAAGACTGTGCTAGAGCCATCATGCCACAGAAAGGCTCTAATATACCAGAGAATACGCGCTCACACACTACATGAACTACAGATCCACACAAGTTCCTAGGTGTCCTCAAATTGCATCATCCACTTTACTTCCTTCTTTAAAACATGACCAATGTCAATGTCACATCCATCTGGCTGAAGTTTTGAGCCTTTTTCTAAGCAGAGGTATGACTTAATTCTTGTCATAGGCACCAAACTATTCTCCTAGTGTCTTAGCTATAACTGAACCATGCTGTCACCCACTCCTCTCCCTTTCAGAAACGATTTGCAAAGGAATATGTTGCTGAATTTTATGAGAGGAATTCAATTAGCCATTTCACTTGAAATGGGTAGCTGTAAGTTCAATACAAGGCTTCCTGAATGAGTGCTAAAGTTACTAAGGAAATAATATTGACTTTAAAAGTTAAGAGCAAGAAAGATACGTAATAGAAAGGGAGTTATTCAATGTTTTGAATAATTTATTTGAGATTTACCAGTATTGCTAACTCTGGTTCACTCATTTCACATAACCAAGCACATGCCCTGCCCAGTGCTTGCATGCACCATTTAGATTAGATCTTTACTGCAGTGTACTATTAATATTTTCTAAAGTTAATAACTCATTCTTCTCCTTCCACAGAAGAAAACTATTCTGATGCTAAGAAAAGGGTAAAATTCAATAAATATTTAGAGCTTTCAGCTAAATCAATTGTTAAATAAGTATAGTCTGTAGTTTTCACTCTTTGCTGGCTATTCTATCTGAACAAACTACTAACCTATTATAGTGTTTGGAGAAAATACACAGTAGAAAGTCCAGGGATGGGGCCAGGAGCCAGTTTTATTTCTAAAGTAGATTCAGAAGCTGCCGTATGGATTTGCAGTATGTGTGACAAAAGAGAGTTGGAGACTACAGCAGGCTGGATTCTTTTAGCTACGACTAAAAAGGGATCTGAGTCACTTTGTACTGTTTTGACTTCATGAAACCTGTAGCATGCTGTCAACCTACACAGAAGTCCAGCCTTTCGTCTAAGTAAATCTGGCTGCAGGAAATGAGCCAAGTCAAGGTCACGATGTAGGGGAGAAATATTGGATTCAAGGTCCCATATGGAGCCTCTCTTTGAGAGCACACAGAAGATTCCTCTTGTGTTAAACAGCAAATAAAAATGGAAGGTAAAGTAGTACATGAGGATTACTGTTAACATCTGTAACCATGTTTTAATTACAGAATATTTCACACAGTACCCATCAGCAGCCATCTCATAGCTACACAATCTTCAGTCACTGGTTTTGAGCTTCTGACACAGCCCCTGAAGAGCCCCTTGGTGTCAGCGTAGGCTTAAGTGCTGAAATCTTAATTTGTAGGAATGGATCGTGTCACACTGATGGCCTACAGAATGGAGCTGAGGAGACAGCCAGAAGAGGACAGTGATAGATATAAGCATAAGGGAAACGTTACGTGAAGACCTTTTTTGGGTTTGGGAACACAAAAAGCAAACTGAATGTGGACCTAGGAGTAGTGATCACAGGTAGGGAGCTGTTGCTGCCTTGTTCTTCAACAGTTTTCCTCATAATTTTGGAAACTCATTGCCATGTTTGCCCAGCAAAATGATGATAACTGAGTCCTACAACCTTAGTGTCAACAGCTGAGTCAATGTAAATGGTGGGAACACAGTGAAAGGCTTGTGGCAACAAGCTCAGGAAAGGCAAGATGCCTACCAACACCACTGAGATTTATGCGTTTACTAGTTACAGCAGTCCAGAAAGGGAATTTTGGTAGTGAAGAGGTAAAGGAAACACACTTAACTTTTGATAGCACTATTACAAAGCAAGGTAAGATAGAACAGAGAGAGCTCTCCTGGCATGAAGGAAGCTGCACTCAACTCACTTTTTCAGTCAAACATCAAGCAACAGAATGCAGCCTTGTTTACTCTTTGGGATACTCTTTGGCCTGTTTTCTGGGCCTGAAAGCAAGTGGCACAATGCAACATGTGTTTGTATGGCCTATGCAATTTCCCAAACCATGGCCAAGCATTGTCTAGAACTGAACAAGTCAGAACAGGCTAGAATTCTGCCAGGGAGCTTATGGGTAATGACACATCAGTGATAAAATTGTGCCTTGGCACAGTGATTTTATTTATTATAGAAATAGCTTGTAAAACTATCTGAGACAGTAGAAGGAAGAACTCTACTATGCTATGCAAGACAACACTACTGCTATGACAGCACTATGGAACATCTGAATATAACTTTGAAATGCACTTGCAAGTAAACCATAGCTGCAGTACTTAAAGTATCTGAAAACTTATGGAAATAAATTCCTTTATCCATGTGAAAAATAATCCCTTACACTGGATGCCAGGTGAGTGCTAAATAGCAGACCAGTGAAAAATGTAGCTATGTCATACTAGCAAGGAAATTTATTCATTGCATAATTCTCTGGAAGGGACACTGGTTAGGCCTAATTTGGGGTTATATTATGAATATTTAATATTAAGAATTGTAAAATGAATACACATTTTGCTAAATTTCTGGAATTATCATGTGGTGACAGTAATTTTGTGTTGGATTACAGTGATAAATTCAGACTTTGCTATAGTTTGCAGCAAGTTGTGGAGATTTGTGACATCTTTCTGGAAGGTCTGCTGGTGGCATGCTCTTCTGGGAATGCAGAAGACCTGTATCATTCAGATTAAGTCACTGAGAATTGACTCCAAATTCTCAAGCAGTTTAATAAACTGGAGGAGATTATAATAAATAGGAAAAATGAGAAGGCAGTAACAATCTTGCTGTCAGAGGGCATCCAAAGCAACCTCAAGCAGATTTTAATGAGGGTTTTTGTTTCTTTTTATAGGAGTGTGTGTGCTACTTCTAGAATTACAAGAGATGCATTCAGAGAAGCCAATTCACTGTTTCACTATTGATATTTCTAAGATGAATGTGATGCCTAACTTCCTGCAAAAGACTCTCAAAACAACATTAGTGGAGATAGATAGATAGATAGATAGATAGATAGATAGATAGATAGATAGATAGATAGATAGATAGATAGATAGATAGATAAAATAGTCTTTTTATTGAAAGTTTTCAAGGTGCACACCAAAAGTATGCTTATGCACCTCAGCCAAATGTTACAGTTTTTATAACTTTCAGTAATTAACATATGTGATGTCTATAGCCAACCCGGTTACCATTTCCCCTGTTGCCCCACCCTCAGAACTCAGAACTGCCCTTTGGAGCCCCTCCAAGGGCTCTGAGCTGACTCTCATGGTTTGTTTACAGGCTGTCTTATTTTGTCAGTTGGAGTCCTTTGCAGGTGTTCTTCAAAACAGCATGTCCTTGGTAATGTGTGTGAAAGTGCTCAGTGACTTCTAAATACCAACTAAAATGTGAGAAACTAAGAAAACTTATTCAACTTATATAACTCTATAAAGATCTATAAAACACACATTAAAATCCTTAGGCATCAAATGAAACAGAACATGACAAGATGGGGTGATGAACTCTTAGCATGAAAGCACTTCTGCCTTACAGAAATTCGAAGTAAGATGCACTGTCTTTTTGGCCCCCATGGTGACTATTTGAAGATTAGCTATTCTTTGAGAGTCAGGTAAGCCCATAGCACTTCTTAATTCCTGGAGATGCTAACTGCTAATGTTTCAGTTAATACCTACAGTAAATAGGGTAAGTAATGACACTGTGAAGTAGAGAAGCTGTCAGCCACCTGTATGAGAAAGGCTTCACTGATGTCAAGCTAAGGAACAAGAAGGCCTGTAGCTGTCATGGTGGGTTTGTGTTCAGAAGCTTGGAACCTCCCCAGCACTGCTCTGTAGTACAAGGTGGCAACCTTTCAACTGCTGCAGCTGACACACGCAGACACAAATATCGGTTTGTTATTACAGATCATACAAGAGTAAGGTAAAAGTTTGAAAACAATTGTCATCCTAATCATTCACTTCTCTTACATAAGGGTCAGCTGTACTTGCCCCTTCTAAAAACTCTCAGTGGAAGAAATGTACTAGAGTCTTTGGGCAGTCTATTCCAGTGTTTCTTTAGTTTTACTGTTATCCAACCTGCTTATCTCTTTGTGAAATTTAGTAAAGCATGGAGTGCTATTCATCAAAAAGTGTTATTCATCAGTCTGTGACTGCTTATGCTAGTCCATCCGGATGGAGACCTTGAGGTAATACAACAGATGCTTGTAGGATAAGGGAGAGGATAACACTTCTTTAAATCCGAATTATTCCTTGAATCCTGGAAGGATCTTTGTTATTGTGAATCAAACCAAGTGCTACAAATTGTTGACAACTGGTAACCCAATTAGCTCTTGCTTCTTTTAAAATGCCATGCATTGAACTAGAAGGTTTTCAGTAAAAATGTAATTGATTTCAGTTTCGCAAATGAGCTTCCGACTCTAAGTATAAAAGTCAGAGCTTCCTATTTCTGAATGGACTTCAAAATTCTGGATTTTTTTCTATAAATTTCTACTTAAGTATATTATGTTACATATAGAAATTATGGTGTTGCTTTAAGATGTGTTAATACTGTCTGTGGTACTTACCTCCATGGTTGTCTTCAGACTATAGTTCAATTCATGCCAAAAACCCATAGGAAGTCAGTAAAGCTGCTTCAATATGCACTATTTACACACTTGTCTAAAATTAATCTGAGCAGAACTTACATGGACTGACAAATGGAAGAGAATTAGGTGTTTGTAAATGTTTCATGAACCAATTCAAGTAAAAAGGAATCTGAGATTTTTAATCACATAGAGATGTGCAAGTAAGAATCAGTTTTGACTGAAGACCAACATCAGGTTCGTCAAATGTCTCACATTTGATTTGGATACCTGGGCAAATAAACAGATGTCTGTGTGATTATCAGAACTGGTGAACATATTGCAGTCCCTATTGATTCACTGAGAGGTAAACAGATTTTGTATTTCAAAGAGTTGAGAAGACATTTTGTGGAATATTTATGTGTTTTAGTAATATTATATTTGTGCTGCTAAATTTATAGTTTTAGTATCATCAGATGGGGTTTAAATGAGATTTTCTCACACAAAATTTCATAAGCACTAGAGTGCTGCACTATCCCAAACCAAATCCATTTAAACAACTTTGCATTTGAGTACTTTGTTGGTTCCTTCATATTTATTGTAGGGTTGCATCTGTTTTTAGCAGGTGAACATGGAGCAGGATTACAAATGTAATAAAATGGGCAGTTGGTCTTAAGACCTTTGTTTTATGCCACAGTTCTAGATAGAACTAGATCAATGACACTTTATATTACAGGCTTTACTTACAGTGGTTACCTGGGGGACTGTCTGCATAAGGAGTGAAGAAGTAGCACTTCCAGTACTACTAAAAGGAAGGAAATAATAGAATAAAAATCCTATGTGGAAAACAAACAAACAAACACAAACAAAAGAGAAAAACACAAACAAAAGCAAATGAACAAACAAAAAACACCTAAAAGCAAATTGGGAGCAGCATTTCATACCAGTAGTTATGCAGTATCCAGAAATCTTCTTTGCTTTGTGTCAGGCACTTGGCATTATTGTTGCAGTTAAGGGAACTTTATGAGAGTGATTAAAACAAAACTTCTTGGAGGAGAGGTGCCACAAGAGACTGCAGCATCACTGGGAAAGTCATTTATTTGCTGTAAAAATGCAGGTCTCTTACTTTATTAAACATCTCTGTACAAAGCTCCACTTGATGTCTGGGGCCAGATATTAACCTGGCATAATTCCATTGAAATGAATGGACTTATACTGATTTACACAAGCTGAAAATCTAAACCTCTGAGTTTATTACAGCATTGCAAAAAATGGTTGATTAATTGTAGCACAGCATCACAATATGAAAATAATGCTCAGAAACCTCTCCAGAATAGAATAGAAATAATGTTAAGTCTGTCTGTGCAGATTTTGTTTATGCAGGCTACCTCTTTTTCAGTTATGGGGTTTTATTTGGGTTTAATCTTGCTTCCATCTCAAGTTTACCCTGCAAAACACACCATGACAAGATTGTAGTATATATTTGCTGAAATCCTGATTGTCACTGGTCCTCAGGTACATAGCGATCCTCTTACAGAAGAGTACACAGTCTCCATTTGACAACATCCTACAGAAGACATGGCCTTCCTGTCCTGCAGGTCAGTTCAGTCTGTGCCCTGCATGCAGCTCCAGTCTCAACCTCTGCCCCCACCCAGGGGCTTGCTGCCTGTGCTGCTGACCAGCCCTGTTAGGGTGCATCTGTCTAAGCTGGGATCAGGTTGCTGGGACAAAAGCTGTGCAAGTGACACATGAAAAATCCTGTCAGGGCTTTCCGCTGCTTTATCCATGCATTTAAGCTGTAGCTGTTGCCCTTGGTCCTGGCCTGAGCCATGCTGGAGTATGCCTGTGTCAAGCCCTCATCCTGATCTGCTGAGTTGACCTCAGACTTGACTGGAGTGTTATGGTCCGTGCTTACTGTCACCAGACCTGCCCTGTTCTCCTTGCTCAGGCATGGTGGGACAGTCCCATTGCTGATGAGGACACTGTCCTATGACCTTGCTGTCATCCCAGCTCCTGGCTTGCCTTCCATGGAGAATAGCCTGCTCTTGTTGCTTCCTGAGAAGATGAGCCCTTAACTACTGCACATACACTGCTATTGGCAGCAGGCATAAGTGACAGAGCATATGTTGTTGTTTTTCAAAAACAAATACGAAGAAATGTCCATTACATGATCATTCTTATTTAATATTAAATTTGGCACGAAAGGTAAAAATGGAGCCTGTCTTTTTGCTTGTTTTTCTATGCAGAAATCTTCTGTTTACTAAGTGTTCATAATCTCAGAAGCCAAATGGCACAGAGAAAATTACATCCAGAGCACCACAGTCCAAGCAAAACATTTCTCTGGTTTTGTTTAACTTTAATAATATTAGAGGGTAGTGATACATTTCCCACACTATAAATCTGTCAGTTGTCATGCAGAACTGTGAGAGATACTCAAGGGTTCAGTCCAGCCTATGTTGTCCTGCAGATTCCTTGTAGCTCACATAGTTGCAATGGAGTATCCCAGTCTCTTCCCCACTGAGACATCACGTGTGAAGATCCCGAGAGCAAAGGAGCAGGTCCTGTGCTATAGGAAAGGTTGGGCCTCTTCATGAAGCATTCCATGCTGAAGTCACAGCAGAAGACTTGTTTACTCCACTGCAGCATCACACCATCGTTCCTGTCCTTCACAAACTCAGTATGGGGAAAGAAGCTGAGCTGGTGCAGAGAGTCATGGATACATCCATCACAGGATCCACCTTGCTGAGTCTCATAGGCTAGGTCAGAGAAAAAGCAGTGGTCTTAATCAAACCATCCTTGTCTGGCTCATCTCCAAATTCCCTGCTTTGTGGCAGATCTGGGTCAGGAGAGGGAAACAGGCAAAAAAAAGAAAAGGGGGGGGGGGGGGGGGGGGGG
>JAWWEU010000111.1:93325730-93338849 GCA_035583155.1 Acropternis orthonyx | reverse complement strand
GGCGAGAAACTTAATGCATGAGGCTCCAGCCCTGGCTGCATAGTTTAATTCTGAAAGGACAAAGCCCAAAGCTCACTTATAGGACTCTAGGTAGTCAATAACAAATGTAAAATCAAAGTATTTTTAACAGACAACTCTTAACAGATTAACCTGTTGAAAGGACAAATTCTCTTTTCGGAGAAGAGTTTAACTACAGTGCTGCATACTCAGCAGCAGCACTAAATGTTAATAACGTGAAGAAATTAGGTACAAATCTGACACTCTTGTGTAAGTTTCTCAACATGAATAGTTCCCTGAAATGGCAGCAGGCCATTGATACAGATTCATCCTAATACGGCTGCTGACATGAAATGGTGCTTAAAAGTGTTTTGAGGAGCCAGGATGGTAGAAATGTTTCCATCAGAGGTACCCAGGTCCCACAGCATGCCAGACCTAGGGCACCACAGTTCACCAGCTCATTAAGCATTTCAGTCATGCCCAGCAGTTCTCTGAATTGTGGTCTTTTCAGTACATCAATTTTTTTTCTCTAATTATATTGATTTTAGCAAATTGCAGTGTCCTTCTGTTGATTTTCAACTATGTATAGCAAAAACTAGGAATGTGACAGGAAAAACAAACTCATTGTGCTCCAGCAAGTTGTTCTATATCATTACACCTTTCATGGGACAAAATAGAGATTTCAGAGCTAAGAACATATGAAAATATTGCATGTATTACAAAAATAAACAGAAGATAAGTTTCTAAATTAATATAGACCTTATATTCATCACCCAGAAAAAATAGACCACTCAGCTGTCTGGAGCACCAGCTCTGTAATTACACACCCATTTATTTTCAATGTGTGGAGGATGTAATTGCCTGTGCCCAGCTCTGTCTTTGGGTCATCATAATGGACCAAGCATACCATGTGCCAGCACCTGCCATCTGCAGGCTGTCCTCCCACACCAGAGACCTGAATTCTAGCCCACACTCCTTCCTAAATCATGTATTTATAAGGCAGAGAGCTATTAAAATCTGCTCTGTTAATTAGTGGCTGCCATACAACCTTTAGCAAAGACACACAACCCCTATCCTGTTTCTTCTGCATGTAAACAAGCTAGGATTCTCCCCTAAACTTTCAGCTTACAAAGCATTTCAGTAGTTGCATTGGTGAACTGTGATAGAGGTGGGACTTCTCCATTGATGCAAATTCTCTGAAGTCACTGCAGTTAATAGTGTATCACCAGTCATCTCATTCACACTGGGAAGACTACTTGGGTGTTTAGGGAGTATATATCTCTTTCTGGTTTTTTGACCTTTTTACTCATTTTAGTGAATGATTTGCTAATAAAAATACTTAAGTGGGTTGGAAAGCTAAGAACCGAGTCCAGAGTGAGTGTTTTAAGAAGTCAGACAGTATCAAGAGTATTTTAAAGCATGGTGAACCTGGTCCATTCATTCAGGAATGCATGTGCTACACACATACAAATGCAGTCTGCTGCATTTGTGGACGTAATTCCCAGATGGTGGGAGATACCTGTCTCATCACTGCAGCTAATACCTTGGCTTTAGAGGAGGGTGCAACATGAATATGCATCTTTCTGCAGTATTCCTTTCTGGTTAACTCTCGTTCAGTGCTTTTGGTTCAGGGTTTATTAGAGTAAAGCGGTTGTTTACTGAATTTAGTTCATATGCCTTACACAGGGTTTAGAATGTTTTTGCACCAATCAGTCATGACAATATATAAGAAATATTTATTTTTCTGTTTCTTTGTTTTGGGAAATTTAATACATATTCACATTACTGGAGTAATCTGGCATTTAGCAGGCAATTTACTCTTAAATTTTCTCATATTTTGTTAAGTATAAAAAATCTAGAAGCATACAGTCTATAGTTACTTATATTTAGCTGTTGTCCTGGGAATAATTAGTCCTCATCCCAAGAATTTAAGTGTATGAAAATGGCAAAATTTACACAACAGTTAGAAGCTTAAAATGACATGTTTAGGGGCGTTCACATAATTTGCTCTTCTCTGTGTTTGGAAGGCCCCTTTCTCTGCAACCTCTGCAACTCAGACACCTTGGCAGGATCTATTAAAAGGACTTACCAGCTTAGTGAAAACGTGTAACTTCAAAACTCAATTTAAAATCTGTTCAGGTAGTTGTTAACCTCACTAAAAATCAATGGACCAAATCTCATACATCTCATATATATCACCAGAATTCCACTTAAATCAAAGACTTGCCTTAATGTAGGTGAGGAAGGCATTTGTCCAGTGGGAATATCCATTCAAGCAGTCACTGCAGGTTTATGCCTATCCTTGTTGTCAGTCACGCAGCAATGTCAAGTTAATTAATTTATTTCCTTTCAAGATTTTTTCCCCATCAGTGAAAGAATTCTATGAAATAAGTCAGAAAAAACTACTGCAAATCATTAACACATTAAGATAGGATAAGTGTCTTACCTTCTCTTGTGGCCTGAACTCTGCTGCCAAAGAGATTAAGAAAACAGTGTCAGTTGTGACATACCATGTGGCTTCTGTTGACTACAGATCTTACTGAAGCTTTAGCATGTCTGGAACAGCAGCATCAGCACTAGTATGACATCATTCAGGCCACAATGGCCTCCTGTTGGTCTCCACTCTCTCTTAGACTTTTGCACTGGCCACATAGGATTGTTAAGCAGTCAACAGATCTTGCTGATGACTCCTTAGTTCTCTAGTCAACAAACCAGCTTACATATGGGAATCATGGAATCTTGGTTGGGGAGATTTTGCTGTTGGTACATTGCTGTGGTAGCAACAAGCACCTGCTGTTTGACTTTCAGCAACCCCACAACAGAAGGGTCCCCTGAGAGACTGGACAAGGTAGACACCTGCTTAATTTCCTCCCTCTCCAAGGCAGCTGTACCAAAAGCTCAACAGTACCCTTTTGGATCCTAGACTCCCCTGAGACTCCTGGAGTCTACTGAGTCTGTGCAAGGATGCATGGAGCCTCTGGGCTAGTCACAGTGGGGTGCTTTTGCCACTTGCTCCCAGTGAGGCTCACTTTGGCCTCCAATACAATCAGCTGTTTGGACACTCTCATTATTCCAGAAATATGAATGGGTTCTTCCTCTCAATAACTTTCTCCACAGCCGAGACACAGGCCCATAGAGAGGAAGAGAGACTTAGCTCATATTGCTGGAGTCAAACAGCCAATTTATCCACTGTTTGACCCTCTCCATCTTTCCAGGTCATTACTGCCAATGAGGGGATGTGCAACAACCCTGAGCTCCATACAAAATTCTGCCACGTGGGTCATGTACACTTGACTTCATCTGGATCTTTGGAAAATTGCTCATTGTCTAAGTCATCATAAATCACCTCTAGCATGGCTAATTCCCTCAGGCACTGAGTACCTTTCTTGATGGTGGTCTATTTGCCTGGATGATACAAGGTCTTCCTTGAAGGGATACCTTCTTAATGCCTGACAGGAGTCACCTCAAGGAGGTTGAGGGTGTGTCCCCCTTTTCCCATCACTTTGTCAATGCCTTCCATAGAAAGGATCCCAGCTTTCCTACCCTCTAATTCCAGGCCACTGACCCTGCTATCCTAGCATCAGAGCAACCAGATGACAATGTGCTCACCTGGATGAAGCTGAAATCTTTTCACATATCACACAGCTCAATCCGGTAATTATTACCTTATTTATGAGTTCTGCTGCCTCCTTCTCCTGTTCTCGTGATAGCATTGCTTTGGAGTATCCTACCTTAGCTACTTCTTCCTCCTTCCTCTTCTTAGTAGGAGTTTCTTCCCTTACTAAACAAGTTCACTTTTGCATACAGTATTTCTTCTCATGTCTATTGGGGTGACTGTTACCAGCACGGGTTGGTACTCTGGTTCAGCTTCATACTTGCTGGGGCTGGAGTAGCAGCAGTGTCTTCCATAGGGATTGAAGTAGCCCCAGTTTCTATCACGGTTGTTGCAGTGCCTGTCATTTTGTCATCAGATCCAGAGACCTTATTTCCCCCCTAAAGGTACTGAACAGTGTTGAGCAGGGCTGAGTCTGCATGGGCCAGGCCCCAGCATGTTGCAGTGATTTGCATGTCTCTGGAATTTCAGCATCACAGCATCACACTTTTAATACTCACAGTATTTTATCAGTTTTTCTGGATTCTGCACGTGTACAGTGGTGAAGTTCCAAAACATTGGAGTGTCCACTCTCCTAGATACTTGCCCACACTATCCCACAAAACCTGCCACTCATAACTATCCAGCCTTGGGACAGATCTCTGGGTGGTGTTCTTAAATAGTTATTTAACCTTAAACAAGACCTGAAATGCATTCAGGAGATAGCTGTAGGAACATGTTTGTTTGAATGTCCCAAGGATTCAAAATTCTCAAGAGCAATTATGACCAGTCTGGAAAAAGGGAAGGTGAAGTTGCAGGGGAGTGTTCCCTCCTGTCTCCCCCATAGATAGGCTGTCTGAGGAGAAAATGTGAAAAATTATTAATGTGTAATTATTAATGGTTTCTGAGAGATCGTTCCCAAAGCACAGAGATGACAGCAATGCTGAGTACAAATACCAGATTAGTCTCACGACCAGTAATTTCAGTGTATCATAAGTTACACTACAGCAAAATGATAACCTCAATCCAGCCCCCAGAGATGATAAACAGCACAACAGCAAGTAAGGTCTTACATAACACAACCCTGAGAACAGGCACAACTCCTCTGAGATCAAATAAATTAACATTGTGATCAGCATCTATTAAACTAATATAATGAATGTGTATAACTTTTTTTTTTTCAACACACTCTGCTCAGATCTGTTGTTATCTCAACCATTTGTGCCACATGTTGGGCACCAAAAAGGACTGTTGTGGCTTAACTCCAGCCAACAGCTAAACACCACACAGCCGTTCTCTTACTCCCCCCTAGTGGGACGGGAGAGAGAAATGGAAAAAAGGTAAATCTTGTTGATTGAGATAAAGAGAGTTTAAAAGGACAGAAAAGAGAAGGAAAAATAATATTAATGACAAGAGAATATACAAAACAAGTGATGGACAATGTAACTGCTCACCACCCACTGATTGGTGCCCAACCTGTCCCTGTGCAGTGGCTGCCTCACCTCGCTGGCCAACTCCCCTCAGTTTTATTGTTCCACATGGTGCTGAATATGGCATGAAATATCTCTTGTGTCAGCTGGGGTCGGCTGTCCTGGACATGTCCCCTCCCAGCTCCTTGTGCACCCCAAGCCTATTCATTGGCAGGGCAGTATGAGAAGTTTAAAAGTCCTCGAATCAGAGTAAGCCCTGATCAGCAAGAAGTAAAATATCAGTGTGGTATCAACGTTATTAGCATCCTAAATCCAAAACACAGCACTGCATCGGCTAAGTAGGAATAAAGTTAACTCTATCCTGGCCAAAAACTGAGGTACTAGTTCTTTCTTTCCCTCTTCACACCCAAGTGACAGCTGTGAATTAGCAAGACTATCTAGCATCTCTAAAGTTTTAGACTGTCTTAAAGTTGATGCCCATGAAGTTTGGAAGCCAAGGACCTGAGCATCTAGAGACGTTGTGGTGAAAAGATGTAAAGGAAGGTCAGGAGCAGAGGAGTGGAGGGAAGTAGTCACAGAAACTAACTTCAGTACTGGTGATACCTGACCTGTTTTCTTAAGCTTCTTTATAAAGAATGGAGGATAATTATGGAACAGACAAGTCAAAGCAGAAACTTAACTTTAGGCTGTCTGAAACTGCACCCCAGGGGAACTTCACTCCCCATCATAGACCTCCAGCGTCCACATTTTAAAAAGGGATTGTTTAAAAGTAGTCTGTGAGCTGAAGGGAAACACAAAAATCATTTAAGGACTGGAGAAAATGCCTTTCTTTGAGCTTGGTCTGTTTATCTTATCAGAAAAGAGGACAGAGACATGACCAGATTAAGCAGTATAAATGCATTCATGAGAAAAAAAGTACTGGGCATGAAGGGGACTTTAATCTAGCAGAGAAATATATAACTAGAATCAATTGGCTGGAAGCAGAAGCCAGACAATTCAAATTGAAATTAAGCACACATTTTAACATTGAGAGTGAACAGACTGGAACAGACTCCAAAGGAAAATGGTATATTCTCAGTGGATTCAGATTTTGAGTCAGGACTAGATACTAGGCTGAAATAAAAATTTTAGTGAAACTGTGAGTCTCAATGCAGTGTCACAGTCTGATATTTAATGGTCTGTAATATTCAGGAGACTAGTTAGTCCCTCTCAACCTTAAATATTATGAAACTAAAGTCTATGAATCTGTATCAGTCACCAGACATGTAAGCTGTGCACACAAAAAATCCTTCCCAAATTCAACTCAACAGTTTTGATAACTTCTGGTATATTTCAAAACTGACTGTTCTCTAAAAGATTTCTGGCCATAAATCACTTTTGCTGAGAACTGAAGAGTTGAGTATAAACTGAATTCAACTGTTATTTGTAGCAATAGCTGTTTATTAACAATGGAATATTTTCTATTCTGTTATGCTAGTTCTTGAAATCAATAAGGTGGCTGTAAATTTATGGCATAAATTAACATATTTGTGGTAATACATATGACATTTAGTAGCTGTAATTCACCTAGAAATCAAGCTACAGAGAGGGTTGCAGAGGATGAGTATACTGATGTGATTTGCAAATATTCATTAACTGAATATCACCGTAATGCTGTGAAGTGAGTAAGTATTATTACCAAGATTTCACAGATATCTTCCTGCCTAGGAGAAGTGGCTTGTTCAAGGCTATATGTATGCATATATGTAGAAAATAAAAATAATTTTAAAAGACAATTGGAAAAAGAGCATTAAAACACATATAGGAAGCCCTGACCCTCTTCATGTTATTTACAGATTTGAGGGAACTGAACTTTAAACCAGCTTCATAGCTCAGCTTAAAACTAAATCCATTCTAGGCACAGTGAAATGTTTTCCATTTGTTTGGTATCTCACCTGAAAACTTGTGCCTAAAGAAGTAAAATGGTCACTCCAGATATATTTATTTTCTCTTTTTTGACATGCTGTGTCTTCTTTGATAGTCACATTGAATTACCAGATGAAAAAAAATTCTTCACTCTCTACCAAACATATAATATTTTAATATATTTCCCATGAGGGTAAAGTGAACTGAGATTAAATTCTGCTAACAGAAACATTTGAAAATCCATAAGAAAAATGTCCAGGGAGAAAGAAATTGGGCTTTTATTCCTAGTAGTTCAGTTTATTTCAGATGTTATCTTCAGCTAAGTAATCTGATGCTTGGATTTTCCTTGTATTGGGGGGGTGGGGGGAATCCCCCAAAAATAGAAATTAAGATAATTCTTATGAATTTAAAGTCTTTAATGTTAAATGAGAAGTACCTAAATGATTTTGTGAAAAATATAAATTCTATAACTTGTAACACCTATTAACTCTGTTTTGTTGACACTCGCAGGGGGATGTGGGAGTTCTCCACAATAAATTGACAAAGGCAATTAAATAGGTTTGGAGCTGTTTTAAGGGATTTCCAGCACAATAATTTTGACTAGGTCTGGCTTGAGCTACTGGGAAAGGCAAGAACTACTGAATGTAACACAGTGATTGAATGCCACCTTTTTCTATCATGTGGCTGCACTCTCTCCGCCCACACACACTCTTACGCTGCTCATGCATCAGTGTGACTTTTCCCTGCCTTTACATCAAAGAGGAGAAATGGGCAGGAAGCCATTACAAAACCGTGATCACCCTCTCACTTATGCTGGCCCTCAATTTCACACATTTCCTCCTTTAGCCAGGATTCTAGTGCTTTCCCCTCAGAGAAAAAACTGCAGTAGCTGGGAGGTATTATTACTTTAAACAGGCCATAAATTTTTCCTGCCTCTAGCCCTTGTCCCTCCAAGCAGGAATTTCTAAACTATTTCTTCTGTGTCTTTTCACTCAAGAACTGTGCAGATTTACCGGGGCTCAGCAGTCAGCAGCAGTTTTCAGTTCAGCCCCTTGCAAGTCATCTGAAATTTCTCTTTCCAAGGAAACAGTCTTATGCAGAAAAGTGACATATATCACCTGGAAAGCAAAAACTTCCCCTTGATTTCTCAGCAAGGCCATTGTAGTATATATTTGTATATTTGTAGTAGTTGTCTTATATAATTATTTTGTATAATTATTTTGTCAGACTATCTCCTTCCAGGTCTGCTTAATTTTATCAATGATCTGGACAAGGGGATTGAGGGTACCCTCAGTCACTTTGTGGATTACACAAATTTAGGAATGAGTGTTGATCTACTCTTGATTGGACAGGCTGGATCAATGAGCTAAAGTCAATTGAATGAGGTTCAACAAGGTCGAGAGCTGGTTCCTGCACTTGGGTCACAACAACCCCATGCAGTGCTGCAGGTTGGGGGCAGAATGGCTGGAAAACTCTCTGGTGGAAAAGGACATGGGGCTGCTGGTCAACAGATCGCTGAACATGAGCCAGCAGTGTGCCCAAAAGAACAGGAAGGCAAACGGAATCCTGGCTTGTACCAAAAATAATGCGGGCAGCAGGACCAGGGCAGTGATGATCCCTCTGTACTCAGCACTGGTGAGGCCACACTCGTGTTCTGTGTCCAGTTCTGGGCCCCTCAATTCAAGACAGACATTGAGGTGCCGCTGCCTCAACGCTGAGGTGCTCAACAGCCTCTGATCATCACATCACCCATCAGTTTGTCTCTATTCACAAACAGCAGGTCCAGCAGGACACCTTCCCTGGTTGGCTTGCTCACCAGCTGTGTCAGAATGTTCTCCTCCACATACTCTTGGAACCTCCCAGACTGTTTACTCTCTGCATTTCTGGAAGATATCTGGTAAATTGAAGTCTCCCTTGAAAACAAGGGCCAGCAATCATGAGACTTCACCCAGCTACTTAAAGAATATTATAGAATATATTGTCTGGCAGTATTACAGAATATTTGGTCAGTTGCTTAAGCAAAAACAAAATACTTGAAAAATGTCTCTATTGATGCAAACACATGTAGTGGAAAGCATACATAACAACTACACACACACAGTGTCAAACATCTTCACATTGCTCTCCCATTATGAGTTATACTAAAGTACTCTCCTCAAAGCATATTTTCCCAAAACAAACTTCAATGTGGAGCTGTGGGAGCTGTCTGAAGAACAGTGATTTCTAGTGGCATAAACAATGTTAGGTTACAGGTCATTTAAACAAATTGCTTTTGATTTTTAAAATGTGCAAGTTGCCTTTTTTGAAGGACCTGTTGGCATGAGAATGCATATTTAAGGTGCATTAAACATGCTACTTATACAAAAGAATGTGATGTAATTGTTACATTTGTACATGAAGGCATAGAGGTGAATATAAATTTAATTCTTCAAAGCGATGAGTTAGGATTTTACATACAAAATTTGACCCAGAACATTAAGATCAATTTATTTTCCATTTCAAAATAGAAAGCTTTATTAATCTGTCATCAACTATCCAAATATATTATAAATAGTACCCTTGAAAACAATTTGAACATTTCTTATGAATCCTATAGGATGGGTTAGATAAAACGAAATTTTAAAATTCCTTTTGCTGTCCACTGTGCTCTTCTCAAATGACAATAAGTAACACATGCAATTTCATCCTGCAGTAATCCATGGTAGATCTGATTATGTATTGCCTGTCAATTAATTTTCTGTCAAAATGTTTTGGCAAGCATCAGCTTCATGAAATCATCAAGAAGAAAGCCTTGGTGCTTCAGGTCCAGTCATGAGACAGCCCTGCTGGAAACACAGCTTCAGGCTATATCATCTGGTGGGACGATGACCAACCCACAATGTAGCTGAAGGAGATCCATGAAGCAGAAGAGGAAGGTCATTTAAGAAGCTTTTCTCCAGTTAACAATAACTGCATTTTCACTCAACATTCCAACCAATCTATTTTCATGCTACGAAAGACACAGTGTCTGAAATACAAGTTTCAAAGCTACAGAACTAATAATAAAATAGATGCTCCTTCATTACAGACCAACTCCTTATGTTAAGAACAATGGGATGTTTCTTCATTCATGTCCATGATGTATTTCAAATAACTTTATCAAACTGTGTTGATCAGCACATGGCTGTGTTCCTTCAGAAACTGTTTCAGCTTGACCATATTTGGCCTTGTATCTGAATGATGTCAAGTATGTTCTCCAGGAATAAGTCAATATGCCTACTGTTCCTCCACATCCTACTTCTATATTCACTTCTGGTGAGTGCCTTGGAGAAATCAGACAACCACTTGTTGAGGAATATATCTGAAGTTTTCTTAACACTACTAAAGGTTAGGTTATGCAGCAATTAAGAGAAACAGATATTATTTTTTTATTAAAACAAATTTCCAGGTGGTTCAAGTTCACCACATTATGCAAATAACCAACTTAACTGCTTGCTTTTACTGTAATTACCCTCTAGTTTTCTTCTGCCATTACCCTCTAGTGTGTGCTATACTTCCTTGCTTCAGCTTTTGTCCCAACATTAGATTTTATTTGAAACATTAACTTTGTCTGCTTATAAAATTTCTAGAAATGTTTGGAGCAAAAATGGTAAAACAAAAATGGTAACAAAGGATCAGAATAAAACTGTCCCTGTGACCAGAAATACAAAAGTCCAAGCACGCTGGTAGTATAATACCTATTAGTTTTGAAATTGCTTAGGAATAAAGTAGCTATGCTTTTTAAAAAAAAAAAAATTAATTTCTCATAAATATCTTACACGAATAGCAGGAAAATGTCAAGTTAACATGTTAGTCACAGCCTATTGTTCACACAGCGTGTTTCCACACAGCAACAGCTTCTGAGTCTCCAGAAGGAATTTTCTTCTGCCTCCAGCTGATAATGAAACACACTACACACAACACATTATTCTGCCTCACAGAACAGCACAAGACCTTAGCTACAACCTCAGCAAAATAACAAGTACTAAGCCCTGAGATGTTTGCCAAGATTGGTTGTGCACTGTTATACTGTAACACCTGTTACAGTGTAAGACCCCTGCAGATGCTTTGCATTGCAGTGTGAAGAAGATCCTCACATAGTTAATGTCCATGGAAGATATAAAGCCTCAGCACCCAGTCAAGTGCAGATCCAAAAGGAAATTACATGTAACGGTTTCTCCATCAGATATAAAACACTCATAAGTCAATCAGGTTACCTCTGTCCCATGAAGAGCCTGAACTTGGGCATCCCATGTGCCTCAGTGACCCTTGTAGCATTTAATGTTCGGAACTCCTTAGAAGGCCTGATTTCTTCAACAGTGACTGCATGAGTTGATTGACTTAAGGACTGATCAGACAGACGGCACTAGACTTGCTAGACTTGCTCGCCCTAACCTGGTAAGGCAGTACTTTTCCACAGCATATTCAAGACTTTTCATACTGCCTTACCTCTATATGACCATCAGCGCAATATGAATTCAGGACTGAATGTGACCAGGCTTAATGCTTAAAATTTTATTTTGATGCACCTGATCCTATCCATTTGCTATTACAGCTATGAGACGTTGCTACTCTTCAGAACAGTGCCATTATGGTGTGCCTTGGCACATTTGGGTACTGTTAACTATGTCCCCTGAAAACTGCTTCTTGTATTTCTGTGCCCTGGTGACTTATACAGTGTAAAACCTCACAGCAAGGAATAGTTGCAACCCTGTTCATATTTTAACAGAGCAAAAATTATCATGAAGATATTTTCTTCGGTGTTGAAATTTTTAACCTATTACTCAAGATAATGATACAGACCACATTTATTGTTTATTTTTCTACCACTGCTTTAAGTGGTGAAAGAAAAGCTTATCATTTAGATGAGCTACTTCTCTGAAACTGTGAGACAACAAGCAATTATAGATGGCTCAGACAGATGGTATTCTGACCCTACTAGGCAAGATCCCAATTATGTCACATACACACTGCCATGAGGAACAATGCAGAACTGGGAAGAATAAGCAGTTTAACAGATGCATTTGTGTAAGTCATTCTGAGATTACACCTGAGTAATCGTGGCCTGGTTGTTCCAAAATAAGGATAAGACAGCTCATTAGTGGCATTGAAACACTCAGTCAATAAAACATGATCACATCTACAGATGATGCCAAAAATAGTGAAAATGTCATTATTACCCTCAGTGGGAGCAGAATGTTAACTTATCCCCACATAACTGGATAGCCAGAGATGTGAAGTGTGCAAAACAGCAACTATGCTTTCCAGGCAATGCATGGTCAGGCAATTCAGTATATTCATCATTCAGGTCATTGTGAACAGAAACGTGAGCAACTATTGGTAGTACTTCCCATCTTTAGCTCTGGAGAATACTACTTCATACAAAGACGTTAAATTTCTTAGTTTCACCCATTAATCGTAGTCTTGCCTGAGGGCTCAGAAAGAAGCATCAATGAACATGAAAGGGCTCCTGTAGACTTTGTCAGACAAGAGACCAAAAGGGAACTCACCTATCACATGTTGGAGATGCTCAGAATTCCTTCATTTTCTTCCTCTGTGTCCCATTTTGACCTCTTGGAAAATATACTTGATAAGAAGTAGTGCCCTCTTTTTTGATATGTGAGCTTTGTATTTCCACAGGACATTTTTTATATAAGAATTTGAGCTAGCTGAATCACTCCCAGCCTACACTGTACATTTTCAAAGGGTCTGTAACCACAGAGAAAGAAAATTATAATTTTAGTGTTATTTGAAGGTGCTGTACGTTTGTCTATTTAGTTAGCTAGGTGAATAAATTAATGAGTGGAATTTGTTCCACAAACAACTGGAAATGACAGCTATTTTTGGTAGCTTGGAAGTTGTTAATCTTGTAATTAAAGGGTTTGAGATCTGAAATTATATTACAGTATTTTTGTCAATGAAATATTTCTGCAATAGCTCTGGGTCTGGAACTCAGACAGGTAAAAAACACCTTGATCATTTTCTCTCCAGCCAAAGAGATTCCAGCTGGAATCAGTGTGCCCCCAAGCACTCATTGCAAGTAATTACTTATAGCGGGTGGTGGGTTTCCCCCTGGCACGGCTGCTGCGATCCTTACCAGGGGGCACGCTCTCAGCCTGTCCTCCCTCCACGTGGTTCCCAGGGGACCAGGAACGGCAGCACACGACTCACGGAGAG
>JAWWEU010000111.1:93275647-93325630 GCA_035583155.1 Acropternis orthonyx | reverse complement strand
GTAAGGTTTAACAGGGGCCAATGGGAAACAGGGTTCTACAACAGGGGTTTGGGGAAAGGGAAGGTACAAGTGAGATGACAATACAAAATCCACCTGTAACAATATTCATATGACAGTAAAAGTTTCATTTTCTGCATTAGCATCCACATTCCATTTACGACAAGAATCTTTCCATACTTTCAATGGTGCATTGACTACTACAATTACCCTGCAAAGGGAACACAGTCAGAGAAATGTTACAGCATTACTATTATTTCTTTTTTTTTTTGATTAAGTAATAAATATTTAAGAGAGAAAAGCTAGCCCACATGAAATGACAAATGAGCACACACCAAAACCCCACCTACTTGACTGTGCACCTTAAGGCCTCTTCTACGTGAAATAAACAACAAAAATAATTCCCTTCCCCACCAATGTGAGCTCTTATTTTCCTTAACTAAGCTCTCCCTCAGAGCACTATTGTAATATTAGTTGCTTTTATAAAGTTTCTAATTCATTTCCAGAGTGAGGTCAAAACAACATCAGACAGCATGATACAGGACAGTTTCCTTTGTAGAGCCAAGGGTGTTTCTCAGCTTTTTTAAGTTTACAGATCCCCAGCTCTGGCTGAGGGAAGTTCATGTCTTTGTACAACAGAGTTAACGTTTCTGACCACAGAAGCACATTTTTGTATGCTTTTGCACAATATTCCAAGGTGATTCAGAGTCTCAGAGATTCACAGACCCTGGAGTGAAAATCAACAAGACTGTTCTTTTTCCATTTCAATGTCATGCTTAGTCATTCACTCACTTGTCACTCAGCTGGTAATATTTTTTCATACTAAATTCTGTGCCAGAAAATTTGAAAGAATAGATAGTAAAGAAACTGTAATGAGCTGTGAGGCATTTATAAAAATTTAATTTTATATCAAAGAACTCAATTTCCAAATCACCCCATTATTTGATCTTTCACTACACTTTTCCTAAACACAAATAAATTATATCAAGTTTAAACTGACAAGTATGGTACCGATTTGGGGAAATATTTAGACTTCTTAGAAGTTACTTATATTCGTTCTAATATTTCCCTGTTTTTGATAAACTGTCAAAATTCTGCAAAGAAATAGTTATGCTTTTGACAATTAGATGGATATAGAGTGTATTCTCAATTCCAGCTTTGCATGCATTTCTAAGCAAATTTTGTTTTGCATGTAGTAATAACAAAAAAGATCTTCAAAATCCAGTTTCAGCCTTCTTACCTGGATACAAGGCCCTGGGAGCACCCTTGTTGTGGTTTCATCCTAGCTGGCAACCAAGCCCCTCACTTACTTGCTCACTCCCCTGCCAGCAGGATCAGGAAGAGAATTGAAAAACACAGCCCCATACTAGCCACTGTGAAGAAAATTAACTCTACCACAGCTGAAACCAGCACATCCCTGGGGTATTACCTGCCTGTGTAAGGCCAGCAGGTGCTCAATGCAGCTTACCTTCTCCCAGAGCACCTGTCAAGGCCAGAGCTGTCTCCCTGAGTGGTCTTAGAAGGTTACCACTCCCTCTTCCTAATCCTGTCTCAGGGCTCTCTGCAGCAGCATGCACCCAAAAGAAGAAAAAAAAAAAAAAGAGCAGATTTTAGATATAGTTTTCAACTTTTTTTTATATTTGTGATTTTTTTGTTTGTTTGTGGGTTTTTTGTTTTTTCTCTGTAGGGTCTACCCTTCTTGGGTTTGTTTAGCCTGGATAAAAGGAGGCTTCAGGATGACCTAATTGCATCTTTCCAGTACCTGAAGGGAGCCTACAAGAAAGATGAAGCAAGACTATTTACAAAGGCACGTGGTGACAGGACAAAGGGAATGATTTCAAACTGAAAGAGGGTAGGTTTAGATCAGATGTTAGGAAGAAAGTCTTTACTGTGAGGGTGATGAGGCACTGGAACAGGTTGCCCAGAGAAGTTGTGGGTACCCCATCTCTAGAAGTGTTCAAGACCAGGTTGGATGGGGCTCTGAGTAACCTGGTCTGATGAAAAGTGTCTCTGTCCTTGGAAGGGGGTTTGAAATTAGATAATCTTTAATGTCCCTTCCCACCCAGACCATTCTATGGTTTTTATTGGCAAGGACTAAGTTTTGTCATAAGACACCATTCACATCCTGAGCAGAGCTCAAAACAGCTGGCTGCTATAACAGCATATGTATTAGACAGTAGTTTGTATCAGCTTGTACCCACAGGAGTGAATCTCAGCCCAGACACTTCCCTTGTAGGAAAGTTCTATAAAATGTATTGCAATGGCAATCCATATTTACTTAGTTCCTCCACTCCAATATCATATGATCTTTAGAACTAAATAGCGCTTGAGTTTTTTTCTGTGTTCTTAATATCATACTGTAAAAATGTAAAGCTGGGAACAGTCTAAAAAATGCTTAGTGTGAATCTGAGAAACTGGGGGGGGAAATATATCATTTTGGGCTAGTTCTGTGAAACTTTCCTCCAAAACTGACAAAAAAACATCATAAATTACATTTAAAATACATCAAGGAACTGATACAGGTTTGTTGGTTTTGGTTTGGTTTTTTTTTTTTTTTTTCAAAAAATCAACACATCTGCTGAGGTCCAGTGCATATCCTAAAAATGAAGTTTTTCCTCTTATAAATAGTTGCATCTCTTTAATTAAAGCTAGTTAGAAAACGAATTTATCTAACCTGATGGAAATTTCTTAGTGGGTAATCTTGCAGTGGATCAGATTCAGTTTATAATTTTTACTTGTACATTTACAAATTAAACCAAACCAGCGTAATCTCACCTAATTTGAATGTGAACTCCTCAGAACATTTGCACCAAATCACTCAAAAACCTCATTTCAGATACAAAATGGAATGGCTTTGTGATATCTAAGATGCCTAGAATTTTAGTCAGTACTTTGACCCATAGCCTCCTAAGATTTAATTTTTGTGTTCTCTGTATGCCAGAAGAATTTGCTCTGAGATCTCTCTACAGCAGAGAAACCAGAAGGAAAGGTACCTCATTGGTTTTGTTCTACCGCTTATGGCTTGTTCTTCCACCTCGTTCTGTTGACAGACCCACGACAGCAAGTCTGAGCCAGAGTTTAGCATAGTCCTCACCTGTAAAAATCAGATCCAAAACTTTATTTGGGTCTTGAGGCATTTTTTTCTGATAGCATCAAATATTTAGGTAATATTAAAGACTTAATAATGAGTCTAATAGAAGCTAATGCAAGATAGCAAAGATTTCAACTCAAGCAAAGAAAGGCTCTTAGCTCAGATTGACAAAAGCTGGTGCAGCCTTATTATTGGTGGCATTAACTCTATTGACCAGCCTCTAAATCAACGAATATTAATCCATGCAGAAATAAAAAGAACAGGAAGTGAAATTCAAATTACTTCTGACATTTATGAAAGGTCTAGTTAGAATACCTTGTGAGGAAAAAAAGTTTGTGTTCTGTATAGAAGCAAAATGTTTACCCTTACAGAGGATCTCCTTTAAATTATTGCCTCTTGATATTATTTTAAATATGTTTATTACTTAAAATTTAAAGTACTTTTTCCTATACTTCTTTTAATTTGTATGTTTATAGTTTCAAATTCAATAAACAAACTGAAAATGACCAAGATGTTAAAACATAGTTCAATACATGAAAAATATTTACCATACATCCATTGCAAAAAAAAACTTCTGGGGAAAAAAAATTAATGTGCCATGGAAAAAGCTATTTTCCTAGCTACAAAACTTTCATTTTAATATGATACCTTGTAAACACTGAGACACTGAACAAATGTTGTGTGTTTCTCCAGTGTTGCCATAGTATTATTACATGCCCAGAGAATTCTAAGTTGACTTCTACATGTATAAAACTACTTGACATTTTTAGTAACATTTTGTTCAGAGAGCATCCCAGTTTCATCTGGGAAATTTCACAACCTAATGGTTAATATTACACTAAATTTTAGGATAAATGAGATGGGAGAAAGACTGTGGAAACTCCCAACCTATAGAAAGCATAACGTGTTAAGTCTTCTCCCAGTAGCAACCTTGCCCTTTTCCTTTCCCTCTCAAAACACACAGTTACTCCATGGGTTACATGATTTTTTCTCAAAGGTCTCTCTATTTTTCTCAAAGAAAGGTGATAAGGATAAAAAGACATGGGGACAGATAGATTTTCATTTCTTTCATTTTAATTAATCCCTAAAGTTTCTATCCAGTAGTATAGAAACTGGGTAATCTGACCTTTATCGAGTGATCCCAGAAGAGAGGTAAATAAGGGAGAGGTTTCAAAAGTTGTAACTCTGGTACTCCTGGGCTTACCTCTCTTTGCTGAAAAGGCCAATTTGGGAGGAGGGAAAAAAAAAAAAGAAAAAAAAAATAAAATGAAAAAAAAAAAAAGAAAAAAAATAAAATAAAAAAAAAAAAGCAGAAGGGAAAATCAAAGTCAGGTATACTTAAAAGCATAATAAAGTTAGTTGCCCAGCTTAGGTAGTCTCTTATGCTGTTCTTTACTCACTGAAATGACACATTCACTTCCCAAGATGATTGTTTCCATTGCAGGGAAAAAAACAAACAGGTGCTTTAAACATGCAGGATGGGCAACTTCAGAAAATACTCCACCATGAAGGGCCATGAAGATCCCTCAGGGTCTCAAACAGTGACCATCAAAACTCTCCATCTCTCCCCAAGGAATCTAGAAAATGCATACTAGACACTCTACTCTTTAGCCAGCTAGTAGATGAAATGGAGCCCACTCTTTATCTGTTTCTCAGTGGATAGCTTTAATGCAGTGATTCCCCCAGGAAACACAAAAAGTACTCTCAAATGCAGGAGGCCTCTCAGAGGGACAGCCAGTCCTATTCTCCGAGTTTCCAAAGTGTACCCCTAGTGCCTGCCCTGTCACACAAAGAGACAGGCAGGCAGTGCTAAGGGGCAGGGGCAGAGGTCACGGTGGAGGCCCTTGTGTACCAGTAATATCCAAAGGGACCACCAGATCACAACTGAGGACACTACAGGAACTTATCTGACTCCTGGATGCTTTAGAGCTATGAGGCAGCAGGACACGGTTTGCTTTCTTTTTTCTATTCCAACCCATACAACAGCACATAACAGGCTTGGCATTGATATGAAGGAAATGAGCTCAGATTGTCACCAGCAGCTTTTCTGCTTCTGTGCCATCCCTGCTTTCCTGTCACCTCTAGCACTCTGGCCAAGGACAAACACTCACAGTTTGGTTCAACCACTGCCTCTAAGATTCCAGCTTCATCAGCTGTCATGATAAGGAGTGAATGGTGGAAACAAACTACAGAAAGAAATTCATGTTTCCACCACTGAGCACTGGTGTTATTAGTAATAATTAAAGCATTGCTTTGGAATCTAATCTCTCTGTGCAGCTGAGAGCTCTTGCCCAGAACTTTTGCCAGTTGTGTCCAGCTTGGCTTCCTCTGAATCTTTTAAGAATTAACATGCTCAGAGTAAGCTCCATTACTGGATTAAAATTCCTGCATCAGAATATCAAGTGTCTATTTCACCTATTCTGGAAGTATGTGGGAGCTTTATGCCTATAGCCCAATTTCCACAGTGTAAACCCTTACAGAAAGCCCTGAAAAATTTGTAAGGTAAATCTAACAGGGCTGAGGAAAAGTGACAAGCAGGCAGAATAAACATGGGGAAGCAATAAATTATTAGGGGTCTGCAAGACAGTGAAGAAATAACAAAAGGCACAGCAGAAGCAGACACAGCTTAAAGGGAGGAAGTTTAAAGAGCCGCATAAAGGCCTGCAAATATCTAAGCAGCAGGAATCACCTAAGAAGAGGTGGGTGAGTTCAGGAAGAGCAGATCTTTTATTTGCCTTGGTCTTGGGTAAAAAAAAAAAAAGGCAAAAAAAAAAAGCACAGATCTCAATTTCTAGTAACACTTCACCATGGGTTAAATTTGCATTTTTTGTGAAGAAAAAGAAGAAAATGGAGGCAAGAAGGAACTATCACAACTAAACAGCCACCTTATTAGGCTGTGTGGAAGGTCCTAATAGAGATAAATAGCACAGCTCCCTGCCATGATACATGAAAAATAACTTCAGCAGTTCACTGAATCATAACTGTTCACCTAATGTAATGACTGCAAAGAAAAGCTATCTGACCTAAAGGAGTGGTTTATCTATGTGGGATACTTCTTTATCCTGAAAACTGTCAGAATCACCACCACCTGAATCACAGAACTTATTCAGTTGAAGAATGAAGAATCATAAGGGTCTTGCCTGTCCTTTGTGTTCAAGATAAAATAGTGTCTTGCCCAAAAAACAAGTAAAGTACAAGTCAACCTGAGCTTGACTTAATTTAAGGGTTTTCAGTAGATTTTTGAGTAGGTGCAGGTTTAACCCCAAGTATTTTTCACAAGAACTTCTAGGACAGAAGTAATAAATTAACTGTATTCCTTTCACATATGTCTGGGTCAGTGCCTACATCAGGATGGAATGAGTAGGTCCTCTTCTTCTGTCCAAAGGTCAGAAGGATTTCAGAATAAGAGAAGGAATCCCTCAGCACAGCTATGACATAAGTCTATCCAGTGGTGTGCAAGAACAGCTTTGTTTCACAGTGGACCAGTTCTTGTGTCAAGACAATTCTGGCCATTGACAGCACACAACATGGTGGAAAACAGAGTCCTTGGAAAAATTACTTAAGTGAAATATATAAATAAGTTAATGGAAGATACATGGTTTAAAGGGTAGGCAGGAGTTTGTTTCAGTTTTTGTGTGTTGGAAAATCAGTCTTTAGTCTTTTTTACAATGAATGCAAGACACCAGTTTTCCTTTAACAGTAGTTCTACAGGTACAGTGAGCTATATCAGTATGTACAGTTACCACCGTTCCCTTGGGAAGACAGCTGAAATCACTTGCCAGTTAACATTTTTCAATGTGTTCAACTAATAGAAAATATTACACAGCCCAGTAGTGTTCCATATGCAAAAATAGCTTTCCAGAAATAGCGACTCTGCTGTATTGGAATTTCCCAGAGGACCAGTTACTGTTGTTTTATATGTTAATACACTCCTGTAGAGTGAAAGTGAAACATTAGCAGTAGTTTTCTTATTGCCTAGAAATGGCAGTTAAGCAGGAGTAATATTGCTTTAGATTTGAAAAGCTTTTGCTTTCAAAATTTTGGCAAGTTGTTGGAATAATTCTGTGTTCCATTCCCACTGCATAAATCTCAACACAGTGGGTATATTCTCAGTCAAATTACTGTGAGGGGAGGAAGCCTTGTAGTTGTCTGAATGCAATGAGTTTGGCAAAATAGCTCTATTATTGTACTTTTTAATCTGACATTTTTTACACTGCTCAGCAAGAGCAAGTAATCAGAAGAGAAAATTATTCCAAAATGTAAATTAGTGCATCTGATGTAGGAATTCAATGCAAACAAAAAGTCTTATATCAAAAATTTTTATTTTCTAGTTCACTGCTGGATATCCAGCCTTTGAAATTAAAGAACTGCTTTTCTAATCCTGGTGTTATGTTAGTGTTTCTTTTAACTATGCAGCACATGGGCACATGCATATCATGTATCTTTGTTCAGAGGTTGTAGCTGGTATTAAATTTAATTCCTTCTTTCTGAGACTAGGGTAGCTTGAAAACAAGGGCAGTTTCTATTAAATATGATAATCTTCCACAGAAACATAGATGATAAAGACGTCTGGCTGAGATGTGGCTACAAAATGAAGCCTTTTATCAAGGCACAGCACCACTGAATGCAAATACGTGGAACATGGCTACAGCTGAGACATCTCCAATGCTAACAGCTTAGACTTTTAGCCTAATGAAGTGCATCTTTAAAACCAGTTAAGACCACAGATCCTTCAATCACTGTATCTTAAAAATTTCATTATAATTATTCTAATGAGGGGGCTAAGAGTTCAGAACCTATAGGGTCAAACTTTTAAGTAATGTTGGCAGGCATTTCTTGAAATTTTGTTCCTCCCTCTTCAATATTTTTCCCTCCATATGAATTTCAGGTTATATTATTTAAATAAAATGGAAATAAGAACAAGAGTTAAGCATATGCTGTTAACAGTTCAGAATATATTATTTAGAAGATGCCTTTCAATGTTTCTTAATAATTAATTTATAGGAAATAGAGTAGATAATGCATATGCAACATCACTGAAGTATAGAGACTACAAAGGATAAAAGTATTTACTCAATAAACATGGAAGAGTGGATCAGTAGGCTCACAAAGATTCACCAAATTCTGTAAAGATTCAAATACAGATCTGATTGTGGAAGTTGAGCTCCAGCTCCTGCTTTGACACAGTGACATGATACAGGAAAAAGACCTGACCCTGACCCAATATATTATTAAAATTCCTATATACTCAGGAACATGTATTGCTTCACTGACTTTGCTGTAGCTACGTACATACACTATTATTATTTATTATTTGCATTATGGTAGCTGCCATCAATGACCAGAGCTTCAGTGAGCTAGTCATTATAGAGACATTTACAGAGCTCACAGTTTTCATGAGAGGCAGTATATCAAAAGAGACAAGCATGATTGGGAAGGATGACATTACAAATTAACAAATTGAGCAGGGAAGCCTGCTGAAGCCACACTCATAATTTCTGTGTGTAAAATTACAATCATCCTAAAATGTATTTCAAAACAATGCCCTCTATTAGACAGAAAGGAAGGAGACATAGCTGCACAATAGAAGACTGTAACTATTCTTGTTTAAGCAAAGTGCATAAATTTCTCAGAACTTTTTTCACCTTTTTGCACACCTCTCATGCTTGTGTGGAGGGTTTCGGGTTTTTCCTAAACCCATTTCAGTTTTAACAGATTGTGATATGCGTTTGGGTCATTGACAGAATGAATCAATAGTAGACACCTAAATTAATTTTCCTATGTGACACCATCATTTTCCTTGATTTATTATCATTATGCACATAATCAGTTTTAAAAGGTAAGTAACATTATATTAATAAGAGAAATAAACACCATACACTATATATGAAATAGGCTTCTATTTCCTGTTTGAGTTTAATAAGAAAATAGATACTGAGTAAAAAGACTTAGCCTGGAACCAAACAGTGCTTCTGGGAACAGTCAATCATTACCTTGCTCAATGTGGTCTTGAAAGTTAGGCATTTGCCCTGAATACAGGGTAAAGAAAAAAGATGCCTTTCAAGTGTATAAACAGTATGCTTCTGCAACAAAATTGTCAGAAATAAGCACTACAAGTTTGGAAAGAATGAAACTCTGCATTTGGCATCATGTCAGCATACAGAAAAAATTATTAAATTATTAAATTTTATTTATTAGGACTAGTGATGCTCTTTGACTATATTTTCAGCTATGCTTTAAAATGGTTGAGGGATTTAGGGCTAAATCTCAGATGTAAATTCTCTCAATAATTCAGTGTTGGAAAATAAAATTTCAATGCAGAACATAATTTGAGAAATTAGCACCTTATATCTATAGAGTAAGACTACATCTTCAATCCAGGCATAGAAATGCAACCCTAAACTGATTTGAATTTTGCAGGTTTTCCCAAAACATTGACTCCTATAAACTGTTTCAAGTATGATTCTCAGAACTTACTACTGTCTTAGCTATGAAAACTAAAAATCAAGCTTCAAAAGTTACTTAAAATTGTCTTTACTGAAAGTATTCACTGTGCAAACGTAGTTGAAGCTACACAAACTACCAAAAATGCTGTTTCAATTCTGTCTTTTACCTTCCTTTTCAGATGTCACAATTGCACTTCATACAATTTGGAAACTTCAACAATAAATTTGCTTAAACTGACTCCATAGCTAGAGAAAACTTTTTTAACCTTGCAAATTAATGACCCCATCAAAGATTTCTGAAGTAGACAGAAAAATAAGCAATATGAAGCAAAGAGAGTCAAACAGTACCTGGTAACATTTCCGATTTTACAGTGAAACTCATTGTACTAATTAAGTGAGCTTTGACCATAACTCTTTGGTTATATGAAAATACTAATTTTCCTATTTTCCCTTTAATGAAAAAAGAAAAAACGTTAGTGTTGCAGACTTCCTATTTGTGTAAAAATGATTGAAAATATATCCTTAAAAGGCTCAGACCCTGCACATCCTTCAAAATAACTCCAAGTATTTTTACTATCCCATTGCTTTAAAGTTATTGCCATTTTGGAGAGAAAGCCAAGGCTGATTTCAGTAGTTCAGTGATATTCTAGGACCTGGGTGTTTGGAAACAGAAGATGATGGAGTAGTAATATCCACTCTCCTCTCTGATGCAACAAATGCTCTGGTTTTTGCTTCATTGCTACATCTTCACTGAAGACACAACCTACCAGAAGTTTACTGATGGGTTATGATAAAAAGTTCTTGCAAATATCCCTGTTGTAGTATCTGCAGTAAAGCTGAGATGTTTCTCAAAAACTACTTGTACATATGAAACAATACAGGAAACTGTGTCAGAGCTCCAGCTTCAATACTGCCCATGTAACTAAAGCACCTGTCCTTTCTCCAGACATCTTAATAACAATAATATGATTGTAAGTACACCTGAATTTCAAGGTAAAAGGTCAGAAAACATACATTGAAAGTGATTAACTAACACCGCTTTACTCAATAAAAACCATACAAGGTCTGTATCTGCAGGTAGCAGTGGATTTCTAATAAAGAAATATTTTGCCATGGGCTTACACAATATATGAGGGAGAACTCGAAATATCAGCCTTCCTGACACTGATAATAGTACTGGGTTTTTTTAAATAACATTAGCAGCTGCTAATTCAATTACTGAAAATAAAAGCCATCTGATTTTAAACCAATATTTCCTTCTACTCTGGATTTTTTCTTAGAATGGTTTCTACAGGTAGTTGAACCACAATCTAAGAATCTTCTTGTACAAGGCTGAGCACCTTTGAGGAAGAAGACCAGATTGCATGTTTTGCACTCAGTAAAACTGTGCAAATATTTCCATAATGGTCAGTTTTGAAATCTGAAATGCTCTAAAGGTTCAATGCTGCTAAAGGTTCTCTAAGCACTATGCTCAATAAATGGCAAATTTCTATTCCTAGAAATTTAAACATACCCTGTCATATTAAATGCTCTTAGCACACTTACTTAGAGACTGTATCAGGGAAACATTTTGTAGTAAACTGAATCAGAGAAAACTTCCAACTGAGTTTTTTAAAACATCTTGGGCACTTTTCATTTCAATAATGGAAACAGATGATCCTCTTGGAGAGTCCCTCTGAGGCTGAATCTCCAATTCAATTACCAATGAGCTGAATTGAAGAACTTCTTATGAACAAACAAAAAGCAAAACATATTAGAGAAGAATTCAGACTTCCTGTGTAACTACAGTCACGTTGGTCACTAGTTCATTTCTAAATAATTTTCACAAACACCTGTCAGGATTGACCTAAAACTTGAAGACAGTAGATTGGGTAAATGATTATTTGTGATTCTGTGATCATTGTCATACAGGATCATAGACAAAGGAACTATTTTGTTTCTATTCATTACTTGGGTATGCTTTTGCAGGCTTCCCTACGAATTTGAATGGGGAATATCTGATTATTTGCTGAAATGCAACAAGAACCTCAAGGTTTTAACAAGATCAAACCTTTGTTATTTTTATGACCCCACAAACTGATATCCAAACCAATTATATCTGAGCAGAGAAGAACGGAATAAGCATCTTCAGCATTGTCTAAACCTCTACCTCTTTTTCACCCACATTCATCTCTGCCATAACTTAATTGATACGGAGTTTTTGATCTTAGGATAGCACCTAAATTTAAATGCACATAGCTTAACACTTTGTACTGGTTTTAATCCAGTACCAGATAAAGAAGAATTATTCTCAAGTTTGAAAGCTTTTTGCTGGCAAAATTGCTGACTGGAGAAAGAAATATTTTCAAATGGGATGAAGGGTAGAGATCACTACTGGAGTCACTTTCTAGCTTTTGGTAATTTAGCAACCTTGCTGTAAACAGGCAAAACATGCATCCTTTGACTTCTTCCTATTATCATGTATTCCAAATCCCCCAGATACAAATTCTTACTTGTGATCTCAAAAAGCAGTTTAAAATCAAGTACCAGGTCCCAGTCTAGTTAGGATCAACAATTATTTTATCTTGCAATTATTAACTGTATTGAATCTACATACCCTTGTACTGAATCTACATCAGCTCAAATATTGCAAAAGCATTCCTGTTGCATTTCCACTTTCCTTTTTTGTTAATGTTTCTCTCACAGGTCTCACAGAAGACGTTTAATTACTAAACAACTCACACATCAAGACTCATAAAGCCTAGTGACAATCCTGCACTATCTCTGCACCTGAGAATGTGTATGGCTGTCGTGGTTTAAGCCCAGCTGGAAATTAAGCACAGTGCACACACTCGCTCAACACCTGCTCTCCTTCCCACCCTGGTGGAATGAGGAGTAGAATCAAAGTAAAACTCTAAGGCTGAAGAAAAACTGTGTGATAATTGAATAATTGAAGTTGAATAATTGAAAATAAAATAAAATAAAGTAATAATGGGAATTTATAATAATAATAATGACAGTGATGAAAAGTGAAAAACAAGTGATGCACCCTCAAATAAGAAAATTTATAAGACAACAATATTGCTCACCACCCGCTGCTGGATGCCAGATCCCCTTTTCCAAACCCAGACTGGCCCCCCTTCCAGGAAATGCCACCTGGTTTATATACTGGGCTTGACATTCTGTGGGGTGGAATATCCCTTTGGTCAGTTCAGGTCACCTGTCCCAGCTATGCTCCCTGTTTAACTGGCAGAGCATGAGACAAGAAAAAAGGGCTTGACTTAGGACTTAGTGGAAAAACAAAACATCACTGTGTTATCAACACCATTCTCATTCTGAATCCAAAACACGTCATTGTGACAGATATTGATAAATTAACTCTACCCTAACAGAATCCAGAAACTTTTCCTTGAGTTTCATTACCTTTGACAACCTCTACATTCACTTTACCAAGAGCATTGAAGTCAGGTGTAAACAAACAAAAGTTTTTAAACAAATACATTTCTCCATTTTTTCCCCTCTGGGTCTGTTCTCAGACTGTTATATGAATTACAGGGTGTATCCTGCTGTTATTACCTTCTATGGAATAATTGTCATTTACTTCCCTGCAACCTACAAGTTACATAACTGAAAGTTTCTGCAGGGTGGAGAATATTTTACTGTTAGCAAACACAATTTCCTCACATAGCTCAAAACCAAGCTAGGTAATAATAAAGATTTAATTTTTACTATAACTCCTTCTCATCATAACATCACCTTTAATAGCCATTTACTGTTGTCTTATTAAAAACAATGCAAAAATTTCTCTCCAGAACTACTGACCATTTGCCTGTAGGAAAGGTGATAGATCATGTGTTCCCACTTTAGAGTGGAAAACTAAGTTACTCTACACTGTTTTCTGTCTCTAAAATTAATAAATCCTAAATTTTGGCAGGGAAAGAATTAATAACATGACTTATTTCCAAGTTCCTCTAGATTGCCATGCTCTTGGGTGGTTGGCCAGACATCACAGCATTTTGTTACAATTTTAAGCCAGCCATTTACTCATTCCATGCAGCGTAGAAGCCTACTGATGCCTCCTCCAGTAAAATCTTTTCCTCAGTGGACTTCTGGCAGCAGCAAGTTGGAGGTATACAAGTGCTGTAATGGAAAACATCTGGTTCATTTGATACGAAAAAAAGAGGGAACTGAATTCATATGAAAATCCTCTTGAAACTCTGAACTGAAAAATATTTGTGTTCTGTTGAGACTTTCAGCAACCTTCTATTCTTTGTATTCATTTGAGATCTTAAAAACTCATGTGATAAATAAAACATTTAAATAAAATTCCTGCTGGTATGATATTTCATTTACTAGGAAAACATATTTGACAAGAAAGAGGATTATGACATTTTTTCATTTCACTTCTTTGTTTGACAGATACATTATAACTGGTGCAAGAACTATTTCAAACAGAAGGGTGGAAGAAGACTTACCAAAGACATAAGTGGGCTCCAGAAGGAAAATACAAATTTCAAAAAACAAAGAGAATATTTAAATGGTGCTGGAATAAGGCCACTGAGAATGTATGAAAGCAGGAAAAAGTCATAGACTAGAATATGAGAAAATTAAACCCAACTGGAAATGCAAAACAAGTTCCGTAGGGATTCAACAACAAAGGTAATGAAGGACAGATAAGACAATTTTATGGCAGCATTTCAGAGACTTGATTCTAAAAGGCAAGTGCTGCAATGGGGGATCACAATAAGTCAGTGTAGTATGGATAATGAAGAATGTAGGGATAGTTTAATGAGTAACCAAGTGTAACACACAATTCAAATGCTTTGGCAGAGTTCACTTTGCAGTTCAAGTACAATCCTCATACATGTTAGGGAAGCTTGAGTATTGTATTGCATTCAAGCAGATATAAAAACATACATTTTACTTGTTGTGAATCTTAAACACTAAAATTTTATGTAACACTTAACTTTACCATTAACTTCTTCATTATTCAGAATAAAACTATTTTCCAATTTGCTGTGGGGCAACAACTAATATGTATATGTGTATGCATGAGAAACTTCTGAGGCCTGCTCTGAAAAGCATCTGAGAATCAAGCAACCATGTAACTGAAGGCCTACAAGAGGTAAATATATTAGAAGAAGGTACACAACACTACACTCTGACTAAAGGACTCGTAAGTAGTTCATAAGCAATATTACAAAAAAAATATTAGTGAGCAAAATTAAAACTCTTCACACAGAAAAATAAGGTCACTGAGAAACTTATATCATTCTGGGGTGTTACTTGTTTGTATATATTTGTATTAATGAGTGCATTGATACCTCTAACTTTTCTTTCTCCTTTGTGAGGGACAAACATAACTATAGATCTTTCTGCAATAGAATTTTTTGAGACCCCCAGCACAAGGAGCAAAAGCCTGAGAGAGAGATGGAAGTCCACAGTGAGTCATCACTACAATGCAGAGAAATAAGGAGGTGAATCAAGAGAACACAGAAAGAAGAAAAGTAACAGAACTTGCGGCTTTTAAATAGGCAGCATCACAGGCAGTGGTAATGTGAGATGGAGAGACAAGAAGTAAAGCAGAATATCTCATAGTAGCATTCTGAAGTCTTGAATATTATATTTGTTTTGTTTTATTTTGAAAACAAACAATGTTGCAAATCGGTTCATAACACAGAACTCCACGAAATGCAGAAGGCTGAACTCATGGATGAGAGTGACTAAATGCACAGCAAAATAATGCAGGCAGAAAATACAGAAAAGATATGACTTGAGAACTACACAAAGAAAGGAACATGAAATGAAAGCACATTATATTTCATTAAGTGTGACATGAGGGAAATATAGATTGATTATTTAAGAGGGTATGTGAATAAATAATGAATAATATTAATAAAGTCAAAATATTTACTGCCTTTTTGTTACGAGCCTTTGGACAAAAAGATTAATAGCAACCATGCAGATAACACAAACTTTAAAATAGGGCAGCTCAGACCAGCAAAGAACAGGTTACAGAATGCTTAGAAAAATGGCAATAAATGTGATGAATTTCAATCAACAGTTTTAAAGTAGCAAAAGTGGTCTCTGAATCATTTGCAGTTAGTTACCTAAGAGAACTTGAGATGAAAGAGACAGGGGTGAGAATATACAGTGGAGGACTGGAGAACTGTAAATATAATAATTTTTTTCTTCAGAATTATGAAAATGTAGGACCACACATAATGAACCCAAAAAAGATTTTGTGAAAAAGAATTGAAATATCATTCAATTAGCTCCTGAAGGAAATGTGACAAGAAACATCTAAAAGAGAAGTACAAAAGCATGCTGTCAAAATATCTCACCTTTGACAGTGTAGAATCAATAGGGAAAGCAAAAAATATTTCATATCTTTAGGATGGAAATGCAGTGTAACTAGAATTACCTTACAACAGTGAAAAGACTGGACAAATAAAGCTGAGCAGAGCATAGTGTTCAGTAGTTTCTGGCCACCTTTGGCAGCTGTACCTAGCAAATTCCTCTATAGGTTTGTTCTGGGTTTTCACTGATAGTTTGAATGCTGGAGGAGAGAGCACACACAAAAAAAATTGCACTAAGAACAAGCTGGGTGGGCAGGAAGCACCTCAGGAAAAGCAACTACTTTGGAATTATTTTGCTCAATTGACAAAAAGATCTGAAGTTAGTAAGACAAAATAAATCTAAAAAGGAACAAAAAAGACAGAAAACATTTATAGAAAAAAACTTAGGGCTAATGAGTTGCAAGTTGCTAAATGGGTTGCAAGTATAATAGGAGGCTAAAAGTAATTCAATGCATATTTCAATCTAATGTAAATTAGTCATGGTAATGTAAGGAAAAGTCTTGTTCTCCTGCTGCCACACCTTCCTCCATTTCACAAGGGAAAAACATTGGTATAGCTATTGTGTAAACCATATAAAAGATGCAATGCAGGTGACAAATGACTTTTTTTTTGGCAGATTAGTTTTCAGTTCAAAGGAGAGAGATGTGGATGGAGAGAGGAAGGCTGCAGCAGGACTGCCTTTTTATAAGGTAAGTTTATTAATTTTTAAGCTATGTTCACAATGCAACACTTTTTCTAAAAAGTGTTGTGAGATACCCCAAGAGGAACATTGGAAGTAGGACTAGAGAGACAGCAATTTGTATTGGTGAGCACTGGCTCTCCAGCCTCTCAGCCCTTCTAAGAAAGGGGCAGATGGTGCAGAAGGAATTCAGAGGAGTGCACTGAAGATAAGAGTCTCTGAAAGGACTGAGGAACTTCTACCAGTGAAGGGGCTGGGGTTGAATCAGCATCTCACAGTCTTGATATGTTGGAGCCTTTTTCAAGTACTTCAGGGCATGTATTTTATAATTTTAAAATGCTTTTGATTTCTTTGAAAAATACTTTCATTTTTTAGTTTTCAAAAACTATATACTTGTATACATGCTTTATCATGCCCTGTTATCCCCATTCTATGAAACACAGCAGCTTCCACCAACTGTCCATGTAGCTATGAGTTGCATTCTAGTAATCTGAAGAAATAACTCAGTCTTATATATGTTTCTTCATTTACTGAATGCTTTTGTGAAAGTTTCAAATTTAAAAAACCTCATCACTTTAATATAGAATTTAATGTATTTTCAAATAAGGCCATTTTCAGTTGCTTTTAACAACAGAGGTGCTGGCAAAATTTCCATAACTAAGACTTGAAAATTATCAGAAATCTTCAGGGAAGATATTGGTATGAAACAGAGGTATGGGCAGGCTCATGACATTTTGACTTTTGCAGCTGCTAAGGGTAGATTCACAGGGCTGTTCAAATAATGGCTCATAAAATCCACTGAAAGGTAGTCGGCTGCCACCAAATGACTTCTTGGGTAAAAAATCACTAGCAGCCATTTGGAAAGATATTTCTGTGTAATCAATTTTTAGTTCACTGTTCTTAGTCTATTTGTAGGACATATGGGAAAGGAAAAAAGAAGTCCTTTGACACAATCCCCCACAACATCCTTTTCTCTAAACTGGAGAGTTATTTAATGGATTAACTGTTTGGTGGGTGAGGAATTGGTTGGACAGTCACCTCCAGAAGGTAGCGGTCAATAGCTCAAAGTCCGGGTAGACATCAGTGGCAAGCAGTGTCCATCAGGAGTCTGTAATGGGATAACTATTGTTTAATGTCTTTATCAATGACATAGTGGGATCAGCTGCACCCTCAGCAAGTTTGCAGACGACACCAAGCTGAGTGGTGCAGTTGACACACATGAGGGACTTAATGCCATACAGAGGGATCCAGACTGGTTCATGAGGTTCAAGGTGCAAAGTCCAGGATCTGAGTCAGGGAAATCTCTGGTATCAACACAGGCTGGAGGATGAATGGATTGAGAGCAGCCCTGTGGAGAAGGGGCTGGGGTATTGGTGGATGAGAGGCTGGACATGAGCCAATAGTGTGCATTCACAGCCCAAAAGACCAGCTGTATCCTGGGTTGCATCAAAAGAAGTGTGACCAGCATGTCAAGGGAAGCAATTCTAGCCGTCTACTCTTCCCTTTTGAGACCCACCCCTGCAGTACTGCATCCATCTCCAGAGTCCTCAGCACAAGAAAGATATGGACCTGTTGGAGTGGGTGCAGAGGAAGGCCATGATAATTAACAGAGTCCTAGAGCACCTCTTTTATGCAAAGAGGCTGAGAGAGTTGGGGATGTTCAGTCTGGAGAAGAGAAGGCTCTGGGGAGACTGTATTGAGGCCTTAAAGTGGGATTATGAGAAAGATGGGGACAGACTTTTTAGCAGGGCCTGTTGTGATAGGACAAGGGCTAATGGTTTTAAACTAAAAGAGTGTTGATTTAGACTAGGTATAAGGAAGAAATTTTTCACAATAAGGGTGGTGAAACACAGGAACAGGTTGTCCACAGGGAGGTGATGGTCATCCCATGCCTGGAAACATTCAAGGTCAGGTCAGATGAGGATTTGAGCAATCTGATCTAGTTGAAGATGTCCCCTGCTCATTGCAGGGAAAGTTAGACTAGATGACCTTTAAATGTCCCTTCTAACCCAAACCATTCTGTGATTCTACAAGACTGCTAAAGGGGCTCCTAGGGCTGAAATGTGGCAGGGAGGGCTGGGAGGAGCAGTTTGGGGTCTTCAGAATAACATCCAGTCATGTCCTCATGTGTAATCTAAAAGCTGGATTGAATCACCTTAGAATCACATAGTAGTTACCAATGATTCTGAAGTTAAAATCAAGTGGATGCATGCTATGGAAAGGGTTCCTTTCAAATGGCACTGTTTTAACAATACTTGGACATTAAGTTTTGTATATGCCTAAGACTAAAGTACAATCTTTTCATTCTTCAAAATTAAACTGAAAAATATTTAAATTAATGATGTGACACACATTTATCTCAAGTGGTTATCGTGCCATCTCAGCAGTAAGTATGGTTAGTGCAGTAATGATGCTTGTTCTGGCCTGTGAAGCTACTGTTAATCTTCTTAGTGTTCAAATTTAAGAGAGTAGTATAGTTTTAATTTCAAATGGGAAAAAAAGATATTCATTGCTGGTTTTAATTGAAAATATTAGTTAGGCCACTGTAAGCACAGAAAATAACTATCATTTTCTCTAATCATAGAATAGTAATTTAAAATGTTGGGTTTGCTCTTTCAGAGTCATCACTGTAAAAAGCCTCTCCTTTCAGAACTGTGTATATATAGAACACATTATTAGGCATCTTAGTGGAGTCTTTATAGAATCTACTGATGTCTATGTGATGATTTGCTATACAATATGCAGAAAATTATTTTAAACAATGCAATACTTCCATTTTTTATGCCTGTCTACATGCAGGAAGTCTAGATTGGGTTCCTTCCCAGCCCAGTTAAAATTTCACTCTTTAATTTAGGTCCATGAAGATCCAAAAGTTTTCATAGTAGAGTAAAAAGAAACCATCACTTCCCAAATTCAGTGATTCAAACATCCTTACCTGACAGAGATTAACAGGTTTGCAAAACAAGATAACTTTCTTTTGACTCAGATCTTTTCAAATTAACTAATTCATTCATCAGTAATCCTTGGCACTTTTTTTGGGTGGGTTTTTTTTTTTTTTGGTTTGGTTTGGTTTGGTTTGTTTTTTGCTTGGTTTGGGGTCTTTGTACAGTTAACAGCAACTTTTCTCCTCCTTACACTTTGGGATTGGTACTAAGTAAGACTGTATTTTCCTGGTGCATGCAAGAACAAGCAATTTATATCTAGTAACAAACGAGCAATCTCATTTTACCCCATAATATATTTTGTTGTATCTTTCCTATCTTCTGAATTTTTTTCTAAGTGTATAGAATTGATTTCAAACTTTTGATGCTTACATAAGACACCAAAAAATAGAAGAAATAATCAATTTGCATAATACTCCTGATGTATGAAATGAATGGACTGTGAAGTCCCAGGTGTACAGAATTCTAGTTTTGATCATCCTTAGCAGCTTTTTATTTTCTTTTCCTCAAACTTGGGAAAAAAAAATCTCTTAAAAATAATCTTGGAAATTTCCTCTATGGTTCCTATGAAAATTCCAAAATTTCTAAAATTGTAAGATAATGCCATACACTCACTATAGCCTATAAATTTTCACCATAAATTTGAAGTTGACTTTCCACATCATCAGTAACCACTTCCCCTGGGATGGTAAGCAATCCAGGCTTTCACACAAAATGTGTCAGAAGCCATAAGTAAACATATGCCTAGCTTTACTACTTACTCTTTATTATACCTCCTGGCATAAGGGAGACTAGGAGGTGGTTCAAAAATGTTCACATCAATTGCAAACCTCTATGGTTATCAGCTGAAAGGAATGCTTATTTTTCCCTCTAACATACTCTGCTAAAGAAAAAAAATAAATTCCATACTCTTCATGTTTGGCTAATTTTAAACGACATGACCTACTGGAATTATTTCTCTACTCATTAACTCAGTGTCCCACTTCAGCATAACATAGTTATGTTCAACTTACTGGCTTTGGCAGCTAAAATTCTGGGAAATTTTCACTCTCTTTTTGAGGGGAAAAATATAAAGAAAAAAAAAATAAGAAAAGAAATTTTTATGAGCTTCCCTAAAGAAAAGAGACAGAAAAATAGTTAATCACATCTTCTGCTTTACTACAAAGTAAAGTGGATAAGTATATTTTGAGGGTTCAGTCTCCAATTCCCATTTCTTTAATTTTAACATCTAAGTACAGGAAAAATAACTTTAGCTAGGCCAAATATAAAATGAATGCTCGGTGACAAAAGAAAGTTTAATGGTTTTTCATCTATTGTTGACAACTCTGCAACAACCTATTGTGTTGGCAAACTGTTAGGACTGGATCAATAATTATCTTTGTCCTAATGCTTTGCTTAGATTGAAGCAGAATGAAGAGTCATTATTGCCTCTTTAAGGAAGAAAACAGTGAAACAAATCAAAGGAAAAAACAGAATTTTATTAATCAGAAATATTTATCAGGTCAGTAATAACCATAATAATGTCAAGCATTATGATAGCATTAATTATTCTCACTGGAGGGTCACTGGGGTTTTGGAGACCTGTGATAGGGAGGAAGGTCTCCCTCTTCTCCATCTCAAACCTCCTGCTGCATGGGTGATCCCACTGTGGGTGATCTGCCATTGTGGATCCCAGAAACAGCCACACTGCCTGTCACAAGCACCAACTCCCCACTTCCATGACTTCACCATCAGAAAAGCTCTGCTCTGACATTTTCTGCTGGTTCTTTCTCTCAGCGAGGGTAGGTAGGAGAGCTGGGGAAACAAGAAAGAGGTGAAAGCACCTAATAACTTTCATGTACTAAAAGAGGGTTGTCTTGGAACTGTGCAGGTAGTTCACCTGCCCACTCTCCCTTTACTAAAGGCAGTGTGAGTGATTTTGAGTTAGTAATTCTGCATCTGTCTGTGACTGCTTTGAGCTGAGCTGGGAAAACCAAAATGTAGGTCCAAATGCTCATGAGTTTGAAAGGCTGTCCAGGACCCGAGGTCCTAAGTGCCCCTGCCCAGCTTCCCGGAGATCTGCCCCTCACCCTGCCTACAGTACAGAACTCCATGCCAGTCCTCTGGTGTCATCAGCCCCTGCCCCAGCAATGCCACAGCAGGGCCAGTCTCCAGCTCCCCACAGCCCAGTCCCGCCCAGCTGTGGTCCATGCCAAGCTGGGCCCAGCCTCTGCCCATCCTCACCCTCAGGGAAGTGCCCAATGCCCGGGGCTGGTGCTTCCCTGGTGCTCTCAGCTGTTCTGATCCTGGCTGGGGTGATGGGACGGGCCTGGCTGCCCATCCCTGCCTGTGCTGACAAGGTCTCCACTAACTCCCCAGAGAACTCCAACCATTACAACAACAGGTGTATGTAGACACCTGCATTGCAGACACTTAAATGCAGATGTTTTAATCTGAAGCTAACTCCCATTGCTGGAGGTCATTCAAGAAAATGTCTGGTATGAGGTTTCCTGGACAAAAGTAGGTTTGACTTTGACTAATGTGAAGTTTTTATTGATGATAAGGAACTTGATACTGCTCAGTAGTACTTCATAAAACCCTCAGTTTTCCTCTGGGTGAAATACCCGGACTTCTGAATCATTCAGAAAGATGAATAACACCACTCTGTCAGTCAGCTCGGTATCTCCTAAAAATCCATAAAGGTTTATTAAACTTTTGAAAGGCAATGGTTGCTCTCTAATTCCAGCAGAGGCTTTGTTGCTCTGAAGTGATCAGCAAGAATACTGGAGCTGAAGTATCTTAGAGATGCAGCTGAAGTAATGAAGAGATAATGATGACTTCTGTGTGATCTCCCATTTTTTTCTGACAAGTTCTTCTTTAAGACTAGAGGGGCTGTGTATTTCAGCTGATATTGTCTGTGTTCCTTTGCATGGGATTATTTTAGAAAATAAAAATCTTCTCTGGGAACAACAGTCTGCTCTCAAAATGCATTGACTCTTGGGGAGAAACAGACCTAATAATTCTAAAATCTTAATGACAAGCGTTTTGCTAGCATTTTATTAGAAATAGGTAAAAACAGCATTGACAATTTTCAGTGTGACATGTCACCCTTTTTCTTGTGTAGAAGCATAGCAATTGTACCACTATAATCAACTGGAGTGGTCTCATGTTCCAAAACAGATACAAATTATGGTTTATGCCCATGAATAAATGCTGCAGCACTGTAATTAAGAGGAGCAAGTGGCAATGCCTTTATGGTCTGGTGAGCAGTGACTCGAGCTGATGTATAGCTTTCTGATTTCTTCTGAAGATGGTGCTGCTGCTAGCACTTGAATTGTCTCTGCCTGTGTTTCTTTTTCTCAATTGCCCTCTGTAGAAGGCCAAAGTTTTCTACCCAGTGAATCACAATTTCTGATTTGTCAGTTAGTGATATGAAACCAGCTGCTGTTTTAAGTGTAACACTTGCACTTCCCTCCCTCCCCCCACCTTACTTTACAGATGTTCTTCAGTTGTATGAAGAAATTGATCATTTTGTCTCCTCTGCAAGCCTTTGGAATGTTACTAATTTCTTATTTACCAGAAATTTTTCATCCTGTTTAAGTTATTGTAGAAGCGTTACAGCTACCCTATGTGCTCTGCACTGATATCACAGCTGGATAATGAAAGAATGAATGATATCCAGCACAGAGTTAAAATTCATAAGTATGGAATTCGTTGTAAACATGAAACTGCAAATATCCTGTAATGGTGCTGCGAATTAGTGTACTAAAGTTATTTCCAGGTTAAAAATGCATTAGTCCTTCTATAAGGAACAATTTACTGACAGATTAGTAAAACCAAGCTGATTTTACAATTATTATTTTCTTCCCTCAGTCATGTTATTTACATATTGTGTTTCCCTCAACCTAGACACTTTTATTTTGAAATGTTGGTCTGAAGCAGCTGCAGAGAGTCAGCAGCTCAGATTTGCATTGGCTTCCTTACGTCTTCTGGGGATTTTCTGCTCTCTGCTGCACATTACAAATATTAACATAAAAGGAGAAAGATGAAGTTTTAGACATTTTTATCATCCTCAGGAGGAGTCACCGTCAACAGGATTTGGCCAAAACCTTTCTATTCCCAGACCAAAGGAGGAAATATTTGTCACTACAGAATAGGGACATTTTTAAGCCTGCTTGCTCATCTTTTTTTTCACCCTACCATTACGATACTACATCCTATATGCTCTTCTGATCTTCAGTTTCTCTCTGCTCACAGATCATCCTACATTCAGCTTTCGATAGGTCGTTGCAACACTGAGGAAAATGGGCATAGTTCAACAGCTACATTGTCATTTTTATAAGTAATGGAAACATGAGGATGTCAAAATGATATCTGACTCCACAAAAAGAGCTATGATTTAACTGGTTAATTAAGGAAAATATGAAAATGTGTTCCCTAAATTCTAGTTTAAAAATTACAGCTGTTAGCTTCTTCATGCTTCAAGAATAACATTATAACCAGTTACTCAGCCTGAAGTAACTCTCTGCATGATGTGAGGACAAAGGATCTCCTAAGTGGTTAGATTGATGTACTGTGTTTCCAAAGTTGCTACCTCTTACCTTGCACTTTAAATTATGTGTCAGTAACAAATAATTGAAGCCCGTCAACTGAGAGATTTTAATGTATTTTACAAAATTCACTTTTGATTTCAATGATTGACTGTTCATGCCCTTCAATTCAACAGAAGAGGTAGAACATACACATTTCTGTCTTACAATCCATTGTCATGGTACCTAACACCATGGTTAAAATTTCTCATTCAATCTGAAGACATCATTGCCAAATTCTAAATGCTTACCAATGCCAAATAAGATGAAACTGAACTTCTTCCCCTTTCACACAAATTTAACTCTGATAAAGACTAGTTCAAAAACAATCAAACTAGTATTAGCTACTTCACACTGCATAATTATACACTGTGACTGAGACATCTTTGAGCTCTGAATAAAATTTTATTTATACATAATATTAGTACAGGACTATAAATTGCCCCAGCTAAAGATACTTTGGTATAGGAAGAGTTAAGCTAGTAATTTTATGAAGGTTGAGAATTTTCAAAAAAAATCCTACTTTTTAAGAGAGTACATAGAACCACCAGATACACTAAAATGTTATTTGAGCAAAACAAACAGGTATCTGATTTCTCTTTAAACCTGGCATAGATTAATTCAGTACTTGAATCTTTGTCACTGGTATTGACAAAGGACAGATATTCAAAAACAATTTTATTGATTCTCCATTTTAGAACCAGCATCTATAGTGTTTTTTTATCATTCCTAAGCTTTCCAAATTGGACTAGTAAGGATTATTAAAAGCAGACCTTTGGAGAAAGTCTTTACCTGTATGTAATGTGGTTTGGGTTTTTTGTTTGTTTGTTTGCTTGTTTTGTTTGTTTTGTTTTTCAGAGTTTTTTTCTCTTCTCATCCACAAAGTGCAGCGGTAGACTAAAATAGCTAAGAATAAGTTTTCTGAACCTTAAGAATGTTTTGTGTGAATTTGATTCAAGGTTAGGATTGATTCTTATTTCATACTAATGAATTCATTCCTCTCAATAGACCATGCCTGGCAATGTAACACACATCCTAATGGAGACACATACTTTAAAAATACTGAAGTTCAAATTAGTAATTGCTTTACGTAAATAGTTCCTGTGGGGAAGCAGAGGGAATATTATGTCAGCTTCCAGAAGCAGGCTATGATACAGTGTGAAGAACACGTGGCTAATCTGCAATGATTTATTAATATTCTGTATTGCCTGGTTGTGGCAGTATTAGCTTTCTAGAATGTTTACTATATGCATATGTTGATTACTTTTATAAGAGAGTAGTTAGAAAACTGCCAAGAAGGCAAAATAAAGATTCTTAATAAGTATCCTGCTGGTAAACATTTCAAAGGCACTATGAAACAATATCTGAATTATTAAGCTATTCCAGGGACCAGTCAGGTCATATCTTTTGCTAACACTAAGAGCAATAAGATTAGAAGAACAGTAGCAGAGCAAAGCAGTCATTCCAGAAAGAGGGTTGAAGCTTTATAATGCAAGATTAAACTTTGAGCTTCTGACAGTGATAAAAATAGGCAAAATCTCGAGACAAAAACTTTCTACTAAGCATTTTAGCTCTAGTGAGGATGTAACTGGCCATAATTAGCTTTTCCACAGTTAAATTAACACTGTGAAAGGTGCTGAATCCAGACCTTATTTGCTATAGACTCTGAAGAAAAAATATCACTTCTAAACTCCCCTTTACAAATCAAAACCATTTTTAAATGAAGGTCAAACAAACAGTACACACAGACAATGGATTTTGCAAAGCATTTTGTTCTTTCTAACTTAAGTGATCAGTAAGACCGATGACCATTAAAATAAAATTGCACTGCAATATGAAAGGAGACACATTTTTTACTGCTTTTGCATTGTTGCCTTTTTTTCCTTATTGCTGTTTTTTATTACACTCTCCAAAGATTAAAAAGGAAAACTGCAGTAATCTTTCTACATTCAGACTTCCCCCTTCATGAAGTAGATTGCCAAACATTACTGCCCTCAAACTTTGATACAATGGAAATTAATTTTATTGAGTTGGCTTTCATAAGATTTTCTCTCAACAGACAGAAGTTGTAAAATGCCTGGGCCACAGTTAAAATACAAGAATAGGAGCCACTCTAACTCCTGTAGTTAGCAGTCACAGCATCTTTGTAAACAGGTAATGTCACAGGAATCAGAGGCAAGCTAGCACTAAACAGTGAAAACAAGTGATTCACCGGCAAGTAATCAGCATCACAATAGGGAATATTCAGGAAACAAACAAAATTAATTTTGAAGGCTGCAGTCCTTTAGACTAACAAAACAATCCACACACTTCTGAATATGCTTACATTTCCTTGTGTGAGTAGTAGCAAGTTGACTAGAAAAGCACAGAAAGTTAAAGAAAATTTGCAAACATTTCCAGTAGCTGCACTGCTGTTCCAGTGGCAACAAGATCTAACCAGCATTCAAATTCAAGGAGTAAACCCTAGCACAGTTAGCATAGATACACTTCAAATCACAAGGAGTATCTACTAGCGCATAGGGACAGAAAATTAGGTTCAGCACATAGTACAGTTAAAACAAAGGAAATTAAAAGGCCTAATACTCTTCAGTGACTTTCTGAAGTGCTATGTAGCACTGTCTCAGGAGGTAGGCACAACCCTCTGTAAAGGAAAAACAGAAAGACAAAAGGAGTCCAAGACCAAAAGTATTCCTCAGTAACAAAGTCATTCTGACAAGAGAGAAGAAATCAAAGCTCAGTGAAAGCAACCAACAAGAAAGAAGCAGATAGGTCACGAGGTGCCAAAATATGTACACTAATTGAACACTTTGTAAGCTTGAGAGAAAACCAAGTATAGCAAAGATATCCAAAAGTCCTTCAGGATTTTATAGGAGACTGAAGTATTGTGAGCTCTGTCAAAATTAGTGCTGCTGATTTCACAAGCAAACAAATAGTAAGGAACTCACACTGATAGTAATTTCATGAGAGTAGGGTCTCAGCACTGAAAGGAGAAGGACTTTGCAAAAGTAGAACTATCTGAAAGCATATGAATAAGGTAATTTAAAACTCGAAGGGAGATACCTGACTGAGCAAAGCATACTTAAAAGGTTTAGCTGAGTCTGTCATGCAGTATTTCAGCAGCTTTCTATACTGCATATTGTACTGACCTGCATTAACTTTGCTTTTCACTTTTGTTCTCTATGAGTTCTCCTGAGGAAACATGACATTCATATAGAATAAGCAGTTGTTTTGATATGAAAAAAAGGATCAAGGTCACCCCATACTGTGTCGAAAGAGGTATTAATGGCAGCTCAGTATCTTCCAATAACAAACCCATTTATGTATGCCATCATAGTAAAGTACTAAGCAGTCAAAGCACTATAGCAAAATTAATCAATATGCAATGCATTTCACTTTGAGCAAAATTTTAGTGCTGTTTTTGAAGGTACCTTGATGTATCCTTTGGTAAATGGTAACTTACTAAAGGTAGCCTGAAACCATAAAAACAGGATAAACATGCTTGTTTAATTTTATTTTCAAAAGACTAAAGTATAAAATAGAAAAACATATATCATACTTCACCTAAGCAACAATATCCTTCTGTGGTTGACAAAAATATATGGAAGGTTTTTCTTAAAATCAAGTTGCCTGCAGTCAAATATACATAGAAAATGAATTGTCTGCAACTTGTTCACAGAGGGAAAAATTTCCATTATGTCAGCCTAATGTGATGCCCCTGTTTACTTATAGGTTTTACTTTAAATATATCTCCTATTTCTTGAACTAATTTCAAGCCCTTGCACATAGTAGAGGCAAGTGTGAGGACAATGTCTAGAGGACACAGCAACTTTTTCCAGGAATACCACATTTTAGTAATACTGAATAGGATCCAAGCAGAATATGTGTTCAGAGTAGGTTGAGTACTTGAATCCAGCCTTATAGTGCATATAAATGCGCACTACAGTTCATATAAAGATACACAGTATATATAAAAAATATGCATTCTATTGCCCTTAAACAAGATGCCAGAGCACTTTTGAAAACAATACTTTTGGAGTTATCAGTGCACTTAATGACTTTACTGCATGAGACACAAAGCAGTCCTTTTTCCCAACCATTGACATTCTCTTGCTATTTTCTCAGGGCCAAAGGCAACATGAGTAGAGGTACACATATTTCGTCCAGAGGACTTGCTTCATATTTTGCTTTATCCTACCTCTGGTATGGGTCACTCATGCTTCAAATTTCTTTAAGCAGGCACGAGAAGTGTTGCACAGTTACATTTTCTCATGTTCCATCCTCTTTTATCCAAATGCTCAGAGGACTCCACTGGTTTCCAATAGGTATAGACAAGGATGCCTCAGGATACTGTTTCTGTCACAGGCCCATGAAGATTTTGCATGGGCATGGATAAGCAAGTGTTTTACTGAAGAAGACCAGGCCTTTGCTTCGGTTCAAGAATTGTATTTACACCCCTTGAATAAGTATGACCTACTCATCTATTCACGGACAGTTACTGATTTGTGCCCTGATAATTACTCTCATGAGTTGCTCTGTAGTAATTTGCTGCTTTCCAATCTTCTTCTTTGCCCTTTCCCTACTCCCAGAAGTTTGTTTGGTTTTTCATATTCTCTGTATGATATCCAAAATTATTCTTCCAGAGCCCTAGGGTACTGTAGTTGAGAACTGGAACAGAGAGAACAACTTGTTATGTTTTTTGAACTCTGAAAAAGGATCCCAGCGAGAGCTGTCCTTGAGGGAGACACTGACACCTTTGCATAGCATGCTGGGTATTTTGTACCAATGGCTTAGTACTCCCTGTGCACTTAACTGGAGAAAGAAGGCTAAGCCTGGGGTACACATTCCTTTTAGGAATCCACAATAGTCTCTGATTTCTAGTGCACTTAGATCTTTTACTTGATCAATTCCCTAACCCTTAGATACTATGATGAAAAATATCCAAAATAGAAAGGTAAATAACCTTTATTTTTTCCATGTGTATGTGAAAAAGAGAATTTTCATCTTCCTTAATTTTGTGTTATTAGTATAAGATCTGAAATGCTAGTTTTACTCTGCCGCTTTACATGTCATGTACACTGGACAGAGCACATTGAAACACCTTCAGGAGTCTATTGGCCAATAAAAAACAATGCCAATACAGTCATGATCTTCTTCAACATTTAAATTCATTTAAACCTGGGAAACAAAGGCAAGCAAAGAACGTGAAATGGAAGCAATTACAACAGAACACAAACAAGCAACAGACTACACATGAGAAGCTGCCAGTCTATTTCCTCCCTTTCTGCACTTTCCTCTCTTCAAGGACTAACAAATTATTATATAGGTAGCTTCTCTTATTTTGTCAACAAGCTCATTTAGCTCTTCAGTGCTTTCTATCCCCTCTTTAGCAAAATAATAAGAAAAAAAATTACTTATTAAATGTTCAAGGACTAAGAACTTCAGCACAGGTTTTCTGTTTAAACAACATAAACTACTTAATATGGTAGGACAGAAACTAGGTGCCCAGCTAAATTTTGAAATCTGACTAAAAAAGAGATAAAGGATTTACTTTTATCAAACAAAAGGCTTATTTGACCATGAGAGAATAGAGAAAAAAGTTAAGACTCTAAGCTAAAGGTACATGAAAGGAGGAGAAAAGATGGAAGAAAAGAGGAGGGAGGTGAGAGAAAAATAACCTTTGCAAATGTCCCTGGTTCTTTCTGAAACAAACACAGTATAAAGCACAGTATGCATTTAGACCCCATCAGTTTGAATAAGCCAACTGTGATCAAAGCAATTATTCAAAAGAATTAAGTCAAACACACAGAGAAGTGTTTAGAGCATAAGAGTTGTTGTTGTTACAAGATGATAGAAAGTACTAGCCAGAGACAAAGAAAGTGGGGCTTCAGCAGCTGTTTGAACTTTTTTAAGGAAAAATTGTACTGCAGTAACTAGTGAAGAATCAATATTTTCCTAATTGACTCTTTCCTTTGCAATTTTGAGTGTGTGATATCAAAAGTATTTCCTTGTAACATAATAAATGATGAAAGCTTTCAACTGTAATTTTAACATCATTGACTTTGTTAAGGTGGAGGGTCAAATACTAGTTCACACAAATATTAATAAACTTGCAGCCAAAATCATTAAGACAAGCACTGGAGGCTGACAAATTCCATAAGGAAATGATATCCTGCTCTCCTTGAGAGAATATGTGCAATGCAAGGTCACTAAAAGTGTCTCTGATTAGCTTAAGAAATAAGTTGACAATAACTTTAAAATTAAAACACTGAGTGATCTGGAGAAAAGCAGTACTGGGGTTTAGTAATTTGGAATAACTTAATAAATTGTGAAGAAGCATTTGGACTAAGTATACTCCTAACATCGGCACAATCACATTCTTTGAGTAATACAGGATTAACATCATCAGTGACTAAAACATCACTCTGGCAGCAGAATATAAATAGTTGCTCTTCAGCAGGATTCTTTAAGTGATAAACCTATCTCTCATCAGAATATATACATTACTTAGTCTTTATTTTAAGGACATTGATCTAAAAATAGTACTGAAATCTTTAAGTGCAGAGTGAACACTGGACTACTAAATTACATGGTTGCAGAAGGGGCTATTGCAAGCTTTTGCCATGAGATAATTAGTTTTCCTTCCATCTTGTTCAAATTCACTTTAAAATTAAGGTGTTCAGCTCTGAATTTCTGCCAAACACTGCGACAAAACATAGGCTGCAGCTGAAGCATCAGGAAAGAGAGAGAGGGAGCTGGGAGCCATCAGCAAAGCAGAAGAATATTATATTGTGATTGTGAAAAACTGAAGTAAGAGAGAGCATATAAAGAGAAGAAAATACAATAGCTGTTCTGCAGAGCCCTGGGATGGAGCCATTCCACAACAAGTAGAATACAAAAGAAGAGAAGGGAATAATTTGGTCAACACTCTAATTATGGTCTCAAAGATTTTAACATGGTCTTGCTAAGATACAAAGAGTTGCCAAAGTAGCTGTAAAATATGGTTCAGGAGTACAGAATACTAATTATGGCACTGACTGAAAGGTATGGTTTAAAGTACAGATGCACATGCCATGAGAAAAAAATAAATACAATAAGACAAGAAAAAGGACCTGCAGGAAAGTATAAGCAATGTCTCGCAATTATCTGAAAATGAGAAAAACGTTAGGGTATTTTTTTACTAATATGGAAATTATTTGTCTCATTTACAGACACAGAATGGAAAACAAAACAATGAAGACAGACAACATATAACATCAGAAAAGTTAGCCTAAGATGACAGTAGGAAAAGCTTGTTACTGCTCAGTACCCATTGGTATACAAGCCATGTTGACACAAACAAACTCCTCATGGTTAGAAGACAATAGTCCAAAGTCAACAGTGTGAATCTGTACTCATTACTTCTTTATGCTTGTAGACAGGGTCAGAAAAGAATAAAGACTAATTAGACAGATAAAACGGAAAGCTGTAGACTTTTTTCAAGGGCATTTAGTGGTAAAAAAAATGGGACATAGCTTTAAACTGAAAGAAGGACACACTGGCTCCCCCATGGAGCCCACACCGACCAGGACTCACCTATCAAAGGGGCACTTGGTGGCTCTACATTTCACATAATATAATAGTCCTAAGGCTGGGGTGCTCATGTGGGGTAGGAAAACCTAAATTCAGTGTCTTCTTTATATGGTTGTCCTACCGTCTTTCAAAATTACTTAGTGCATGTACATGCTTGTCCTATCTGTGAGGGCAGTCCCATCAAAAGGAAGCTAGAGCCAAACAACTGTGCACATATCACTGCAGGGAATGGTGGAAGGGAGAGAGAGACTGTACCCTTTTTCCTTTCACTTAGCAGGTTTTCTGTGGGTTTTAGTTTGGGTTTTTGGGTGTTGGTTTGTTTTTGGGTTTTTGGGTTTTTTGAGGGGTTTGGTTTGTTGGTTTTGGTTGGTTGAGTTTGTTTGTAATTTGTTTTTCCCAATAGCAACTAGAAAAAATCCAGTCATAAGCATCCAATGATAAAAATGTAATGACAAAAACTTCTGCCAGGATGTAGGACACATGAAGTTAGTGCTATCTTCAAAGCAAGAGAAAATTAATGGTCAGGTTAGTAAGATGGCACTCTAATCACAAAGCTAAAGCATGAGGTGGGCACTGCTACCCATGCACTGAGAGTATGGGATATAAAGGCTTTGCAAATACCTGTCACATCAGGCCCGTTGAGGACCCTGAGCCTAGTTCAGTGGTTAGAGCATGGTGCTAATAATGCCAAGGCTGCAGGTTCTGTACCAGCATGGGCTATTTGCTTGAGTTGGACTTGATGATCCTTGTGGGTCCCTTCCAGCTCAGCATATTCTGTGATTCAAAACACTGACTTTGCAATCTGCTCAACCTGATTCTTTATCCTAGTCACATTTAGTCCTAAGGAACATGTTGATCTGCTCAGCACAGTGTATGTGGTTCTACACTTGCTCAGATGAGCAGTCAGTGTCTGAAGAATTTACAAGTATGAAGAATGAACAATTCGGACAGAACAGACAGTGCATCTAAAACTTAGTAGGGACTATATCATACAGCAAGAACAAACAAATTGCAAATTTATAATAACACTACCTCCTTACTACAGCATTCAATAAGTCACCAGCCAGTTTATTTTCTTTGTTTTGCCGTAAATTGCCCCAAAAACTTTAACAGCAGCACTTTGTAAAAACTAAGCATATAAAGCAAATTTTGAGTGTGGATTGAAGTTAAATTAAATCATCAAGCACATGAGTTCTCTAAAAAAAACTGGAAAAAATAGAAATTATATAAATATCTGTAAAACAAAACTGATGGCTGCTCAAAGGACTGATCCTGAAGAGTGAGACCTGCTTTTATAAGTCATAAATTGCAGGGCTCACAAATTAAGACAGAATTTAGAGGAAATGTGTTTTCCAGTTCAGGTGAAGAAACATAATGAAAATTATTTTACCTGGGTCAAAAAATGTCTGCACTTTAACATCCAGAGCAACAAGCATCAGAACTCAAATGGAATCAGTTGTCTCTTGAAATAAATTACCTGCATGTTCTTACAGATATGGTTAGCATTAACAAACGGAAGTGTAAGATTTCATGAGCTGTCAAAAGTGCATATATCTTGTCAGAAGATCCTGAAGGTGACCTAACCAAACTTTATTCTGTTCCTCTCAGCACATATAAGTGAGAATATATTCCAAAGTCATATCTTTGTCTACAGAATAAAAAGTTGAAGTAGTAGCCTAGTCAACGTTTATTTTGCAGCACAAATGTTCATAACTATTAATATTTATAATAAAAATCAATATTATAATTTTTTATATTTTATTATTATAATGGCCAGACTTCGTGAACGAAGATCTGGGGAAGGGCTAACCCCACGTGGGCGTGCCCTTCCAGCCTGCCCAGTGGATTTTTTTAGGTGAGGCACAGCGTGCGGAGAACTGGCCCCACCGTTTAAGTCCTAAGGTTCATTTGCCACGGCCGAGTGAGCTTGGACAGTGATAGTGAAATCCTCGGGACCAGAGTGCTAACACCGGGGCTGACCCTGCGCTCAGCATCTGAGATCTGACAGGATCAGATGGCAAGGAGGCATTTAACTGCCCAGGGGACGGTCCCTACTGAGACTCGAACTTGTGGCCTTGGGATTCAGAGTCCAGAGTGCTAACCATTATGACACGGGACCACCCCATTTTATTATTACTTATTCTTAAAAGGCACTGGCAAATTGGGTCTCCAAATATTTATACAATTCTGTCCTAAATCATTGCTTGGAGAAACAGGACTAATACATGTATATGTTGATACCATACGAAGCATGAATAATGCACATTCTGCAAGTAGTGTGTTCAATATAAAGCAGTAATCTTAAAAAAGTATGCTTCAGAGTTAGAGAAGGATTTATCCAAATGTGAAAATTTCATTTTACTACATGTAGGGGCACAAATAAAAATTAAATAAAATTTAAATTGTATTAAAAAAATGTCTTTTGTGAAAACACATTCTAATAATAAACTTGGCAGCTGATTTTGAGGTAGATTTTATTTTTCATAAGTTTAGATAGTTATAATGTGGACATTTACACCTGAGCTTCTCACTCTGGCCTTCCCATATAATTGATGTAGAGCAACAGTTCGGGGAGTCATTCATCTGATCTGTTCCCCATGTGTAGTGTAGGATAACACGTTACACTCTAGGGAGGTCTATTTCTCTGCAATGACTATAAAGGGAGCTTCAGGTGACTAATTCACAAAGTACTATAGGTATCTACATTTGTTCAGATGAAACCCACTCTAAAGGTGTTCTTGAAGAGAAATGTGATAAGGCAAAGAAAATTATAGAGAATAAAAAGAGCATATTGAAGAAGTAGGTTAGAAAAATTATTTAAATTTCCAGGATCAGTTGCTAAGAAATTACCATAATTGAATCTCCTATAAGTTCTGAACTATGTCTCATTATATTATCAAAAATCAACTTCAAAAATGAGCTTATTAGCTTACACTTGCAGCCACAACCTGGAAAAATGTATGGAGACAACTTGGAACAGTGAGACAGAATCCATAAGGAGTAGCTGAAATAACTATTGTACAACCAGATACGAGAAATAAAAACCATATATCAGAAAGGCAAGGGACACTTGCTTCTTGGTTTCTATTTGAAAACTGTGAAAAGAAGGGCTTTTACACTGCTAAAGGTATCAAATGCATTCCTTGGAATTTCTCTTGCTCTATTAAGCCAGCATAGCCAACTCCCAAAACATTCAATAATATATGAATTTTATTGAAATACTTCAGGAAAATGTAAATAAATGTTTGCCTTTTTTATTAAATGAAATGGCACACACACACCTGGTAAAAGGTAGGCAATGCCTGAATGCCTGCTGGCTAGGACTTATTCCTCTGCTGTGGGTGGGACATTCCGTTAGCTGGTAGGGAAGGAGGAGCTTTGATGGCAGCCGAACAGTGGGGGAAGTTGACCAGAGGAGTTTTATTATCTCTGGTTTTAGATGTTTTCAAGACTGGATAGAACTGAATAAATTTCCATAGTCGTTTTCCAACCTATATGATTCTGTGTACATGTGAGTATTTCAAATGTGCACATATATATATAATTAAGTATTAATAAGTATTAGTATCTGCTATTAACATAAATTTGTGATTTTGAAGGAACAATGCATAGTACAAATCTTCTAAATGAAATAGGGACAAATATATAACACCTACAGGTAATTGAATATAAGAGCTCTCTCTGACACTACTTTTCCTTCTGTCTTACACTGAAGGTGATATTGCCAAAAAAAACCTGAAAAAATCACACAACCATGTTTTTGTTGCATGTCCACACACAAGGTCAAAATATAAGACTTATTTCAATGACTTACAAGCTGTGAGTAATCTCTGTTTCTGTTTTTCTTGCAAACAGAGAGGGTCCTCATGCCAACATTTAATGTATAGGTAACTCTATCAGAATCCTCAAAATTTTGTAATTGTCCTTACTGGGCTTTTTTCTTTTCTTTTCTACTTACTTCTTTTAGGTTATCTTTCTTCTAATTTTTTCAAATGGACAGTTCATAAAAATGCAAAGAAAAAGCTATAATCCAGTTTACATTCCTGCACACAAATGCTACTTACTCTAAAAGTAAAACCTTGAGCTTGGGCTAATTAGTCATCTGAAGACTTAAAAGAATAATATAAACCCTAAGTCTTGTAAATACACTAAAAATATGCCAGTAACTTCATTCTGGAGGAGGAAAATTTTCTTTCATAAAGGCAATAGATTATACATAGACAATCTGTAACACACTTGTCTATATTTAATTTGGAAGTCTATGATTAATGAAACATAAAATGATTTTTATAGTTTGAAAACTTGGTTAAATAGATATATGATGATATGGAATGATAGCAATGAAATCAAATCTTTAAACATACTTGATTAATTAAGGGATTTTATGAGAACAGTAATAGCAGTTCTGGTTTGGGGGGTTTTTTTAAAGTATATAAAATTTCATAGACCATTGCTCTGTATTCACAAGTAGTAAGTCAGAAATTTCTGCAATCTCCAAGAAAGGAATTTGCGTTTTATCATTGAAGTTGTGAATATTTTCTGCAGGATCTGATTCTGACTTCATTCCAGCCTCTACCACTGTAGTTAAACCAATTTGAATGGTATTACACTCGATATTTTTCAGTGTGAAAAAAATATAAGCCCCTAAACTGTTCATTCATTATGTGATGGTGGTCCATCAGTTAAATCTGAAAGACAGATTCCACTGACAATTTATTTCAAAGCTAAAAATCTTTCTGACTTTTTTTTTTAAAACTTCTAAAGATAATTTTGAACATTGTGGATATAATTCATCGACTTCATTTTACATGTGAATTAAGTAATCCAAGTGTCTAAGCACGGGTGTCTAGAGTTATTTGAGATCTTCCAGGATATCTAAGCCTACATGGAGTTAGCAAGAATGACATGGAATGGACCCTATTAGAAACCTATGTCTTTCTTTGCAAGCAATTGGAGATGGGGTGTCTTGGACTTTAGATGACATTCAACACCTAAGTTTAGACAACAGAATTCCATTTTGAAAAATATTTGTTAGTATCAGTATTAGCATTAGCTAAGTATTATTTAAATCTCAACTGTCTCATTAATGTCTCTTTATAGCCAATAAGAAGAAATAAACACTTCAGAATATAACTCTTATTAATTATTTTGCATATCTATATCTAGGTCAAATGACATACCAGAAGCAGTCATTTATTTGCCTGAGTATAAAGGAAGCAGAGAAATTGCCAATCCCTCTGTGCTTGCAATCATTTTTACACATACTGAGCATATAACAACTGGAAGCATTATGGTATCATATGATTCGAGTAACTTCCTTTCTTCTATCTAATCTAAATAGCCTGTCCATTAGTTACTATAGCCCTGCATGATGAACACAGAGGAAAAGAGCAGAGAGTTGAGATATCTGGTTTACACTGATAGCACACTTGAAGAGACATGGGGAAGATACCTAACAAGGATGAAGGATGCATTTCTACTCCTTCATCATGTGTTACGTTATGCAGAGGTATAATCACAATGATATTACCAAAATAAAATACATCAACAATTGCACAGTATCTCCAAGTGCAGAGTAAATGTTAAGAGTGTGATACATGAGACAACTGATAGTCTCAAGTGTACCTCTCAAAAGGGGTTATTTAATATTTCTGCTCCTAGATGAGCAGTTAGTGATCACATGCTGAGTTGTAAATCGTTTGCATTGAAAGATTTGTGTGGATAAGGGTTTTAATACAAGATACTTTTTCCATCAAAGACTTTCACTCAGATCTTGGTTTAAATAAATTGTGTTTGATATGTTACCCTAACCTTCTGTGGATACTGACTACAACACATATGCTAGAAAATTGCCACAACTGGCAATCCAACAAGGGAAGTCAAGCTCTACTGATGAGTCAGGGATGAGGTTCAGTGAGACAAAATGAACAGTACAGGCTCAGCTTAGGACACCGATTCCATTCTGCCATCAGATGTACAACTATTGATCTCAGCAGTTTAAAAGAAAAGCATGTATTTGATGTAGCTGGCAGCAGCCTTCTAGTTAAATTGCTTTTCAGCTGGCAGACTATTCTGTGAGCTTTGTTACAGAGCAGTTCAGTAAATGAACATATTTTTTTATATTTCTCGCAGTACCTTAGATAGTGAGTAATCTCAACAACTATTTAAACCTTTTCAATCACTACCCTAAAGAGGTGTAAATGCAGCCTCTGTGTGTGGAACCTGCTGCTTGCCAACAACTGGACAGAAAGAATTCACCACACCAAGTGTAGTCTTCTGTTCAGCTCAGAAGAAGTGTAAGAGAACACATTGTAGAGAAAATCAGTGAGCCCATCACAGATTTGGGCCCACAGTGCTTGGGAAGAAAAGTCTTTGGGGATAACATACTGTTGATATGTGATATACTTTGGCCTAGATGGTTCACAAATAGTTTACACTGTTAAAAATGTAGTCTTCTTCCTTTCTTTTTCTTGTCACTCAAGGAAATTCAGGAGAAGAAAGGGGAGCAGAAAGGGACAACATAGCTTTTCCTAGAAATGTAGAAAAGTAAAATATTGCCAGAGAAGGATTATAAAAGGGGTAGATCTAAAACTTAAAGCTATTTCTGTGCATTTGTTTGTACCTGCTCTTTACAAACCACTCCTGCCTTACATGTTGTTATATAGTCTGTGTAATGGAATTAAAGCATGTGCTTGTATGAAATTATCTCTTTATTCCTTAAAAGAAATCCCAGCTGAGGTCTGAAAATGAGGGCAAAAACTGCTGAAATCTGCAGTAAAACTGAGAGAAGAGAAATACAAGAGCTGTACAGAAAAGGTAGTTCTTCAAGCAGACACAGAGAGGGTAAAGAGGATTAGAAGAAAAGTAGCAGTTAGGAGTAGCCTCAGAGAAGGAAAAGCCCAAAAGACAGAAATAGCTCTTAGAAAAGGTAATGGCAGCCCAGCCAAGAGGAGGAACAGCACTAGTGCCAACTCTCTAATGAGGGCATACGTCAGGTGTCGATAAGAGATTTTCTTGCAAGAAGATCTTAATAGATAGAGGAGGAACCCATTGATGGAGACAAATACAGGTAGTGTCAAGTGAATTAATCTCCAGGGCATAACACTACTGCCCTTACAAAGAACACCCTGTGAAGTTTGTAGGTACATTTGTTAACACAGTCTACATAGTTATCTGAGCAGAGACCATGTTTTTATTTTGTGTATATATATATCATCTCACACAGAGGCCTGGATTAGTAGGTAGACCCTCTCAGTGTTAACATGATACCAGTACTAACTAACAGGATCAAATGCAGTTAGCAACTGAATGAGGGAAATAGATGACAATGCAGATTCTCCATCCAAGCACACCATAACAAAAAAGAAGTAAATGTCAGTTTTACTGTCTCCCCTTACAGATCCTTCCTTGTCCAGGCAAGCCACACCTAAATAACAGCAAACATTTTTGCAATAGCAGAAGGGTTTTCCCACCTGCTTCGCCTGTTGGGTAGGAATTAGCACAATGATGCATGTGCTACATGTTTGTAAATGCTCATAAAGTGATCATAAATATAAGACAGTAACCAGCCTGATTATGTCATAAGTCATTGCACTTTGCAGAAAAGGAAGCTGAATTCAGATAACTTAGGAGCCAATTTTCATGTATGCTTATAACTTTAAGTACATTGTGACATGTCATTCAGTTGTTCCTCTGCAGAAGACTGAAACCTTCCCAAGCAGGGTCTAAAAGTTTCTTATTATATAATTTCCAAATGTGTTGTGCAGCCACTGCTGTTAACCGGCCAACATGATGCGTGGCCTCACCAGAGGGTAATAGCTCAGCATGTTGCATGAAGCCCACTTGAACTCTTCTGGCAAGAACAAGTGAGTCATTAATTATCCCACAGCTGAATCTATTGAAGACTTATTAACACTAATTCACAAGAAAGGGGCTTGTCTGATTCCCAGCAGGGATAGAGAAGCTGAACTAGACTGTTATTAAAATGCACCTGATACTAAGTCAGTAACTCCCAAAGTAATGCAATTTTAAAGTGCTATTAGTAAGATCATCTGAAACATACTTGACTTCTCTATAAATATTACTATTGTATTGCTATGCAATTACTGTTCATTGCCAAACCAAACTTGCCTCAACCATAACATGTAAAATAACCTCTGGAGCTCCAAAAATTATTTGAACTTGTTCCAGTTATTCATGACAAAAGCTAAGTTAGAATTTCTGTTAGAATTTCTTTAATGCTTACTTTAGCAATTTAAACTGATTGCCATGTAGAAATCTATCATGAGTTAATACAGAAGGAATTAAAGAACACTTGCAAAGTAATTCAAGGAATAATCAAATATATTAAAAGATTACTAATACTGGCAGTTTAAAAATTGCTGTCATAGGAAACCAGAAAGTAGAACTTATATTAATTATATTGAAGATAATTAAGAATTTTTCTGGTCTATGGAAGCCAACAGTAAACAAAAGCTCTAAACTTAAAATGGAAACAGAAGCTGGAGATATATTTTGTATTCCTTCAGGAACTTTGGAAAAACAACAAAACAGTGCAAAGTTAGATTTACTAGTATATTTGTGTTAAAATAGCAGTTTTTGTTCTAGTTGCATTAGTTCTGTCTGTGTAAATCCACATGCAGATAGTATTTTGGGATAAACCCACCTTTAAATGTTTTCTTAATCAATAAAAATGAACTGACAAGAATGACACAGCAACTTGGAAATCTATAATGAGCCAAATTTTCAATTTTTAAAAAATATGGTTTTAGATTATTAATTAAAATATTATTTGAATATTTAATAATAAAACCACCTTAATTTTACTTTTCAAATTATTCATTGCTTAAGCAAACTTTACACTTTTCACTTGACTATTCCCTGCCATGACTGTTTAATACGGTCTGATGCCTGCTGGCAAGTTTTGATAAAAGATGGAAAATGTCTATATTTGAGTTAGCTGAAAGTTGCACTGCTGAAAACTGTGTCGATGATGCATCACCATAAAATTACAAAATCCTAAGGAAATTGTCAATGCACCTCACATTTTAATTAAAAGTTTTTGGAATTATTTTTCTGGACGTCATCTTTAGCACTTCAGTCTTATGAGCAGCCTGGTACAACACTCATGCCTGACAAGGAAGCATTCCTTTGCTTATGTTCATTAAGAAAGTTTTTCAGGGTGTCCTTAAATGTAGTTTAGGAACAGACTATCTATCTATATGTTGAACAGGTTGTTTCTTTAATTTCTCTGAATCTGAAAAAAGGAAACTATACCCAGAAAAGGATGGGATTCATACACTTAAACCATTTTGGTTTCTCATACTTCTTGTGCTCCTTCAGACGTAGAAGTTCTAACCTGCTGGGCACACCATGTCTTGGAATTCCATGCTGCCATGCCTAACCCCTGCCCTGCTCCTCTCAGGGAGCCTTCATGCCTGACACGCAGCTCTGGCATCCACTTCAGGGAGAAGGTTAAAAGTCAGGCTCCTCCAAACTCACTGACTCAGTTCTTTTTGGTTTAAATGAGATCGTTTGCCTGACAAAAGAGAAAATATTCCTTGTAACATGAAATAACTTTCTCATTTGAGTCACTGTTTTTTTTCAGATCCAGATAGAAAAGATTTCATTAGGATCTTTATCATACTAAAAATGTGACAAATGCTGCACTTGGCACCTGGGTTCACATAATGCTATACTATGGTTATGTGAGTCAATATTCTGTAACACTGAAAACACTATTTATATAGTGGAAAGCTGTAGCTCTCTAAGAGAGACAGAATAATGACTTTTTAAATGTGAATAAATGGTTAGAGAACAACAAAGCTTTCTCTGAGCTGTTAGGAGAGCCTCATAATGAAGTGATTATGTCTGGCTGTCTAGTATAGAATCTTCCTGTTAGGGAACCGCTTTTAATATCTCATACTGAAGCTGCACACTCAGGATCTGCAAGCATTTCCAAAAGTGGCCATGAATTTTCAAACTGATTATAGCAACCTGACAGAAACATTTTTAAAAGCTTGACCTGGCAAAATGTTGTGCGGTTTTCTAAGGTGTTGGACAGCCTCAAACCCAATTGTTTTTAGGGAAAGCTGTGGCTACTCACTGAGTCTTAGGAATACTCAGCATTTTGCAAGATTTAACTCTGAAGATCCTAATTGAAAGTCAATGAGAGTTAGTTTCCTAAACCTCAGTGTCTCTAAAATATTTCAGGACTTGAAATCAATGGAGTCAGCTCCCTAAGTGCATTTGAAGCCCAGACTTTTCACTTTGCAGAGTGCAGTGCCATGAGGCCTGGCTCCAGCGTAAGTGTTCATAATATCCGAAGGATATACTGATGAATTTGCATGTCTGCCATCTTCTGCAACATATTTATAACTGCCAAGAAAACAATAAGTTACGGGGGTGGGAAAGGCCTTTATTAATAAGCTCATACAATTAATTATTTATTTTTTTTTATGTGTGCCATTTGTAGAAGAGATATCACAATTTTGCAGTGTTAAAGGAAAGTAGAATGGAGAAAAGGAAATAAGGTTGACATTGAAAGATGACAAAGGAAACTTGATTTATCCATCTAGGTGTGTTTGTGCTTCTTATGAAAGCAATGCAGATGCATTCCAGTTATTTTATATGTAAATAGTATGCTATTGTTAAAATTTCAGCTTTACTTTGAAAAAAACGCACCACCACAGCATTTCTTAATAGGTAATACCAGAAATGGGGATTCAGCAGACACAACTCATTGCCTCCAAAAAGTAAGCATATGAAATCTGTGTCCCATTTGGCAGCAGACAAAACTAACTAAAAATTAACCACCACCCTACTGCCGTGTTTGAAGAGCTTTATAAGGCATTCCCTTGCGGTCCCAGCTCTCAGTCCCTTATCGTCCACGAGTTCCCTCTTGAGCACTTTGCAAAATAATCAGAAGGGAAGAGGAGGAGGCCACATCAGCACAATAGCCAAGACAAGGAGAAATTCAAAGTCTCTCGAAAATACAGTTTCTAAGTGCAGATGGACCAAGCTTTGTTCAAAAGTTTCCTCAAGACCTGCCTCCTCCAATTACACCCCCAGCAGCATAAGCACTTCCCCACATCTCTCAAACAGGGAAAGATTTAGATCACAATCCAAATATTGGTAACTCTAGCAGTACTGCCCACAGCAAGGTCATTATTACTCTGAATATTTTACCAAAATTTTTTGTTAGGATGCACTAATAATCCATGTCATACCTGTGCCAAGCCTTAGAGAAACATTTTGGGTGTTAGTGTGATTGTCTTTAAATAACTGACATGCCCCACACTGCGGGATCAAGAGTACTGGCCTTGCCAGAGCCCCAGCCTGGCAGGGCTGCCCTCCTCAGCCATGTCCTTCTACAGAACCTGTTCAAGAACAGGAAGCACACAGAAAAGATAGATGTTTTAAGTTTGCAATGTGTTTTCTGCCTATAAAAGCAGAATTTAGCACTACAGTTTTGCATTAATTTGAGGTAGGCATTTTGTAATGCAATTAGAATGCAATTAGAGTACTGCCCTCCTGCAATATTGATTTGATTTATAATCTGCTGCTTAAGTTAAATTGTTTTAACATTGCTCTTGACTTTTTCTCCAGATACCATTTTTGTTACTATATGTATTTTAGGAGACATTTAATCTCACTTTAAATAAAAGGAAAAGAGAAAGCGAGTACAGTATAAAAGCAGACATTAACCACTTATGCAGTAAAACTAATCACAGTACAACCAGGAAGACCTAAATAGCTATAATAGGAGCATATAAAGGGTTTTTCTGCATGATTATGCATGGTTAGTTTCTGTCCCCCAGATTCCAGTATCTGGAAGAAAATTAACATAGTCTGTGGTCTTAGCAAATAAAACCGAGAGAGCTCAAAACCCGCAGAAATGCTCGGACACCCCAAGCAAAGGAGTGACACTATGGTTCCACCTGCCCTACCTTGTCAGCCCACAGAGCACAGTGCTGGCTGTGAAGGGTTGTGGCAGCTGTCACAGCTCTGTTCTTTCCTTCAGGGACATTGCATTTGATTTTGGATAATGCTTCCATCAGCTGCCACAAGAGCTTCTCTTCATACAAGGCCGAGCAACCTGGAAAAGTTGTAAAGTTATGATTTATTGCTAAGTATTTGTGAGCTTAGGTTTCATATGAAGATGATGAGTCAAAATGAACCTTAATAGGTCAACCTCATCACTTAGTAATTCTAGCCTGTGACCAGTGATAGTTAGGTCTGCTACATATGCTTGGAATTCACACAAACCTCACCAACTCAAGCTATACCTCATGTTGTAGCCTCACATGGTTAGAAACTGGACAGGAAAGAATTCAAACCTTCAACTTATTTGTCTGAAGTGTGACCTCAGCTAGCTCCATTTCCCTGTCATTTTTAAAAGCAGAAATAAATATTTTCTAACTCATTTAGATATACTATTGAGGATTTCCATTTTTTAGAATGAACAATTCATGGTGAAGCACATAGCTGTGTACTGAGGCAATGTTTTTAATGTCATGTTCACTTCTATTCATCCTTTTTTCCTGTGTACTGTTGAAAATAGTTATGTAATACAAAGACAATTAAAAGAAAAATCTAACTGCATTAATTTCCAGTTTACCTCAGTACAAGATAACTGTTAAATAAGTGTATATCTTGTGTATATACAATGAACCAAAGCTACATCTGATAAGCTTACTGGTTCAGGAAAAAAAAAGATTAATTTGAATTGCTCCTTCTTATTTTTTGACATTATTTGAACAAAGCAATTCTCTTGTTGGTATTTATTTACAGAGTGTACAAAAGTGTGCTATCTGTTCTTCAGTTGCTTGTCAATACTTTTATGTATTTAAAAATCAATCTTCTCACCATTAAATCCACTTTAGATTACAGATTTGGTACATGTAATAGTGTCATTTTAGTGCAGCTTATATATTTTTCAGAAAAAGAACAGCCATCTCGTATTGTTGCAACCACTTTTGTTTTGTTCTATACATAAAGTATTTTAAGGGTGATTTGAATCACATGAGACTAGCAGGCAGTTCATTGAGATGCCTGTGAAGAGATAGCTAGTACACATTGATCTTAACTCCTGCAGTAATAGACACAGTAAAAAAGTGGATTGTTAAAAGCCAAGACACTACAGAAATAAAATAAAGTTTAAAAACTAGTTATAGATTTTTTTTAAGGCTAGAGTTCCTTGCTTCTGGCATCAAATATATTTCACTATCCAAAAGTTCATTCCTACTTTACCTGTTAGCAGAAGTCACACCTAATGGCTTCTAGAGTCTTGGGTAACAAACGAAAGACTGTGCATTCCTAAACAAGCATAGCATGTTACAAGATGGAGTAGAGGCTTGATCTAGCAGTGACTGAGACAGAGGTTGCTGCACAGAAATGGAAAGGGGAAAAATGCAGAAATTGAAAATCAGGAGTGAAAATTCTAGACAATAACATGCTGATCTACCCGAATGTGGAAGTTGATGTTAAATGAAAGGAGAATATATTCAGAAATGCCTTTGACAGATGGATCCTCATGCTCTAAATAAAGCCATAAAACATATTATACAGTGATAAGTGTTGAGGGGGCAGCTGAAACAGCAAAATATTCTGTGTTGTTCACGAGAACTATATTTTCAGAATTGAACACAGAAGGCTCAAAATATTGTATGTGTCTTTTTGTATTGGCAAGTGATATCTGCTGTTAGATTTACCCCTAAACTATATCAAATAATTTCACAGATTTTTGCAAGATTACCTGACTGATAAAATCCTAACTGATAGCAGAGACAAATTCTGCAGGGAGCTAGAAGTCACATAGCACAATGGTCCAGAAGCAGATCTAATAGAATATATTTATTTTAGGAATAATATGAGATATGGAAGCCAATAATCAGGCCACTAAATTAGATGCCAGGGTCAGAGCTGCCGATTCCCTACCATCAAATATTGCAAATATGGGCCTTTGTCTGTAGTACCACCTAGTGTCAAAAACTCTTATCTCCAAGCTGAAAACAATTTAATTGGACTCCATCTATGCTCCTTTATTTCCTCTCTCCAAAACAACCAGACTATGCAGGAAGGGTGCCCAGAAGGCCTCTTTCATGATATCAAGCCCATATTTTCGCTTGCTTTATGGAAACAGAATTTTGGGCTGAAAAGGAGTCTGCGTTTTTGGGACAGCAGATAAAAATTCCCACAATATTATGTATAATTTTAAGTACAATTAGCTTTTTTCCACAGTGTGAAGTAACAAAAATGCTGTAGGGCTTATCTGCACTGGAAGTTAGAGAAAGGCTACAGTGGGCAAGGCTGTGGTGGTGCAGTCCAGGCACTGCTTTGCTCCTGTGAGCAAGCCCCAGAGTGGAATCAGAGAACTTGCTAAGAGAGGCACTGCCTGCACACCACAGAGCCAGAAGCTTCAGCAACACCCTGAAAATTCATCCTCCTGCTCTTCACATGTTAATTTGCCTGCGTATATTTCCTTTCAAGAACAGAATGTTCTCCCTGAGATCCCAGGTTGCCAGATTGCGTAGGGAGGTGGCCATGAAGGGGAGCCTGTGTCCTGCCTGCCCATCTGGCAGGGAAGCCTGAGGGGCACAGGAGCAGGAGGGCTGGGCAGCCCTGGAGCCAACGCGCCTGCCTGCCAAAACAGGAGAGCTGCCCAGCTGCCAAAGCTGGCCACCTGGCAGTCCCTCTGGAGCATGGGGCTCCCAGGCAGCTGGCAGGCTGTGGGAGCAGGGCAGCCCTGTGTTCCCAGACCCCGACGCCAGAGGAGGGGGAAGCAGAGAGAGAGGCTTGGTGGCCTCCTAATCTGAGGCTCCAAAGTATCTGGGCAGCTTCTGAGCCTGACAGCTGGGAACCAGGCAGGCTGGCATGGCGACAGGCTGCACCTCATCCAGACTAAATAGAGGGTTTGGGTTTTCTAGTGGAAAGTGGTTTTGCTCCAGGATTTCTTACCCACTCTGGTTGGGACTTCCCAAAAACACAGTATCTAGAAGTTTGTGAAGTGACTGTCGGCACAGAAAGCTCACAACATGAACTCAAATTAAGCCAGAACAGATTCAGCAAATATGAAAGGATACACAGCAGGAACATTTACTAAACCAGAATGGAGTATGTTGCCTGTTAATTCCTTGGAGAAGCAGCCAGGCTATGTACAAGGGCCTCATGTGACTAATGAGTAGCTGCCATGACAGCTCCATGTATAGTTTGTAGGTTTACTGATAAATTTAATACACAAGCAGGCCAGAGAAACAACATAAAGATTAAATATACAACAAAAATTTGTAGCAACATCAGTTAATTGCAAAGCTGAGACAGGAGGTGTTAATTACAATTATAGATGAGCCAGCTAGTACTTCACATTAGTGAGTATAGAGCAATTATCAACCTGCTGGTTTTCTTGCTACTTATAATATGCATGCTTTCCTGTTTTTGATGGAACATAATAGCTGTATTGAACAACATAAAAGAACAGTAATGGATATAATGCTTATTTAGGTAACCTACAGCTGTGATGTGCAATATTATCACAAAGACATTCTGTTTGGAGTAAGTCACTATCCACAAAGCTAAGTGTTTCTGCTGCTAGAGTTGAGTAGAAAATACACAATGGGCATGTCACAGATGGACAGATTCACTTTGTTTCTTGCATTAAGACTTACAAATACAAATTAACCTTGACTGGACCTGAGGCAAAAGTATAGTTTAAATTATACACCAGTAAAAAATTACATCTAAGAGTATTAATATCAGTAAATCTGTCTCTAACTGATAAATTGTGAAAAATTCACTGTCAATCGATTGAAGAAATATAATCTCCAAGCCTGGCAAATGTTTTATTCCTATGAGCTGCCAGCTGATTTGGTTTAACATTGCTTACCCAGGAGAGACCATGCCATCGTGTTAGCAGCTTTATCATATAATGCATCATATGGGGTAATAGAAAAAAGGCATCAAAGTGACCACACCATCCCTGGAGGTTTTTAAGCTGAAACTGGACGTGGCACTTGGTGCCATGATCTACTGATCAGAGTGGTGTTGGATCAAGGATTGGACTTTATGATCTCTGAGGTCTTTTCCAACTCAATTGATTCCATGATTCTCAGGAGCAGGTCACATAGTGCTTACAAGTCATGCCCATGTTCTTCATCCAGATCTATTCCAGTCTCAGGCTCTGGTCACAATGACAGTGCACAGGTTCCCAGGGGAAGGTAGAATGCTGGTACAGCCCAAAAATCCTGTACATAGAGAACAGGCAAAACTATCCTTTCTCTCTTTACTGAAATGCAAGGCTCTGTTTTACGCTGCTAAACGTTTGCGCTTTGTCCTGTGTACACACTACAATGAAAATCCTTTTCAGTCAGAGGGCAGTCACGCACCTGTAACTAGGCTTCCCTGGGATGAACTCTGCACATTTACACTTACAAGGTGCTCCACTGACATACTCCTGACAGTGGCTTACCCTTGATCACTCAAGCCTTAAAGAAATGTTATAAAACTACTATTTGCTTCATACTGAAGCAGAACATAAGTCACATTCTGAAGAAGTAACACTGTAATTTCACATACTTTCCATATATTTATGCTGTTATCCAGTCACATTGAAATCCAAAACAAGGATATCAAGCAGCTGTGCAATTTGTCTGAAAACTAGTGTCTTTCTGGGCAGATGTTTATCAATTAACAGGCACAACTGGGATATTATAACTAAGCTACACATTTTCTGCTTGTTTAACAGTAACTGAAGCTGAATTCATTGAAAGCAAATGAAATTCCTCCTAGGGTAATGTACAGAACAAAACATTACCACATAAGCAGTATTATTATCTTCCTATTCATGTTTTGAAGTATTTGTAAATAATGGATAGAACTAACCAAATATATTGAACTAATTCCATGACTATTTACTCCAATTTTAAAAGTAATTTGTTTTGATTTGCATCTGCACCATTTCAGTGTTTCATTTCTGGATTACATTCAGCAAAACCACCTGCCCAGCAGATTTGTGTATTACATAAGTCAACATAGCTGCTATTTTGACAGCTTAGCTGAAATATAAAGGAGCATGCCCTTCATACATTCTATGCAGCAATAAATATACGTAGAAATATGATATATCTATGTGTTCTTCTTCCTCCATAACCAAGTATGCGTAGGTTATTACCCTGTCTTAATCAGCTTTTTATCAGATCACATTTCCAGTGATTCACTACCCTTTTCAGACCTTTGAGTGTGAGTGTGTTTCAAAGCATGTTTCCATCATCCCTGGACTGAAATTCCCAATATTTCCATAATGGCGATGTGATGATACACGTAGGTACTCCCAAAAATTCCACTGCCCCAAAAGGCGGTGGAAAGAATCCAAAAAGTTTATTCTGAAGTCAAGAACACTAAAAGCTTACAGAGGAAACCTGCACCAGCTGCAAGCGTTGGGCCTCGGAAATAACACACCTCCTGTTCCTTCTCCCAGCTTTATTATCGCTGGTCCCGCTGGCTCTCTCTGGATCACAGTGACCCTGTAACAAGTCTGAATGCTATCTCTCTCCTCACATATAAAAGAGAGAAACCTCTCTGGAATGCAGACAGAAAGAATAGCAACTGTTTGGAGAAAGTGGCAGGAAAGCCTTTCCAAAACAAAACTCCTCACAGCAAAACCTTTTGTAGAAAAGGTATTTACCCCTACAATGGCACTAGAACTCATCTGATGTCAGAGCAGAGAGCTACCAATGAATTATGATTTCTTTCCTCTCTAACACTCAGATTGAGCAGTGTTTTTACTTTAATTGTTGTTGTTGAAAGATAATCTTCCTGACAATAATTATAACTTCATATGTCTCAGGCCTTGCAGATACTGCACTCTTAGTCCAAGGGATAATTTCAAGTGTAACTGCACTCTATCAGCTCCCATAAATCAAACTCTCTACATTGCATTTCAGCTCACATAAGTGAACCGTTAGAGAATTTGAGTGAAATTCAAGGACCATTCCCAAGTGTGACAAATTACTCAGGATAACTAAACACGTATTCAACACGTTGAAACACTGAAAAGGACTTTACAGACTTTAACTGTGGAGTGTTCTCACTGGAAAATTCCTCACTGCCTTCATTAGAAGCAATATTTTATCTTTTCTACACATGCTTGATATGGATGTAACTCCATGTTCTTTAGAGACTCACGAACAACTAAAATATAACAGTTTAAATTTTTAAATGTTATTAAGAGAGAATAAACTTTAGAATACTTTGGGATTTGTTACGGATAATCAAGCATCGGTATAGCGGGTGGTGGGTTTCCCCCTGGCACGGCGGCTGCGATCCTTACCAGGGGGCAAGCTCTCCCCCCTTCCCCC
>JAWWEU010000111.1:93264249-93275547 GCA_035583155.1 Acropternis orthonyx | reverse complement strand
TCTCTGCATTAGCATCCACATTCCATTTATGACAAGAATCTTTCCATACTTTAAATGGTGCATTGACTACTACACATCGGAGATGAGCAAATGTAAATACAGCTTAGAGACTGGTATTGGCCATAACTGAGATCTAAGTACCTTCCTCTGTATCTGAGCATCATCACTGCCAGTCACTGGAAATCAAAACTCACACTGATATATGTAACAAAGAAATCACTTGTCGTTTTTCCCAGGGTACCTGGCAGAAGTTACAGCTTCCAAGGTATTTTAGAGTGAATGAGGTTAACTTTAGCATCCTTGGCCTACTCCACCCCTTGAAGAAAACTTTATGCCTATAACTATGCTAGCTGAGTACACCTCGGGCATGAGTTCCTTAGTGATATTCCCAACAGCATCTCATTCCCCTGTCTTTTGGTCCTGTATAAGCTTTTGCATCCTATTCTCCCAAGCTGACAGGCACTTCATACTGCTGTGGTCTCTTCCCAGTTCTGTTTAGTATTGCAGACCACCAGATGGTCCTTATTCTGTCCAGCTGAGGATGTGACCCCAAATACATCTTTTAAGATCACTGCAGTCACATACTAACATATACTTGCCCAAGTACAAGTCTAAGAACCATGAGTTTGATACATAATTATAATGCCATCCTAGGATAATTAAGTAGATTATCTATTGCGTCCTTAGTTGGACCATTCGGCACAAACATTTTGAGGAACTTCTGGAGTAAAAAAGCAGTAACTGAGCCATTGAAGAAAAGACAGTTCTGCAGCACAGCAAAATAGACAAATTCCTAAAAGTTTTCAATTCTGTGTGCTGCTGTGATTCAGTTCGAGAAATTTTAGACATAAGTTCCAAAAATTGATGTCATCAGAGGGAGATGTATAAAAGGCAAGATAGTGCAGTTTCACAGAGAATTTTTCAAAACAGTTTATTAATCATAACACATGGGTATCTTTCCCTCAGGAATTTCACACAAAAACTGTCAAAATTATTGTTGTTTTTAGGGGCTAAGAATACATCCATTGCTAAGGATAGGTTGAGTTCTTCTGCTGCGACATTACAGATGACCCCAACCTGTGGGAGATAGTCATAATTTGTACTTTGTTTGTCTAGGCACAGTTGCATTTGGCTTGGCATTACTAAATGCTACAAAGAGAAGTCCAGTGAGAAGCACCTATACCACATATGAGGAGTGATCTGAGGTAGCTGAAACACGGAGTACAACCCACTTCCACTGTGGAACTGCCTGTTTTGGGAACTAATTGATCTTTAAGGTCCCTTCTAACGCACACCATTCTATGATTCTGTGATTCTATGTCCTACTTACAAAATACAGCACAAATTCAAGAGTTACCAACCAGTCTTTTGGAGCCCTTGGTGTTTGAGGTTACAAGTGCATCCCTGGGGCAATCCCGTCCAGGAGAATTCTTTGTAACTCAAAAATTAGTGATCTAAACAAGAGTTGTCCTGAGTGGGTGCAGGTCTGTGCTGTGCTATCATGCACTCAGAGCCTGACCTTCAGGCTGTTGGGCTCCACATGCTCCTTGGCTGCAGGGTCACCTCACTGTCACAGCAGAGCCTGTGCACAGCTTCCACACAGCTCCAGCAATTGTATCACCTGAGTGACCCGGCCTTGTAAAAGTGCAGCATGACTGTCTCATGGGAACACCTTTTTTTCCTGACAGTAGAAATTATTAATACAATTGTTTTCTTTTAAGAAAGATGTGTAAGATCTCAAATGACCAAAAAAGGAGTAAACTTTTCATGGATAGGATCTGCACAGTGTGTTGTGCCCTGGTTGGAGGCCTGTTTGATGCTGGGAATCTAGGGATTCACAGCATCTGAAGGGATGTAAGATTATATACAAAATCCTCTTTTCCTTTATAGTGTTAATACCAAAAATATGATATTTTAGGTGATACTTGACAGACTCTGAGTGCCTTTCATTCTAGGATCATAAGAAATCAGCACCTTCTAGTGTAAAACAATATCATGTTTTCTTTCTACAGCCTGCAGTAAGAAAATGGTATTGTTTTTCAATTGTTTAAGTTTACAGGGCTCCATTTTGCTTCCTTTTCAAATGAAATGTATCAGAAAACTAGTTACTGAAATAAATCAGGTGTTAAGGAAGACAATGGTCATCTATGTTTTCTGAGCATCCAAACTTCAGTTTTGGCAGTACTAGGAAATAGAAATGTCATTTTGTTTTAGCACCTTGGCACTTATGATCACAGCATGTCCAATTGCTGGCAGAAAGACAGGCAACTGAAAAGCCCTGACACACCATAGTACAGGCATCCATCATTATGTCACCATTTCGCTATCACCTTTTATTAAAAACTAAATTAGAAGACTGACTTAAATGTTATCAAACTTGGGCAAAGGCTAACCTCTGGCTACAGATCTTGCATGCAAATTTTAAAGAAAGAACATTTTCTAAGGATTTTTTAGGATAAGACAGGGAAGGTAGTCTTGTAATGAAAAACTACTACTCCTTTTCAGTGACAGTGGTGTGAAGCATTATTAACAGCTCTATTTATATTATGGGGAAAAAATATACAAAAAAAAAATAAAAAGAAGATGCATGAAGTTTCAAATAAAAGCTAATATGAGTTTTGTACCTAAGATAACTCTCATTTCACTTCAGAATTTTAAAAGTTGAAGTTAAAAGTGGATGCTAAAATAGGCATTCTTTTGATATAAGACAGAGTGAGGAAAAAGATCTAAAGTAAAAATTTTTTCAGATTTTCTGGATCTTACCATGGTGTCACTTTAGCTATTAATAACTATTCAGAGATACACAGCACAGACGCTGAAGCCCTAAGCACTTAAATGAGCGTGCAGAAGAGCACAAACCCCGTGTCTCAAGTTGTTCTCTTTCCTACTCTCCTAGTTCATGGGAGAAAGAAAATTAGATCTGCTCTGGTAGCAGACTCTTAGCTCTTGATATACTTGCTCACCTGTTCCAGGTAGGACTCCGAAGGCAGAGATAACACTTTGAGTAAGAGTCAGACAGAGCCCTTGCTGCTACCACTGTGTTTGCAATACTGACATAAAATTCCATGGCCATTAGTGTAAGGCCAATAGTTTGGCCCAATAGTCCAATAGTTTGATAGGTGGTGGGGTTTTTTATTATTATTTTTAAAAATAAATAGAAATTTCACTATTTGAAAATAATTAAAAGCACTAGAAACCAAAACACGCTCCTCAATCTTTTCCGATGTTCTGCAAAATCAGTGAGAGAGGCGGTGACAGAATGAACACCATCACTCTTCCTGGGCTGTGTGACATCTATCAAAGGAAGAATAAAGGTTCTGCAGACTGGTTATTTTCCTCATTCATGGTGTATTTACGTGGTTACCTGTGTGGTTAACTATTACATTTGACTAACACACTGTTTAGTTAACGACACTGTTACATGCAAAGTTACCTGTACTTTGAAGCAGACTGTGGGAATATAGACTAAGGTTCTGTGCCTTTAAATTAAAACAGAATGGGGATCACATGTGCCCTGGAGATGACAGCCATTACCCAGTACCAAGTAATCACTTTGATGTACTAGCAGTAAAAGCTAATAATAAAGAACAGGGAAATCATCTTTTCAATGATCCCCTACTTCCAATAATCCAATCCACTTTTGGGGAGAGGGGAAAAAAAAAAAAGACGAAATTTTATCTACAAAAATTAAGTCAGAATATATAGGCACTTAATAGCTTTTCTCAGTCCCTGGAAGCACACAAAATTTAATGATCAGTGAAACACTAGGCAACAGGAAAAGTTGAAAGACAAAACCCATACTGGTCTTTGTTACTCCCATCTCTTCAAATGTAATGTACACACTTTATGTAACATAATTAATAGTGATTTCTTCAGGTCCTAATGACAGCAAGATAAAAGGTATTGTCAGATCTTATGTTGCTATAAGCAATAGTAAGCAACTCTAAAAATGACCTGCTTAAAGGAGCTGGTCCTAGCATTCAGTAGCATGTACTATGCACAGGTCCTGCCCCTATCTGCAGTGCTACAAATCAGATCTAAGACTAGAAAATATGCTTTTTTATCTAAATAAAGCACACAAAGGAACCAAAGTCACTGAAGGCAATATATTTTGTCTTAATGCATCACAAAGAGCACTTTCAAAATGATCCACTCAGAAAGCTAATGTTCCCTATGGTACAGGGAAAAGAAAATATAATTAGTTGAAACCCTATAAAACATTCTGATAAATATCTTACTTGTTAAACTACTTCAGCAGGATCGATCTAATAAGAAACCAGATTGTTTTCAGAAGTGGCTGGAACTGCCACTACCTGGCCACCAAGCAGTAAGAAACAGACTATGTTCATTTAGGCATGAAGCATCCCTCAGCTTTCCTGTATTTACTATAAATATGACCTGAGCTTACAAAAAGGTCTTCAGCCATTGTTTCACTAAGACAAGAGCAAACAGAAGAGCAGTTCTCATATAACTGATAGTACTGAAGGGCCTGTTGCATGGCTCCCTGTTTGACCTGTAATATGTGCTAAGCTTCTGTTTATAGCAGCAATGCCTCCAGGTCATGTTTAAGGATGGGTTTTTTTCCATAATGAAGGCTGCTGTGTTTGACAGACTCTGTACCATCATCATTATATTGGCACAACAGCACTGGAAACTAATCCCCTTCCAAAGGAAATACAAAAACTATGTCCTAATTAGCAAGCCTTTACAGAAAATAAAAGGTAATGAGAGTGAAACAGTCAGTTTTAGGGAGTGGATATCCATAGGTTTTTTATATATTGCACTTGCCCTAATCTAGTTCCATTGCCCAAATATTTATTTGCAGACGGACTTCATCTTCCAGATTTCATTTAACCTAAAATCCAATCCATGTGTATTAAGGCCACCCCACAGTGTGAATGGAAGGAAGCAAGTGGGGGATGTCAGAAGATTCACTTCAAAAGCTCACTCCTGGACTAAAACACTGTGTCCATATTGTCCATAAATACAGAAAGAGTCTTCCTTCTGGTGTAAATTTACTTCCTCTTTAAGTGACATAAAGTCCATTACCTTGTTTTTTGTTCATAAAAGAGTGACATTTTTTCATGCCCATATTCAAAGCCAACTTGCTTGTACTGGCAAAAGCATATTTCATAAATCTGGTATACAAGTAACATCAAAGGCAAATCAACACAACGTATTTCTTCTAAACATGGGACTTCACGTCTCAAACAAGATTCCCACATGTGCATCACTCTTGTAAAAATTATAAATATATTCATAATGCCATAGACAAGATGAACTGCTGACAATGTTATTTCTATATGTTCTGAATTTATTAACATTATGTAAAATGCAGCACCAGCCACTCTATGCATAAAATTTGTATTTGTTGGACATTATTAATAGAGAACACAAAGCTTCTATAGGTATATATATGTGCATGACTATGGTTTGCACAGCAATTATCATTAATTTTAAGTCATCCAGTCATATTGCACAAAGTTTTGAGAGTGTAAGAGTAAGCTCACATGCACACAAGAATGATAAATGTATTCCTTTGCCTCACAGATACATTTTATATTCACCACTGCAGTGCCTATCATTTTTGTGTAATACAATTCATTGTAATGCCTTCTAAGTAAATAAATACTTTAAAACAAAATAAATCAGGGAGCTTCAGGCAAGAGCTTGTTAGAATTCTTCAGTGAAACTTTTATTATTTGGGAGAGACCATTTATCAAAGGTTTTTGTTGGATTAGCACGAGTGACACTTACTGGGAAAGGTTTCCTATTATGGACATTCTGGAAATACAAAAAGCAATGCAGGCAACAGAAGCGCTCACAATTGCAGGAGGTTTTTCAATGTACTAAACTCTTAGGAGTCCTTCTTGCTCATGATACATTCTTTTCTGTGGGTGGTATTTTTCTTATATATGCAATTAACTATTTATTAATCCAGAGAGAAAGAAAACCTATCAGACCTACACTAGAGGGGTGGTCTCCAAACTGCTTTGATTGCTCATCTCATCAGTTAAAAATTTCTGAACATATATCCAATAGATGTTTATTTACTTATAAAATCTATATATATTTACTCTTGTACTAACACATATAAGGCGTATATAAAAATAGAAATTAAAAAGTATGACATAAACACTATTTTAAAACTATTCATGGTACAAAAATCATAGAATCATAGAATGGTTTGGGTTGGAAGGGACCTGACAGATCATCTAACTCCAACACCCCTGCCACGGGCAGGGATGCCACCCGCTAGATCAGGTTGCTCAGAGCCCTACGCAAACTCCCCTTGAACACTTCCATGGACAGGGCACCCACAACCTCTCTGGACAAACTCAGAAGTGCATCACCACCCTTTCAGTAAAGAATTTCTTCCTAACATCTAATCCAAACCTTCCCTCTTTCAGTTTAAACCATTGCCTCTTGTCCTGTCACCATCTGCCTATTTAGATTCCCTCTCTCTCCTTTTTATAAGCCCCCTTTAGGTACTGGAAGGCTGCAATGTGGTCTCCCTCCAGCCTTCTCTTCTCCAGGCTGAACAACCCCAGCTCTCTCAGTCTGTCTTTGTAGGAGAGGTGCTCCATCCCTCTGATCACTTTTGTGGTCTTCTGGACTTGCTCTAATAGGCCTATGTCTTTCTTGTGTTGAAGATCCCAGACCTGGATGCAGTAGTCCAAGTAGGGTCTCACAAGAGCAGAATCATCTCCCCTTGACCTGGTGGCCACTCCTCTTTTGATGCAGCCCAGGGTGGCTTTCTGGGCTATGAGCGCACGCTGTTGACTCAAGTCCAGCTTTTCATCCACAAGAAACCCTAGTCCTTCTTGGCAGGGTTGCTCTCAATGAATTCTTCTCCAAGACTGTACTCATGTCCAGGACTGCCCCAAACCATGTGCTGCACCTTGCACTCAGACTTGCTGAACTTCATGAGGTTCTCATGGGCCCACTTCTCAAGTTTTCTTCTTCCTGCTCCTCAATGGATTGCTTTGAGCATCTTGAAGTGTGAACACACCCTACTTTGGAGACCACTGAACTAGAGTATCCACCTCAAAGACATGAGTCCAACTCCCTCATCTGAATCTAAAAGAACCAGGACTTGGTTTCTCACAAAAACTTCTTCCAAGTAGTCTTGACTTTGCTATGACAGTTTAGGCGTGCTATAATCATTTGCTTGAATTCCTCTACCTCACCACTAGCAGGAACATGCATTGTCATTTCTGTATCATGAGTCTTGATCATTTGCAAGACAGCTCACTAGAATTCAGTAATGACACGTCTATATTCAGCAAAACTGCTGTTGTCCACCAGAATGCTCAAAATGTTATCTTTCAGTATTTCTGTAAGCATCTAAGTTACTCTCAAACTAATCTTATTACTCAGCCACCTCTCATACATACTCACATAACTCTCAAATATAGATAAACAGTCTTAAAGTTGCATACAGGAATGTTTATTCAGTCTTGTTTAAGCTCCAGCATAATTCCTAAATACTCATTTCTAAGTCTCAAATAGAAAGTCCTCAAAAGCATTCTAGTCTTTCTTTACTGAATCGCTGTCTCTGCTTGCCTGATCTCCCAGATGCTCCATTCAAGCCACTAACACATGTGCAGAGTGCCTTTGTCAGAAATATATGTACCTCTCTTCCCTAATGGGCCATTGCTAACCAGGTTGAGCACATGGGAATCCAATCTCTGCCCATGCTGTGGGAAGCCTGAAAAATCAGTTGCAGTTAACAACACAAATAATTTAGTCTGCTGTGATGGTAGGTTGTACACCATTTGTATAATGGCTAGCTTTTAGAGAACTCACATAAGGGTTAGAAAATACAGCAGCCTGAGCTCATCCCAGGAGATGTGGGATTAACCATATGGCTTTCAGTTATTGTGAGGGGCAAGATATGCCACCTGCCTTCAAAACTGATCTGCCAAAACCAGAAAACAGTCAGAAGGTGGCCTAGCCTAGTCAGGGAACAAAGACATTTAAAGCTCTGATTATGGTCTGCAGCCATGACTCAGAAGTTTGGGGTTCTTTTAATAAAAAGTGTTCTTACTGCTACAACCAGACTTAGCCCTGCTGGGTCTTCATCTGGTCTTATGATACTTTTCACCATGTCAGAGTTCAAGATGCAAGAGAAGGCACTAAAAGTTCATTTATTCATATGGCAAAAGAAAATAATGCTATTTTTGGTTAGTAAATTTAAACTCACCTAATACGTGAAAACGAAAACCTACGCATAAGATCATAACTACAGCTACTTTTTTAATAAATTGTTCTGATATCTGAGATATGATGCACAGTTATAATTTAATCATGGCAGGAATAACGTTACCTTTGGTAATCAATTAATATTACCTTTGGTAATCAATTGACACCATGAATTTTACATTGCTGATATAAAATTGGTAATATGTCTTGTCATTCCAATGCATTAGCAAGTAGTTAATTTTGTGACAGAGCCATCCTACTATACCAGTTAAAAGAAAGCTCACTCCAGGGCTGTATTGTTCATACAGGGTTCTTTTTCCCAATGCAGAGACAGGTTCCAGGCAGATCCTGGGTACACTGAGTCCCACTTAGGTATGCAAAATTGTAAAGTGTTAACTTAAAATGCAAAACAATGGTGTTATTTAGAAATTACATTCTGCTTCACATAGGTTCAACATTGCATGTACAACTGCCTTCTCTGAACAACTGAGTAAGCAAATGCCCACAGAAAGCCATTTCTGAATCCATAAAATTCACATGTTTTCGTTTGGTTTCAAAACAATAATTGTCTTAGTGGAAGTAGAAGTGGGGACTCATTACATGCTTGAGAGTGAATCGGAAACAGTAAGACAGATTTTGGATGCTGAGTCAGAACGTGCACACGAGATTGTGTTTATGAGTTCCTGAAGGAAGAAAACACTATTCTGGATGTACACAAACTGATGTTGATGCTCTTAGACCACTCTGAAATATTATGAATTATGTTTAAAACGGCTGGCATGTATAATGAATAAGTCATGATTAGGCAAACAGTGACCTCCCAAAAACAAATAATCCAGAAATCTTCCTCTGCCAGAGAATCTTGCCTAAAACATTATCATGCAGAAAAACCCTTGTTCAAAATGCATATATACATATACATATGCATATACATGTACATATACATACATGTACATAAACATTCCTTTCTTCAGAGCAGGAAGCACATTTGCTTCACAGTCTGTGAAGCTCAAAGAAATCCTCAGTGCTGAGAAAACAAAAGTACCTATTGACACAATCATGTCTACTTGACCTCTTGGAATTATGATGATATTTGGTCTCACTGACTGCAGTAGCAGCCTTTATTGAAGAACTGTTAAGAATGCTAAATGTAACACAAAAGCCTGGTTTGTCAAAAAATGAACATGGAGGGAATAGGGAAAACAAAGAGAGAAGGCAGAAGAGGCAGACCACTGCTTTAGTATTCTCCTGGGCACTCAGAACGGCAGCTAATGACCTTGCCAATACACCTCAAGCCTAGACCTGAAACCATCCATGCCCCCTGTATTTTGTCAGTACAGATACTGCTGATTTTTCTCAAACTTGTTCAGGGATATATCTCCTAATACGGTCTCTTCAAACTTTCATGGTTAAATGTCTCATAATACTAAAGTCAGAATGTATTACATGTTCTTTCCATTTTTAATGTCACAGTCACACAAAAAACTAAAATTACATTTCTCTGATTAAAATATTTCTCCAGCAGCAAGTCACAGATCTGCAACAGTACCTGGCACAAGGATTTATTTTTTTTAATGCATTTAAATGCATAAATGCAGAAAATTAAATATGTGGTTTATATCCACTTTTATGCTAAACATAACAGCAGCTACATCAAAAAGGTAGTATAGATCTGGTCCAAACTTTCATATATTACTCTGCAGATGCCAGAACCAAGTCCCCATACAACTGTTTTCAAACAAACATAAACATTTATTTAAAGTAGTCACTCACAGAACGGGTACTTTTTCCCAGAAATATTACCTGCAGTCTGTTTCTGGAAGAAACATCTTTGCTTTAAGTGGTTTCTGTAGTGTTTGCAAAGTCTTCAGACCATTAAGAATACAACTGAAACTGCACGTTGTCTCACCCTACAGCAGTTTGTAGTGTTGGCTGAAAACAAAAGTAAAAGACCAGTTATGGCTTGAACAGTACCCGTGTTGCACTGATAACTGACTGCCCTTCCTCATTCTTGTGTTTTTGTTACACTTCAAGCAAAAGATATGCTTCCCTCTCCAGCTCCATCCCAGTCTTGACCTAACAGCTCTCATTCAGTTTGGTGTAACTTGCACCTCCATTTGTTTCACGAGGTCAGATTCCACTCTCTACTTACTCTATTTTCTAACAAGGTTTTCACCTTGTCCCATGCAAACTGCTAGAATTTTTACTAAGCATTACATATTTTATGTCTCTGCCCTCAAATCACTCGTTGAAACCTTGATTTACAGCTAAGATGACTTGTCAGCCATGCTAATCAATATGCCAGTGTCCTCATGCTCACACATCTTAAGAAACAGCCATCCTGTCCTGTGCATAGACTGTGAACTGCTATCTGAGACACAGGTTATGACTAGCCCTCCTATGTGCAGATAGAAAGATAACACAGCATTAAAAAAAGTAATTTTTGTGAGGAACATCAAGATGAGAGGCATTTGTAAAAGAAGAGCAGTACTTCACAATACACCACGGAGGCTTTTGATCAGTATCTACCCAAAAAGAAGAATGGCATCCACTAAACAGGTAATACAGATGGGTTATTAAAAGCATCCAGGAGTCTTTTTTTTTTTTTTTTCAATCATTCAACTTAAGTCAGGTAAACCTACAAAATACCAGGGGTAAAAAAAAGTTCAACAAGACAACAAGGCAGAAGAAACAAAGGGGTGGGGAGTGCTTTTAAAAAAGAGGGGTTTTGTTTATCTAACATACATCTTCACCATAAGAATCTCAAATTTTCCACAATGGTTATTGAACATTTATACAAAACAACTTGGAACATAAAGAGCTGATTTAATACAGCATTATTGTTTACAGTGTTTAAAAATTCATAAACTTATTGTATAAACCCACTTGCTGAGATTAATGTTAAATATTCTTCCCTGAAAACAGTGCCACACCTGCATGAAAGAAAATTTGGTATAAAATGTGGGGAGAAAAAGGTGCAAAAACTTATGTGCAGAACTTTTTCTGTATGATAATATTATGGGTTTAAAATCTTGGAATTTTTCTTTCATCTACCAACCCTGCACCTCAGAGGAATCACCTTCTGTCTCCTCT
>JAWWEU010000111.1:93222643-93264149 GCA_035583155.1 Acropternis orthonyx | reverse complement strand
TGTAATTCTGACTTGTAATCTGTTTGTGAGTTAGATTCATTCCTCCTGCTGGTTTACCTTTAAACCAGCACAGATATTTAACTGGCTGCAACTGCACTGAATAAAATATGATAATTAAATAATTATGGAACATATAATTTATAACAATAATGTACATCAGACATACAGTGGTCTATAACAAGAAGCAAAATCTGCTACAATGCTTACTTCCCATGAGACCTGCATGTATGTTATATAGATTGTTCTACAGGAATAATAGAATTGGTTCCTTGTTTGGTTGTGTCTTTTTTTCTAAATGGAACACTCTAGAAATCAAGCATTCTTTGCAGAAAATAAAAAGAAAATAATATTTGAGGACAACATTAGAGAGGAATGATCAATAAGAAAAATAACAGGTTTTTTTCCTTTTGTTTATTATTTTAGTATTTGGGGACCTCACACTTAGATGAGGAAACCGTTGTGTCTGAAACTGTGCAAGAATGTAAAAACAAAACAAAAAAAAAAAAAAAACAAAAAAAAAAACAGAAGAAAAAATTGCTGATCCTGTAACACAAACTTCATTGTGACTTGATTTTTATTTTATAACACATAGGTACACTGAGCTTTGTACTCCACTCAGAATGCAAAGCACACATGCACTTTGTAGTCAAGTGCAATTTTTTTGCTTTATTCAAATTATAATAGGAAAGGCCTGTTTATGTGTACAAGCACTTACAAAAGGCCTAGATAAAAGCATGTCTCGTAGGTAATTCATAATATTTTTTACACAGCAAGATAAGGATGAAAGAAGTTTGCTTCCTAAAAGTGGGACAGAATATCAAGAAAGCATGTAGAAGATTGGTTCTATATACAATCTGAACAATTTTTCATCATTAAAAGTCACGAAACCCTTGAAAAATCTCTGGTATGTTCAAAATATCAGAGTACATCAGCAATTTTTTGGAACACGATATTACAAGAATTCCAGATGTGGTAGACCTTTAACTTCATGATGATAAAGCAAAAATATTGAAAAAATAATGATGTGGCACCAACCTCAACATATTATTGTCTATGGACATCAAAATTGTTAAATACAACGAAATCTGGGGTATGTATGAGGACAGAAATATTTAAGAAAATAAGAATGCAAATATATGAGGTAAGTTAGTCATTGTGTTAGATTGAAAGAGTCCTTCAGAAATTTTATCGGGAATGCTATTAGCTAAAACATCAGCTAAAATGAGAGTTTTTGTCTCCTTGGAGCTTTGCCCAATGTATGCCTGAATGATTCCAGGAAAAAAGAATTTCTGCTTAGCTATCTCAGAAAGCATGCAAAAAAAGTTATTTTAATTACCACTCAATAGAAATTAATATTCAATTTTGTTGAGCTTTTCTTCATGCTCACAATACTCTGACAGCAAATACTGCTCTCTCTTAAGTGACAAGTGTCTTCTTTTTCTTGTCTATATAAATACTATTTTCAGTCTGGCTACAAAAGGAACTGACATCAACTTCAGTAAATAACTTACCATAAATACAATAGTTGCTTTCTGGAATTTGGCAGAGCAAAACATTGAAACCATAAAGTTCTGCAGTGGTCATAACTTGAACCAGAAAATCAAGATATGGATATAAACATCCACCATGTATTTATGGCATGTTTATAATTTTATTTCCACACTCAGCATACTAAACCATGCACAGTTGTTAAGTTCCTCTCTTGTATGTGATCGGGCAAAACTATAAACTTGGGCTTGTGATACTATACATTATTTTAATGATGATGTTAACAGAGTTATGAATAGGACACTATTTAACTCAACACACTCTGTCTACTTGCCCGCTCGCTAATTAGGGGAACAGACAGAAGTAATTGTGGTGAAGAGGACCAACGATAAAAGGAGAATACAAGGCTACTTCAAAATCATAGGAATTGCAATAGTCAAATGTTATTGCTTTTTAGATATTGTTTTCCAAAAGGAGCATTTGTGATACATGATGCTGCAATACTGTCTCCTTAAAAGTTAGGAGATTGGTAATTATTTTTCAGGTCAATTCAACCAGTCAGGTAGTCAAGTCTGCCAAAAGCAAATTTTTCTTTCTTTGTGCTTGTCTCCCTTGTCACTTCATCTTGGCACATTTTCCTTTCCCTTTCTAGCCAGCAACTATTTGCATAACATTCTATTGCAAATGCCAGTGAGGGTTGTTTTAAACTTTTCCAAAGGTGTTTCTCATTTTTCTTTTGCTGGTCAGACAAATTAATTTGCAATTTAAGCAAGATGAGAGAATAGCTAAAAAAGAAATCCAGTGCTAATAGTGTGATTAGCTCTGATACATAATATTCAAGACAAGCCAATTTCTTTCTACTCTGTGGAACTGATTGGAAGTACAAAATGTTAAAATACCAATATGGTTGCTCTGATCAAGACTTTTCATTTGGAGGTGGTAACGACCCTCACTGATACATGCCCAACAGCAGCTGGGATGGCTCCAAAGAAATCAACAAACAGCTGTGACACACTCTCTACTGACTTCATTCCACTAAAAAACAGGAGTTTCTGTCACTCACCTTTCTCCCTAGTTTGAAATTCGAGTGAAGCCGGGGTAACAGTGCTTCTTAGCATGGTACTTCTCTGGATCACCAGAAAAGTCAATTTTTGCCTTACACATGTGCTATGGCACATTCTGAGTTCCATGCTGAGTTCTTCAGGTTTAGTTGAGAATGTCTCCACTGTCTATCTCCTGTTCTCCCTTAGGTGCCATGGCAGGGGCAGAAGGCAGATGCAGGCATAGCAGAAGCCACTTCTCACCCAGAAAGCCATCTCCAATGGCTCCCCATTTTTGCACATGGATAACGAGGGGATAAATACCTGGATCACTTATAGTTGCATACTTTAGACAAAATTATCCAGAAAAAAAAAGTTGAAAGAAAGCTTTGAAGAACTGTGTACACAATAGTGGATAAGTCAACCTCTTGGATGAATCAAAGCTTTGTTTTCTCCATATGCTGCTCAATGAAAGCAAGTTGAATACAACCCAAACACTCCATCAGTACCTCAGTTAGTTAACTGATGTCTCACTTTAAATATGTATTCCTCAACTGATCTATCTGTATCAAATAATTTTGCAAGTAGTTTCTTAAAACATTTGTGAAAATATTTATTCCTCTTTTGAATTAATTCTAATCACCGATTTACATATTTTGCAGTTGGTACCAAAAATAACTGTGGAGTTTTAAGTACTGCAAAGATATTTTTAACTCAGAATTACCATTGTCTCTCTTTCCTTTCTCCTTTTCCTGTAAGACCCTTTCACTGTCATCTATCAAATATCTGTTGTGACCTCTTACCTAAAAACTGCATTAGCTATTACTTTCATTTGCCCTTCATTTCCCTGCACTACATGAATTTACAAGGAAAGATGTGTTAGAGAGCAGACAAAGGCATACATCTGGCATATCTATTTCTTTTGGCTCCTGTTAGAAGTGGAGAGCCAGAAACTCAGTGATAAGCATTAGACGTACTGCATATGAAATAATGTTTTTGAAAGCAGATAATTAAAATCTTCAGCTGGAGTTGTGAAGCCTTTGAATGGGTGTCAGAAATTGGACCATGCAGTCCTCACTAGTACTTTATTTTATTTTGTTCTTTTTAAAGATATGCTACTCAATCCATCTTTCCATGCACAATCACACACACACACAAAAAAAAAAAAAAAAAAAAAAAAAAAAAAAAAAAAAAAAAAAAAAAACCCTAACAAAACATATTCTAAACATATTCTAGTCCAATGATAGAGTAAATTCTATGGCTAAAAAACCCAATATACAGCTATGAACAAGTGATAAAGCTACCTGTCAGCTCAGCTGTAAAGGCATGTAGGAGAATTTTTTTTTTCCTCCCTTAGGAACAATCTGAATAGGGTTGTGATTGCTACCTGTGGCAATTTATCACATAAAGCAAAATGTCCATGTTGTGTTGCAACATTTCATCAGTGTGTCTCATCACTCTTTATTGGATATGTAATGGCAATTCAAAACTGCATGGCAAACTTCCCTTGAAATATGATAATGTCAAAAAGCCTGACACTGTGTAAGTTCCCTCCGTCCTTATAAACCTAAAGCCCAGTCCTGCAGAAGTTTCATTAGAAGTTTCATATGAAAAGTTTCTATCACAAAGCAAAGATTTTGTCAAAAAATGCTGATTCACTGAAACAAAAATATTTTTATAAACATTTTGGTTTCAGAAATGCATAGAACAAACATCGGCAAGCATTTAAGAAGAACAAACCTGTCTCTGATATCTGTTCTCTTCCTAAATGATCTGGAAGGTAACTTGGACCTTGAGTCACAAGTTTAATGATTTTGAGAGGTCAGCAATACATTTATGAAAACTAGAGAATCTACTGTTTCCAAGCCTGGAACTGCAAAAGACCTCATTGTATATACAGGCTTAGGTCAAGTTCTGGGCCACTCAGTTTAGGAAGGATGTTGAGGTGCTGGAGCTTGTCCAAAGAAGGGCAATGAGGCTGGTGAAGTGTCTGAAGCACAATTCCTATGAGGAGCGGCTGAGGGAACTGGGGTTGTTTAGTGTGGAGAAGAGCATGCTCAGGGGTGACCTTATCACTCTGTACAACTACCTGAAAGGAGGGTGTAGACAGGTGGGGGTCGGTCTCTTCTCCCAGGCAACTAGCAATAGGACAAGAGGACACAGTCTTAAGCTGCACCAGTGGAGTTTTGGTTGGACATTAGAAAGAAGTTCTCCACAGAAAGGGTAATTAGACATAAGAATGGGCTGCCCAGGGAGATGGTGGAGTCGCTGTCCCTGGAGGTGTTTAAGAAAAGAACTGGATGTGGCACTCAGTGCCATGGTCTAACTGACAGGATGGTGTCAAGTCATAGGTTGGACTCAATGATCTCAGAGATCTTTTCCAACCTAGTTGATTCTGTGATTCTGTCACCTGTGTGTTTCTAAGTGATGTAGCAGGCAGGGCAGTCCCATGGCGTAATGGATAGCACTCTGGACTCTGAATCCCAAGGGCCTGAGTTCAAGTCCTCAGTAGGGACCGTCCCCTGGGCAGTTAAATGCCTCCCTGCCATCCAATCCCATCAGATCTCGGATGCTCAAGCAGGGTCATCAGCCCTGGTTAGTACCGGGCGCTGTAGGCAGTCCCGAGGATTTCACTGTCACTGTCCGAGCTCACTCGGCCGTGGCAAATGGACCTCAGGACTTAAATGGTGGGGCCAGTTCTCCCGCACACTGTGCCTCACCTAAAAAATCCACTGCACAGGCTGGAAGGGCACACCCACGTGGGGAGAGCTCCTTCCCCGGATCTTCGTTCACGAAGTCTGGCCATTATAACAGGCAGCTGACCCTTTTCCCTTGTAAATATAGTGGCTTCATTCTGCTCCCCTTCCCTGTCTTCCAGCTCAGGGGGCTGGTACTCAAAGAACAATTGTCTTTACTATTGAAGACTGAGGCAAAGAAGACATGAAGTACCTGGTCCTTTTCCTCATACCTTGTCACTATGTTTCACCTAACATCCAATAAAGGATAGATATTGTCCTTAATCCTCCTTTTGTTGCTCTCTATAACCATCTATTCTCTTCTGGGGATATGGTTGTCAGTCATGATGATGCAAGGACAAAGATTTTGCAGGCTGGAACCTATATAAAAATAAAAAATTTACTGAATTCCATGCAGCACAATTACATATAAAAGTGTACATAGGCCCTAAAGAGAGTAAAACTCATCACTGAACAAGGCATCACCTAATGATGGATATAGATGAATTAGTTCTTACACTGGGAACAACAAGTTGCCTAGAAACAGGCAAACACAAGGTAGACAAACTGGTATATTCTATCCAGTGCTTCAGAAGGGCTAACTTTACAGAGCTCAGGAAGATTTGAACATACATAGAGCTGTTCAAGAGAATTCCAAAGGAATGTCTCAACAGTGTAGTGCACAATGACACTAATGTTCACCTTTTGCTCCTGGAAATACTTTACCAGATACATCCTTGTGTTAAGTCCCCTTTTCACAGACCTGCCCTATTGTCACACTGGCTGACCCAGATCACTGTCCTTTGCTGTCATTTCCAGCTGATAAGTCCACAGCTTCTGGAAGAAATTCTTGTTATTAGTCCTTAAATGTATGACCTGGCACTTTTCACTATTAAATGTAATTCTATTTTATTACTGCAGTCCTTTAGGTCATCCAATTTCTTCTTTGTATTGACAATACTTCCCAAATTTTGTCATCAGCAAATTTCATTACCATATTCCCACCATTTCTGCCAAGATCATTAATTAAACTATCGTATGAGATCAACCTCCAAAACGAATCCTTGAGAAAAGCTACAGACAATCTTTTTTCATCACAATTCTTCTTTGAACCAATGCATTGTCATATTGTCTTTAGCCAGTACTTCCATTCATTTTTGCTATTCTTCATTTTAACAAGTATCTTCCCAAATGGTAATATGCTGAATGTTCGGACTAAGATCAGATAGATCAGATTTAATTTCCACTACTTTTCAAATAATCTAAGACTCCTAAAGAGGTTTCCATTGGCATGTCTAATACTTAGGAGTCTTAAAATGGTTAGTTGGCAAAGCTAGTATGATTCATGTTCTTATTACAAACACCAGGATGACAGGGAAATTTCTGAAGAACAGATATGTGATCATCTAAGGAAACATCTTTAAAGCAATAAATGTTTTCAAATAATAGATAGGTTGCCATTGTAACCAAGCAAAATTGTGGAGAAACCCAAACACTTAAGATAGGAATACAATTAATGTTGAGTATTCTGATTTTATGGAAAGCAGGCCTCATTAAAAAAAAAGTGATTTCATTCTTTCACAAGACTGATGAATAGAATTACATACACTTAATATATAAACTTGAAAAGGATTTTACGTGCACATTACACTGTGATTAATAAATGAGCATCATATGATATCAATGAAGCACACAGTAAATACATTAAAAGTTAGCAGGGAGAGTATATACCTTGAGTCCCAGACTGACCCTGGAGTCACCCAAAAAGATGTGCACTGTCGTCTCTGATGTGTATTACATATTGTACCACCCAGCAAAACCACCCAGGGGTGGCTTTTCTTTTTCTGTTGTTTTTACATTTCATGGAGTAGAATGGGATAGAGAAGAAGAGAGATGAAGTAAGGTGCAAAAATGCCAGAAATTATTATTATTTAGAAATCTTAAATACACAAAGCTTGCATATGCAAGTGAGATTGAAATACCTTTTGAAAATGCATGAACTTACTAAGCAAGCAAAGTCAGATCATCCTGGAAATTCAAGAGAGTCTCTGAAATTATGCTAAACCATCCCTGTGATCAAGATAAAGACTGACAGACAAGGAAGACTAAGAATTTAGATGCAATGGCAATGTGGTTAAGATCCAGTATAAGATGCTACCTTACCGAAATGCCTTCAAGAATTCACAGAATCACAGAATATGCTGAGTTGGAAGGTATCATCGAGTCCAACTCCTGGCCCTGCACAGGACCATCACCAAAAGTCACATGTGACTGAGTATCATCCAAATGCTTCTTGAACTCTGTCAGGCTTGGTGCTGTAACCATTTTTTTGGGAACCCTGTTCCAGAGCCCAACCACACTCTGGATGAAGAAATTTTTTTTTAATATCCAACCTAAACCTGCCCTATCACAACTTCAGGCCATTCTCTCAGGTTCTGTCACTGGTCACCACAGAGAAGAGATCCATTTCTGTCTCTCCTCTTCTCCCACGAGGAAGTTGTAACTGGAATGAGGTCTCCCCTCAGTCTCCTCTTCTCCAGGCTGAACAGTCCAAGTGCCCTCAGCTGCTCCTCATATGGCTTCCCTTGTAGACCCTTCACCATCTTCGTTGCCCTCCTTTGGACACTCTCTAAGAGCTTAATGTCTTTCTTATATTGCAGTCCCCAAAACTGCACACAATATTCGAGGTGAGGGCGCCCCAGTGCAGAGCAGAGCGGGACAATCCCCTCCCTCACCTGGCTGGTGATGCTTTGCCTGATGCCCCCCAGGACACAGCTGGCCCTCATTGCTGCCAGGGCACTGCTGGCTCATGTTCAGCTTGCCAGTGACCAGGACCCCCAGCTCTCTTTCCATAGAACTGCTTTCCAGCATCCCATTTCCCAGTCTATACAAACAGCCAGGGTTGTTCCATTCCAGGTGCAGAATCTGGCACTTTCCCTTGTTGAACTTCATGTGGTTGGTGATTGACCAGTCCTCTAATTTGTTGAGGTCTCTCTGCAGGGCCTCCCTTCCTTCAAGGGAGTCAACAGCTTCTCCTAGTTTTGTGTCGGCTGCAAACTTGCTCAATAGCCCTTCCAGTCCTGCATCCAAGTCATTTATAAAGATGTTGAAGAGCACAAGGCCCAAGATGGAGCCCTGTGGAAGCCCAGCAGTGACAGGTCACCAGTCTGATGTCACTCCATTCACTATTACCCTCTGTGCTCGACTCATGAGCCAATTGCTCATGCAGCACATGATGCGTTTACCCAGTTGTGTGCTGGACAGTTTGTCCAGAAGGATAATCTTCTCACTGAAAAGTTTTTCATTTACAGGGAGTGTATTTCAGGCAGTCACAAAGACACAGGTTCAAGGCTTGATTCTAGTCAACATTTTCATTAGTCATTATTACACATGACCATACAGTTAGCAGAATGATAAATAATGATGAGGAAAAGGAATCATGCAGAACAGTGTCTCTCACTTGCTAAGTATGGCCTCCATTTAAACAGCACATAATTTACTAACGTAAAATGCAAAGTTCTGTTTGTAGAAAGCAAGTCTAGAGTTAAAATCCACAAGTATGACAGTATATCCTGAAAAGCAGTGACTAAAAAGCATGCAAGAATCATAGCAGACTACCAACTAAACATAAACCCCTGGTGCACTGCTATCACTGTGCTTTATACAGTACTGATGAGAGTAATTCCAGGAGATTGCACTTAGGTCTAGGAGTTATGTCTAGAAAAAGTTGCTGAAAATTCAGCAGTATATAAAAAATACAGAATACCTTGTGGGTTGTAGAAGACACCTTTTAGTAAGAGAAAAAATAGATTCATCCAATTTCATCAAAAACATGAAACTATGAGATGATTACAGAATAAAAGTGCATTTGCAGGGAGGAAACACCAGGTGCTAAGGCTATTTAATCTTAGCAGGAGAGAGTAAAGCAGAAACCAGTGGCTTGAAGTTGAATCCCCAGAAACTTGTGGAAAAGGTAAGGTACAAGATTTCAGTTATGAGAATGTGCAATCTTTGAATTTTTACTGTTACTGGCAAAAAGCTTCAATTACAGATTTGATCTATTTTCAAAAGATGTGACTTTGAAAAACAATGTGAAATGCAATGACCTGTTATGAGCGAAGAGATGATCTAGCAATTTTGGCCTTACATTTATGCATGCCAAACAAATGACAACATAATCTCTCTATCATCTGTCAGACATGCTCTGTATTTCTTAGACTTTACCAGGAAAGATTATGCAAACTTTTTTTGCATTTAAGAAATTTTATTAGTCTCACTTTCATCTTTCCTCAGCAGTAGAATAAATCTTCTAATATGAGGAGTATAACTGTATCTAAAGAAGAGTGAAAAAATCACACATTGTAGAAATGCAATAATTATACACAAATCGCTTTTTCACACATAATATGACAAATGCAAGGTCTGATGCAATGACATGACTGATAGACAGTACTGCACAAAATCCATTTCCTTTCCAATGACCTGCCCTACCAATGGTATACAGTGCCAATTTCAATAGTGATGAATCATGAAATACTGCATTTTAATCCTGTCACTGGTACAGAATATTGCTTGTCCTGGGCTTCAGGCCATATTGAAAAAAATTCAGCATTTGTGAAGGAAACAGAAAGAATTAAATATTTCTCTAGTTAGATATTTATTTCCCCTAGTTTTCAAAAGAGAAAGTATATCTGGAAACTAATTGTTAACTAACTTAGAAAGTTAGAAGAAATCCCAGCAGAACTTTATGGGCAAAGTAGAGTAACAGAAATAGGTATCAGATGGATATTACAACCACATCATCATCTGAGGTATATGACAGACTAAAGAAAAGAAGTATTTAGACCTTAAAAGAAAGTCAATGGAAACATCTGAAGTGCAAATGAAGTAAAGAATTAGTTCAACATTTAGACTAGGCTAGACTAGATTAGAATAAAATATTTTCAATTGAGAGGGACCTACATCACCTTGTCCAACTGCCTGATCACACCAGGGCTGACCAAAAGTTAAAGCATCATCCATGGAGCTGGTGAAGCATCTGGAGCACAAGTCCTATGAGGAGTGGCTGAGGGAGCTGGGGATTTAGCCTGCAGAAAAGGAGGCTTAGGACAGACCTTATCATTGTCTACAAATACGTGAAAGGAGGGTGTATCCAGGTGGAGTTCGATCTCTTCTCCTAAGTAACAAGCCATAGGACATGAAGAAGTGACCTCAGGTTGCACCAACAGAAGTTTAGACAGAATATTAGGGAAAATTCCTTCATGGAAAGGGTTATCAAGCATTGGACCAGGCTGCCCAAGGAAGTGGTTGAGTCACCATTCCTGGAGGTTATTCAAATATGTGTAGATGGGGCACTTAGGGACATGGTTTAGTGGTGGATTCAGCACTGCTAGAGTAACAGTTGGACTTGATCTTCAAAGTGTTTTCAAACCCATACAATGTTCTCTGAAAACATTGTATACATTGTGTTATTTATTTCAGATGTAGGATGGATATTCGTACAAGAAAAAATGCAACAGATTTTGAGGGGTTCACTCCCGAGCAGGATGGCAGACAAACAACACAAAGAACTGCAATACTAATCTTCTCAGAAATCCTTAGGTTAGTTGTCAACACTGTACTTACAAGGGTACATAATGTTTGGGTGCTAATGACATTAGCAATGATTTTACAGAGTCACTCTAAGAACCATGGACTTGCCACTAGTTAGAGGTCTTCAGGACTCACATTCAAGGAATATTTTATACCAAATATTAATCCTCCACAAAACAGCATATATGCATCAAGCTTGTACTGAGATGGATTAAAAAACATTAAAACACTCTAACAACATGTTTCTTTTGTGTTTATCAAGAAAATGCCTCTTCCACTAAATGCTTTATAATGGGCAAATTAAAGACTAATTTTGTTTCTTTTTCTAAAATTAATTTTTTTCCCTGACAGGTTCACATGCACAGAAAGTAGCAGGGTCTGCACCACAGGCATACAGCAAGTTTAAGAGCAAAAGTTACTTTGGGCGGAAAATTAAAACAAAATAGGTGGGGTAAAAACAAAAGAGAGAAAGAAAGGAAAAGGGGAAGAAAAGACTCCATGGTGGCCAATTGAGAAGAGAAGTGATGGGAGTTTCCAGGCCAAGTGTCCTCCCCTAGGAGATGTCCAGTAACTTAGCTGTAAGTTTACAGAGCTGGAAATGGAAACCAGAATACAGAAATGGAAAGAGAAGGCCCTTAGTACTACAAAGGCTAAGGCACCAAAAGCAATGTGCAACATTGCTGATACATTAAATTATAGGGAAAAAAAGTCTGAGTAAGTGTGAGGAGTAACAGAATTTAAACTCAAATAAAGATTCTTGGTTTTATCAATTAATTCAACAATTTCAGTCATTAGGGAAAATGTGTCTTTTCATTTGCCTTCCTGTGTGCTAATGAATTCCTAATTATTCAAACATTGAATAACATATTGACCTGTTGTTACAGCTTGTGCCATATAGATTAACAAATGACATTCTAAAGAACGCAATATCACACTTGGAGAGTAAGGGATTCATGTATTATTCACTCCACATAAATATATACTGTTACCCTTTTTTTGATCTAGCTCAGATTTTGGGACTTGCAGGTTGTTTGTGTGAGGATATGCTAATAATGCAATCTTGTTTATATCAGCATTAAAAAAATAGAAAATAAGTTTTCTGGGATCAGAGAATAACGTAAGTCTCTTAGTTTACAGCTCTGCCCTGGAATTCTCAGTCCCAAATGCTTCTTTTCTGAGGAACATATTCCTGAGAGTGGTTCATGGTACTTCCTTGCTAGCTCCTCTCTTTCCTCCTATGAGTTTTCTGCCTTAACAACACAACAGCCAAAAAAATCTCACCAGACTTTCATCTGCTTTTCTTTCATACCCAGAAATGTATACCCAGGTTTGGGACTGAATCTGCAATCTAGTTCTTTGAAGAACTAACTACTTTCTTTTTTCCCCTGTGGTTGTGCTCCTCTGTCTTAATGCAGAAGCAACACATTTTGGAGGAGGTGAGGGGCTTGAGAGGTGAAAGCAGAGAACATAAAAAGGAAAATGCTGTTATGTAGGCAGAGTAGGGAAAAGGACAGAAGAAGTCATTGTACATAAACAAAGAAAAAACACATGCCTTGGAAAACACAGAAAAGAAAGAAAATAGACTTGAAGAGAGGAAACTGAAACTGGAAATTCATTTGGACACTTAGCCAGGTTCACAACTCTCTTTCTCCCATGGTACCATAAACAAGTTCAGTAAACTTCTGGAAGACAATGCTTTCCAATACACTACACTGAAAAAATGACTCCTAGTTTTGTTTGTAATGCAATGCTGAGAAAAAGGGGAAGAATAGTCTGAATTTGTGCTTTGTTCAGATGGATATAGAAGCACCTTTCTGTCTTCTGCTAGTCTTTCCTAAAGTAACCTAATTTCTCCTGATCAGAGATGGAGTTATTTATTCTGGCTTCTGCCAAATGTCATGGCAACCAACAGTCTGTCAGAGCCTACCTTCACATCTTCCATGCTCTGCTATTCCTGTGAAGGTAGCTGGGACAGGTGCTTGGAGAAGGCTACTCTGTGGAAAGGAAAAGTTGAGGTCACCTTTTTTCTGCTGCTTTAGTGGTTTCACACCAAACAGAAATCAGTCTTCAGAATTCTGATGGCTGAGTTCTTTGTCTGACTCACTGATCTGGACAGGAGTGAGAAAAGTAAGAACTATTCTAGCATTTTAAACCAAGGTTTGTAAAACAAAAAAGCATTTTTTTTCTTCTGTTTATGTAATTAAAAAAGAAAGAAGGTTACATGGAAACACACCAGATACACAGAAAACTCAGTGATATAACTACAAACCTGCATAGAATGAAAAAAAAACCCTGCACACACAGAAGCAAAAAACAAAATGCCTGTCTAACCTTTATGTTCATTTAGAGCTGTTTCAATAGATGATGTGGGATTTGAGAGGGTACTTAAATTTGGTGCATGTCCTCTCCAGAGGTCTACTCTAAAAGGACAGTTACTCTAGTTCTCCGGTGCAGAGTACCAGTGCAGTAACAGCTTTCAAAATCTGCCAGGTAATAATATTGTGCCAGGAGACATGTAAAAAATAAACACTGAACTGAAAGAGCATTTGTAGCACCTTGGTATATCATGCATTTATTCAAGCACATTTCACAATTTAGAAGTTTAATCCTGAACTGTATGTATTTTCAGAATTTCGTATTTTATAAGGGAAAAACCGATCAACTATTGCCTTACTCAAAACCTTAGACTTTCCAAGAATAGAAACAATATTTTCTGTGGTTTATCACTTTATCACATAAACAGTGATAGCACAGCTTACAAATCCCTCTCCAAAGCAGAGATTCTATTCCTTAATATGGATTTTCCAGTCCATAGTTTTGAGTATCTTTAGATATTTTGCACCATACAGCCAAACTCCTTACAGGACTATGTGTATAAAATATTCTTTACAGGAATATGTAACTTGCTGCATCAGAGCCCATATGCTTGCTTACTTCATAAGAGCGTGAATGTGCTATTTTAATTCTCTCTTTACTGCCTTCATCTAAAGAACAACATTTTCCCCTTCTGGTCCATGACTAAACATGTGACTAGAGTTACAACAATCTAAAGAGAAGTGAAAGCCAGGGGGAAGATGAGGATGTGTCCAGGGGAAAACATGAAGAAGGAGGTTCTTGCATTCTACTGCTATACAGTAGCATGAGTGGGAGCCCACAACAAGTCCTTTACACAAATGGGTGCACTGTGGGAAACCTCAAGAGGAATTACAAGGTCTTGTGGATCTGTAGAGAAGTGATATCACTGGGATAGAGAAATGTGGTGGAACAGCTTATATAACTAAGTGCTGCAATTGCTTTTTGTCCAAATATTTCACAACAGAGAACAGACCAACATGGGTGACATTGTAGTTTGTATCTGTTACCTATCACCTGATCAGAAATACCAAGATGAAAGCTTCTTTAGACACAGCACTTTCACATGCCCTGGTACACTTGTGGACTTCAGACACTCTGACATCTGCTGGGAGAACATATTTGCTGGGTGCAAGTGACCTGGGACATTTTTGAGTTGTGTTGACAAAAGGTTGAGTTCCTACTGATGAAGGAGATCAATTGACTAGGGAGATGCTCTGCTACACCTATGACTCTCGCATAGCTAAGAACTGGCCAAGGATGTGAAGGTGTGATGGGTTTGGCAAACCCCAAAAAACTCCAATTAAAGCCTTAGTTCTGTTAGGCCCAAAGCCAAAATTCAGCAGGTCTCAGTTTTGGGCCATGGGGCTCTCTGTAGATTCAGAGGTACAGGTATCACCTGACTTAAGTAACCAACTAGGTATTTCATATCATATGACATCAGGTTAAGTATAAAACCAGTGAGAGATGTGTTCTCCCCCACCTTCTTCTCTCCTCGTGTGTGCTGTAGGAGGACACGCTGTGAAGCTCTGAGCGATAGGCCATTCCCTTGAGCAGCTTTGGTCTTTGGGAAGTAAATACTTTTGTTTTGTTTGGGGTTGCTCTTTCCCTCTCTTTGCTGGGTGTTCTTCCTGGGAACCATCTTCTGGGGTGTTCTTCTGGGGTTCTGGGTGGTAGAATCTGTGTGTTGTTGGGAGGGAAGTTTTGAGTAAAGTTATTTTTGGTTTTTCTTTTATATTTGTACATATATTTATTGTAAATTTGTGTAAATATATATATATATAAGTTTTTCAGTTTTAAGGTGGTTTTTTTTTCAATCCTTTGTTGAGACTCCGCATGGCTCTGATAGGCTTGGCATTTTGCCAAGGTCAAAACCAAAACAGAAGGTCAAGGGCAGCCTAGTCAGCAGTGACCTTAAGATTATGGATTTTAAAATTCTCAGAAAAGTGAGCAAGACAAATAGTAGAATCACAACACTAGACCTAAGGAAAGTGAATTTCAGCTTGTCAGGAATCTGCTCAGCAGGATCCCATGAGAGACATGTTGAAAGAAAAACTGAAAACCTGGGAAAGCAGATACTTTTTGAAATGCTTATACATTCATGCAACTTATTCTATGCAATGTTCTTTCAGTATGCAATACTTTCACTATAGTGATAATAGTACTGAGTAGAGAGAGAGAATCATTAATCACTGTATACTCAGCTCTTCAAAAATGTGAGCTGAAATTAGAAAACTATGCTAGTGTATAAATATGAAGACTAAATGACTTAACATTTGCATAAGACAGGTAATATAGGCAATATAGAAAATATGGATATATATGCATATATTTCTTATAATGAACATCCAATAAATGTAAAAAATTTTTTAAAATTGATGCATCATCATTGGGCCCTAACCACACATACAGGCATGTAAAACAAGGCAGGAAGCGTGTTAGGAAGATAAAACACCAGTAAATGTCCATCAAACTGTATCTGGGGGTTTCAAATTTTTTTAAAGTCTACTCTTGTAATGTACAGATTTGGAAACATAACCTCAAATTAACAAGTATTGGCAGCAGGTAGGGTAGGATTTACAGGAGCCAGAAGACTAAACAAGGAGTGTTACTTCTGTAGGTTTGTTGTATGAGTAGAGGGAGAACCTTTTCTCTAGAAGGCATGTCACAGCACACTAAATTAGGCTGCTACTCTGAAGTATTTCAAAAGGGGATCTCTACTTAATACTGAGAAATTCTAGGGAAACGAGCCTCCTGTGCCTGAAGTTCGTAATTGTAAATATCCCCCAATGTCCTGATTGATACCATGTCTTTATAAAAAAGTAAATCAAATAATTGGACCATCATAAAATATGATAAAGGCACTTGTGTAGATAAGGAAGGTTTCTTTGATGTAAATTTGAACTTTGAACTTCAAGAGATGCATGATGATATTAAACTAAATCAGAAAGAATCCCTGTGGTTGGAAAGAAGGATAAAAGCAGAATACGGATTTATTTTACCTCCATTTCTCTCTGACCATTAGTTGGAATCCTGAACTAATAAATAAAAGAAAAAAGAATAATGCTAATATTTAAATACTACGTTTTTTACAAAAAAAAAAAAATAGAGTCTTCTTTTCTTACCTTTCTCTGCCATTTAATCATTCAATTTGTGCAGGGAACAACATCTAGGATGAACTCATTTTAGGATACTTATGAAGGCAAGAAATACACAATTAAAATTTGCTTGGGTACAAACTGCAGGATCAGATTCTATGTAAGTTAGAATTTAAAGCAGAAAAAGAATTCTGCTGGATGTAAGACAAGTTAGAGAAATGTTTAATGAAACTTGTTTACACAGCACTATTATAAAAATACAGATGTTATGTATGTGCATCCTAAGCACATCACATCACCAGTCTAAAACACTTTATATCACCCTTTAGATGACAATTTGAAGAAAAATTTTTGCTTACTCTGTTGAGTTCTCTTATTTACATGCCTTGAATATGTACAAGGTTTTCTTTGAAAGAGGTGATGCATTCCCTCTGTGCTTTCCATATTGGGAAAGGTATTTTGGATATGTATCTGTTTTATCTTTATTTGAAAAGATTTCACAAATAGATTGTTTTATACTTTTCTTCATGATCAAAGGAGAAAAAGACCTGGATAAGGCATGATCAAAAGAAATTTAAAAACAATCCCATAATACTTCATTTGATAATAAAGAAATAAATGCAAGTCAGATAAGACTGAACAGACAGGCAGCAAATAAAAACAACATATAAATAACAATTAACTTATGACTATGCTTAAGACCTTTCGTAAGTACAAAGAACCTACACAGACAAAATCAGTAGCAAATAGTGGTTTTACTCTTTCAATGTAAATCAAAGCTTTCTCCTTAGAATTGAAAAGATATTTAGTAAAGATACCTTGCTTCTTGCAAAATATATATCTATTACAGCTTGATATGTAGAACAATTTCTAGAAAGGAAAATCAACAGAATGGTCAGCACACATGTGGTAGACATGTCCTTGAATTCAAAATATAAAGGCAAAACTACAAATGTTGAAATGTCAGTATCCTTAGTGCAACATTTTGTACAAAAATATTGATATTAAAATATTAAGTGTTTAAACTCAGCAATTGATTCAATCTTGAATACTATTTCAAACACTGTGCCTTTGTCTTTAGGAAGTATGACAGTGCAGAAGATTTCAAACCTGTAAAGATTTAGGGATACGTTTTTAGTGGGTGACTTTACAGAACTCCATCAAATTTAGAGGATAGAAAAGTTTATTATGGTTATTATGCCTGCTCTAAGGCAATTATAATGCTGTAAATATGCATGACTTTATCACTGGAATAAGCTAACAATTAAGTAAACCAACATGAGGTAACAACCTCAATGGCCAGTATTTACTTACTATTTTAAATAATCTCTAATATGCCCTAGATAATCACCATATTATGACATAGAATTCACTCAATATCAAATAGAAGATAACTTACCCATATAAGAGGTGAATTTAAAAGCTTTGTGAGAAAAATCTCAATTGATTCTGTCAATGGAGAAAATAAAGTTCTCAAGTGAAAAAAAAATTGAACAGTTTAATTAGGGTCCAACTCTGAACCATCCATAAAAGGAGCCTTCCAATCAGCTATAACGAAAGTCTAGGAAAACTTGGGAAACATAAGCACTAAGAACATTCTCCTCTGTCAGTACAAAATTGGAACTATGACTGCTGAATGGTTATAACACCTTAGGGTGTAAAAATATCCAGGTGTGTTAAAGTAGAATGGAAAGTAAATTTCTAGTCCTGAACTTCAAAATAAGGACTAGGGAATGCATTTCCTAGGATGTCCCAAGTGATTTACAGATTTATCTAATATTAGTATTACCACTGAACCCTGAAAGCACTGTCAGACTGTTCAACAGTGTTCAGCATCTTTGCAGTTTAAAGACAAGTAAGACAGATAACATTCAGGTGGCAGATAGAAGACTAAAGTAATAACATATATGCTAAATTATTTATCTACATTTGGCAATTTTCTTGCATTTTTATAGATAAGAATGGGGGGCTTGCTTGTTATTCAGGTTCTCTAGTACTCTGCACTTTGCTGAATATAATCTTGCAAAATATTATCAGTTTCAACTGAAAATTTTTAATTCAGAGAACAAACTCTTTGGGAAAGTCCTTGTCAAGTTGATTCAGCTCCTCCTGAGGGTAAATATAGGGTATGTTATATCGTAAAACTCAAGGGGACTGTATTTTGGGGTCTATTTGCCCTGTAGAGATCTGGTACTCAAATGCTTTGACCAGAATCATATTTCTAAAATGTGCCTTATCCAACTTCATGCAAATGTATCTAAAGTTGTCCAGGCTGGAAAACTTAGGATATTGCCATTTACACATGCTCTGTAGAAACTTCTGATCTTAACAGCTTTGGGTTGGTGCAGATGTTTTCTTTGCAGGGTGAGCCTACTTCAGACAGTTCAGAGTAACACTTTCTATGCAGCAGTTTGGATGGCTGTGGGACATGAAGAATCCAGGACCAAACTCTGTGCACCTGTATGGAGAGCATGAGCGCTTTCCCCTGCATTCCTGAGGAACTGTGGACATTCAAACCAGGAAAAGAAACAAGCTGAACCTAAATGGGTATAAGAGAGTGAATTAGGATCAAAAAAAAACCACCTGAGGGAAAGCAGTACAAAATTGGAACTGGAAGTTCTGTGGGCAACAACAACCGTACAATGGTAGAAACTAGAAAGTGAAACCACAACTGGTTGGGTAAAAACACAGCAAGACAGAGAGAAATACAAGTGAGGGAACAGGATGCAAGTAGAAAGAACTAAAGGGGTTAGTGAGCAAAATAAGCTGTCCAAGCATTAGGGCATTGAGATTGGAAAGGGATCTGGAAAGGACATGTGGTGAGGCAATTGGACAGATCTCAGGAAGAGCTGCAGTACTAGAGGGAACCACAGCAAACCACTTACAGTGCCATGGTCGCAGGAATGCAGGCAGAGGAAGAACAGGAAGACTAATGAAAAGACAGACCTGAGACTAAGCAAAGGAATGGGGGCAAAGATAGGGTCTGGCTGCACCAAAAGATTACAAGTGAGGTAGATTGTATGGCAGAGTCTGAAGAGAGGGGAATAGCTGCAGACTGCCCTGGTGCATCCTAGCACCATGGAAAAGGCAGAGGAAGTACTTTGCATAAAACCTACCTGGTTAGTTGAAAAGTCTCTTAATTATTCAATAAATTACTTAGTGAAGAAGTCATTTGATCAGGAGGTAATGCAGTCAAGTGTTGAGAGAAAAAATACCCATTCTTTATGTGGTAATTTCAAAGCTCTAAGCACAGGATCTCATATTCTCAACTTGTAGAAAATATACTGGACCCCAATATCAAAACAGTGGTCTACAAAATTGAAGTTCACCTTATTCTCTACATCTGGCAGTGAAAAATGACCAGTGTGGCTAGAAACACTTAATGTACTATTTAATCACTGATTACTAAAAACCATTACTCTGAGGTAGCTAAGGAAAAGATTTTGAGTTTGATAGGTTTATGGACATGATTGCTTGACATGATCATTAGTTAAAACAAGAAACAGCCTTCGTAGCAGCTTAAAATATTCTCCACCTTCTGCTTTTAGTAAAATTATACAGAGCTACACTTTTTCATTGAAAAATAACATACTTCTCAAGCACATGCAGCAATACAGTAGCATTTTGTCATTTTCGTGTATTTATCTTTCAGCATGATACAAAACAAGTTCTACAGAACCGTGCACATTAAACAATGCGAGAGCATAAAAGTGGCAATGCTGGTTCATATTACAAGAATATAAATAGATAAAATGTATGACACTTCAAAGTATTTTCAGGAGCTATAAATTTTATCATTGGTATATAAGTAAGCGGTAAAACATGAAGAAGATAAAGCAATTTTCAGTGCTATAAATTTATACAAACTAAATTATTTTTGTATATATGACTGATAAGAGAAAGAGGCAATACCTCACAGATCAAACACATACCATAATTTTCTACATGCCCTAAGATATCTACACTGACATAGTAACTTCCGTTCACTTGTACAAGCCATTTCATCTTTCTAAAAAAAAAAAAAAAAAAAAGAAAATGGAGTTTTTGCATTACTAAGAAATAATGTGGATCTATGGCCATTTCTATTTGCTTACATCAGTCTGTTTTAATATCCTGGCTTATAGGTTTTCTTCTTAGCTGTTAATCTTGCCACTAAATACCAGACCTAGCAAAATCTGAGAAAGTAAGCACAACCTCTCAAGTCATAACATGGACTACACATAGCATGTCATCAGGAGCACATAAATGATCAGGGAAAAAAAAAAATCTGTTCTCTCATCTAACAATGTCCTAGCACTTTAGGACATGCTTGGAGTTACACAATTTTAAATTGCAGCTCTGATTGTCAAGTTAATGGCATCCTTTTGAATATGGTATTTCACTTAGAGATAGTTTGGCTTTTGGTCTTCATTCAGTTATTGTCACTGTTCTAGGAGTTTTTCCCCTCTTTGTGGCTGTCACTGCAACAAGGGTTGCTTTTAAAAAGTGACATAATTAATTTGCTAAAATGTCTTAAGAGTAAATTTAAAATGTGTGAATGTATTTTTAAAACAAATGTTATTGTATGTATTCTGTATTATTATGTTTGTGTTACAAAACATATATGTGTGGATAATTACCCTGCTAAGCACTCAATTTACAATAAGAAAAGGCTGTAATGCTTTGGAACGCAATTGTTCTATATTTGCTAAATTACAACCTTAATTGTAACTCAGCAAGTGTTTCTAAGCATCTGTAACAAACATTAGGAATAGAATAATTCTGATTACATATTTTTTTCTAGAGATCATATCTTCTTTCTCTAATTCACCTGTCTTGCAGCCCAGACAATTTCCAAAGCAGAGGAGCACCATCTAGTTGTTTCTATATTAAAACTGCTGCCCTTTTCTTTAAAAGTATTTACTGATTTTGATAGTAGACTTTTCAAACCTTTTTATTAGCAATAAGATGTTAAACAAACATAATTACTTTAGGTACATGTAAGCATGAACTGCCTTTTAACTGTTTAATACTTATTTCTACATGAATGCAAGAAGATAAACAACAAAGAACTTTGCATATTTTATTTGCTTGGCTCTGTTGTGTGTGTTTGCAAGTAGGATTTGGCGGCTAGACGGAGGATACTTCAGCATCATGTATAAGCAGGAATGATCTCAGAAATTCCTTTGCCCTGTTCTCAGAGATGTGAGTGAGACCTGCTGCACAGTCAGTGTCTCACAGTCTCCAGCAAAGGGGAAATTAGCAGATCTATAAGATACAGCTTGCTAATGTAAGATAGATACCAGGCTCTTTGGCCTTTCCTAAAGCAAACCCACCTATCACTCAGGAGGGTGTAGCTTTTTGACCTTTAACTGCACTATTTTTTTACAGTGTTTGGGGGAACAAAATCAGGATTTTTAGTCCCAATTTCAGCAGCATTCCCCTTACAGAATACAGCAGAGATATTTTATTCAGACTGCAAGAAAATGCAGAGTCAGGATCTCTGTTGTAATCAGCTCACCTGCAGACTAATATTGCAGAGTATCCACTAAAAATTTAAAATGGGTAATCTTACCTATGAATTCAGTTGTTTGTCAGCATGCTTCCATACAGTATAATGTATTAGCACCAGTAGAAAAGAAGTACTTGGCAAAAACTTAATACCAAAAGAGACCTATATAAGCCTGCCTATAAAAGAACCTGGCAGGAGAACTAAGAAGGTCATTGTATCATTTTTACAGTTTCCCAAGTGAAAATTATCTTCATACTTAAAAACTTCCTAAGGCTGAATATCCAAAGACACCTGGAAACCTAAACTATATTCTAAATATCAATTTCATAAATCCAGAAAGACTGTAATACATAGAAGAAAAACTATCTTGTAACAGGTCTATTGCTTTGCCTCTGGCTGTTAAAAAAAAATAACTCTAAATTACAAACTAAACAGGCTCAATTCTTGGACTGGGTTGAATAAAATCCTCTATTCTTGGAGACAGCAGAATACAAGTAAACCGAAGGTGGAAAACTGTGCACAGGTCTATAAAGAGGGAGTTGCTATGGGACAGCAAGGAAAAGTACAAAGACAAACAACACTCTAACTCAATCAGGGTAGAAGTTTGTTATATATTTCACTTTTAAAAGTTAGTACCCTGGGAAACAGATGGATGCTACAAATTTACAATTCCTTGAATGAACTGTTTGAAGCAGTTTTCCATGACTCTAAAGAATATGAAAGGAGCTAAAGCATTGTATATTAGAAAATTTAAAGCTAAAATAATCAAAATATATTTTCATGAACTAGTACTAATGGTAGTGCTTTGTTGGCTTTGTTTTTCCAGGAACCAGTAAACTAGAGAAACTGCAGAGACTGACAGAAAAAAAAAATCCTTTAAAACAGCAGATGGTATCTCATTTTCTATTTGGATCCTGGAACTCTGCTGAATTTTCATAACCAGGATCCTGAAAATTATCCTGACCTGTCAGATAAGTACAAATCAAATAAATAAACAAAATAAAATAAACACAAATAAAGAAGAGCTGGTAATTTCACATTTCAAAATGTGAATTTAGAAAAACTAAAATTCCCAATACATTCTATAGAACTGTAGTAGGACCATTGTGCCAACGCCTACTATGCTTCTTACAGTAGTCTGGCAATGCTAAATTAGTTTTAAAAAGCCAGAAAAATAAACAGAGGAAATACTTCAATATCTATATCAGTCTACCACCCTCAATGGAAGTGGAACAGTGTGTCAGAATATTAAAACAAAGCCACTGGCAAATCTCCAAAATAACAGCTGTAACATACCCAGCAAAGTCATACATCATAGCAAACAATCTCTGCAGGAACAGAGACCATCTAAATAAGACCAAAAATGGTTACGATTCTCTGCTTCTTGGAAAGATCTAGAATGTTAGCCAACATTAGCTAGGTTGCTCTTGATGATCAGCCCAGCCATGGTGCTCCAGATCACTATGCGTTTTTGGCACTCATGAAGCAAGTTCTGACTTAACTCACCTAACTCTATGGAGTAGAGTGTCCTTTTACAAGCAATCTCTTTCACAAATATCTGTAAGATGCAGAAAGGCCTTCCTACCACTTTGTCAACCCCTTTTTGCCTATACCTCACAAAACAGCTGATTCACTTTACTGTCCCAGATGCTCCAGCCTTTCACTAGCCACACTGACCACATTGTGTCAGTATGTGAAAAAAAGAGGTAATTTGTGAGGCTGGGGAAAATTGAGAAGGGATCTGAGCCCTAAGAGAGCTCTGTCTAGAGAGATGCAAAATCCAGCATGGTAATGTCCCATTTTATTTCACTCCCAGTCTTTATTCACAGTGAAAGAATTGTCCCATGCATTCCCAATGGGGTGTTAATTCCACATCTACTGTCAAGTTAAGGAATGAATATCAACCTTGTTGCAGGCAAGGAAAGGCTACAGTACAGACATCTCAAGCACTCAGAAATACCATAAATACTAGAAAAACATTCAAGCCCACACTCTGAGCCATAGGTTCACACCTGATACCAGGGTTGTATTGTTTTGAGGAGAACTGCTGCTCCAGGAAAACTATGAGAGAGGAGAAAGAGCCTAGTGTTGAGCCAAGCCTAGGGCTACAGTTTTTTACCTAAGCTATGGCTACACTCACCACAAGTGTCTCACCCTTTTTTCACATGATGTGGACTGCTGCAAGCTGCTATTTTCTCTTGGGTCCACAGAAACAGCCTGGCCAAGGAGAACGAATGCTCTAGAACTGACCTCCTCACTCCCACACCTTCCTCTTCTAATGTCCCAGTCAGCTGCTGGCTGACAACCAATGGGCAGGTATCTGCTGATACTGGCATTTCTGCAGCTGCTGTTCCAGGTCCAAAATTAAGTTTCCAGGCTTTCACCACTCTCCTCCCGCTTTGTTTTTCAAGAGGGAAAAGGCAGGACAATGGTGAGGTCAAAAGAGCGGTAAGGAGTGTGTTATGATAGTGTGTCAAAGGAAAGTACACTCGCATTCTGGCAATGAGGGATAGTCTACTTTGTTAGGAAGTAAAACAAAATTTTAGTTGATTTCTGAGTTTGGGTGGGAGGGTTTTTATGGTCTGTACAAATCTTTGTTTACTTACTCATTTACAGCTTACAGCTACAATGTTTGTTTAAGGACAGATTCAGTTTAGATCGAAGGTATATATTACAGTGAGCAGAGACAGACCTCTTTTCAGGTGAGAGAGAGGAGTGGTGTTGCTGGTGGGCAGGAAGCATCCAGGACATCTGTCCTGTTTTCTGGAAATACTAGCACATGGAATTTAACACTTTTCATTTCCATACTAAGTCCTACTTTCTCTCCTTTATGTATAGGGATTTAGGACAGGCTGGATGGAGCTCTGAGCAACCTGATCTAGTGAAAGGTGTCCCTACCCACAGTAGAGGTTTGGAACTAGATGATCTTTAAGGTCCCCTCCAACCCAGTCTATTCTACTAGAACTCATGCAGTCAACAAGCAGTGGTTTTGCTTTGTAAATTTGGTTGGTCAATTCAGTAAGTGCATTACATGGCTGATGATTCTAGTAATACTATTTTTTCCTAAAGATTTTTTTTCTTAATGTTTGTCAAGAACTGTAGTAGCCAATCATCACTGCCAAAGACCTGCTTCCTTCCTAACAATCTTACCTGGACCTCAGCCATGTTCCTTCCCTGCTACTCCTCTCATTTCTCTTGAACTGTCTTGATGTCTCTCCTTCCTCTTTCTCTGTTGCAAATACTGTTGATGAGAGACTAAAGTTCTCTCCTTAAAAATATGTACAACTCCATCCTGTTTACTCCATACTCAGACTGACCTCCTGGTCAAAACAGTGGAGCTGCACCATTATATCACAATAAATTACGGCCTCTTGAAACAATGAAACTTGAGTTGAAACTTGAGTATTACAGGACATAAGGGCACCTAGGAAAAAAGCAATGAACAATCACTAATTAATTCTTATAGCATTCCTGTGCTTCAGGGAAGTAGGAAGGATTAAATCAGACTAAGAAAACAGATGCCTCTCCTCAGATCTTGAAAATATATCACTGCATGTTTCTCACACTAAAAAGTAAAAATGTTTACATGAACTCCATTCTATTTTTGGTACCTGTTTATATTCAGAAATGAAAGCCTTTGACCATTACCTATGAATCACTTTGGTTACCCTTGAATTTAGTAAATAATGACTTTATCTCTGTTGATCAGACAGCTTACTTTCAGATTAAGACAGAAAGAGTGATGTTCCTACGATGCAAAATAAAATTATTGTAAAAATGTATAGCTGTGTTTGTTGTTTGTTTCCTTTTTAGTTTCTATGAGACTTCTGAAATTCAGCTGAGATCGAAAAGTGGTATAAGAATAGTTTTTTAAAATGAAGAAACTGCTTTCCACGCAGCATTTCAGTCTAATCATGTTCCTGATTTTCTCTTTGTAACCAGAAGCATTGATCAGCTTAGATTCATGCAAAGATTATCTTCCGGTGTGCTTCGTTCTTGTGATGTGAGGGATATAGCCTAATTTTCTAAAACTCAACATGCTTGTTTACTAGCAGAAGCTTTTTTACTTCATTCTTGCTCCACCTTGCCCTCTCCCCTCCAAACATGTACATTTCCTGTGTTCAGCAATCAAACACAACTTCTGCAGCAGTATGTGCCATAGTCTGGCTTCATAGTCAAGGTGTAGTGATCCTGATGTTATGATCACAGACAGGTCTGGGACTAGGACATTATTTCCTTTTTCTCTCTGAGGCCAGATATTAATAAGATCCTGAATTCTTTTCTCATACAACATAGGTTCGCAGTCTGGAAAAAGCAAGGATCACCACTGAATAATAAAAAGAAGAGAGACCATGCATAACACTGCTGTCAAAAATGAGCCTGTAGTTGATAACATGCTGCCTTTAAAAACAAAGCACGCTTAAGAAGTTTTTCATCCTTGAGAGCTCCTTCTGCTCCCCCGTACGTTTTCTCAATCAGATTACTAAAATGAAGCAATATTGTTCAAAAAATGAGTCTTGGAGGAGAAGATATTACCTTTAACCTGAAAACAGCCAACTATGCACTGTGAACATCTGACAGCTTATGGACACTAAGAGGGGACAGCAAACAACAATGGTATTACTGTGTGTGTATGGAAGTGATAATTTTTAAGCCTGTTTCACCTTCAAAGATATTTTATCATGGATGTACTGCATGAAAATTGTGTGCCTAACTACTTAAGGTCTCTGCATTTAAAATAAAAGGAGGCAAATATTATTCTTGGTGGTGTTGTGAAATTCAAAATGCCCTTGACATTTATTATACTGAGAATTATGATGAGTCTAATTTGTATTAGACTTGTTAAACTGTTGGAACACATACATCATCCCAGAAACATTTTATCTATGCTTCCAATAAGACAGACACAAACTGGATCCTAAATGTTTCTCCTATAGGAAGTGAAAAAGACATAGAACCTCACTCAAAAGACCTCAGTCACCCTATTGTTTTTTCTGAGCTTTGCTGCTCCTGAAGTTTCTTTCTGTAAGAACACTTTGACTCTTCCTCAGCCTTAAGAAACATTAAAATCCTTTTTATAACCCAAATACATTGCCAGTAAGAACTCCCTGTTCCAACTGGAAGGAAAAGCAGATGAATTCCACATCACTGAGTATATTCCTAGAGCATGAATCCCTTTACAATCCCATTTGAAACTTTATATAGTACTTTTCACTCGAGCAAGTGTAGTGATGCAACTTTTTTCCTAGTAATATATTCACTTCCTTTTTGTCTGACACAATTTTGCTGCACTCTGCAAGTCCTACATGAGAGTGCAGTTAATTCTTTGCCCCAGTGTTGTGCCATTTTTGAAAATGCTAGGTGTAGGCCTCATTTTTTCCAAACCAATTAACAATTTGAGATATTCAATCCAAAATACTCTACATGTCTTGTTGCAGAGGAAGGCAGATGATATTTTCTAAGACTATCAGCAACTTACCAAGATAAAAGAAGTTAACACATGAATATGCAATGAATTTATATTCAACTGTAACAATTCATGTACATATTTTGCCTCTTGTAAATATTTTCTCAAGAGTCAGTGAGAAAGGGTAATCAATCATTCACCTAAGAGCAGGTACTTTTTGGCAGCTATTGAACAAGCTGCTGTGCTACAAATTAACAGATGTATTCTACAAGGACTTCTCTATAAGTCCATACCTTAAAAAAAAAAATGTTCTGTATAGTAGCCTAACTTTCAGTTAGGCACCCAGAATTATCAGAAAAAGTCTAATCACCCTACTATTCATGCCCAAAATGTTTTTACAGCTAGCCAGATCCTTGTGAGTCTCAGGTCCTAATTTCCAGCCAACAAAAACTGATGTGAAAACTTCAACTAGATGAACAGAAATCAGTTTTGGAAATGTCACATAGTGCTGCTGGGCTTCATGAAAGAATAGCTTTTCAACTTTATCAACAGGCATATGGAAATGTAATATACATGTGGCAAATTAATGTAATACAGCAAGAAAAGGTAATCCCTTAGTTCATATGGTGTCTAGCTTTGTGTTATACTATATCAGAACTGCATTGTGTGAAACAATACAGAAAGTAAAGTTAGATAACTACCTCAAGATGATCTCATTCTTGGACTTTGTACAAAACAATCTTTGATCTAAAACTTTAGGATGCCTTATAAAAATCAAATAACAGTCTGGGTTTCAGTATTTTCCACTCCATGGATCTCTACAGCTTTTCCAGTAGATCAATATGTCACTTTAAATTTTCACATCCATTGGGTTATGGCATACAAATACTGTTCATATTGCAAATGCTTACTAAGCGATCTATTTATCTGTAGCTCACTCTTAACTGCAGAGCACCCTTCTATCTTGTTTCATTATGTTTTGAACACTCTGACAGACTTGCTTTCTCTTCTGGTAGGTTTTGTTGTATTATGATGATTCAAATATATTCCGTCTCTGTCTTGATGAAAGAGAAATTAGAATCAAACTTCAAACAACTGAAAAGCAAATGGGTTAATCTGTAGTGCTCCTGATCTCTTAACCAGTTGTCCCAAGGCCTTGAAGCCTGTCCTGATTGCCCCTGGACTTCTTGTTGCAACTTCACCATTGCCTACATGAAAAATCAGTAACAGATGTCATCACATCTTTAACCCAGTCCTAAGGAAGGCAGCAGATCTGTTCTTCTCTACAAGATAGGGTTGCAGGTGTTTTTGTTCCAAGTGTTTTGTTCCACCTGTAGAACACTATCCTGATCTACAGCACAAGTCAGATGAGCTTCAGCTCCTCCTTCAGTAATGTGGTCCCTGATCCCTGCTTTGCACAGGCACTGTTGCTCCGAATCATGCGCTGACTTAGTTCAGGGAAGCAATCTAGCTGGAAATTCCTAGAATTAAAGGATATATCCAGTTGGAAGGGATCTTGGCAGTTTGTCTAGTCAGGTGCAACACAGAACTCTGACAATATTTGTTTGGGTCTTTGTGCATTCGGCTCTCAAAAACCTCCAAGAATAGATACTTCACAACCCCTCTGGGCAACTTGCTCCATTGCTTGGCTGCCCAGCTCCCTCAGTTTCTCCTCAAAGGATACAGGTTCCAGCCATTCCAATGGCCCTCAACTGAACTTCAGGTTCTGCCATGTCTTTCTTGTACAAGAAGAACCCAAACTATGCTTTATTATTGCCAAGTGTCCTTCCTGCCCAGGTGTAGGACTTTGGATATATCCTTGTTGAATTTAATGAGGTTCAGATCCCTTTGAATGGCAGTCATAAACTCAGGAGTACTGACATTACCCCCCATCTGGAGTCATTCACAAACTTAATTTATTTCTTTCTTACAGCATGAAGGCTCTCACTATTTGGAACTTCAGAAACATACAAATAGGTATTCTAAGTCAGCATTTACCTAACCTGGTAACATGTCTCAGGTAGAGTCTCAACCTATTTATGGTTTCAGAATTTCCTGAACTAGGCATAACTTTGCAATATCTAGCAACCCACCTGAATTCTGTGACCACTTCTGTCAGCCACAACACCCAACTGCCAGGAGTTCTACAAGTTTAAGTTCTACAGGTTTAAGTTTCACTTGTATGGAAAAATACACATTTCCTTTTTGCTATAAATATGCCTTCTACTGATTTCTTTTGATGCCTGTACTTCTTTATTGGAAAAAGAGAGTGAACAGCCTCTCTCCATTATCCCTCTCCAGGTCACTCATCATTCTGTACACCCTTTTTCACACCCACACCCTCACCAACCTCCACTTGCCTGTTTTTCAGGCCATTTTGAGGTCCACTAAACCATATGGAATCTATTGCATACCTCTGTTCTCACCAGTCACACTTCTCTAAACTCTACACCTAAACTTTACTATACCCTACTTAACTTGGGAGACAAGCACTGCTGATGCGATATGGGCAAACTATAGTTACAAGTAAAGTAATCCTCATTTTGCTGTTTATTCCCAAAGAGACAGTAATAGAAGACTCCTTTCCTTCATCCTTAATACAAGTCAGAAGGTCTAGTTGGCAAGTAAAACACTTTAGATGCCTCCAAATGAGCTTTGTTCATTCATGTCAGGGAGATATAAGTAAAGCACACTTACCATTGTTCTGTTTGCTGTGTGCACTGCTTCAGGAGCTGAGTCAGCTGCAGCAAACGTGAATCAGCACCTTTCCTGGCTCAGTTCACAGCCTGAACTCCAAATTTACCCTATCACTACTTTTTTGAAGACTCATATAAGCTGTGTAGCTCACAGCAGAACGTGGAAACCTCTTAAATTGCTCTCACCTGTATAGTTAAGACCTGCCTGAACACACACAACAGGACCATGTTTTTAAAACAGTATCTTTTGGGCTGCTTTGCCAAGAGACAATAGGATCACGAAGCATTCTGGATACTTGTCATTAATGCTGTCTTCCATAGTCTGGATCTGCATCTCCACAGAGATTTATGAAAAGCGAGTAGCCCGTGTTCAGTAGTCCAGATCTACATTGCTCAGGAAAATCACAAACCTTCAGCACAGAATTTCAGTAGAGGTCAGATAAACTGTTTTTCCCAGCCCTTCACAGCTGCAGCCATAGCTTGAACTACAGGCAGCTAAAACTGTTCAGAGGGCAAATGCATAAGCCTTCCATGCCAGCATAAACAACACAGACACCTGCTTATTAGCATGTTGTTGAGTCATGATCTCAGTTACATGATGGACTGTTATTTTTCAGCATGGTGCTGTGTTTTTCTTCCACAATAGGCCTTCGGGGTCATACTGTGTCAAAGACATTGTCTTACTGGGTGAGTTACAACTTTACAAGGATAGGTCTCTATCCTATTATCAGTGTTTCGCAAACTCAAAATAAAGCTGGTGCTGCATCAGCACATTGACTATGGATTTAAAAATAGTGATTTCTTAAATTACAAGGTAGAAAGAGAAAATAAAATTGGTGTCACTGCCTCAGCTGAAAGAAGAAAATATTAACTGCTTTTTCATTTCCTGAAGAAGGTTTCCTATTTGCTTACTTCCTTTACACCATTTTCTTAATCATGAATATCACACTGGAAAATGAACAAAAACATCTCATTGATGAGAACATTCAACAATTTTGTAAGACCACACGACCAATAATATTACGCTTTCTTTGTGACAGGAAATAAATGTCCCTCATAATTTTTTCCTTGTTCCATGAAACATAAATAAGGAATGAGACCAGAAGTAAAGGTTTTTTGACAATGATAAATACATATCGATCTGACAAGTATATGCAACCTTTTTCCCCCAATATTGTTTAAAATGGCTATTTTAAAAAATATTTTTCTTTGTTTGTTTTATTAATATATACTAATAGTCTACATTATATATTAAAATAAATGGGGAACACAGAGATAAGAATTTCCTCTTGTTTGTTTAGAGTGAGCTACTCTGCAAAGCGAAGTGGAAAGTTAAAACATGCCTTTCTAAGCATCAGTCAAAAGAGGAAAACAAACAAGCCACTGTTGGCAATCTCAGGAGGCATTCTGCCTGTGGAGAAGCAAAGAGAATAGAATGCCTCTAAGGCTACTGAGGCATGACTCCTCTATCTTATTTATAACAGTTCAGCACAAACTGCTGCCAGCATGTATGTCAGATTACTATGTGGTATGAAAAATGGCAACATCAGTTTCTTTCACTAGTGTAATCCCAGTTTTGGGCTATATTAGCACCACTTTCAGCTGGCTTCCTGGCCTGTAATTCTACTGTGTGTCATCAAAAGTCAGTTCTAATCAGCTGGAGGTGGCCATTTCTGGGCCCAAAGATGTCCTCCTGGTGCTAACTGGTCAAGAACAATTTTGCTGACTTTTATGCCAACTAGGATAGGAGAAAGAAAAAGGCATTTAGGGGCAACATATGGCATAGGGAAGGGACAAAAATTGTCAATTGCATATATCAGGATTCCTGAGAGCATGCTAGCGAATATCACTTTTTCATAAGAAAACAGTTTTCTATACAGAGGTAAAAAAGATGAAATCTATGTTCCTTTAACAAACCATTTGATACATGTTACATTACTACTGCATATGAAGAAGAAGAAAAGGATTTGTCTAAGAAGTCCTAAATGGGGAAGGTAAGTAGGCATAAGATGGGTCACAGGAGAGGGAAAACCAAAGAAGATTCTAATGAATTTCCTGAAGGCACAGTTAAGACTCACTTGTAACTCCAGTTAAGTCTTAGATCCAGTTAAGATTCTATCTTACTTAGTATTTTAATTATGAGCTTGGAAATAAAAAAGTATGTGCTAATGAAATTTGCAGATGGCATGAACCGAGGCTTTATTAAAACAGAGGCAGACCAGAATATAAAAACAATTGCATGAGCTCAAATATTGAAATGCAATGAAATTGAAAAATAATAAACAAGCACTTACAATGCCAGAACTCATGAGCTGGAAATACTAGTTTATCACAGAATAATTATATGCTTCTGAGAAAAGGATCATAGGGTGAATTATGTAAAGTGTGTGTAGCAGTCCAGTATTAATGGCATGGCACATGGCAGGAACACTCTACAATTTTGTGTGCTACCTTAAAAAATCAAAAATTCACACTGAAACAGGCACAGACAAGAACTGCTGGGCTTACTGAGAAAATGAGGAGTCTACTTTGTCAGAGGAAATTATGATAGTTGACATGAAAAATCAGAGCTGTTTTCTGGAGATTTCTCCATGAAGGGAGAATGCAAGTTTGTACCTCCTCCAGGCAATTCTTCCCACCTCTACATCTGTAGTGGTCAAGTAGCATTATAGAGATGATAACTATAATTGTTATACAAGTGTTCAGATGTTAAATACACAAATTGACTGACTGGGACACAAATTGACTGACTTGGATTTACTACTTTAGAGGAAAATACAGCCCAGCTGTTTATCTGGGACATAACTCACACTTGGAAATTTAAGAATGAAAAAAAAAAAAAAAAAAAAAAAAAAAACCAAAACAAAAAAACCCCACAACAAAACAAAAGCAAAACCAAAAGGTTAAAGCTGTTGTTTTCCAAATTGGAAAAAGGCTCATAAAGCTGACCAATGAAAGAAACAGACACCACCAAATAATCAATACACAAAATTAAACTACACTTAATAATAGCAAACCTCTTAGGTATCTTTCTTACACTTAATGTCATGACTTAGGGAGTAATACATAGCCCACCATCTGAATTCTGTGTTTGAGAAATTAATCTTGTCTCTGTGATATAGCCAAAATACCATCCCAAAAGTCCCTTCCGATTTATATCAATCAATTAAGTGCTGGCTGAGAAGGAATCTTTTGAATTGCCAAATACCTGAGAATACAGCTCTTTTGTACATTTTACCTAACTTTGAAAAATGACTTGTATTGTTGGTATTTTTTTGATTTTTTCACATTGTTTGGATGTCTGGCAAACATTTATATGTTCATAGGACTCTTCATTCTTTTTGATTAGGAGGTCAATTGAAAGGTAACTTTCACCATTCCTTCCTTTCTCAACATAATTTACCTGTAAAACTCTTTCTTCCCAGCATTCTATAACCTGTATGTCCTAATAAGCACTGACTGTACAGAAATCATGTCAATCTAATAGCTGGTGCTACATTCCCAACTTTATAGACACCAAGAAATTGCATATCATCAAGTCAAAAAACAAGCTTATTAAGAGGGCACTTACATTAAGTTTACTTAAGTAAATAAGCCCCATTTATTGTCATTTTCAGGAGTTCATTATGCATGAAAGCTAAAACAGTCTGATGTATTCAAACTGGCAAAATAGCAGCTGTAAAAATACATTGCTGCTTTCTGTAAGTACTACAGGATGATAAATGCTAAGAAGGAACTGACAGCAAGACAATACCGGCACAAGAACAGACAGTTATTAACTACCCGTGGAATTCTGCACGTTAGTCACCATCTGAGAATTAAGTTCTTGTAAAGCCTGAAGTAACTCTGAGGTCAAAACTTCAACAGTTTAGGACAAAACTGTAAATTTGCAGGATACTTTTGGCATTGTATATATTTGTTTCTGTAATAAAAAAGGTGGGCATCCCAAGCCCAGTGTTCTCATGAGTAGTTCTAGTCTCCTTCAATAACGAATTATAACATCTTCTGGCAACTACTACTCTTCATTTTCTCTACCAGTGTAGAATCACAGCATACAGGCATAACTGTACATCTCAGCACATTTGCCTTTAGCATCTGTAAAACCTGCTACTACCTTTAACCTAAAGGCTCAAACACAGCCTGTAGTTTTTTTACTGAGGGTTTTCAGTGTACACTTAAATCTCCCCTACTTCCACTTTTGGAATCATCTTCAGATTAATGTTCATAGACACTGCATTAAGACTAGACTCCTTTTTCCTTGAGTCATGGTTGAGAACCTTGGTACAAATATTTCATCATGGCCTAGGAAAATACTGCGTAACATACTGACAGAAGTACAAAGGATAGGTAAATTCAAACAAAGATATATGTAGATTGATGGGTCACTTTATACACATAGCAAATACAAAAGTGAAAGGAAGTCTGTCAGAGGTTCAGCAGACAAAGAACTTGCGCTCAACATATGCCATAGATCGAGTGCCATATCAATGTCCCAGAAATTAAACAAACTGAATCAATGCTAAAATGTTACATAGTAAATTAAGATATCTTAAATAGCACTGGTACAGCTATCTGCTTGGTGGACTCCTAGGGGGTCAAGATTTAAGTTTTGAGTTTGTCCATGAAAGTAAGAATGGGCATAATGCACCACACCAAAGCCTTTGTAGGTCACCACTGTCTCTCCAGTGAGAAATGACTCAAATAAAGAACAAAAGAAAAGAAAAATACAAAGTATTCACTGTACATTCTCAGAGTCCAACGATATACAATTCAGGGCTTTCCTGAGGGAAACGGGTTTTTGTACATTTTTTATAGTCTTAAAATGGATTTCACAAATTTGCTGAATTTACTTCTAGAAATCATATGGTTTGCCAGCACTCTGAACACATTTCCACAGTCTGATGAAACTCAATGTGGAAACATCTCTTCTAAGAACACCCCATCTGCTAGTCTCTTCTGGTGCTCTCTAGCTCTCGTTTGGAACACACTGCTCCACGCCCACCTTCAGGGTCTCTAGCACACCCATCTTACACCATTCCGTTTCCAAGCTGACAAGTCGGTCTAAATAGTGATTTCTGATATTGAAATCACTCAGTATCCTTGTTTTGCATCTCTGTTGTTTTTCCATGTCTGCTACATTATTTTTCAGATGATGAAATGAGGCTTGCACATTGAAGATTTCACTACAACCTTATTTGTACAGCCATTTAGCAACTTCTGAGCTGTATGAGTTGTATAATAAAGCTGTGCAGTATCATTTTCCTTGATGTGTTCCTTGTTTCTCATGATAAATCAACTTATAGTCACTAATTCCATTGTATATTATACATTTTATCATTGTCTCCTGGGGAAACCATCAGTTTTTCTCTCTAACTTCCCTCTGGTATCACATTTACTACACTTCAGCCTTCTAGCACCAAAGCCAGTTCCCACTAGGGTGCACTAACTATAGTTAATAGTACTGTTGCTGTCAAGCAATTTTGTAAGCTTTGGTAAATACCGTTTCACAGTGCTCTTTGCTAATCCTTGTTTTCCTAGCTTTTTCACTTCAGACCCTTCAGTTTGGGCCACTGCAGAGTTGAGAGGCTACTGGTTCTCTGATGCACCTTCCTACAAAATAAAATTCTTCAGGGAGGCCTCCTGAACACTCATGGTGAGCGGTGACACAGAAAATTCGCTTAGTGTTTGGCCTGTGAAAACATCCTGGCATCCTGGCCTGTACCAGCAGCAGTGTGGCCAGCAGGCCTAGGGAAGTGATTGTTCCCCTTAAGTTGACAGATGAGGTCATGCCTCGAGTTCTGTGACCAGTTCTGGGGACCTCAACTCAGGAATGACATTGAGGTGCTGGGGTGTGTCCAGACAAGGGCAACTAAACTGGTGAAGGGTCTGGAGCACAAGTCCTGTGAGAAGCAGCTGAGGGAGCTGGGGGTGTTCAGCCTGGAGAAGAGGATGCTCAGGAGTGACCTTATTGTTCTCCATAACTACCTGAAAGGAGGGTGTCGCCAGGTGAGGCTCAGCCTTTTCTCGCAGGCATGGAGTGACAGGACAAGAGGACACATCCATCCTTAAGCTGCGCCAGGGGAGGTTTAGGTTGGACCGTTTCCAGCACCATTCGGCTGCGCCGAGCCTCCCCTGGCACAGGGCAGGGCCGGGCTGGGCAGAGCACACACCCATCGCTGCTCACGGAGCACACCCGCCCCCCACTCCCACGCGACGCGCACTCCCACACGCTCCGCACTCCAACAGAGCCCGCGCCGGCCTTCCCACACAGCTCGCCCGCCCCTCTCGGCCGCGGCGCGGGCTCAGGGCGCAGGCGCGGCGGGCGTGGGTTTAAACGGTGGCGGGCGCCGGAGGGCGTTGGGCCTGTGGCGGCGATGGAGCCTGTCCTGGAAGGTACCGTCGCGGGGGGTGCTCCACACCCAGCTCTGTCCCGCACCCCGCTCCCAGCGCTGCCCCTGCTGTCCGGGGCAGCCGCCGAGGCCCGGCTGTCCCGGGGGCAGGGGGGCTGTGCCCGGCAGGCCCAGCAGGCCCGGCCGTCCCGGGGCGGGCAGGGCCGCCGCCCCCCTCTCTCGGGGTGGCTCCCGGTGCTGCACTACCCAGCACCTCCTCTGCTCTGCCTGCCGCGGTCAGTCCTGGCTTTCCTTCTGTGTCTCTACATTTCTGCCCCGCCAAGGCTGCGCTCTGATGGCCTTTGTCGCAGCCTTCTCTGAGAGCTTCTGAGCATAAGGTGGCGTTTACAAGAGCCCATCTAAGAGCTTTTTTAGTTCAAAAAAACTCCAAGCGCTTACTCATTTTCGTTTCCATCAACTGTGCAAAAACTACAAAGGGCCTTGGCTTTTGTTGGGGAATATCTGATTACCTAAAATTGATTAATTATTGTGAAATGTGCGTTTGATCCTACTGCAGGTGCATGGAGCTTTGAAGTAGCATTCCTCTAAGTTCCTAGTTTGACCTTTACTGAAGTGTTCCAATCTGGTTTTCTAGGAGAATTACAACTATGAAGGCTCTAAAATATTTCCTGTAAGAGGCAGATACTGTTTTTTCAAATGCAAGTGCAGCGTTTTTCATAATAGAAGAATCAAGGAAAAAAAGCAACTCTTGCAAAAGCTGCCCCAGTCTCATAGTAGAATGAATAGAATTGAAAGTGCATTGGAATAGACTTGTGTCCCCATGTATATCTGAATTCATAGTACTGATCATAAGACTTTTCCCCCGTGGTTTGGATAAGGGAGTCGTTTTTGTTCCAAATTTTTCTTGTTTGTCAAAAATATTTCTAGTAATTGTAAAGCTCTATTAATCTTTATAAAAGTACTTCTACTGTTGGAGCATTATTTTCATTTTCAGTTTTAGAAAGAAGACAGATGACACTTCTTAATAATTAATCAGCAGGGGGTGTGTAGTAACTAAGATAATTAAAAAATATTTGCCAAGGACCACCTTTTTAAATTGAAACTCAATTGTATTCATGAGTTCTGAGAGTTGGCTGGCCTGTTATTTGGGTAAAATTCTTTTTGGTGAACTGACATTCCTCAAGTTTCTGGAACTTTCCTGATTCATCATTCTAAATGGGAAAGTGGCATGGTCAGTGGAACTGTAGGTCACTGTAGTGCCTGTCCAAAGTAAAATTAAGGAAGGGATTGTTATGAGTCTTGTTTGCTTATCCCTCCATGCCAGTACTTCTAGGTTTGGTTGTTTAAAGACCTTCTCCACCAAGGCTGATTTCATTCCTTGAAGAGTTTATTAATCTGCTTGATAAAGGAAGCTACTTAAATGTGAATACCTAAAGTTATGTAAGGCAACTGACATGAAATTTTATTACCCCCTGTTGTATGTACCTAATTTTGGGTGATTCAATATAAGTAACGTGAAATTTGAAGTCAATTGGAAACTGTTAAGTAATATTTCTGCAGAGTTCTCTGGGATTTTGGGGAAGGAATAGTTCTACTGTGATTGTTTAATTTTGTGCTGCAACTTGTATTACATCATCTTGTCTTCAAATTTTTGATTAACGTGAAAATTAGCAGTGGTTAAATAATAAAGGTAAGCAGTCATGTAAAGATAATGCATTGCTTGCTGAGTTAGTAGTGTGTTTTAAATAGAGGAAGTGAAAAGTTGTTTACCTGGTGTCAGACTTCCAAGTGAGTTCCATTACAACTAATTTAAGGGACATAAATATAATTAAAGAAAATTGCTGCTGCTAAAATTTGATACTCAGTATACTGAAAGATATATTGGCAACTGAATAAAATGTATAAACACAACATTCTATGGAAAGGCAGTGTAACCAGTCTTACTATATTCTATACATTTTTAGTTGTTTGTTGTTTTCTCTCTTCTGATCCAGGTGTTTCTGCATTTGTAGAAGTTTGGTCATCCAACAGAACAGAAAATTACTCAAAAACCTTTGAACAGCAACTTCTTGATATGGGAGCAAAAGTAAGGAGACTGTTTTGAAATAAATAGAAAAAGCAAGCTAGTAATTAAGAGCTTTTGTATTCTGCTTGTCATGTATATTTCTTTTTAGTATGAGTTTTTAAAGGGCAGGAAGGAAGAAAATCACAGACCAATGTGCTGTAAAATTCTTGCTACTGACAGATGGGAAATGCATTTAAAGCCTCACTACATCTATAAACCTCTTTGCTTATTAATGTGATAGCATGCCTTTCTTGTGAAGAATTGGGCTTGCCACATACTGTGGGCAAACCAAATCTAAGTGTTGAAAGCCTGTGGTTTACAAGTATGTACCTTACACTGTTTTCTTGAACTTGTAGGCAGCTGCTCTGTTTTTAGTAAAATATTTTCTAACTGAAGTACCATGACATTTTACTCTTTCATTCACTCTCCCACAAATGTCGTTCAATTGCAGAAAGTGCTAGTAAAAATACATCTGACTCTCAGTTTATGTCAAAGTGATTTTTTCCATACCAAATATAGTTGACTTGTAGGTGCAAAAGATGTTTAATTGCCAGCTGTACATTTTCAACCAAAGTCAAACTCACATCTTCCTGTCTTGCACATTTTCACTGATGGATATTTTGACAGCCCACATCATACTCTAAAAAAAACAGTTGTGTGAACTCCCAGTGCTCCTTAAGTGGGCATGTGTAGATGTATCTTACTGTAATTTAGGAAAGCTTTCTGATCTCCCCAAATCCTCTTTCTGTATGAAATAAACTAAGGGAGTGTGACAGAGCAGTAGGATACCTGGTTTATTATAAAAACAAACACAACTCTCAATAGTTAACTCAAGTAACAAATATTTCTTGTTCTTCTGTGCTGTCCTATCAGATCTATGTAATTCAATTCTGATGATGTTAGATTTTTCTCACATAAAGTATGACAAAAGCATAAGGCTTCAAAATTTTTCAGATTGGTCAAAGTAGCCAGATATGGTGGAAGGTGCAGGCAGATGATATGGGTGAGCCTATTTAGCAGATCCCTATGAACGAAAAGGGGTGGTTGTTCCCCTTCACTGTTCCAGACACTTCCCTTATTGGTGGAGCGCATGATAGTGAACTGACTTGGCTGAATGTGACAGGAAATTAAATTCTGTATTAGTTTTTTACTAGATTGTTGATTCAGACATCTCAAGGTAAGTTCAGCTGATCAGCTGAAGACATCTGGGGCAAGGGAGGAGATGGGAGAGATGAGAGGGAAGTGTAGGGTGGTGCTCCTCCATAATTTGGAGGCAAAGCTGTATCAAGCATCTGTCTCTTTTTAGGGCATAAGCTGTCAGCTGGATACTTGAAGAAGGGAGTAAGCAATTGTATCTGGAGGCATAACTTATTCCAAAAGAGATTCATCTGTCATATATACCTAGATCTTTAAATATCATGGGGTTTTGTCTTCTAAGAAGTCATAAATCAGCTTGCCACCAGAAATTTTTGGAAAAGCTGAATAGTTTTCTTAAAGCTAAATACAGACACAGCATGCTGGGAGCCAAGTATAGTGATGTGGTTGAGACAGCAGCGGAAAGCTACAGAGCTGTTTCCATTTTCTGTGGTGAGAAGGTGCTGCTGTAAAAAATGAGTTGTATTGATCTCAGCACATCAACAATGACAATGGATCAAGCAGTTATGCATAGGGTGTTTAGTCTCCACAAAGGAAATTTTGGTTGTGAAGAATGGAGTATCTAGAACTGAAAAAATTATTGCTTAGCTGTCAGTCGAGGTAATTGAGAATTTGATCAGATGTGGTATATAGCTGTATTGACTTTAATTTTCTGTATTTCTCACTTTTTAAAGCATTCCCATGTAATTTTTTTTTGTTTGTAGCACCTTCATCCATTTTTATTAATGAGAATTGGTTTAAAGAGTGAAATCAGCTGTACTCTTTAAGCCTGAGTTCTTTGCTGAATAAAATATGTAATTTGTTATTTCTTTGGACAGTGGCATCTTCTTTCTGTACTGGCCATGCATAAGAAATTATGTTGCACTACATAAGTATAAATGTTGCAAGATATAGCTAGGGTAGGGAGCTGAAATGGTAACCTAGAGAAAAGAAGTTTGGAAACAAAAGGCTACTCCAGCCCTCTAGCCTACATTGGCTTGACAAATGAGAGTTGAGTTTTCATTGCTTGAGGATTCTTGCAAAGATGGGAAAGATCAAAAAAGTCCTTGACATAATGTTTAGAATAAGCTTTTACACTAATGGTTTATACACTGAAAATAGACTACAGTAGCTAGTTTCATTAACATTTTCTGATTTATCAGACTTACAGTTGAGCTCTCTCTGTACTTCTGCAGGTTTCAAAAACCTTGAACAAGCACGTGACCCATGTAGTCTTCAAGGATGGACGTTTGACTACATGGAGAAAAGCACAGAAGTTGGGTGTAAAAACAGTTTCTGTACTTTGGGTGGAAAAGTGAGTATTGTGGTATAATGAACGTGGCCTTTTCCTGAGATAATGGATTCTAGTACTGTTTTATTGAAAAACTTCAGTACGGAACCAGTTTTATTAATGTACTAGAAACTGTGATAAACCTGAGTAAACCATAACTTACCCATGACACTATTCCTATTATAAAGTATGTTACTCTCATAAAAAGGTAAAATGCTAACTCTTAAAAAATGAATGTGTTGAAGTAGTTTCATAGTACATTTGTTAACCATTCAGTGTTGCACTCCTTCCCCTCAGATGGTATGCGTAGGCAGTGAAGGCCAGATATTTATGTTGAATAGAATTCTTCTATTTTCATATGAAAAAGCACATTTCATCAAGGACATTGTACTATTTCTGTACTTAACTTCTGTAGACAAAATATATTTTAGTAAGAAAGAAAAAGATCCATATGTAGTCTGGCTTTTAAGACATTTATCTAGTTCAGAACTGCGGCCCTGAAGGATTTCGCTTTCCCTGGAGGGCAGCTTCCCCAAAGGGACAGCACTGAGGAAGCCAGGTCTCTTCTCCCGCCGGTGCAGCCTCGCACGCCGCGCTGCAACCAATGGAAGAAAGCAGACTGGCACAAAAGGAAGGTCCGGGGAGAAAAGGCTTTATTTAGAGGGCACACCGGCTTATATACGGTCCGGGGTGCCACTCAAACTTAGGGGTGGAACATGGGAGGAACCTTTGCAAATAAGGAATCAAACTGGGAAAGATAACCATAA
>JAWWEU010000111.1:93156810-93214099 GCA_035583155.1 Acropternis orthonyx | reverse complement strand
ATCTAGTAAACAGATGGGAGTTGGACCAAGGGTTGGACTTGATGATCTCTGAGGTCTTTTCCAACCCAATCGATTCTGTGATTCTATGATCTTAACTGCAAAAACTACAAAGTAGTGCTAATGTTGTGGTAGCAAAAATGGTTATTGAGTTTCCAGTATTACTATAGCAAGCTTTATCAGCATAAAATCTTGCTAGTTTTCTGCACAAATGCAGGACTGAAAGCAAGTTGCTCTGCTACTTTGTTTCAAGAAAGCAGAACAGGACTTAGGATAGTTTAATGACCAGCTGAGAAGATATGATAGCTAAAGCTGTTGTAGGTTCTTGTCAACATACTTGTTTAGAAAAGGTTTAATATAGAGAACAGAAGTTATCACATACTTTGTCTAGTGAGCAGACAAACTCTTTACTTAAATAAAGTAAACTTTATTTTGGACTATTGGACTTTGTGCTTTGTTTCTAATCCATTTTCTGTTTAGCTTTTGATGACTTGCCGTATAATATCCAGAAAAGTTTTCTTGGTTCAGAATTCCATATATATTTTACTAAAAAATTGATACTCTTTCTGTTTTGTTCAATGAGTTTATATTGCCCCTTTTTGTGTTTTGCAGGAGAACAAATGGAAGACTGTTTGAACTCAAGTTATGATTGTCTTTGGGGAACTGAGAAATTACAGAGACAGAAAACAGAGGTTGCAGAACATGCCTGTCATACTTGCACTGATAGTCTTGCATCCACAAGCGCATCAGTGGATTCTCCATCACAGGGCATTGAACAGAGGAGTTTAGCACCAAAACAACATACCAGAAGAAGTTTAACAAAGAAACGGATTATACAGCATACTTCGGATGTCAATTTGTCTTTAGAAAACAAACAATTAAAATTTCCAAAGAAAAATCAGAAGAATGAAAAGAACAAGGCTACTTCAATTGCAAGTGAAAGTTCTCTTCTCAAGGGCTTCAATCATATTACCCCTTCCAAAAAATTAGTGCAGTTAAGTACTGTTTCTGCTTTGATTGACAGTCTCTCCAATTCACCTATGAATCATGAAAACTTAAATACATGTTCATTGGACAAAAGCTTCCCTGTTGACAAAAATGATTGTATTCTTGAAGACAAGAAGAGCAAGAAACTACAACCATTACTTAGTTTGAAACTGGCTACCTCAGAACTGGATGCATCAGGGTCTAAAGGGTTCTTGCAAGCAGTTACTACACTTAGCAAGTCTTACTGTACTGAAGAAGCTTCTTATGAAGACTTCTTTTCATCATCTAATTTGAATGAAAATGAAGTACAGATAAGAGTACCAAAGGAATCACAGAACCCTCCTCAAGCTTGTTGCAAAGACTCTTTTACAAGCATGGACCTCTGTGATCTGAATTTCTGTAAGCCACATAATACTACCAAAAAAAGTAGGAGAAAGTCTGTTTCAGTGAATGATTTTCCAGTAAAGAGAAAATTCAAATCAGCTAAACATCCTGGACACATGCCATTAAATATATCAGATGGTGAGAAAGACGACACTGCAGAATCTCTAGATTCTGATGATGTGAACAGGTTGCTTCAGCATGTTCGTGAAAAATCCTACACAAAAGATGTGAATTACTGTGCTCATACTACTGGTAAGTTAGTACATAGAGCTGGAAAATCAAAAGATACCATACTGCATTAGATATACTCATGCAACTAAATTGCAAAATGAACTGCCATTCCAAAAGGAAAAATATTTCAGAAATACACCAAAGGAAGAAAATGCTACAATACTAACTTTATTTCTGAGTAAAATGATAAGCACATAGGATCCAAAAGAACACACATTTGTTTTCCCATACATTAAATACACAAAGAAGTTATAAGAGACAGGAAACCGCTTACTATATATAACAAAAGTAATGTTGAGCCGCCTTTTCTCATAATGTCAGTATTTAAAAAACTTTCTCGTGCTATTCAAAATCTGTTTGGGAAATCAAGGTCTTTGTTATGATGCGCTTGTAAAGTAGCTCATCATCATAAGTTACCTTGGTTGAACTATTTTTATTTCCCAAGTAAATATTTACTAAAATTGCGGTTAAGAGCATAAAATCCCTGGTGGAAAAAATTTTTTTGAGTTAGCAATTTCTAACTTGTGCAGCGGTGAAAATGGAATAAGATGTGCAAGAGTTGCAATGTCAGCATCTTTTTAAACCATGACTTTTTTATATGGAACAGATCTTAGTAATAATTTTAAGAGTATTTTTTATATTTAAGCATTTTCAAGTTGGTTTAGCCTAAGGTATTTCAATAAAAACGTATACTAAAATACTGAGTCTCAGGAACTTCCCTGGAAAATGCTCCTAACTTGTATTGGGGCAATCATTTTCTGATTTTGATATTTTGAGCTCTGTTTGTCAAGCTTTACATGTGGTTCAATATTTCTAATTATAATTGTATATTTTAGTAATTTGTTTTTCCTAGAAAATCCTGTCGTAGTACACCAGTGAATTATGTGAAATTAATCGTTAACTTGAAGGGCTCAACAAAGTTGGTATCAGAGTTACGAAATCCACTATAAATGTTGAACAGTGACTGTGCCTATATCTGTGAGTAATGAGTTGCTGAACTGTGATCTGCTATTTTGGGTTCTCTACATCTGTATTTTATTACCTGAAGTGCATCATTATAGCACAGTTTGAAAAACAGTGGATGCAGATGTGTTATAAATGTATACCCATAAATGACAGCTTCCTTCTCCAAGTGCTGGAGGAACCAACAACGAGAGGTGCTGTGCCTGGTCCATGTCCTCACCAACAGAGAAGGGCTGGTGGGGAATGTGGAGCTCAAGGGCAGCTTTGGCTTCATTGACCATGAAATGGTGGAGTTCAAGATTCTTAGAGCAGTGAAGAGGGTGCACAGCAAGCTCACTACCCTGGACTTTAGGACACCAGACTTTGGTCTCTTCAGGGATCTCTTTGGTAGAGTCTCCAAACTGGGGAGACATGGATTTGTTGTATGGATCACTCAGTGAATTAAGAGTTGCAGTCAATGTCTAGTCCATGTCCTAGTGGAAATCAGTGATGAGTGGCATTCCTCAGGAGTCGGTATTACGACTGGTGCTGTTTAACAGTTTTGTCAGTGACATGGACGGTGGGATCAAGTGCATCCTTAGCAAGTTTGCCGTTGACACCATGCAAACCTCATGAACAGGGACATGTGCAAGGTCCTGCACCTGGGTCAGGGCAATCCCAAGCAAATGTAGAGGCTGTGTGGATAATGAATTGAGACCAGCCCTGGAGAGAAGGACTTGGAGCTCAATATGCCTTTGCACTTGACCAGAAGGCCAACAATGCCTGGACGGCATCAAAAGAAGCATGACCAGCAGGTCAATGTAGGTGATTGTGCCCCTCTACTCTGCTCTTGTGAGATCCCACCTGGAGTGCTGTATCCAGCTCTGGAGGCCCAGCACGACAAAGATGTTGATCTGTTGGAACGAGTCCAGAGGGGACACCAAAGATTATCAGAGGGTTGGAGCACTTCTAAGTGCTGAGAGAGCTGGGATTGTTCAGCCTGGAGAAGAGAAGGCCCTGGGGGAACTGTAGAGCAGCCTTCCAGTTCCTTAAGGCGACTACAAGAAAGCTGGAGGGGGACTTTTCATGGGGTCAGGTAGTGATAGAACAAGGGGGAATGGTCTTAAGCTGAGAGTAGGTTTAGAATAGATATTAGGAAGAAACTCTTTACTGTGAGGGTGGTGAGGCACTGGAACAGGTTGCCCAGGGAAGTTGTGGACTCCTCATCCCTGAAAGTGTTCAAGGCCAGGTTGGATGGAGCTCTGAGTAACCTGGTCTAGTGCAAGATGTCCCTGCCTATTGCAGGGGAGTTGAAACTAGATGATATCTAAGGTCTCTTCCAGGCTATTCTATGACTATGAAATACATAAACCCACTGTATGTGAATTTTTGCCATGTGGCAATGTACTAGAAGACGACCCTTAAAACTATCTATTTCCTAATGTTAAAGAACAGTCAGTTTTTCGTTTAGTAATTATGGAAACAAATATGGAAGGAGAAAAATCACAGAATATTCTGAGTTGGAAAGCACCCACAAGGATCATTGAAGTCCAGCTCCTGGTCCTGCACAGGACAGCCCCAAGAATCACACTATGTGCCTTGAGAGCATTGTCCAAACACTTCTTGAACTCTGTCAAGCTTATTTATTACATTTTAACTTAAGTATGCCAGTTAATTTTAGAATTAATTCTATCTTTAAATTCTAACAATTAAATTATGGTCTATACTCTAGCATGTCATGCTTTTATTTTCATGCTGGACAAGTTGCTTAAAATAATAGATTTTGGAGGAGTGAAAAAAGGAACAGTGTTCAGCAAACAAAGTCTGTAAGTCTCAATTTGTGTTTCTAGTGATTTTATTAATATTTGTCATTTATCAGTGATGGCCATTTTTGCAAGTATAATATATTCAGCTTCGTGTATCTGTTGTATAGTAAAGTTTGACAGCTCAAATGAGCTCACTTAAAAATTGAAGTAGTAATGGAAGAGGAGTATTTTCCTTAATATAATGCAAGTTCTGTGAAATAAAATTAAATTCTTATTTTAAACTTACTACTGTGACTCTGTATGATGGAATAATTGATTGTTATTAAATATACATTATTTCCTTTTTTTATCAAATGTAAGTTGACTCTTGTCCCTATTACTAAATAAATAGTAAATTGTTTGGTTTTCTGTATATTGTACATTATTTGAAAGCTGGTAAATATAGTATAATATTTTAAAAGCCAAAGAATTCTTTTCACTCATAATATATGTATTTATACAGTTAGGAACCATATAAAATTTCGTTATATCTGTATATGTTTTAACTATCAAAGGTTTTTCTTGCCCATTGTTTTGGTTGTTATTTTACGTCAGTGGCACTTTTCCCCACTGTCTTTAATGACAGACTACTTGAAACATTTGATTTTAAAGCAGAAGTGTAGTATGCAGGCTAATCTGAAACTGACTTTTTGAGTCCTAATGTTTATGTGGTAGCAAGCTTCAGTTTCCTTTCTAGGGTCCCTTTAAGGCTGCCCAGTTGTTCTGCAGCAGAGACATAAATGTGGCTACTTACTTTCAATTTAGTCCAAGTCCTGTGATTTTTCATCTTAAAGCTGTAATAATAATAATAATGGGCAAGGAATGCAACAATATGCTCATTTAAGCTTTTATCATACTAAGATCATTTAGAAATTTGAACCCCGACTTAGCATTATTTCTAGTCTTAAAAATACGCTTAAGGCTTAGATGAGTGAATTTTAGATATTTATGGTGAATGTGGGAGGCAAATATCTTAACTGGCCAAAAGACCCATTGTAGCATAATTAATGTAATTCAGTTTTAAGGTAGGTAATCTGGAATATCATTCTGTTATTTGGTGCAAGAAGTCATTACATTAAATATAGATTAATGAGTTTTACCTGAGTTTCTAGGAGCTTAATGCTGCCAAAACAATGCTTGTGTCTAAAAGCATGCATGTGAAAACTTCCTTAGAGTTGATGTGCCTTTTGGTTTTTTCAGTTTTGGAAGAAGACAGGCTCACTAAAACTACTGTATGATGTCCTCTATTGACATTTTATTAAGTCTTTTTGAAAAACAAATGAAGCAAGAAGAAGAAAACTTTTTTCCTTGATTGCTTGTTTTCTTTGTCTTCACAAAAAAGTTTAATTGTAACTAATTATTAAAACAAAAGAAGGCAAGTATTTCTGAATAGAGGACTGAGGATTGTTTGGATGTGGTCAAATTTACAAAGCCTGATGACAGTTGTCCTAGAGCACATAACAAACTATATAAAATTGTTCATAACCGTTAATAGAGTCTGTTCAAGAACTTGGGGCATATATGAGTTTTCAGCAGACTTGAAGAATACTGTGGATCATCCTTTTGCAGTACCTGAAATAACTTAATGGAAATTACCAGGGACTGCTTGGGGTAAAGCAGTGGAATAGATGATCTGACATCCTGTGAAGTCATGTGGGTTTTAGGTTTTTTTAAGATTTAAAATACATGTTTCAAAGTTCTGGTTTTCACATAAAAAGAGGTAAATTTCTTTTTTTTTCCTTTAGTGGCAAGATCTTTTTTCCTGCTTGCCATCAGCCTTGCTCAGTCATTGAAAATGACGGGCCTCAGTGCAATACTAAATAAAAGTAACATAATTAAGTAATTAGTTCTCTCTTTGTTACGTAACACTTTGTTATTTAAATTAACACTTTGGATTTAAATTAACAATTGTACCTGAAAGCCAAGTTTACTTGTTTTACACAAAAATTGCTGTGACAAATTTTGACTAATTTAAAGGCCATAATTTTAAAATGAGTAATCAGTAATGGATTGTAATTTGTTTTTTTTCTATAACCTCAAATATTAAGAGTTTAAGTAGCTGACAGTGATAAAACAAATGATTCTTAGTTATATATGCATTCAGGCTAGTAAATATGGATAGTACCCTTCAGTATTTTCCAAAAGCAATCTAAGTTATTTGACAGGAGCTGAATTTAGGCTTCTTTAATCAAATTAATTCTAATTAAGCTTTCTTGAACTGGTCTCATGTATGAGATGAAAAATTAACAAATGTTCTAGAGTGGATTACATTGAGTTAAATTTGGGAAAAATTATCTCAAATTCTGAGCAACTAAAACTTCACTGCTGTAGATTGAAGTTTTTCATCATATGCAAGCAACCTAATTTCTCAAATGATTCAGAAGTTGGTTATTTAGTTCTTATAAAAGTCACCCTGACAGTGTTGAAGAATTAAATATATGTTAATTCATAAAATACGTAATGAAAAATACTAGTTTTTGGCAGCCACATAAGAGTGCATTCTTATGGATGCTGTCTTTTTATAAATAATAATGCTGATATGCCTGCATGTGCATGCAGCCCTTGCCTGCTAACAGCATGCTAGATTTGCTTGCAAAGTGTTTGAAAACATGTTTCAGATCTTCAGGTCATTTTAGATAAAGAGAGTGTGTACTGAAAGCACTGATGTTTCAATAAGAAAGGGAAAATCTAGCCACTTCTGCTTCACACTCAAATATATCTATTCAGAGAAATTGCAAATTTGGTAATGAGTAGAAAGCAATTTATCTGATTCTTTTCTTGTAGTTAATATATGATTTTCAAAATACTGGGAATTGGGAGTTTTACAGCTAGTTCATTCACAAAAACAGATACTGAAAGATAAGTCAGATGCTTGAGTGTCATTCTTTTTCTCCAGCTGAAAAATAACTGGAAGAAATTATTAAAGAGTGTCTTAACTGTATATAACACTGTGGTACGATAAAATGACTGATGGCAGTTTCACAGGAATGCATTTTTCATTTTAAGTTTCTAAATTTGGTTTCTAGGTGATGAAAATGAAGTTTCAGAGTGTCATGTTACTGATGGCTCTTGCAAAGTTCCTAATGAAGAAAAGAATAAGCACAATGGGGGATTAAGAAAATCTAGAAGCCTTCAAAGGTCAGATTAACTGGACGTTTGGTTTATTAAGGTCTTTCTTTTTCTTGGAGAAATCAGTGAGTGCTTTACTATGTATGAAAAATAAATGCATTCTCTATGCACTATCAATTTAAAAACTTTTCTGAATCTCACTTTTCTTGAAATATTATGTTAATGGTCTCCATGTATAACCATAAAACTCAGCTTGTGGTAGCAAAGTTCATGTCAAGCTGACATCATAAAGGAATTTGATAAGCCAGCTCAAACTGTTTTAGCTGAAAAGCCACTGAAGTAACCTGAAAAGATGCCTGTCCCTTCTGGAGGAGTTACTAAATGTGACAGTGGGATTTTTTTTTGTTGTTTTATAGTGGATCATTGCCAGTGGATGTTTCTGCAAGATAAACTTTTATGCAAGATTTTCTTTTAGGTTCCAATAAAACTGAATTTCTTAACTTAGTATTCGACCACAGTTTGGCTCTAAAAATGGGAGAGAGGATTGGGTCAGCACTGAGTCTTTTTTTAGGTGTTTTTCCTTTCTCCAAGTTTTTTTTAAGTAAATATAAAACTGATCAGGAAAATAAATATTAGTTCTTTTCATCATTAAGTAGTAAGTCATACAGTTAAAATGAGTGCTGAGTTGTTTTGAGAAAGGGAAGTCCTGAAGCAGTAAAGGATGTTTGAGGTAATTAGGTGAAATAAGTTAGGTATTTCATTGGTAGCTATTGGTGGAGTTTCAAAGAGACTGATCACAGATTTTGATCCTCTTTTATGTAAAAATTATAAACAGGTGCAACTAGGTTGTTTAGCCTTTTAAACTCCTGAAGATGGGATATTCATCTCCATAGACCAGTGATCTTCTCTGGGTTAAAATTATTTGACTTGTCTGCATCTTACTACTTGTTACTTTTCTTATATATTTGTTCCCTTTACTTTCCTAAATATATAAATATGTATTATTTGTAAAATTAATAACTAAGTATTATGTAGAATGTATAAATCACTCTAGGTCCATGTCCTATAGAAGCATTTAAGATAGTCGACTCTTTAGGGTAAAGCATATCTTCAGAACCGTTTCATTTCCTGGCACAGAAATCTTACTAAAGATGCTAAATGTAAATCCACAAACCACAGTCAATGTCTTCTTCTAAGGCTACCCGCAGAAATGGTGCATGGAGATTATCAGATTTGTTGCTACTGATTCCTTCTCCTGTGCAGTTAGGCTACAAGAGCATTATACGTCAGTGCCACTTTGGACTCATTTGTCCTAAGATCCCAACATAACTATTGCATACCGAAGAGATACAAAAACAAGTATGAAGTTCTTTTTTATTGTTCCCCTTTTTCAGACCTGACCTTGCAGTCAGAGGTGGTATCTTTAAATGGTTCTGCTTGATGTCTGCTTGCAAAGAATGCTCTGTGAGGTAATAAAGCTAAGCAGGCTCTGAAGAAAATTCCTATTCAGTGTTTTGACGTTGCTTCTTTACATTTCAGTCAGGTAATAATACCATTTCACTCAAATATCAGTAAAATAGCAGTACATACTTTGATTCATGTCATGAATACTTTTAAAACCAAATTTTAAAGGTTTCCATTGTCAGTTTAACTATGCAGATTCATACAGAGATAATTTTTGAGGAGGGTGGATGTTTGATTGAAAAGTAAAAACTCCACAGAAAGATGCTGTGTGATTAACCAGACAGTCTGGCAACCAGACTGTTGCACTGAAAAGTTTTGATTTTAAGAGGACACTGAACAAAATTAGAGTGTGGAAATTTTTGTAAATAGTTAAGTGACAAAACTTCTCTAGTAGCTATCAAAATATGTTCTTGAAGCTTTATAAAAACAGCCAAACATTATACAATTTTTATTTAATACTTTTTTCCAGTTACTACAGCTTAAACATGGCAATGCTGTGCTAACGTTTGGCAATGTGAAAGTGAAGTTAGAAAACATTAGTTTGTTTCTTTTGCCCAAAGAAGAAAGTGTGTGACATAGCACAAATATTTTAAAAACTACTATTTTACTGAATCATGAATTATTATGAAGTATTTTCTATTGTTTATTTAAATCTTAAAAGAAAGTTTAAATCAAAAATGCAAGTGCAAAAGAAGTGCCATTTCCTAGATATTTTAATGTACAAATGCTTCCACAAATGTGACTATGTTAATCTTCGGACAGACCATATTGCTGGAGATCCATTGTAAGTGTAATCTGTTAAATTCATTATTTTGCTTCCCAAATTAAGGATAGCTGTATAAATTGTGGTTAAGTTTTTGTCATAGAAAAAGAGTCTGAAATTTAGTGCCTCTTTAAAAATATTAGATGTTTTGCTGAATGTAATTTCTGGACAATATCTAAACGGGAACTTTTATGTGTACTTCACTTACAGCTCATTCGCTGTGGTGTACACTACAGTGAGCACTACAGTTCTAACTCATTCAGTACAGGGAATGCATATCAGTAGGCATTTGGAGTTCACTGTGATGGCAAATATTAAAAAAGCCATAGAAAATTATCTTTAGAAAATATTGTCTAGGTGTAAGTGTTAACATTATTTACTTCCATGGTTATTTCTATTTGTCATTTGTAGTTTTGCTAATATAAATCAAGCTGTAGATTCTATATTTCTCTGCTTTGCTCTTGTGTTATGCATTTGTCTTCTTCAAAACCTCATGCAGGTTGAGTTTCTTGTATTCTGTTTCTGTGAAGTCAAAATCAAGAATGACTTTGTTCAGATACTTGTTCATAAAAGTTTTAAATTACAAGTACTCATCATTTCTTTCTTTATCTACACTCTTTATATAGGCATGCTTATTGTACTCTTAACAAGGAAGACTTCTAATCAAATTTATCTAAAATTGTACTGTCAACAAACAAAAGCCATGAAGACAGCAGTTTATAATGGCAGCTGCAGACATGTTGGAGGAAGATAAGTAAGATTTTCAGGCATCTTTAATGGCTTCAGGAACAAGCTTTTTGGATTTAAAACGACACTGCCACCCCAAAACCAGGACTTTTGGTGTGTTCAAAGGCAATGCATAAAGAAAAATTTATAAAATTGACTCTTAGTTTTGAGACACAGCAACACTTAATTGAGGATAGGTTCAAATTCTTCTCATATAGAGTTGTTAAGGATAAACAGTGTCAATTAATGTCTGTGAATGTCAGCAGGAGGCTTCCCTGGTCTAGAAATTTAAGTTGGTGGTACTGGATTTTATGGATAAAATAAACCCTATATGCATTGTGATGCTTTTTTCAATTATTCCATTAAATTGGATACATAGTTCTTTGTTGCTTTGCATAGGGAGGACAAAGTGAAATAACAAAAATTCATCATAAAGCCAAAAATGTATTCAAACAAGTTGTTTACAGTGATGGTAAACTGTTGGTATGTCCTTATTGTTACAAATAAGTTTGCATTTATCACAGTGCCTGTTGTATGTCACAAATGTCAATATTTTGTACTGTAAGAAGATCAGAGGCTCATTAATAACCAATTAACTGCCATTTTTATTCAACTAAAATTTTTTTTCATAGTTTTAGCAGGATATGGGAGGTGATGGATGTCTTTTAAAGTGTCTAACAGTAGCACATAACTGGAAATTCAAGTAAAATAAATTTTACAGTAAAAAACCACTTTAAATACTGTTTTCTGAGTGAACAGACGAACCTCTTTAACCACATTAAAGAAAAAAACAGTTAAACATCGTAAGAGGTGCTTAAAACTGTGTTTTCACAAAGAAGACAGTATGGACTTACCTGGAATTCCTTCAGTTTTGTTTTTAAGCGTTCATCTTCGCTTGTATTTCTGTAGCCCTTGGATTTAGGTGAAAGTACATTTATCAACGCTGAACTTACGACATTTTTTGGAGAGAGAAAATTTTTTGTCAAGAGTCTAAACTCATGCTGTGAAATAATTAGTGTGAAGCAGGCCATTATAAAGATTCTGTTATCGCAATACTTTTTAAAATTACTTTATTCATGGCAAAACAAATGTTAATATCCTGAAAAATAAGTAACTAGAAAACGTGAAACACCTTATCAGACATTCAGGAAAGTAACTTTATTATTATATATGTGTGTTCGTAGACTACAGATTGTATCAGTTTAGGGGACAACATCATTTTATGTTTTACTTCCAGTTTTGGTTTGTAGTTGCTTTGAATTGGTACATATTGTAAACACTGATACTCGAAACGTTACCGACTTTGAGCTGCACATGAATAGAACAGACAGTGAATTAGACAAGACGGAAGCAGGCAAGCTTATTTACAGTTAACAGTAAAGAAACTGGAACTACCTACACATTTTTGGTCTGAGGAAAATGTTTGATGTAATGGCGGTGGTGGACAAGTGGTCATTGAAAATTATTTGAATTGATTGCTTCTGGAGGTAGTGATGAGTGACTGAACCTACACATTTTGAAAGCATGGTACAATAGAGAAACTCTTACAGCATTGACTAAATGTCTGGTGGTGTGATTTTATGCATATCTGGTTAGATCCTTAGAACGTTTCTTTACAAGATGTCTAATCTTGCATGAAGTAAATCTTGAAGTGTCTGACCAACTCCAGCTGATGACAACTGAATAGCTAAACAACTTCTTCAACGTAAAGTTGAAAAAAGAAGTTGTTGGAAACAAGTTTTTGAGCAGACTACATTGTGGGACAAGTACTTTGAAAGTGTCAGTGATAGAAGATCTAATGTTATACATCACTGCAGAAAAATTCTTTTCTTGGAGTGTCTGAAATATGCCCCTGAATGGTTGTAAGACAATAAACAAGGAAGTTTATTTTTACTGTCAAGACACAGATTATCCACTGCTATATCCAAAATACAGCTGTGGTCAAAGAAAGACAATTTGTTTCTTGCAAATGTCCAGATTTTTTAACAGTATTAGCACATGAGGACAAAATGTCATATCAAGAAGTTAAAATACTTGTTTTCTTTCTTTTGATATAAAGTGAACTAATGAAAAAAGAGGTCAAATAACTTCATATTGACCTAATGGACATTAAAAATATTGAATGATGTAAGAGTAAGGCTTAGGAAAAACTAAATTGAGTATGAGCAAGGTTAATACAAGATGGCTAGACTCACCAAAAAATATTTTTAGTAAATATTTGAAAAGCAGAGTCTCAAAATAATGTGACTTAGTACTTACTGGTCATGTTCAAGCTTTTCAGAGGATAGCACTGTAAAGCATTCTTATGTATCCCATGGTTCAACACAGTTTTATAAGTACTCCTGTATGATTAATCTTATGACAATTTTCACTCAACCTTTGCAAAGCAGTTTTGGTTTTGGACTTTGTCCATCTAGTGGATTTGTGCCGTGTGTTTCTCCCACATTAAGCTGAGGGCTTCCAGAATAGAAGCCATACTCTTGGCATCTGCTGCTCCCCCTTACAGTCTATGCTTTGGGCCATGTCCTAATGTTAACAGCTTTGTTATCACCCCTTAGGGATGCTACAGTTCTTGCCAGGAATATGTCCTGTAGGTGAACCTTGTGGGCTGGTTCATGGCCTTGGGTTCCTAGAAATCATTCTCTGTATGAGAGGTTTCATATTAGCTATTCTGGACTACCTACTGAAGTGCTGTGGTCTATTTCTTAACTTTAGAGAAGTGTTTTTTCGAGTCATTACCTTTCTATGGCAAAAGGCACAACCTCCTTTCAGCGCAAGCTCAGTGTGTTTCCTGCTGTCCCAGGGACACTTGCAGGTGGTGTTCATGCTCTTGTATGTGTTGCTATTTGGAACACTGAAAACATGCTGTGACCATGACACAGGAGGTGGTTGACTGCAGTTGGTCATCTTAGCAGGCAGAGTAGTAAAGATCCAGGAATTGAATTTGCCTAAGTTTTTATATAAAAATTGTTTATATAAAATTTTTATTATTATTTTTAGGCAAGTAGGAAATTGCTCAAGATCTGTCCATGGTGAACAGTAGATAGGGATAAACACCGAGAAAAAGAATCCTGGAATCCCAGGTTACTTGAATCCCAGGTTACTGTATCATCTCCATCCTTTTATTTAAAAGTCTATGGTGTTCTTGGATTTCATGGTGGAAGGGAGGCGTAAGTGCAAGAAACACATGCTGCCCTTTCTGACTGGGGAGGGGAACAGTAGATAAATGTTATGCAAGAAGTGAGAGCATGGAGTCTGTGCTTGAAGTGTATGTATTTCTGAACATATGTATGTATGCTGTTCTTATCCAGTTCTGGGTGCACTGTTACATTTGGCACTGAGGTCATAACCATCATGCCGGAAAAGCAACCAATCCACTGGACTGCAGCTGGTTGGCAGAGAATAAGTGTAAAACTGAAAGTGTTTTCCCTTTTGGCCTCAGAAACTACCAGGAGGAAAAGCAACTGCTGCTTAGATCCTCCTTTTTTTTTTTTAAGTTTAACTCTTGGAAAAATGAATGCCCTATACAAATCTAATGGTATCTGGCATGATTCTGTAAGTTGGAAATCCTTTAGCTGATGGAACTGCTTTCTAAATGATAGTTTCATAGTTTGAAAATAGTTGAAAATCACTCTGAACAAAAGACTTCCTGAACTCCAGTTCATCATTTGACATGTCTTCATTAAGATGTTTGTTATATATTTTAACAAATATCATCATTCTTTTCTACATTGAAATTGAATATTTTATAGATTAGTGGTGTGATTTTTGTAGAACTGAATTATGAGATTAAAAACAAGTGTGTAGAACAGAAATATAAATATGCAATCAGCTAAATAGAAAAAAAAAATCTTGCAATGCATTACACACGTGCTACAAAAATCTTGTTTTGTCCAAAGATTTGTGTGCAAGTATGATTAATTCATAATCCTTCAAGATTCTTTGCACCTCAGAGCCTCAAACAAGTATTTTTCAGCTGTTTACCATATTGTCTAAAGGGCTGTATAGCTTTAACTCAGGTTGTTGACTGTCATCAGGTGGGTTACAATCTTTACAGCAAATATTTACTGAAGTTTACAATTTTGTGTCTTAACACAAAGTTAAGGTAAATCCTGGCTTGACTCTTTTGGACTGCAAATGTGTTCAGGACTATCTTCACCTCAAACTCCATTCATTGCTGCAAAGTTGGCAATCTCCAGAAGACTTCAACTATCCAAATTAACCTCACACTGCTAGGGATTATGCAAACCTAATACATAACAGTTGGGGTTCCACCCCTACAGTCTGCACAATGGAAATGTCTCTGTGCCTCAGTTGCTTCTGCCCAATGATCCATTGTGAGCAGAGTTAATGAGCCACTGATATCTGCAATGAAGTAGCTGCAATAAACATAATTTCTAATTAACTATCCATGATGGGTGGCAACCCCTATTACCAAAAATTGAATGGATGGCTCATAAGGACTTAAAAATCAAACCATTAAATTTTGCTGAAGCTAGTTTACTGTTGCCCAGTATTCTTCAGCTTGTTTTTTATCTTGCAGTTAGGGCATAGGGTATCTCATCTGAATCTTTATGAAGAGCTTTTAATTGGTCATAAGTCAGCTGTCCAAAGAGATTGTTCACTTTATTGGATCATTGTGAAAGCTGAAACGCTTTTAGATGTCTGAACAGATGAAACAGATTCACTCCTACATGATACTTAATTTTTGTTGAAATTATTCACAGAAGGGTAGAAACTAGTTTTGTTAACCTTGGTGAAGCCTGGGATTTGGGGGGGGGGAAGTTCACGTTGCTTAAAATTTCAGCAGAAAGAAATTAACTGTGCATGACTTTCTCACTGGTCATTTGGAAAGGTGAGTATATGTTGGACATTATTTGGTACTAATGACAGAATTGATTTGTGGCTTAGTGTTGTCTTTAAAATGCTTCTGCTTGCCTATGTAAGTTTTTTTGTGTAACATAGTGTTGCCTTGTTCCTCTTTCTCCCATCTTGGGACTTTTTTTGGGTTGAGCAAGTGCCCTTCCTTCACCCAAGCTTTCATCTTCTGCTAGAATCTAAAGTGGCTTTCTCCCCCCTCCTTAGCATCCCACTTCTTGAAATTCCCTTCTGTCACATTGGTAGTCTCCCTGTCTCTTTGTTATATTAGAAAAATGTTCTTCACCCAGAGGTTCATTGAGTGCTGCAACAGGCTGCCCAGGGAAGTGGTCACAGCACCAAGCCTGACAGAGTTCAAGCAGCATTTGGATAATGCCTTTGGGCAAATGGTGGGGATCTTGGGACTGTCCTGTGCAGGGCTAAGATTTGGACTTGTTGATCATTGTGGGCACCTTCCAACTGAAAATATTCTATGATTCGATAATTCCTCAGGTTTCTCGTAATAAGGTCTAGAGATGAAACTTTCTAGAGAAAGACAGTTGAGAACTGGACTGCTGCTTTTCCTGAGCAGTGTTGACCAGGAAGCCAACCCTTAACTTGTACCTGTTGGAAAGGCTTGGGTTTCCTATCAGAATGGTAATCACCACTGCCTGTGCTTATACAAACAATAATAAACTTTTCAAGGCATGTTGATTGACTTGGAAATTTTTTGGTTACAGTCAAAGAACTGGAAAGCAGCATCTGCTTTCCCCTTAACTTCTGGCTTTCCTAATAGAAAAAGGCAGTCTCCAGTTTTGCTAATGATCACAGGCCAGGTAAACCTGTCCCTGAAAGCTGCAGAATGCTGTAAAAGCTATCCCTTGCTACAGAGGTTTTGTATCCCTTATGGTTGATTTTTTTTTCCTTAGATATAGTTCTTTGCTATGACTGCTGCATGTGGAAAGCTGAAAATGTCAGTAAGTTGTAAATTCCGACACTGCTAGTCTGAAAAGTCTCAAGCTATTCATCTTTCGTCTTGCAAACAGAAGTTCTAGGGATTGCTATATCTGTGATTACAGGACTTCTCATTTTTTCTAGTATTTGGCAGTGAAGAAAAAATTATGCCCAGGCACTTGTTACATCATCTTATTTTTCTATCTTCTAATAGCCTACTTTGTTTTTTCATCTTTCCACATGACAGTATTTGATTTTGTTAGAATGAGTGTATTTTTTCGTATCTTCTAGGGCCAAAGCAGAGGTACTATATTTGGTCAGGAAACTACAGTTGTAATTGACTTTTTCAGCTAGAGGAAACTGGAAAAATATCAGTATCAAAGGACTGATAAGAGGAGAAAGGCTAGCCAGAAAGTAAATTACAGCTTGAAATAATTGCTGTTTAAAACTACTGAACAATAATCATTCATTACAATTACCAGTTATTTTCAGCTATGAGCCACAATTACTTGAATAAATTAATGTAGTACAATTTATAGATTATTTCCAAATGCAACTTTAAGGTTTAGAATCCTCATTACAACCTTCCTAGATAAAAACAGAGTGAAATTAACCCAATTCTTGAATATTCCCATGCTACACATGGCTCTGTCTTTTGGCTGATGTACTAGTAGAACTGAAGACTGTTATTTCTGAAATACTGCTGTAAAGATCAAAAGTGGATATAAGAGTTCTAAACCAATTTCAGAACCATCGGATGGACTGACAATAGCCAGAGAAGAAAGGGATTTGAGGAGTACAAACCAGATAGCATAATAATCCTGTACTCTCCCTTACACTTTACACACACATGCACTGCTTTCCTCTGCCTCCCTCCTGCCCTCCAAAAAGTTCTTTATCTGGTATATTGGCCTAACCACATAGGGTAAGTATCTTGTTGAGCTCTAAAGGTGAAGGTCTTTCTTCCACCAAAGCATATATCTGAGATTGAGAGTACTCTGAGGTTTATTTCATTCAGAACTTCAGTCAACTTTAAGCACAAGAGGAGCATTTGGACTAATATAAATTTCAGAAGTGCTATTTATTGGTTGAAATCTTTTCTTGAAAAATATCTGAGGCCTGGGTGCTTGGCCCAAAGACAAAATGAGACCTAATTTAGTTAAGATGGAATTCAACAAGTCACAGATGTAAAATTATTATTATCAAGTTAATTCTTTGTGTGAATTCACTTTATTCTTGAAAATAGGCCTGGAAAAACATTTTATGGTCTCATTTTTCAGTCATTTGTCACTTATGAAACAGAACTCATGACATGCATAAGGAGGCAAAATTTGAGTTCACCTTCTTGAAAACCACCTTTTAGACATAAGACTTTTTTCCTATTGTCCTTCAGCTCTAAGAAACACCCACTCAAAAGGAAGAAAATACATTTTGAGGTTGGATACTTCTTTTCTGTGGAGTTGGTCAGTTAACATACAGGAAGTATCACATTGTCTTTTAAGTACTGGGGAGATTTACAAATGTTATTTCCTTTTAGCTACTGAAATGCATGTTTTATATTTCAGATGACTTAGAAAAATCTTCCTTTGTTGGCAGACTCTAAAGAAGTACTTAATACAACTGTGCTTCTAGGAAATATATAAAGGAAAGCTGAAGCATGTTGTTTATAAAAAAGCCTGTATTCCAGACCTCAAAAATAATTCAGAAAGAAGTGTGTTCTGCTTCAGAGTACAGATATGCAACTCTTCAGGATTCAGAGATTAATGATAAATAAGAGAACCAGTTAACTTAATACCACCTTTTCCACTGTTTTATTAATAATAATCCTGCTATAAACATTAGAACTCACAGCGATGCTCACCAGATGTCTTTTTGCTGGTCAGAAAAGAAAATGCTAACTCTTTTTTTTTTTTTTTTCCCAATAAAAGCAACATGAAAAATAAGACACAAAGAGCACAGAAGAAAAATTGCATAGCAGGGAGGAAGAAGCAATTAACTTGAAAAATGTCAAACTGAAAATTAGAACATACTTTGGCTAAGTTTTCCACTTGGTAACTAATTAAAGAAGACTGCTTGTCTTATTGAAGCAATGAAACAAAATATTGTCTGCTTAGCAAATGACCTCTAACTTGCAAAAATATGCAGTTCTGAATGCAAATGAAATAATAGTTTGAAAGAAATTAAATTTATTCCAATTTCTACATTTTGTGTGCATTCCTCTGCATTCTTGAGTCTTTGAATCACTTTTAAGTGCAGAATATTAAGTGTACCATCTTGTATGTGATGTATTGTAGCATAAAAGCTACAGTTCAAACACTGACTTCGCAGGGTAAGGTCAGGACAGGCTGCAGGTTTCCTGATTTTTGTGGATCCAGTCTTTTCACTTACGTATAGATAAGGCATTAAGGAACTGTTAACAAACATTTCTGTTCTGAAGCTGCAGAAGCAGCTGTAGGATTTCAGGCTGCTCTGGTCTTGGTTTATATTAATGCCTTTTTTTTTTTTTAACCCGAATTTGGCAACAGTAGTGGTATGATTAGTAATACTTTCATAACATTTATAAAAAATTACAAGGAAGGATATTTTTTTCAGATTCTGACATGTCAGGATCTAGCTTTAGAGCTAATACTGTGCAACAACCCCCAAGAACCTACTGCAATTCCTTTTTTGGATTTAACTCCAGACTTCGGCTAAAAGAGCTTCATTTTGACAGCAGTGAGGCTTGGCTTTAGATACTGAAGGAGAACATCATAACCATCCTGAAACATACGTATTTGACTTATATGAGTTTTTCCACCCAGAAAGATAGGACAGAGCAAAGCAAAACCTTGCTTTTAAGCCTTGTTTTTTGCCTTCCCAGTCTGTCACATCCCAGAATCCTTTAATATTTGTGAGTTGTTGCAGATCCCACAATGGGTATTAAGACAGTATGAGGTATGTATGAAGCACTGTGTAATGTGACCCCATGTCTGATTTCAATCATCTGACCTAACCTGTGCAGTAATGTGTCTAATACTGCAGTCCTTTCACCACAAGAATCCTTATTTAATTTCTTAGTAGATGTCTTTTTTGAGTGTTTCTCCTTAAATTTTGAGTTCATGTAACTTAATACTAGTTATATTAATGTTATGAAAGATATATCTATTATATATTGTTGCATTGCTGTTATTTTTGCTCAAACTTTGTGTATGAAACTCAGTGTAGAATTGAGTTGGAACTTCCAAGAACAATTGAATGCAACTGCTTGTTTAGAGTTGAAAGTAATGCAGTAGAAAGTCTTTTGGCTAAGAATAGAACAAAATCTGATTACAGATAAGTTTGCTTTATCCTCTCTTCAACTGCCAGACTAGCAGTAGAGTAAGACATCAGCAGTAAGTATTGCTGGCAACAAGTTAGAATTTGGGAGCTTACATTTCTAAAAATACTGCATAGCATTTCTCTCAAATATTTCAATATAAAAGTTACATTCTTTTGTCTTTTGAAGTTTTATTCCATTCTGTTATTGATTTGTTTTACTTTTGACATTGTATACATTTTCAGTTCTGAAGTATTGTAGAGCCTGAGTGTGTGTTTATCAAGAATTTAAAAAGTTTTTGAATATGCTGCATTATGTTGCTTCTGAAGGCTTAAATAGATAGGTTTTGTGTTTTCCAAATTTACCTACTCACAGAATGAAATGACCATGTGTATGTTGAAATTACTCCTTCTTATATTATCTTTAATATCTACCTTGTCAATGGTATCTAAATTGTGTTCTATTTATGCAAAGAATGTTCATATAATTAACAGTCATGGTGCACATTATTAGTCTACATTCTGTTAGTCTAATAGTCTACACAGGTAATTTCAACTCCATTCTTAAATGTGACAAATTGCTTGTTTGCTCAATAGAGAACAGTTCTGTACTGATAAGAGAGGTCAGATGGAGTTGCATCAGAGTGTGTTCTCTCATCTCTCATCTGTCCTTTGATTCATTACAGGGTAAAATGAGTTGCCCTCAAGTCTTTTTTTGGCCTGTACTAGCAATTCAAAATATTTTTGTGGTCTCAGCTCGCTACATTACTCAAATGAAACTTTATTTTAGCAGAAATTTTGGGCGCTTACAACTTGTGGTTATGGTAATATATTGGGGGCAGAAATGGGATTTTTTTTTCTCATGGACCAATAATTATCTGGAGAAATAATTTAAACTTGTATATTGATTTTGAAAATTAGGAGGAGTTTTTTGAAATAATTATATAAAATTTGGTTGATCTACTTTTTCTGCAAAATTAAAATGTTTGTATATTTGTGCATGTTTATGCAGCTACAAGTAATTTTTAGAAAGATTTTCAAAATCTCTTCTTACATGTGTTTTTTGAAGACCATGTTCTGTTTAATTATGTATTTCTCTGATGCTGCTAAAATTCATGTTCTGTCCTACATTTGTGCATATTGGAGGCCTTCATGGTCATTGCTGATGAACTCCCTCCTCTTCTGACTTCTGTAGTACTAATTCTTACAAAGCCTTTTTAGAGTCCCTATGGGACAAACACTCCTGCTTCGTGCTTCAGCTACTGGGGGGTAAGGCAGGGGTGCTTTAAGGTGTCTCAGAGTTGCTAGTTTGAGGATTGCTGGACTGTTTGAGTATACCTTGTGTGTTATGTTTCTTGGACAACTTTTATTCACTAAAAAATATTGAAGAGTGAAGGAATGTTTACTTAACTCAGACATAAAATGCTGAAGTTATGCCAACAAAACAAAACAAAAACCTATACTATCAAGCTAAAAATAAAATCATAAAAATTACAGTTTTCAATAAATATACTCCTGTTTCTGCAGCATCTGAGATAGTCTCTGCCTTTCTTTTGGAAGAAACTGGCATTTTAAATTTCTATCTGATCAGAAGGAAAGGGCAGAAGACAAATACTATCCTTACTTCTGTGGCATCTCAGAGTGGAAATCCTTTGCTTTTTATTTTTACTAATGAAAGCTTACACTTCTGTCTTCTGCTGTATCAGATGCTTTGATACAAGACACGATGGAAATAGTTTCCTTACTTCCTTATCCTCAAAGTTCAATATTTCTAGTATATGTGTTAATTAGCACAGAATCTTCCCCAGGTGATACTGTAACTAGGAAGTTAGTTTAGTCTTTTTAGTGGAACAGTTTCTAATTGAAGGGTTTTTTTCAAAGGGGAAATATTTTCAGATTTTTTAGGTTTCCTTGTCTCTTTCACATCTTTTCACATCTCCAGCCAACAAGGACACAAGTTATGACACGTATGTCTTCTGAGAAAGTATTGACCATTCTGACACTTTATTCAACATACTGTTTAAATTTGAATATTAATAATCTTTCTATGTGTATGCAAAATGAAATTTATCTTTGGGCTGTGCACTTTATTTCCTTCTGTATTCTGGCTAGGAACTTGTACACACGTGTATATGTTGGTGCTATTTGCACTGTATGTGTATGTTTATGTTGCTATGGTCAGACTGAAGTAGTTCGATAGGTGAGCTCAGCAGGGCTAAAATCTTATGCAAGTTTTGAATCTTCCTGAAGGAAATGTAAACAGTAGTTGTATGTAGTAAATGGTTCAGCCTAAGAATTGGGTTTTTCCCTGTACATTTTAATTATTTCTATTTAAAAAGGCATAATCTGAAACATCAGTTTAGAATGTTTTCTTTCATACAAATAGTTGCAGAATAAATATCAGTTGTAGGCTTTTTAGCCACTTAGTTTCAAAACATTAAAAGCAGCTGCCACTGCATATTTTGGGAGAGAGTTAATAATTTTCTGGCATGCTCTTATCATTCTCCTAAAAGTCTTACAGCATAAAGAACATCCAACAAAAACACAATTCCATATTTCATACTACACTTGCTTACAGTTTTTGAATTCTTTTTCAAAACTCAAGATATTTTTACTGCCCACAAATCTGTTTCAGGTTTGATGTACTTAAATCTTGACAGTTACATAGATAAAAGTACTCAGAAACAGCACTTAGTGGCTGTCCTGTCAGAAGTTTTTTTGTAAATGGTTGTCAATAGCTATTAACAAGTATACTTATATATGTCAGAAACATAATATGGAATTAATACTTTTCTTGTACTTAATGTGACTGGATGCTAGTAACACCAAGATTATCAAATTAATTTTGCAAATCACGCAATACAGGATCACTGTGGAGGAGATAAAGGTCATAGCTACAGTGTAGATAGTCGGGGAAAACAGAGGCTGTAGTCTGCCTAAGAGAGGAGAACAAATCCTGGCAGAGCTGGGGAAATTTATTTTTTTTTAAGAGGTCATTAATGTATTATTTCTTTCTTGTTGCTTTTATGTTGACTTTTCCCACTACCCAATTACTATTTCATTAAATTAAAATGTCTGGTGATAACAATTGCTTTTCTTCAGAACATTTTTGTCAAGACTGCTTTTGACTGACTACAGTTGTAGGCATTCATCAACTTTTAAGTGGCTGAAGGGAAAAAGACTGCTTCAGAAAGAACTAAAGAACAGAAGATACTCCTCCAAAATACAACCCAGTGATCAAAAGCCAAGTCTAGTACCCAGTAGCTACAGCCTCAGACGCAGTTTGTTAGAATTTACATTTTAAGATGCATGAGTTCAGTGGTTTCATGGCATTGGGTTTTGAGATTATATTACATGCTGCTCACTGATTCACAGCCAGCACCTACCACTTTTTCTGATTTACAAATTCAGTGAAATTTTGCTGCAAATTTTCATCCATCAGTTTTTGCAGCTGACTCAAGCATAAACTGGTGACTTTCCTCTGCAGTTTATAAGACATTTTAGATTCAAGTCTTGTACAACAGGAATTTTTCCTCTCATTATAAGGAATTTTATGTAGTTGTGGGGAAAAAAACTAAGAAAAGGCTCAGGTGGAGCATGGAAGTGCATCCCCTGTGTGTGCAGTCTAGACAGGACCAGCTACTATGGGTTGCAGAGTTGCAAAAACACTCACTTGTGGGTTACATTAAATTAAATCTCACAAAATGAAAATATTCTAGTAACAATGAAAGCCATATAGCCAAGGCCAGAATTCACACTGGATTGAAGGTCAGTTGTTAAGATATTTTAGGTATCTCAATATACAGTATCACTTTTTGACTTAAGTGCGAAATTGATTTGCTACACCATTTTTACTATTATTTGTTTTAAAAATCTTGAAAAATAGATCAATCCAATATCTAAATTTAGATGCAGCATTTTATTCAGATGCTGAAAATCTGGTTCTTCCTGATGAAAGGCTGTTAAGATTGCTGTGTCTAAATGTTTACATGTTTTGGTAATACTTTTTTGATAGTACTACAAAAGCAACCAAGAATTAGGCTCTGTTGTACTGGGCACTGTACACAAACAACATATTAGATAATTCTGCACTCAAAAGCTTTTATTTAAAGAGACAAGATAGATGGTGGGGGACAAAAGGGCTTTGAAGTGCAAATAGGTATGATTGTGTGATAACAGAACAGGGTTTGTTTGGACTCTGGAGAGGCTAATGAATTTAGGGCTAGCCAGTGGGTAGAGGCTTAGTGAGAAAAGGACAAGAAATTATTAGAGAGGAAAGAAATTAGATGAGTTTGAGTTAATTTCTGTGTGTATATCCTTTTATAATTCTGCATAGCCATTCAGTGTTGTTTGGGTTTGGGATTTTTTTCCCTATTCTTCTTTTTAGGAAGCAAAATACACTAATTCAGGTCATGAATAAACTTTTGTTCTCAAACGACATATGTGAAACAAGTCATGTATTTACTGGGAGTCCTCATCGGACCTTGAATGTTATGCTGGAAATTGCTCATGGGTGTTGGATTGTTTGTTATTAATGAGTAAGAAATGCTTTTTAATTTTACTACACAATAAATTAAACTTATTTTGTATAGCTGAAATATCAACTGTGTTGGTGTCCATGTTACATACAATGGTGCAATTCAGGATATTCAGGCTTACCTGGAATTAGTTCAGTTAGATGAAATTTGTCTGTGTGAAGGTCTGTTACTGTGACTTACAGTCTTTCAGTGCTTAATATAACCAAAATATTTCTGTCTTTTACCTCATTATGTATTTTAGTAAGACCTGAAGTTTTATCTCATGGATGAGAAACTCATGTCCCATGCGTTATTTTTGGACAGATTAAAGGCTAAATAAACAATTTCTGCCCAATGTTAGCCAACTCACATTATTCAGATTGAATTTTTTATATCCCGATTTAATATATTTGTTATGTTCTGAAACATGTATTTTGTTCAGCATTTGGTAAAAATGAAAGGGAATTGTTAGAGACTTTGCTGCAAGTGGGAAAAATATAAAATAGAAATAGCAGTGACTGAGTGGAGAGCTTACTTGTCAGCTCAGGCATAAACCAGCTCAATTGCTCACTGTGATAATAGAGATTAACCACTCAGTCTGACATTGCAGATGCCAGTTTTTCAGCTTTCCCCATATTTCCAGAGCTAGAAATCATAGCTGTTGCAATTTATGTGGAAATAGTTCTTCATCTTATACAGAAAAGGTTTGTTGAATAACTTTGAATTTCTTGGTTTCCTTTCTCTTATAAATACTTGAAAATTTAATTGGTGGGCTGAAAATAAACTCCTGTTGCCTTTGTGTTTTTCAGGTGTCTGACACTTAGTAGTGTGAAGCTTGTCCTACGTGGTATCTGGGCAGTTATCTGAAATTGTTCTGGTATACCTCAGGGGTTTCATATGAATCCTGTCATGTAAGAGCTTTTTTGTTTCATTTCTAATTGCCTCACTGGTATAATTTTGCCATCTTTTTACCCAAATTGGTTAACTGAAAGCTAGAGAAGAGAAATCTGAAGCCTTACTTAACCATCATGAGAAATCCAGTAGAAAACTCCTCAGGAGAATTTCATTTAAACAAAATAATCTTCTTTTATTTATGCTACATTATTGAATTATTTAAATGTAATCAATCCTACCATAAGTACTTTCATTGGTAAAACAGTTCAAATTGGATAATTAAAATAATCTATCAATCTGAAGAAATTTGTTACACCTTTTAAACAAGGTATTACTTTTGAGCAGTGATGATTGTCTTTTGTAGGATGTCTCTCAATATTTTAAGAAGCTATTTACATCTGCCTTTTGAGTTGTAACATGGAGATAATTTAGGCTGAAATATTTTTTTTTCATCTGAGAAAGCCTAAAAATTATATTTTTAAAGACAGATGTTGGAGAAATACCAAATTTGCCATCAGACATTTAATCTTCATAGCATTCCATTTACATGTTTCAAGATGAATTATTCAAGTACAAAGACCTTGTCATTCAGTGTGCTAGATGGATTGCTAAGAGACCTTAAATAATGACTACTCCAACAGTTTGTTTTCAGACCCTCGAGAACCTGATGTCTGACATATCTTTTCCTATATGATAAGAGAACACAGCTGACATGAATATGCAAAGGAAAACTTTGCACCAAGGCTAAACTCGTAGCAGGACAACTTGTTGGAACTCCATGCCATACAGGTTGCCTGCTACTGAATTAGATGAAATAGCCCATGCTTAAGGATGTAGTAACAACTTGATTCTAGAGTCCAAAGCCAATGGAAAATGTTCTTTAAGGTTGTAAGAAGTCCACAGAAAAAATATGCTTTTCCCATTGTCTTCTTCCCTCCCTATTTTCTCCTAACTGGTATCCTCCATGATCAGGAAGACTGTATTCTACTAGAATCTGATATATTCTTCATACCTCAGTGCTATCAGCTATATTTTCCTAACTTCTGATACTCCTATATCCAGCATTCATACTTAAACCAGTACAGTAGTACTGCTTTATCATTACAAGTTAAACCTTTTGTAACCTCACATTTGAAAATTTCTAGATAGCTCCTTCTTAGTAGAAAAACATTTATATTCTTAAGTATTTCAACTAAGAGTATCTTGCAAATCATAACTTGTTTTTGTCCTACATGAATTTGAAGCAATCTTTTTAGTGTGTTGCTGTGAAAACATACTAGCTGAAAATTTGTCAAAGTCAAAAGCAAACTTTCAGCGACTTGGAATGGAAAGCTCTTTGTTTTCATGAAAACTGAATGTTTTAGTGAATGGTGACCTAATTATTTACTCCAGGACCTGTTCATGAAATCAGTATCTAATTTTCCTTTTATCTAGGAACATAGATACCGTGCCTTTGTACTCAATTCCAGAACCATGATAGACAAGCATTAATCCATCTTTCGTTAAGACAAACACAATTCATTTCTAAACAAAACTCTGTAAATAGTACAAGGATTGATAGAGGTTGTTGCTGTAGAATTAGCCTGGAAAGTGAAGAGGGATTACTTAATCATAACTAATCTTTTGAATTTATGTTTTAATCTGTTTAGGTTGTTTTTCAGCTACTTTTGGTACAAACATAATTTCAGTACTATAAGGACATGATGTACACATTACACAGCATGGTACATCTGTTCTGGCTCAAGATTATTTATGAAGAATTTATTTTCATGTAGCATGTCTCTCTGAATTGTATTAGAAGTTACAATTTTCTTGGTTCAGTTAAAGTTGATTTATCCTGGGATTAAAAGAGAAATTGCTTGGATTAACAAGGTTTTTTTATTTCCAATAAATATATACAGCTAGAAGTATAAAGCTAACAGACTTTCAATATTCTTATTGTAAATTGCTAAAAGTAATTGTAAAAAATATACACAGGTACCATCTTAAAATTTATAACTTAAAATCCTAAGTGGCAGTCTGTATGTTGTTAAGAAGTTACTATACTTAGCTGAATGCAGCAATGCATTATTAAGTTTTGAACATTTGTTAAATGCCATTGATTTATTAATGTGCTTAATTTCTATTTTTATGTTTTATATGATAAAATGACTCTAGATATTATTTTCTCTTTTTGTATATGTGTTGCAGATTCAAATATTTAGTTGTACATTTTCTAAAAGAAAACATAATATTCTTCGGATTTTTTGTAATGAAGTTCAGCGATAGGTTTGAAGATACACTGCTTTTTATTTCAGCAACAAATCACTGGTCACTTCCAATCACCTGCAAATTGGATACCTCCCCTCAGAAGTCAAACACCACTTGTCACATCACACAAAGCACCAGCTTCGCTAGCAATTCACATTAAAGGTTTCTGATTACCCTGAAAATCATGAGGCATAAGCTACTTCGGACTGAAAGCTGTAGAGCTTAATTTAGAAAATAATTTTTTAATCAGAAATAAGTTTGCAATTTCCTTCATGTAGCAGCAGATTTGGGGCAAAGAAGCTCTTTACAGAAACTTACTGTCCTACATCAAATTAGGCCATTTTATAAAGTTTGCATTGCTATTTTATAATCTGTCTGTTCAGGTTAGCATTTTTCATTAGTGAGCTGTAGCACTGGAAAAGATAACTTTACCATGCTCAATATCTATAATGCTAGTTTTTATGTAAATGGAATAGCTCATAGACTTGCTCCCAAATTTTATGATTTAATGTTTTATAATTAAAACTAATAATATATGGATTTGTATGGCATCTTCCAAAAGAATAAAAAAAAAAAAACAAAACCAGTGTATTTCAGTTATTGTGAATCAAGCATGGGAATAATTTCACGCACTTATGAAATTCAGCTTGTTCTAAGTTAATGACAGTTTAATGGTGCATGGCTGTGCTAACAGTAAGAAACAGACATCATCTATTTGAAGTGGCTAGAGAACTATTTAGGGAAAATGAGACAAAGGTAGAATTATTCTAAAGCAGGGATTTACTTTCTGATCAATTCCATATATCCCATTTTGAGGGTATATGTACACTTCTTGTTTACTTAATACTACGTGGTGCTGTAGGAGCAGCAGGGTATCTCACTACTGGGTAACATTGCTTGTTTTGACTTGAATTTAAGGGGTGCCAGATGGCAACTACAGGAAAGATGTTGTGAAGTTCCAATATCTTTAAAAGTTGTTGAATTGAACAACACTGGACAAACTTGGCAAATAACTTGCCAGTCTTTTACCTATATGAGAAGCTTTATGGCTCACCACTGATGAAACCAATGAGGAAAATAATCTTGTCTTCCATCAGAACGTGCTTCTGAATTTAGTAGCAAAATGTCCTTTATATGACTCAGGGGCACGGCCAGTGTAGGAACTTCACTCTTTTTCATTTTCCCATTAAGGTGATTCTTTTACCAATTGAGGGATAGTATCTCAACACTCTTTGGGGGGCTTTTAAATATTATAGTCTACCAAGTGCAAGTTATGATAAATTGAAGAATGGTTTAGAAAAACCAATCTGGAAAAAATACTGGATGGAGCAGTTTTGGAAAGTTTTAGCAAAAAACAATATTAAAAATACTCTATCTCAGAAATTAAAAATATAACCATTTTAAATAGTTGGGGTTTTTTTCTGCTAACCGTGATGGGAACAAAAGTCTGAAAGTAGTCCAAAGTGTTAGGATTGCTGGTTTCCAAGGGTCACATTGATCCAGGATTTCGGAGCTCAGTTGAACACAAATGATTGTGTATTTTCTAGAGAATTGGTGTTCTGCACAATTAGCAACATTTTTTTGTGCTCTAGAACATGACATTGGCAGAGGAGGGTACCAAAAGAGAATGAAACTGAGTTTTTCTTCTTTGCAGGCTGATTTACATATGTAATGTGAATTCTGTCCAATAGTTGTGTAATCCTTGTCAGCATCGTTTAACAGCTTCATTTATGCTCTGGATGATGGGGAAGAGTGCACCCTCAGCAAGTTTGCAGATGTTAGAAAACTGTGGAGGACTGTTTCATACAGCAGATGGGTTTTCTTGCTCAAAGGGACCTTGACAGTCTGGAGAAACAAGCCAACAGAAACCTCAAGAAGTTCCATGATTAACTGAACCAAGAGAACAGAACTGATATACTATGACTTCCCTTTTCAAATCTTTGCTTTAATTCTATGTATTGTGATGAAAATAAGTTGACTTTTCTAATATCCTCACAGGGTTTTAAATTGTAATGTAGCTACACATAGAAATATGACTGGTATTTTAATGGTTTGTTTCAGTTGTAAAATTTATGTCTTCCTGATTGCTTGATTTTTCAGCAAATCATTTTGTTTGGGTAAATGAAATATCAAACAACTGTTGCAATGGCACTGTCACTTCTAATTACACATTCAAAGAGTTTACTATTTTAGAAATTATAAGAGTTCTACTTACCACTTATTTAATTCCAGGTTCTGTGGTCTTTGGAACTGGGCCATTAGATCTCAGAAGAACCATATGAGCTTTCATCCCGCTTCCCTGCAGCTCCTGTAAGTTTAATGGTCCTTTAAGCTTCTGAATCTTCTTTTGTTTATCTGGGAAACGATTGGCCCTCTAAATAGGTTTTGTGGACAAGAAAGCCTACTAGAAAAAATATTTTTTTAAAGCAAATACTGTCCTTCATCCACTACTTTTTGAAGTGTGTGCAAAAACTCTGGTATGCATGGAAAAATGCAAAAAATTGATCCACCAATTAACATCTGAATAAACCAGCATCTTACTGAAGTATAAATATGCTTTAATTTTATTTCTATCTGTGCTTTTGTATATAAACTGGAGAGGCACCTTATTGCCAAATGGAAAGATTTGCAGGTCGTGGACTCAGTTTTTTTCGTCCAGAAATTACTTGGGCAATGAAAATTGCTGTGGGCTTCTACAACTGCTAAGTAGGGGAAAACGAAGCATTTTTCATCCCTCTAATGATCATTCTCAAGTGCTGAATTGGGAACTAGTGCAAAAGTGTGTATGTGGGGGCATGGTGTATCTGTGCAGGCATGTCAGTATCTGCACTTCCTATGTTGTAATTGATTAAACACTAATTTTATTTTAGTTATAAATCAAGTAGCTGGTTACTAGTCAATCATTCCAAAAAAAGTTTCACAATTTCTCTTATATGGTGCCAGCCAGTTAAATATATTATCATCTGCTGTTTGTTTCTCAAAGTTTCATACAGGTTTTGAAGAAAGAACAGTTAATGTGGTTTGAACTTTACTGTAATTTTATTGTTAAAAACTTATTTTTAATGTTTTAATTTATAATTTATGTAAATTTGCATACTCAACATGAAGCCTTTACTTCATGATTATACGCTATATGTTTTCAAAGTGTAAAGAAACCATAACAGTGATTCTGAAATAAGCTCAAAGAAATTAATCAACCATTATAATTCCATATTTTTTCTAAAAGAAAAAAGTTGATTTTTTATATAGCAAATACATTAAGAATGGTAAAACTTTATGTGAAATATAAATAAGAAGCATGTTGGGCTTTTTCCCCTTATTTCTGTGAAAAAAATCTACACTGTATTTCAGATTGAGTTTTCTGTTTCTTTTCAGACTACCTTGTTTAGTTAAGAAAGTATGCTATCAGTAACAATGTACACAGAATTCTTCGGATGTGATTCCTCTTGGGGTTGTTTTTCAGATTTCATTTAGTTTTCTTATTCCTGGAGCAGAAGTAAGGAGGGTTTGAGAAATGGAGAGAATATAAAATTGAGGGAGGTTATGGTTCTGCTGAGAACCTGAATCACTTGTGTTTGCAATATGCTCTTCTTGCAGAGGAACAAAGTTGGTGTCCAAGGTGATATTTTCATCACCATTCCAATCATTCCCTTCTTTAGTCACTCTCATTTCTTAGTGTAACAGGTATCTTACTTTTTTTAAAGATATGATTATTGTTTGAACATGACTAGTGTTTATATTCCCTTTTTTTTGTTTATATTCCCTTTCTTTTCTTGTTTCCTGATTCCTAAGAAGTATTTAGAGAAAATTGAAGTGCATTCTAGTTTTATATACTGTTTATTTGATTACAGGAAGGAATTAAAAGTAGGGCTTACCTTGCTGTTGTTTTAATTGTTTGTACCAAATCCAAAACAGTTGTTGCAGCCTTCTGTTTCCTATGCCTTCTGACATGTCCTACTCTTGCTTCATTTTGGTGTTTGCAGTTTAAGCCATGCAATCTTCCTTAGATAAAATGTCATTTTAAAACACTGTAAATTTTCACATTAGTGTTGATAAATTGTAGTTTTCCCCAAAAATGAAAAAGTATCACTAAACAATTGATCTGTTCGATGCCTACGTCAATATTTTTGATCACTTTCCCATGGTAGTCATCAAAAAGTCTTAAGCTTTATAAATACTTTTTTTCAACAAATCAAAACTAGCCATGCAATATTAAATTATTTTTGTCATACAGTCTTTTCTTACAAAAATGAAGAAAGTTAATGTCAGCCAGAAGTTAGCACTATTTGCCTTTGCCAGTTGAACGTTCATACTGTGCCAGATTCCACCACAATTTTTAAGAAGCTTGTTTAGTTGGTGGGTTTTGTTGGCTTTTTTTTTCCCTTACTCTAGATTTTTGGGGTGGGTATGCATACTATCACATATATGGGGAGCCTTTTTCTTAGTTGTCTGTTTAAATGCAGCAAAGCAGGAAATTCAGTAACATAGACTCAGCATTTCTATTAAATTTCACAGAATCATACAATGTTTCAGATTAGCAGGACCTCTGAAGGTTGTCTGGTTCAGCACTCTGCTCTGAAGGATTTGTCCAGTCACCCCTCATGGTAATAAATGAATAAATTAAAAAGAAAGCTTGCTTTCTCCAATTTCAACTTGTATTTGCTTCATCCTGTCCCTGTCCCTTGTCTCATTGCAGTGCACGTCCAAGAAGGATCTGGCTCTTTCTTCTCTGTGTCCTCGATCAGGCAATTCTAGACAGCAGTAAGGTCTCCCCTTCTCTTCTCTAGGCTGTAAAAGTGCCACCTTTAGGCCTCTCTTGGGATGTTGTGTGCTTCTTGGTATGTGTAGCTCCTTTACTAACCCCTTTACTACTTGCTCTCTAAGACATTTCTTAGGAATTCATGAAAGAAGTTTTATGACTTGTTTTTTAAGTTTGGGATACATATATCCTTGTAAGTTTGCTATGAAAAAAAAACCAACCAGTAACTTGAAATACATTATTTTATGCAACTCTTCAGACAATGACTGTTAATTTACCATCTTTAGAGTTATCTAAAATCAGATCATGAAGTAGTATTGGAAGTATTTTTTTGTCTCTGCTATACTTTCATAACGATGACACACATTTTCAGTGAAGAATGGTGGTAGTATGAGTGACAACTGACAGCAGCTTTAATGACTGTCAGTACATAATTCAGAGTTTTCTTCCATCTTTCTCAAAATCATTTACTGTTTTCAAGATAGAATCATAGAATCATCAAGGTTGACAGAAACCTACAAGATCATCCAGTCCAACCATCAGCCCAGCACTGCCACTGTAACCCCTAAACCGTATCACGCAGCGCCAGATCCAGACACCTCTTAAACACCTCCAGGGATGGTGAATCCACCACCTCCCTGGGCAGCCTATTCCAATTCCTGACCCTAATAGTGAAGGGTTTTTTTCCTATGTCTAATCTGAATCTCTCCTGTCTCATTTTAAGTCCATTTCCTCTTGTCCTCTTAGTGCAGGCACAGAAAGAGACCAACCCCCACACCACTACAACCTTCTTTCAGGGTAGTTGGAGAGAGAGATGAGGTCCCCCCCTGAGCCTCCTCTTCTCAAGACTAAACAAACCGAGCTCCCTCAGCTGTTCCTCATAAGACAGGTTTTCTAAACCTCTCACAAGCCTTAAAACAATACTTTTTGTTAAGTAAGTCTCCAGAAATTCTGTGTCTGGGGCTTTTGATTTATTTTGGGCTATGTTCTTGCATTGTAACTAATTCAGTCATCTGCCGAAAGTAGTTTTACAAAAATAGTACTTTAAGGCAAAGACTAAGCATAAGAATTAAAATCTAAACTTAATTTAGGGGAAAATCTCCATTAAATTGTTTTGTGTGATATAAGAAATATTTTAACAATTTGAACTGCAGTGTTTATTGCACAATTTTAAAGCATATAGTAATAAATAGAAGAAAAGAAAAAGCAAAGATCACCTAGTAGAGTAATTTATTCACATTGTGGCATACACTGAGGGCCTACCTAAGGAGAATTTTTAGGGAGAAGCCCTAACCTTACTGAAAAAAAAACCCTAACCGGACATCTGGTGTTACTGCCATTGTCTCGGTTTATAAAATACCAGTCAATCATTTTACAGGTAAATGACAAGGGAAGAAAAAAAGTGCAATCTTCATAAAAATATAAAGAAATACATACTATACTGTAATTTGTAGGGATTTTTGTAATTTAAAGATAGTAACTGTAATAGTACAAACCAAAAGAAATTGTGATTTTTGTACATGGTATTTCCCAAGAATAAATGCAAACTATTTAAATGCTATTTTTCCTCTGTTAAATAACATAATACAGGCTATAGGAAAAAATCCCCAGGTAAGTGTAAGAATTGCTTAGGAGACTATGGGGGGAAAGAATGTATTCTCTAACTACAGTATTGAGCTAATTACAGGATACTATTTTTTTATGTACATAAAGGGCAAACATAACACAAAGATAAATAGTTCTATATCTAATGAAATGTTTTATATTAACGTTTAAAGTACAGTGGTGAGGCAAAATGCGTATTTCTAAAACTATTTTAGGGTTCTTTTCACAGTTCCAGTTATTTACTAACACATACATAGCATAAATGATCAGTAAAACAGAGTCCTTAAGTTGTCTGAAAGTTTCTTGGATGTTCTTTTTATTCAGTCATTTGGCCATATCACTGTTATATCAGGTTGATGCTTTAGACTTTGTGTCTGGTTGAATAATATGAGCTTTAGCTGATCAAGGTTATTACAATTCAGGAATTGCACTGAACTGACCCCTTCAGAACACTAGTGCATGTTTTCTGGGCTTGAAAAATGAGACAAGTTGCAGATGAGTGTTTATATGCTTGGCAAATTAGGTCTTTGTAGACTATACAATACTCAATTCACGCAATGCAAAAACATTTAGAAATCTGCTGGTCGAATCATCATAGTCGTAGCTTTGAGAGAGTATCCTGAGCCCTTCCAGTAGTACCACTTGATCCCATTAAACTTGTTGTTGTTCTGTCGTAATGGATAATACATTCCATTGAGGTTAGAAGGACCACATGCATCAAACCACCATCCTGCAAGATAGAAGAAAAACATCAGCAGAAGTAATTGTCAACATAGTATATAAGGTTGCTTTCTTGTCTGGAAATGAGAAAGAAATCTAAACCCAGTTTTTCGTTCTTATGATTTGGAAGAGTCAGTATAAAATACTTGCCCCGAACTCAGGAATGAAATGTGTTTTATATATCAACTACATATTCTTGAAGTTTATGTAGTACATTGTACTTTAAAATTGAGAAGGGAAGCTGTTCAATCAAGCTTATTGACAACAAACACTGTTGACAGTCTCAGGGCAGAACATACATGTTGTCGTTGATTTTATCTACTCTTTGGTAAATCCCTGTTCTTCCCAGATTTCAACTCTTTCCTTAATTCTTTCTAGAGCATTAATTCAGCTCAAAACCTCCTGAAATTGGTAAGAAGGAAAAGGAGAAAAAAGCATCAGAAACTTATTTTGTATCCTTATAGTCCTGACCTGTTGGTGGGTCATAAGGAAAAGTTATTAATAATATTTTTATACTTCTGTTTTGATAGCGATAGTGTATGTGTTCTGTTTTGCAGGGCAGTAATCCAATTATCCTTTTGCATAAACTGAAGCTGTCTTTTTTTCTTGCAACTTGTGCTATAGGAAAACAAACCATTGCTTAAGAGGTAATAGGAAGAGAAGTCAAATTTACAAAGAAGTTGTCTACATTTCAGAATGTGCAATTCTAGATTAACAAATTATAGAATTACTTCTATACTACTTCTGTTTGAAGACAAAAATACCACCTAGAACTCAAATAACTACTGAAAAATCATTAGAAAAATGTAGATATATCTGTAGTGTATCTTTACCACTTCATATTTATATCAAAACATAATTCTTGTACCCTTCTGTAGCACATGCAGTATATAGTAGCTTTGGGGATTTTCTCCTATGGGTAGTTAGGGGAAGAGTTTATATCTAAAGAATCAGGAGCCATTTCACTGACAAGCTGAATCTCTGAAACAGGTTTGGTTTTTTTTTGCAAAGAGTTGTATTTTCATCTCTGAATGTTATTTTATTCCTTGGAAGAAGAATCTGCTGTCTCTCTGATTAGTTCCACAATTACAGACCTTCTTGTACCACAGCTTTGGAGACTGTTTTTCCTCCAGTTTTAACTTCTCGTGTTTTACTTTAGCTAACCTTTGTCAAACAATAAAATACTTCATTTGGAGTCACCAGTGTTTCTATCTGTGAGTTTTGAACTTTTTTAACAGTCAAAATTTACTAAGTCAAAATTATCACTGTTTATCTCGTAGACAATTTCAGTGCCAATAAAAATAGGAAGACTGAAAAACATAAAAACATTCCTACCTCCTGTTAGCATTTGTGAACATTTGCAAATACATTTGTCATTGTCTGCATCCTTTGTGCTAAAATCATTTCCTGGTTGGCTTATACTACTTATTTTGCCCGCTGTCCCAGTAAGTCCTTTAAGGTAAATCCTGTAGTAGTGAGAAATGGAAAAACAATTATTACATGGAAGTTGATGGAGCTGATCTGCAAAATAATGATGGAATATGTTGCAATAAATATCCTGTTTAAATAGTTAAGTTCTCTTCTGGCCAATGTACTGTTGTAAGCTGTTTTTCACCATAATGTTTTCACATGAACAGAAATGGTCAGCACAATATTCAAAGGAACAGCCTCCACATTTACAGAGATGATTGTTTGTTCATGTCATATTAGAAGCAAATTAGAGCAACAGATAATAAGTCCTGGAATTTTTATATAGATCACGTATTTCTTAGTACTGAAAGTACCTTGTTTGTTGTACTTTCACAAAACGTTAGTGCAAATATTTTTTAATTAAGTTCAAAAGTTTAAAACAAAAAATTTGATTCCTATTTTGCTGTTAGCATAACATAGCAATTTGGCACTACAACTCTGCTGGAGTATTAATTACAAGCTTGTAACTGATATTTTAGAAGTTTCTCAATATTTCCCTTTCCACTTTGCTAATTACTCTTCCTTTTCACATCCCTCATAGATTTATTATCACCACAGGTATTTAAGTTTGCTTCAATTCCCTGGCAAGGTAAGCTTTCAGTGAGGCTGCTTCTGTGTTGGGATCTGCTTACACAGGTGCTGATCCAGTGTCCGTGGGAGAGACACAGGGCACCCAACTGAACAGGGCAATTACATGGCTATTCCTGTGTTACCTCGAATCGGAAGGACTTGAACCCTCTGCTCTCCTAGTATCTCTTGGTGATTGCATTTCTGTATCAAATACCCCATGCTTCTCAGAAGCATTCTATTTAAGGAGGATATCTGACTCTCTGAGGAGAATTAACCCCGGATCAGTTTTCATCTTGCATTTAATTCTCTGCTTATGACAGAAATTGTCTTTGGTAGTGTAACAGATTATTTTAACCCATTTTATATTCCTTATTTGAAAACATAATGAATGAATGAATTTTTACTCATTTAGGTTTCAAAAGATCAGCTCATTACAGATTTTCTCAAAAATGTCTTTCAAAAAATTATTCTGTTTTTTTTCTAAGGTGAGTTCAAAATTATGCAAGCCAATTTATAACATAAATGATATTAAATGTTCCAAGTATAATGTATGCACCTAGGCTTGATCTTTAAATATCATCTGAAGTCTAACGTAAGCACAGTATTATTCATTTGTTATTAATAAATTTTTAAAAGTACAGCTTAGTATAAGAGAGAATGAGAGGCAGTGGATGGAAACTGAAATGAAAGGTTCTAACTGGATGTCAGGAAAACCTTTTTTACCACAAGGACAGACAAGCAGGTTGTGCAGTTTCCACCTCTGGAGGTTATCCAGACATAACTGAAAAGCCCTGAGCAACCTGGTTTGAATTCTTAGCTTTGACGTCAGGAAGTTTGATTCAAACAAATTCCATTCTGATTTCAGTTTTTCTATGAAGATATTTCAGTTTTATGGCCCAACTCACAATCTTTCCAGCATTTGCAATGTATTCATCTTTTTTATGTAGTGGATCACAGAATCATGGAATGGTTTGAGTTCGAAGGGACCTTAAAGATCATATAGTTCCAATCCCCCCTGCCATAGGCAGGGACACCTTTCACTAAACCGGACTGCACAAAACCCCATCCAACCTGGCCTTGAGCACTGCCATGGATGGAGCACAGAAGATACTCTTAATTGAATACTTTCTTTGGGGGTTTTTTTTTTTATTTTCATAATGTTAAATATAGTCTTTAAACCACTCCATTTTATGATGCATTCCATGTTTGGTTGCATGTTATAATAAAGTTTCTTTTACCATCTTAGTTTTCAGTAATTATTTTTTAATATTGTAAATGGACGAGGGTAATGACCCATTTTGCAAAGGTTGCCTTTCTAAGTATTTTAAAGCATTACTTTAAAATCTCTGCTGTAGATTCTGACTGTTTCCAGATGAAAAAATATTTGCTTTGGAGTTGAGACAACTGTATACTACCAAGGCATTAAGGTCTAACATGTTGGGGGGGCAGATGCTGATAGTTTTGAATTGCTTTGCTTGCATATAAGACTTGAGTTGAAATAACAGCATCAGTCCTTTCAGGTGTTAGATTAACTTTATTTTACAACAAATAGCTGGTAGAAATCTTAGAGAAATTCATCTAAATGTAGGCAATTTTTCTGTCCAGTCACCTAAAGCTCCATGAATCTGTAAGAGTCTTAAAAAGAAACACTTCATGGACCATGTAGTAGGAAACCATCTGTTATACTGTGGACTCTCCAGTTTCTTCTATAACAAATCAAACAATATCTACTGCATTTACAGAGAGCCTGGAGAATGAACTATAAACTGCCCATATATTTCAGCTGTGGATGAAACTATTTCAAAATATATAATACTATGATACTATTTAAAGTGTATAATACTATGATAACATTTATATAAAAAGTATTTATTTAAAATTGTATTATTTCTTGTTTTAACTAAGAAGTTAGAATAAATTGTGAAGCTTTACATTTTACAGGATGATGGGAGCATAAATAATAGGTCTGTTAAAATCTGGTGTTTAAATTAACAAGTTTGTTTGTGGATAAAATGTACATTTGCTTCATTTTCACAGGTAGGAGAGTTATTCTCTTCGAATCATAGCCAGTGGGTCATGGAAGCATAAGGCCACATTACTTCAGTGTGCTCTTCATGACAATAGTATAGTGCCTACTAGCCACTGACTTCAGTGGAAAATCCATTCCGTATTATTTATCTTAGTCATTCACCTTCCAGAAATATATTTATTGCAGGGAATCAGGATTTGATAGCAACTGCAGACAGGTTTCTATTGTCCTGATGACTGTGCACTACTATCTACTATACTGGCACATGTATCCTATCTTATTCCATACCATCTCTTCATCTTTGCATTTTGTGTGTTATACTCACTCAGGGTGCACTGGTAAAATACACATTTTTCTCCTTTGGAAAAAGAAATAATTTGTTTAGGCAATGAAAAATGGAGCAAAATTTATTTTTTGAGTGAACAGAAAAATAGTCATGATTTGTATAAAATAAGATCATTCATCTACACAGTGTAGAATGATTACTATCAGAGCTTTTTTCTATTCAAGTCTGATTTTTCTGCTTACCTGTATTTGAGTTCCTCACTTGCTAGAGAGAAGTGGTCATACAATGAGTATGCCTCATTTCCTTCCCAGTCTTTCAGGTGTATTTTAAGAACGTAACGCTTCTGATTAGTCAGTTGAGAAACAAACTCATTTCCCAGCCAGTACTCCCCAGCAGGATCGCCAAATCCCTGTAATTCAAGTTGTGTATTTTATTTTAAACTATATATTATATTACAGTTTAATGTTGGTTTTGGTTTTTTTCTTTGAGTTTGAAATGATCACTTTATCAGTTTTTAAGTTTAATAGTTTTTGAGTCTGTCAGCTAAGAATTTTAGTGTGTCTATGAGGGTTATTGGCCTGTAATATTTCAAAAAGTTAATTTCAGCAAGGACAAACTCAGGAATCTGAATCAGTGAATCAGTATTACTTAGTAAATGTGGAGCAGTTTCGACTGTTGCCACTAGAAACACAAATATAAATAACTCAAAAAATGTAGACATGATGAAACAGTTGATTAAAGAAATGTAAGGTTTCTCTCTAAAAACAAACATCACACTTGCAAGTCTGCTTAGACAAACAACTTACGCTACTCTGACATTTTCTAAATGAGCATCTAAGGACATAGACAACTTTTTAAAGTTGCTTACGTTCTAAGGATGCTATTAATGTAACTTTAGTGTATTAGTTTTCAGATAATAATAACTAATATTAAGGCTTCAGAAAACATTGCTTACCATCTTGTACTCTTTCCATGTCCGGTGAAAGTCCACGCTGCCATCTTCACGTCTCTGAATAACTGTCCAACCTCCTCCACCACTTTCCATGTCACAGTAGGCCTGCAGAGTAAGCATGTAACAGCATAAGTGCACGTAGCAAAACACAGCAAAACAAAATCAGAAAGCATGTACTTTGCACAATTCTGTATAGAGGCAAGTTGTGTGCAAAACGTGTTAACCTAAAAATGTGGGTTTCCATCGCTTTCATACAAACTGGTTTTGGTTATCCACAAATAAATATGATTCCTCTGTATATATCATGCTTAACGGGATTCAAATGACACCTTAAAAAGAGATGGTAGCTTCTGTTAAAGAAGAAAAAAAAAAGGAATGTAATTTCTGAATCTATACTTCCCTCTTGCATTGGTATTTTTGTGAGTTTCCTCATGAAATATTTTTTCTAAAATGTGTTTTCACTTCTCCATCTTTTCTGTGAGAGATCCACTCAAATTTCACAAGGCTTGTCAGAGTATAGATACTGTTAAATTCAGGCAGTGAGCAAACTGAAATATATTTTTATTTCCACAGTCATTGTTCAGTGCCTTTGCAAATGGTCTGACCCCAAAGTTAACAATTATTATCTGAAAGTTAAATCTCAAAGCCATGTTATTATACAGATTGCAATGAATATCTTATATTCTTGAACAAAGAAGTAACAACTGTAAGATGTTTCCAAATAGTCATAAATCACCTTTGATTTTACCAAGTTACTGCTAAAACTCTGAAAGGACTGACATGTAATAGGCAGTTCACTGAACTCAGTTTTAGAATTCCCAATAAATGCATCCCTGGCACAGTAAAATTCAAGTTTACAGGTGGCTTGTAAGTCAGTCTCCTTCTAGATTAAATCGCTGCAGTGTCAGAAATGAAAGATATTACTGATGGTGCCAACATACTGGGGAGATGCTGATGGTAAAAAAGTCTTTTGAAAATTAGTGGGAATTTTAGAGTGATGTTTGGGGAAAATAGAGGACAAGAAGATTTTGTGCGTATGTGAATATCTAGTACAATTTTTCTTGAGAAATGAATTTAAATTGCTGCATCTAATTCTGCTTTTCTGAAACTAAGAACTTACTATAGATGTGTGAAGTCAGTGGAGCTAAGCTGGTTTAACTCAGTACAATGAAAGTCAAACTCAAGTCAGTATCTGTTTAAATTGCCTGTTAGTACCAATACTACCTCTAAAAAAAGTATTAAATTGCTTGTACAAGTATTCTGTCTGGAGAGTTCACAGTTAATCCTCTCTCACTTGTAAGTTTAGGGGGTTTTGACCACCTTCTGCCAACATACTAAAGTTCTGAGTTTTCTTCAGAATTATTTCACATATTTGAAAAGTTTTTATATTCTAGTTTGAGATTAAACTACATTAATTTATCATCTGTATTTGAGATCTTTCCTCCATTAAGTGAAGTTGCATCTTCCCATTTACAGCAGTGGAACCAAGATTTGACTTCTTACACTTTGATAGGATATTTCATCTGTACAGAGTAATTAAATAGATTAAAAAATCCTAGCCAAGCATTTCATTATGAATTTGGATGTTTCCTCCTTTGTGTTTAAAAATTCTCTCAGTGGTCTTGGTTCTTACCTAACTTATTACTGCTGCTTTTCATAATGTGCCTACAGATGTCCCAAATCAGGACTGAATGACACTGATGTTGTGTGGCCCTCATCTATGGAAGACTATCTCATCAGAGTTAGCAGATTTGAACTCTTTGAACTGTAAGACATCCTGGAAATTCATTGAAAAAGTATGACTTCAGAGAAGCTAGAGTTTTATTCTGTCCTGTGGCAGTGTTATGTGTGTCCTTTTAGGAAGTAAAGTGTACTCCTTAGTAAGTTTTCGATGAAGTTGGCTCTTTTAGGCTTTGAGTATTGTACATATGTTACACACACACAGACATATATATATTTATATAACTCAAACCGGGTATTTGCAGTTCAAGCAGTGTCATACATACTGTTCAAAAGCATCGGACTTTTGAATGGAAAGAAAGCCCTTATAGCTGCAAATACCAAATATATTGGTGTTTCAATAGGCTGTAGCGCATTAGAAATCCAAAGCATATTTTAAGCTTGTTCAACGTATGTTCATATGTTAAGCTGTTCAACATCAGATAATCATGAGACATTCAATTTGAGATTTTTAGGAAAGATAAAATAAATAAGAGTTGGATTAGGGATTACTTCTTAAAGTATATCATGCGAATGGAATTTAATTGAAAGCAGCAACTTTAACTTGTACACCTGAAAGCCTGTTTTGGTTTTTTGGGTTTTTTTTTTTTGTTTTAACTAACATCTGCATTTAATGACCAGTAAAGAATTGATAACAGTATATAAATTACATTTAGTTAAAATAAAAATTGCCTTGAAAAGGAAATGCAGAAGATAAGTTATTTTAAGAGATGATCAATCTGTTCCAGAAAGCTAAGTCATGAAGTGTAATGTATATGTGAAAATTAATTTCCACAAGAGTTTGTGAAGAAGGATACTAGGAATGGGCTAAAGCAGATGCAGATACTTTCATTAAGCATTACCACAAGTTTAAAAGCTGATTTAACAGTGGTCAAGTATCACTGGCTGTAGAGAAAGTTGTTGACTCTGAAGATTCACCCCACTCAGAAGAACAGTATAAGCAGCCAGACGGAGAACAGAACTGTTTCACCCCTCTCTGAAACATGTAGGTTTTTAACTATGTACAGTGGGAGCCCGTGTATTAATTTCCTTGAGCTGCAAGTCCAGTCTGATATTGCCACTGTAGATGTTAATTCATGGTTTTCTTGAATGTTACATTTCATTTCCTTGATGCCTATCATTTAAATTTCAATTCAGTTGGAATTACTACTTTGAAGAAAGAAATGCCTTTAAATAGCACTTTTTGTTCTAATGAGATTAAAATATTCTGAAACAGGGAATGACTGTGAATGTCCTACATAAAATATTCCTGTAACAAGCAGTATCATTTTGTAAGTGAATTGTAAGACAACTAGCTTTTACAGGCCCTATAGATTTGTTGGGATAAATGTTGGGAGTACTGCAAATTTCTTCCCAAAGGGAAAAGCAACTCAGTAGGAACTGAAACACCTAATAAGAAATTGGAGGCGATATCCATAAAAATCTCATACAGGTTTTTCTTATCAGTAACTATTTTTATAAGTTTAGGTAAATTTGGGGGGTATAATTTTTCCACACCAAAAATATTTCATGTCAGTCATCTCAAAGACTTTCTTTTAACACTCATTACTAGAACAGAACTCTTCTGACCTTTCAACCTAGCCTAGGTTTTATATTCAAAAGAAAGACATGTAACATTTGATAAAACTAGTAAAAATAGATACCAAGATTAGACAGGCAGCAGGAGTCTTCAAACAGATGCCAAAAAGAATAAAGAGATTAGCCTCTCAAGTTACAACAAATTGGAATGGGGAATATTTAAAGTATCTTGTGAACTGCTTCAGTACTTACAGTTCCAGCAGCTGTAGCAAGCACTGTGTAAGTGTTTTCAGACCTACTTTGTGAATGGTAAGGCTCAGGCTGAGTTATCAGGATGGAGATCCACTACAGTTTTTGTACCAATACATTTATACCAAAACAAGTGCACTTCAAGGATTTTGTATTCTGCTATCTCTATCTCCTAGAGATGTGACTAGGTAAGAACTGCAGTCTGAGTCTCCTTGTTCTGGAAAAAATAACTACACGCAGAGTTTATAATTTAATTTAGCCTAATACCAAGCAGCAGTGAAAAGACAGATGATGAGACTTCTAAGATTCATGGAAAAAAAAAAAAGAGACTCATCTTACTCATTCTTACTGTATCAGAGAAGCTACACATATGATCATTTTTTAATGCTTGGAGTTGGAAACAATTTGTGTCCGTGTATTTTAGACATGAGGTCCATGGCATGGGCTCTTTTTGAAATTACTGGCTAATTTTTTGGAAGGTTATGATAAACCATTTTGGGGGTAAATTCAACCTTGCCCAAATCACTTTCTGCAAGAAAGTTTTGGTTAAAAGGCCTTGGCTCTGAATGTGTGTCAATTCTGGGACAAAAATTCAGCAAAACATGGGTGGAAATGGGAAAGAGCTTAGTGGCTGTTTCAGTCAGTATTTTAAGATTTGGGGTAATACATTGGTAAGAGTATTCTGCCTGGTTAAGACTAGGAGGTTAAATCGTTCATGCGGTTGCTGTAAACATGAAACTATTGACTTTTCATGGGTTTGCCTCTGCCATTTTTCCTTGTGTCAGCAGTCTTGCTGTTTTTCCTCAGTGTTTTTTTAAAAGGACTTAGCTTTTGTCCCGGTGCAGAACAGGAAAGCTTGAAAATATTAATGGAATTAAATAATTGTTTTCCTCTCGGCTTTCATATGCAAGTCCTTAGTTTTGGATTATGATGGGAGACAAATTAGTAATTTGGGATCGGTTACAGATTACACAGGAGTTGTTTATAAGCCCATTGGGAGGTCAGAAGGTGTTACAAGAGGAAAAGATGAAAACACAAACAGCAGTGCAGCACTTTTGGCAAATAAAAAAGGTCACTCTGTTTCCTGGTCTGAGTAGCCATCCACATCATAAACAGTTGAAAATGGTGTAACATGTTGATTATCCCTAAACCTTCACTTCCCTTGACAACCCCTCTATGCATTCATTTTTGTATAAAATATCAGCCTCAGACTAAAACTTTTAGTCTCTTATTTTCAGTGTCATACGGTAAATAAAACCTTCCCTGTCTTTTTCTATCTGAAGTAAGGAGAATAAGATTTAAATTCTTTTATATTATTAGATGACTGACTTAATACTAGTTTAATTAAATTAGTACATTTTAACTACTTTTTTTAACCTAGTCAATTACCCAAATTGGTATTTATGTTAATTGTGTTAAGCCTCCATGTTCAAATGTAAAGTATTTAATATTTTATAGTCTATCAAATTTGTGAACATAATTTTGACAATGCCGTGTTAAAGTTCAGGACAGAAATTTTCATTCTGTAATATGTCCTGCACTTGTGTCTGCTTTTAGAAAACATGCATGCTCTATATATTTGACAGTAAAATTAAAACCAAACTAAAAAGCTTGAGACAAGTAAGAGATCCAAGGAATGCAAACCTTCCTTAGATGTCTAACAAAGGCAATCTGTTATTTTAAAGATGCAGTAGCTTGCATCTCCTTTAACTTTTAAAATTGTGATTGTAGATATCTATGCTATTTAAATATCATTCAGCTTCATGTGTAATAAAACCCTTTATGGCATCTTATGTAACTAATTTTCTTGTGAAACAGATGTGTTTAGACTAGAATATTCCCCAAGAAAACCAGCTTTGTTTTCCCCAACAGACACAGACTGCAAATAATTTCTCTAGATTATATCTGCAAAAAAATTGCAGGTTTTATCTATTGTATTTTATACATCTTACCCCAACAAATTGCTTATTTGCTTTAGCTGAGAGCCTTGTAAGTGTAAAGATCACAGTCTGGCTTGGTCTGGATGAAGTTCTGGCACTTCAAAGACTAGTCACTGGTGAACTTAATTTCTAAATCTTTGCTATGAAAACTTGGGGAAAAAAAATGCTTTCTCTGTCAGGGTTTTACCAATTGCTTTTCCAAATGAGCCTCATTTTTTTTTTTTTTTTTTTTTTTTTTTTTTTTTTTTTTTTTTACATTTTCCACTAGTCTTTCTGATGTAAAAAAGAAGAGCCTTAGGAATTCCATTAAATATTTCCTTTTTTTTTTTTTTATGTAAGGAAATGTCTACAGTGGAAATTGGAAAATAAAAACATGAGAAAATTATTTAGCATTTCTCTAAGAAATATATTAAGCTTTTTTTTTTTTAATATTCAAATGTCTCTTAGCCTCCCCAGCTGTGTCTGTAAAGTTGGAAACAAACATTCATCATTTGAGCCCCACTCCTCCAAATGCTCACTGCAGGTTTTGGATCTTTACTCTGACAATCCATCTGGGACTTTTCTCCCTTTCAGATTCTGTTGACTGTTTCAACTGACTTATACTATCTGAAGCATTATAATTTTATTTATTTCAGTAGATGGAGCATCTCTGTCAGGCATCCAGTGTTTCGTCCACTGAGTGCCATTTTTAGCTCAAAGTCTCTTCTATAGAGGTAAGGTGTATTTTTTTAACTTAAATTGACATTGAAGTTCATTTCAGTTAAATACACAGGGGAAAAAATATCTTCAGAGGAATTTAAACTGATCTAGTGAAACCACTGCAAACTCATCATTTATTTGAATCAGAGCAGTATTTTCCAGAAAAGTCCTATCTGTTACTCAGTGTAGGTTGTGCTGATCTTAATCTAATTGTTACACAAATGTCCTTAAAACTCTGTCATGAGTATACATCCATAAGTACTCTTATATGCCCCTGATTTTACCTCCTTTGCCACCTGAAGGGACTTGGGCATATGAAGGAACTAAGAGGAGACAGGAGTCTGCTGACCATGCCAACCAACTCTGATGCAGTTACAGATTTTATAAAGAAATGACAGTACCTTATTGCTTTAGTTGTGTTAATTGTGCAGAAAAAAAAGAATGAAATTCTGGCATGCAGAAGGGAACAACAAAATGCCTGTACATTTTAACTGGACCAAGATTTCAAGTGAAGGCCTTTTATCTTCACTCTGACCTAGGAGTGATGAAATGCTTATAAAAAAAACTCGGTAAGTAGTAAACTTCACTATTAACTAGCCTTTAAAATAGCATATTTGCCAGATCAAGTAACTTTTAACATACAGCATGCCTAGGTAGGTCTTTATAGCCATCCTACCTTCTTTTCTTGTGCAGTGTTTGAAACTGTTAAAGTGTAGATTCCACTTGTTGTCAGTCCAGATTTGAAAGCTTCAGCACAGTCCTTGAAGCTGATTTGCTCCTCTTTAGCTATGAAGTTGTTCTTAGCTGTTAAAAATACAATAGAAATGGAAAGAGGAGAGGAATAAAAGTTACTAAGAAGCAACTTATGATGTAATCAGCTTAAAGCTTTGCAGCTGCAAAAAGTATGCCTGGCCCTGAAAGAGACAACAGATCAAGATACTTATTATGTGTGCTGTTACTTGGTATTATTTAGAGATACTATTCTGATTAGAATCTGGTTGCTTGATAGGTTGAAAAGTGCCAACTCTTATTAATATCTTGAATAAGAAAACTTTGGGTATTGCATGACATTCAGTTGAACAGTTTCTGCTTCCACTCGCTGCCTTTGCTGGACTCCTACATGTATTAGAACCTCTGCATGCATTGACTGTTTCCCACATATATACCCAACCAGCAAGTGATTATGTTGTTAATGACTTTTGGCCAGGACTCTAAGATTGTTAAGTCCAATGTAAGAGTTACGGAATCTTTTATATTACAGCAGACTGGTGGAACTACTCTTACAAAGATTTTAGAGGGGTTTTTTGTTGTTTGGGGGGGCTGAGGGTTTTTTTGTTTGTTTGTTTTTTGCTTGTTTGTTGGGATTTTTTTGCCCCTGTGCTGACCAGGAACAATTTTATTTGTACCAAGCTTGGTAACTCAGCCCAACCCACTGCAGATACATCCCTTCTGGAATTCATTTATGTAAAAAATACATTTTCATATGTTTAAGCCTTCTTATTCTACAGAACAATCTAAGGTTCATCGTTTTGTTCAGTTCTTTATTAACTGTGGAGGTTGGAATTTCCTGGCATTTCGCCTGCTGACTGATATTTCATATTTGATCATTTTGGGGTTGGTTCTGTGTATTTTCCCTTTTAATTTAATCTAACGAGCACAGTCAGTTACTACCAAGGTTTAGGTGCCATATAAATGCCTGCTTATATTACAGTTGCTTATTATGTTCTTTTTAGCCTGCTTGTTCATTATTTACCTGCTTAAGTGCTTTGCTTTAAATATAAAAATAACACGTTCAGTGTTTTAATTGCTTTTCCACACTCTATTGTTTGTATACCGTCTTAGAAGCTTTCCCTGCTAATTTTGTCTTTTTGGCAAACACTCTTTATTTTTTCCACTCTGGATTTAACGGTGCTGTAGCCAACATGACTTTGACTTGTTTACTTATTTGTGCACTAGCATAGCAGATAACATCAGCAGGAACATGTACAGGCTTGGTAATGGCATTTAAGGGGACAGCATCAGTTATCAAGACAAAAAAACCTTGGAATTTACTTTGTTTAGAAAAAACCACATCATATTATTTAGGACATTACTGAAAGTAAGGGCTTCCGAACACTCTTCCTTTTCTGTGATCCAACTTCCAGTAATATAGCACAGACCACCTCTACTGTCTTCTAAGTTGTCATGACAACTTTTTAAAATTTTTCCCAGTATTTAAGTTTAAATAGTTTTTTTAGGGGTTCTGTATGCTTGTGTATTTTCAGCCCTGAGAACTTTACAGACAAATGTGGCAGATTCTAGAGTCTTCTATATAGAACAGCTATACCTTCTTAATTTGTCCAAGTTCCATACCAGACATGAAATTCAAGGCAAGGAATGTTTAAATCCCGTGTAGCCATAACTTTGAGTTTGTGGTTTGTGTGGGTTTCATATGGAGCATGTGAATCTGCATACATGTGGAAGCTATGCTCTGTGGGTATGATTTTTTGCAGAGTGGTCAGGACATTAGGGGTGAGATTACTGCCTATAAGTTTGCTAGGCTGAGGGATTTTTAGGATGAACAAGGAAACTTCAGTGGAGGACTTTTGGGAGTACCTGTTGCCCTGGGGTGCTTTCTGTTGTTGGCGGTAAAAACTGTGTCTGTGCTGATTCCCTTGCCTTTAGCAGCCACTCTTTGTCCTTTCTTTGATCAATTCTATGTGCATAAAGCAATGAAAGGTGGCAGAAACAGCCTGTGTCAGACAGAAAGAAAAGCTGCAGGCCCACATCATGCAGGCTAACCTAGATATATGGTCAAGGGATTCTATATTGCCACTCAAATGCCATGTGAAATGAATGATACTTGGCATCTCTGTATTTTGTTCAACCACTGGAAAAGCAGGCAGGCAAACCAATATAAACCAGAGAAGATAAACAAACTCTTGAAAAGAAACCACATAAATGATGTGGTTGTTTCCCCCAGCCCTTAAAAGGTTAATTTAGTCAGGCAAAAAAATACAGACTTTTTGAGAAGCAAAAGCATGGCAGAACTAGTTTTAAGACTATAGGTAATAATGTACACAAATTTTGAAATAGCACATAAATGATACAAGCATGTCTGCTTTTACTTACAGTTTGGTGTAGATATCATAGTAAGCAAGTTATGAACAGTTTCCATCAGATCATGTTGCTGTTTTTGCAGAACTGAGTTGTTTACTGTAGCTGTAACTAACTGTTTTTCTAGTTCTTCTATAATAGAATTCTGTCTGGCTACTAGGACTTGAAGCTGATCTTTTTCATCTTTTATTGACTTCAGTTGAAGGGTGTGCTTGTCTTCCATCTCAAGAACCCTTTTTTCTAGAAAGCTAAATAAAAGATTACAATTAGTCTCCCCAGAAACAATTTTGAGCTGATGTCAAGCCTGTTGTAGAAGTTTCTTTCTTCATAAGTACTCAGTTTCACTCTCTGATGCCATGCCTGCAGTAGACAACTAAATGAAAGTTTAGTTTCATACATACGCTTTAATTTATTATATAGGTGCATTAATAAATAACATTTCCTACTATAGTCTGTATTGCACACTTTAGAAATGTAACCATTGGGTGTTTGATAATTATTAAAGGAAAGATATAGTGACTAAGATTTCATGGTTTTACCCTATTAAAAGATGAAATTTATTTTCATCTTTAAATTGATAAAATTATGAATTTTTCAAATGTTCCTATAATTATAGTAAAATATATACTTAATGTGAATAAATAATATTGCATTAAGACAGGGAAATGTGACAAAAATTACTTGAAGATGTACTGGCCATCTCCAGTTTTGGAGCTGGAATGATTAGGTGTCTGGAAGGAACATTATTTTATTGCTAATTGTTCTGATGCAGACTCTGAGAAAGCTGATGCTAAAAGAAGAATGGCCAAAAGGGAGAAGTTCACCTAAAATCCATTGCTGTTATTGAAAATAAATCCTGAATCTTATGTTTCAAGCAGATTAGCTCAATGTCAGATTGCCTTTTGTTAGGTGAGAAACAATGTTTTTGTGTTTATGTGGCTGTTACAAGGGTAGTCTAAAGTCTGCCGAGTTCAACACCAAAAAAATGACCTTTAAAATTCAGTATTTCCCTTGCTTTTCATTTGATAAGGATGCTTGTTTTTCTTAAGCTGGTAGATAAAACCTTTAGGGAGCATATATAAATGCAGTAGACTAGTGAACAAAAATGTCAAAACATGTCTCATGGGTTTTTTAAGTTAATTCTTTCAAAATAAAAAGCACTTTGCACATATGGTTCTCATTGAAAAACATGGTTTTGAAGAAGAAAACTTACTGTTATTGCTGCTTTTAGATTTCTCTGTAAACAATTTATTGCCAAAAGTAAAATAAGACCCTGGTGATACGGAAACAAAACCAGCTGAAAAAAGGTCTGAGGCTTTGGACCACAGCTGAGTACGGAAAAGGATAGGAGTAACAAGAGTTGGAGTTGGATATTGGTGTGAATTTCATATTCTGAACATTGAATATGATTAGTGCTTTGTTTTTCTCATGTTAGAAAAAAAATTGTGGCAATTACCTGGTTGGTCATTAGGATAGCTTTGTAATACATGGAAATAAAATTTCGGAGATGTGGCTGCACTTAATTAGTTTGAATTAGGTTACATAATCCAGAATATAAAATTGGCTACAACTGATGTACTGAGAAGTATTTCAGTATTAGCCTTAAGTTCCTCAAATAAGGGAGACCTTTAGATAGTGAAGAATGATATATAAACAGAATACAAGAATAAACCTGCATGATCTCCTAGGTTTTAAATAATATATGACCTTTGTAATGAGCATAGCTGGGTGTGGGGAGCTTGTGTACAAGGTCTTGTTTTTCTACTTGAGTACATTTGTTTCTAAAACTATTAGAAGGGCACTTCAGGTAATAATATTTTATTTGGCTATGGGCAAACTTACCTGTTTTTTTCTTGTAATTTAGTTATCTCGTTGGTCTGATCTGAAATCTGTCTTTCTAGTTTGTTTGTTGAAAGAGAGTGTTCCAAAAGCTGAAGTTCAAGTCTGGTTGTCTGGTTTAATACCTTAAAAAAATTTACAAAAACATTTGACAATCAAGGTACTTCTTTTAAATAAATTGTAATTTTGTTATGTTGTGAAATCATGCAAATCTCTACTTCAGCTTATGGTTAAAAAAATATATTTTTCAATACCTTATTTGGGCACAAATGTTCATGGAACCAGAATGAAGAATAATACACAGAGTTGCCCTAATTTTATGGTTATGCTACCACATCTCATTGGGAATATTTCAGCAGTATGCTACATTTCTGATCAATGGATGAGAATTACTGTGTACTTTAGCTTTGCTGTTCTACCTTCCCCTCTGTTAATTCATTCTTTCCATTTTAATGTTACATTTTCTATATCTTGTTTACACTTCATTTGCATCTTGAAATGAAGAGATGCAGATACTAGGAAACATGGAAGATTGTATTGGATTGCATTACTTTGAGGCATGTTTTCTAGAAATATTTTCTCATTGTTTTAGAACAGCTTTTTTTAATTCGACAGAGTTTGGCTTTCCTTGACAGGAAGAATTGATTACTCATGTCCTTCATGTTAAACAGTCATTCAGGACATGATTTCACACTTTAGTGTAATTGAAAACTATTGCCAAAAGTAAGTGTCCTTGAGAGAGCAATTGTTTGGTTAATTTCCTTATGTTGCTAATTAAGCCTTTAACCCAGTCACCAGTAATTTCAAGCAGAGAAGGAAAGTTACAGTGATGATTTTCTTCCTCTAAGCAGAAAATAATTGACTAATTTCCATAAAGACATTATGGTGAATGAAGAAATACATTCTCTCAACATGTGCAAAATATTAGGCTCCTGAATAATGCAATCAGAAAGTTAAATTCAGTACATCTGTGAGCTATGAACTATCAGTTTATCAAAAAGTTCTAAAAAGGCTTGTATTACGTTAAAAAGTGTAGTTTAATTCGTTGGATGAATTCTACAGATAGTAAAATGTCTAACAAGGATTTTAGGTTTTGCATGCTATTTATATTATATAAAATGTTATGTGCTGTATGCTATAATCACTGTGTTTTGGCAATTATAGATCAGAATTATCTTACCATGTCTGCAAAACTACAAATACATACCATTCTACATTGATTGGACTTATCCTTCTATTAATATCAGCATTCTGTTTAACAGAATGTCTTATTGTAGTTAGTGCTTTTCAATTAAAACCATAATTCAAAATAAACCCTTTCTTTTTTTTAAAGTAATTTAGGAAATAATATGTAGAATAGGCAAGTTTACTTCAGTGTGAATATACTTTTCTAGCAGCCTCCTCATTTCTTTTTTCTTAATTTATCTCAGATTTATGTATCCCTCTGTTATCCATAATATAGTGCATTCTGCTAGAAATTGACTGTTATCCCACTTGGAGTATCTGTGAAAACATTTATTAAAAAGACATATTTTTCTTGCTAAGTTTAAAAAAAATACAGAAGAGAAATTCCAATTTTAAAAAAGCAATGAACCTGTAAGTGGAACAAAGACAGTTTGAAAGAAGTTTCTTTTCACTAAGATCTGGTGGCGAGAAGTGAATAATCAACAGGGATATACAATGAGGGTTGTATAAAAGCACACTAGGACCCAACTGACACTTGGATATAGTATAGCAGTTTTAAGTACAGTCTCTCTGAAGATTAATATAACAATTGTCTTGCTGGACTTACTTCAATTCCTGCTGTAATGGAAATCACTCAAGTGACAACACTGGTCTTGAGATGGAACTATGTATTATCAAATACTAATGTATTCTTAGGTTGGCTAAAGCTCTTGATGATAATGATGGACTTCTAATTGTTAAACTGAATAATGTAACATTAAATGGTGTTAAATGTATAGTTGTATTTGGGAAGCAGAAGCATTTTTAGGTTGAAATTCATTACTTACTTGTGCTTCAACATCTGTTAATTTGCGGGTCTGTTCAGCTGTTTGATTTAGTAAGTTTGTGCCTATTTCAATCATTACTGCAGTCTGGTTCTGCACTGCAGTTTGCTGGATCTCTACCATTTCTTTCTTCATACTGTCTTGGATGTAATTCTCAAGCTACATGGGAAAGAGAGAAGATAGTTGCGTTCTTTAAATGTTGGAAAGGGGGGTAGTACAGTAAACCTGCTGGCTGCCTTGCTAAACAAATTTGTTCCTTGTTCTTGTCTGTTATGTATTTATGAGAAGTTTCCCAACACCAAGCTCTGTGAAAGGAAGGGCAAATGTGACAAGCAATGTGTGGCCACTCATTTTCTAAAGGAAGGAACAGAGACTTGCAGAGGTAGGTAGAAGATACAGTGGTGAGAATGCTTGTGGGCACTTGGAAGATTTTGTGCCTTGGTGCTCCCACTATTTTAACCATCAGAGGAGCTTCACCAGCTTTGGCAGTGATGGGAATTTTTTAGAAGACAAACGTTTTAAGAGTTTAGTCATCTTCCTGTATTTACACTTAAGTATTTTCAAAAGCATTTTTCATCACATGGCTAGAAGTCAGAGAAGAGGTCAGATGCCATTTAAAACTGTTATGTGCATGTATTTATCAGAGAGAATTTAAAATAAAGACATGAAACAGTAGAAAAACCTATAAATACTTTAAATGCTTACTGTTTAGGAATGTAAAAGTTGTTTAAAATACTTGATTCTGAAGTAATTTCTCTCTAAGCTAATTAGGCTTTTTTTAGTAGTCATTTTATAACAGAGTACCTTACTTTCAAGGAAGGCAAGGAGAAAATGAGTAGCAAGGAGAAAATTAAAGTAACCTTTTATATAAGTCTTTCTTTCCACCTGTCTGGATTATCAAGAAGCAGTCTGATTATTCTCCATATTTCTTTAATATAATTTTCTCAGCAACTTTGCAAACATTTCGTATTTCTTTCATTGCTTATTTTTGCACTCTTAAAAATCCAGGCCATGCGATTTAATTTTTTTTCATTGACTGGGGAAATGTCTAGAAATTTCTAGAATCAAACTTCTACTTCACTCCAACACTTTTCTAGAATGAGATCCATCATCAATTTTGAGCTTTGTGCTGTACCTACAAAGAGGATACTAGCTAATAACAAATAGCTAATGTCATTAAGCACAAAATACAACACATCACCAATTCCTAATATAGGTAAAATGGTAAATCAGGTTGATATCTTGAATTTTTAAAAATATTATTTTTGTAATTTTATCTTGATATGAATGACAGATTATTTTAAGGAGAAACTTTAAACATTCTTGTATGGCTACTTCCTGTATCAGTGAGGAAAAAGCATCTTATGATTTCATATTCTATCAAACCACTGATCAGATATAACTATTCCATACCTGACCAGCTAAACATCAACTGGCAGATCTATCAGCTTGGAATGTTACGACCTTAAATATTATTTGAGCAATTTCCTGACTTCACGATTAAAGGTGGCAAATTAAGAAAATGAGGTATATTAAGAAGTCAGAACCTCTAATACTGGTAGTATATTCTTAAGTTTAAACCATTACAGCAACCAATAAATCTTTTTGCCCACTCTGACCAAACTGTCAAAGTGGTATTTGTTTGTTCACTCCATTCTCCCCATGCAGCTGATGAACTGCAATGCAAAACAGAGAGATTTCAGACCTGGTACAAGCTTTGACCCATATCTGCGATACTGCTGTGTAAGTGTACTTCTCAGGTGTACTGCCAGGCAGCCTTGAGGTGCTCTTTGCATAATAATATTTCTAAATACTAAAAGTAAGCATATGATCAACTGGGTTTTGGCATAGTAATTTAACATGGATATCTTCAATCACAGACTATTGTAATTAAGAGTCGTTCCTCTATTCACAGGATCAGTTAAGTGTTACCTTTTGCTTCAGGATCTTACTCATTTTCAAAAGCTTCCCATTCAGAGACAAATCTAGTTTGATGAAATATGTTCAAATTTTTTAAAAACTTTGGTGACAACTATTAGGCCAGTTTCTTCTTTCATGCTGAATGAAAATTTGTGTCTTTTAATTGAGTAGTTATGGTAAGGCATCTTTGGTCCTTGACGATTAGACTGTAAGATGTCATATTATAGTAATAATTTAATTTTAATTTAATGCACCATAGTCCAAAGATGTGCAAATTTCTGAAGACTTTTATACAAATAGACATATCTTTTCACTAAAGTGAGATGGTGCTCCATGAAAACTGAGAACAACAATTAATATGTGTCCCTCTGATGAGGCTAGACATCTGGGAATTAAATAACTTATAAATCCAAATTAACTTTAGCAACTGAATCTGGAGGACTGGACATCATTATAGATAACCTGGCAAAAAACTTTGCTCAAGTACAGCTCTGTTGAAAGAAGATGAAGGGAGATTAACAGAACGCATCTTATTTGCCTCAATATCACAGTTAAGTATTGTAATACCTTTATAAAGATGAAGGATATGCCCTTGCCTGGCAGACTCAATGAACATCTGCAATTAGACAGGACATTGGGGAGAAAAAATTACATACAGAGAAAAAAAAAAAAGAGTGAGACATCTCAGGTATCCAAGAGCTACTGTATGAGGAAACACTGAAAATATTGCATCATCTTTTATTTAGAAAAAAGGCTCACAGAAAATAAAAAGAAAGCAATAAATAGAGCAATAAAGAGAGATTGTTCATGAGCTTGAATTCTTTCATGAAATAATTGTGGATATTAAAACTCAGTCTTTAAGGTTGGTTCCTTGTTCACTCGAGGTCAGAATGAGAATCTCAGCAAAGTCATCTCTGCATACAGGAGTACAGAACTGCACGAGTTCTTTGAAACTGTTATCACTGAGTTATTCCAAAACACACTCCTAGAAAATTAGTTAATTCTGGGCTTAAAGGTAAGGTAAACATTTTATGGTAGGCTTAGGCAATTGCCCAGTTCCTACAACGCATGATTACATAAATCCTTTCTGGTTTTTTCCTTCATATTCACTAATCCTCTCCCACTTTTGTACATTCTCTGCATGTACACATCATAAAATCTCTTCTCCTGACCTGAACCAAGACACACACTCTGCTTATATTCCATTCTCTCTTCATTGTACAATGCAAAACTGTAGAAAGCAGGGCTTTTTACATTTCCTAATTTCTTTTTTAGTGGCAGGTGCTTAGTTTCATCCTTCTTCAAAGAGGAATAAAAGAATGACATTCATCCAAAATGCCCACCATCTCCCACTGACCTTTGTGAGAGCAGAGCATATTCCCAGTGCATCCTCGCAGAAAGCAAAGCCCTTGGGTTTCCCTGAGAGGGAGGTGGAAGAACTTTTTTTACAGGGGCTCCAGTTCCCACAACCACAGCTGAGCTTCGCTGACAACACTGAGGATTAGCAGCCATTTTGCAAGGCTCCAGTTCTTTATGGCACATTTCTTTGTAGAGTACTATTATTCATCAGCTCCTGCCAAGGAGCCTCCTTCCTTTGTAAGCAGTAGCACACTCAGAATTTCTGAAGGGGGAAGAATAGGTTGGGTCATTTGAAAGAGGGAAGGACACAGGAATGAATGCCTCAGTCCCCATCCATGAGATGAGAAGCTCGTCAGTTTTGTTTGAGCAGCATGTCTGTTTTCCTCAATATTTTGCTCACATTTGGAAGGTGCAGCAGGGATTATTTGTCAGATTTCTCCTTTGCCATTTGGTAGTTATGGGAAGATAATTTGTATTCTCTTTTTAATTCAAATAATACTTGGCATGTAAGAATTTTGTTGATATATCGTAACCATGATTTATATGATGGTTACTTTGGACAAAGAATATTGTCAAAATGCAATAGGTGACTATTAGTAATGCATCGTCTTTCAGAAATTCTGTTTTTGAGGGAGTAAGTCGGTCAATTAATTATATTTTAAGGAAATTACAGGGGAGAGGCAAAGAGGTATTAATATATTCAGTTTTGAAAGAAGGAATAGTTGATAGTATTTCAGTGATTCTGTGGGGGATTTTTTCATAAAACATTCTATCTTTTGTGTAAGACTTTGGCTTGTATGTATTTTGGAATAGAGTAAATACAAAAATAAAAGCACAGTTGGGAAAATCATGCCTCAAAGTATGCTTACATTGCAAAAACAGCTGGGAAAATTGAAATAATTTTGCTGTTAAGATCTGTAACAGAGTTGCAGTGCTGCATTTTTAGAGAGAAAAAATTCTCTAAGTTCATCACTTTGGGTCTATGTCATGGTTTATTACTTCAAACCATATAAAATCATAAAATTTGATGAAAATACTTTAGCTACATTGCCAAAAAAACAAGGACAGGTCAGTCATATTGAAACACATTCCAACACACTGCTTTTATAGCCAAGACTGTCCTTTTTTAAGCAAGATTTAAATTGGCAAGAAAGAAAAGACAACATGTGGAGTATGCACTAAAAGAAGTTTGTTTTCTAACCATTTGTTATGGATTTAAAATCTTGGAATTTTTCTTTCATCTACCAACCCTGCACCTCAGAGACATCACCTCTCTCTCTCTCTCTTTCAACTGTGGAACCAGGAAAAAAGACTGCATGCCCCACAGAAAAGAGTTCCACCTGGCTCCCTCATGAACTGCTAACAATGGATCATTTGCAGCAGCTTGCCGGGGCA
>JAWWEU010000111.1:93138472-93156710 GCA_035583155.1 Acropternis orthonyx | reverse complement strand
TGTAATTCTGACTTGTAATCTGTTTGTGAGTTAGATTCATTCCTCCTGCTGGTTTACCTTTAAACCAGCACACCATTTGCAGAGATAGTATTAATCCTTTATGAAGGGTTGTCAATACTTATTCGAATTAAAAGCCTTCCTGATTGCTATTGCATAGTTTGTGTACATATTACAGGACAATTTTCCAAAGAATCAATGACTTATTTTTGCATTTCAAAGACACTTTGACTTACCATTTTTTCCATTTACAGGTATAAATGAGATCTTGCTTTTGTTCTTTGCTCCAAAATGTTTAATCTGTACTAATTAAACAGTCAATTCTTGGCAGCATTTATAGCTACGTGAACAAATACATCGCTTCCTTGCTAAATGCTACCCCATATAAATGGTACAAATAGTAGGGGCTGCTTGATTTATTTTATACAATTTGTCAGTTATTGGAGCAGGCTTCCCAAATAAAGTTTGATGATTTTTTTAATGTTTATGATTTGATTCTGTCAACTGGAAAATTTATTTACTTAGTCATCTAATGTAGATACAGAGAAAGTTGCAGGGCTAATTACATGTATGTAGTGTTTTTTCCGCTAGCTTTTGTTTTGAATTTCCAAGAGTGGAGTAGATCCAGTAGAAAACCTAGCAACAGAAAATAGAACATTTACAGCTAGGCATTTTTAAAATATGCAGTGAAGCTAACAGTGTTTGATCTACTGTAGAAGCCCAGACAGTAAGGAGCTAATGCAATGCTGTGCCTCAAATACCAGTGGCCATACAAGTGGGCAAGTTAGAACAGGATGTGACTGGAAAGGGGGGCCATAGGAAAGTAGGGCAGCACCTTCCTGGAGACCACTTCTGGTCCAAAGTGGCCACACAAAGGACAGAGCATGTGCATAACTGGGGGCAAGAATCAGGCATGACCTATCAGCTGAGGGTCAGTTCAGTAGAGGGGGGGATCAAAACCATTAAAAGACCCTCAAAGTCCCCCAACCCATTTCCAGAAAGGTCCAGAAGAACGGACTGCACATGATGACTCATTTACATGAAGACTTAGAAACTTAACCCCAGGGCAGGGAAAACTCACCTATAAAATGGTACCTCCCCAAAGCCCAGGTGGCACCACCAGGACCTTGGACACCCTGTCAGTTAGACTGATGCTAGACCCAGGACTGGTGATCTACTTTCCTCTCTTATCTGATATCTCTTTCATGTTATCTCTTTTCCCTCTTTTCTTCTTTTATTCCTCTTGTTATCAGAAGACAGGGGCAAATATATGCCAATTTTGATGCCAAGTGTGTAGTTTGTTAATAAAAGTTTGTGAGCTATTTTTTCTGAACCCTTTTGGCTTTTGCCGCTCTTTTTCAACCATGGGCATCTGCAAATTTTGGATGCTGTCTTCTGTGTAGGAGTGAGATGTGACACATATATTAAGCTGTCAAAAGCTTTGTGAGTTATTGTTCTCACATTCCTACTAAAAATGTCCTGTGCTTTATTCAAAACTTACCTTTGTGAATTTAAACCACTTAATCCACCCTTCGAATACCTGTGATTATCATCCTGCTATTTTGTTCTTCAAGATGTTCAGTATATACATAAAACTGAGCAAGATGGAAAATGTACTTAAGCATCCATAATCAGTTTGGCTTAGTTCTAGTGACAGGGCAAAATAAGAAAACTGCTGCTGAGTTTCATTAGTTCTTTTTGAAATATTTTTTCAGATGAGACCTTCCTACTTCTCACACTCCAGATGTTTGAGTTATCTTTAACCCAGTAACACTTGCTCTTAGTTGTCCTGCCCTTTTTTCAAAATGGCAGTGATCTTTGGATTGTGGCCACATCTCGGTTCTTCATGAGTCATCTGAAGTAGAGATTAGCCCACAATTTGGAACATTTTTTTCTAATTGTGCCAATGTGAAATTGTCTCATTGTGGAAGGTTATCCTTATATGCCATAAAATCCTTACATTTCTGATCCCCAGATACATTTTTGTATATAAAGAAAAATACAGTTTTCTCAAAGACTTTTAGCAGACTTAACTTCCTATTAAGATACTAAATATTTAAATTGTTTATTTGCAGTATAATTGAAGTCTGTACATTAGAAAAGCTTTTCTGGGATGGGCTACCTTGGATCCTGCTGGATATGGTTAACAGTGAAATGTAATGTAGCATTTAAAAAGGAAGAAAACAGTGTCACAATTTCATCACAGCAGTTCATAAAACAAATATGTAGTATTTTACCTGCATGTATATGCTACACATGCTGCTTAATGTGCATGTATGTAATGCATGGAGCACCATATTGCCAAGCTCTCCGTGTGTGCTTATATTTGTATTTCCATATCACTGTAATGTATTGCTGTTATGAAAGCAAAATACTGTAAAAATTTCAATTTTGCAAACAGTTTTGTTCTCTTTAACATAGCTTTTCATACTTGTTTTCCCAGTCTGTCAATGTTGCTACTGCCTCAAGTCAGAATAGAAATAAAAGAATCGCTATCCCTTCCAAGAGTCATTTATCTTGACAGACGTAAGGGAACATATTTTTAAGGGCATTGCATCAATCCCCATCAATCAGACCTTAAGCTATATTAAATCAGCTTTAAATAAAACAATTTATTTCTCTCTGTTTTCTGAAAGTCACTTATCAATTTTAGTGACTGTAACTTTTAGAAAATAATAGTACACTGCAGAAGAAAAAAGTGACATTTTAAATTGCACTTTTATCTTTTTTTTTTCCTTTTTTTTTCTTTTTCCTTTTTCCCTAGGGCAGAACATCCCCATGGTCTATGTGCTGTTTCTCAAGGGAGGGGAAAAAAATCTTTTGGGAATGTATATGGGAATGCTTGAGATGTCTCTACGCTATTAGATTCTTACATGCCCCATCGAACATGTCTGCCTGTCCAGACCTCCGGCTAAGATTTTTCTCTTATCTCATTTCCCTGTCAGCAAACAAAAGGTGAAAGGCACATCATAAATGAATACTATCTGGAAGTGAGCTGAGATTTACTGGAAAATATTCAAGCTTAAATTGTGTAATAAAGTACTAAAGATTTAAATGCTAATTCTTCAAATAGTAAATACAGACTTTAAAGTAAATGATACACAGGAGATGGTTCTGTTAATGACACTTGTGCCCTAAATGAGAGCTTACCAACTTATTCTCATGTCTCATTACATTTCATTTAGAGGAAGCTGTTTGTTACACTTTTATAACTTACACTTGCTAGTACAAGAAAAAAATCCCCCCACCCTTTACTGGTAATAATCTACTTAAATAAAAACTAAATATTTCATTAATATAATATGAAACAAAATGCATGAAATGCCTTCATTGTCTATGCAAATATTTATGAAGAATGACTTTCAGTCTGTGTTCCTGAATGGAAGTATTTTGTACCTAATACTAAAAGCTAGGACAGCTTGATCATACTTTCTATGTATTTTCTAAACTAACTACGAATGTTACAATACAAGTGATGATGTAGAAAAAGCAAAAGAGCACATAGGAAAAGGGAAGACCCTTTGAGAGCTGAAACTGTCCCAAAGGCTACAGTAGAGTTGAGCTCCCACCATTCCAGACACTGAGCTTGTTCTATGCATGTGATCCTACACTACTGCTTTCCTAACTACATGTGTTCTCATGTGCTTTGTCATTTGGAGGATGACATGGGTTCCTTCATACTACATATGATGCATATAGTTTCCATGTGCATTTTTGGGGAGTTGTACATTCAATTGCAGATGAAAAATACTCTTGAGATTTAAAAAAACCCCCATTATTAATAGAAACTAAATAGTCAACTTGACAATCATTTAACAGTGTGAATTTATATTTAGGTAAGAAAATAATTTTAAAACCCCCAAAATTTATCAACAATATATTCACCATTAAAATCAATTATTTGGTAATTAACTATACTCATTAAGAGCTAAAGCTATTCATTAAGGCAGTAATTTAGGATTTTGAATCACATTTTTCAGGATCCCAGCTAAGTGGTATTTCTCTTAGAAATCAGGGAAGGAATTCATAAAGTTCCCATTAGTCTAAAAATAACGAATAAATAAATAAATAGTGTGAGTCATGAATGGCATGTTGCCGAAGTTCAGTAGCACTGAAGGCAGGAAGACAAGAAGCCAATGATGCTTCTGCCATTCACTGAAATGAATATAAATATTTTTCATTATATGCAACAAGCCATCAATGTTCAAAATTAGGATTCTTAATTTATAAACAGCATAAGAAATTCTGCTAATCAATATTTAAATTTTAAATACTAGGTTATGGCACTGGGCTGTAATTTCATTAACTGAATATTCAAACTTTTTGGAGACAAGCCTACATGTTTTCAGTCATATTTTGTACTTGCATGCTACAATCAGGGAATCAGGACTTTACCAGACTGGTGTAAAGATGAGATTCTGCCCTAAAAAGATGGCATCTGAATCAACACTTGATATCCCAGATCTAAATAATCCTTTCCCATTTGTGTACTTTTTTCCATTCCACTGAGTAATAGGCAGCTGAAATAAACTTACTATCAGATATGCTGGTGGGGGTACTTATGACATTTTTCATGAAAAACATTGGCTATGTAGCCTTATAAACTTTGCAAAATATTTAGGAAATATATCTGTCACAGATAAAGCCATTTATCTTTTTTATCTCAACTTAGAATATCAAGTGATTTTTTCATGAACTCCTCTTTCAACAGGACTGCCTGTTTTAGAGAACAACTCATGATGTGGTGGAGCAAATCAGAGCACAAGTTTTTGAAGAAATATGAAGCAAATTCCTCTTTTCAAAACACTGGCAAAGTGAAAAGGAGTTAAGCATTCACAGCTCATTCTCAGCATTGCTTTCTAGGGAAGCAGTCATCTTGCATTCCACTTCCAACCAGAAGGAATAATGATTTGGAGTTCAAGGATCAAACTAGTTAGGAAGCTATGGAACACAATTAGTCCCTTTTGTAAGCTATAAAACTGGGTGTCTCCTGTTTCAAAGCTGTGTTCACAGAGCATCTTTCAGCATGAAAAATCATTAGATTTTCTTTTAAGCTTCACAGACAAGGAAACTGAAAGCATTTTTAGTCATTCTTAAACTTTGCAACATACTGGCATCTAAATATGGTTTAGGGAGTTTTTATGAGATATTTTTCTTGAAGAAGAAGCCTCAGTGATGATGCTACCACAATCAGTCATTTGAGCTGAAAGTCTGAACATTTTTAATGCTCAAGACTTGGGAAGTACAGGTCAGCTGCTAATTTAAGTCCTGAAGGACTGAATTTCTATACTGAGAACCCAAGCACTGACTTTGGAAGGGAGGGAAAAAAAAGTAATTTCATCTCAATTGATGTAGCTCTTTTTTCAAGACATGCTGCATCTTTCTATCTGCTGTTTCCACTGATGATATGTTAGATGGACTGGGGATAGGTGGGGTGTCTGAAAAGCTGCTACATTTACATCACCAGTATGAAAATTCCTCACTTGCTGGACCAGACCTGTCAGAGAACTTCTCTGAGGTTTCCAAAACAGGGGCAGTGGAAGCAGGATCCAAAAACCAAAATGAGCTTAACTCTGACTACAGAAAGCACTAAGGACTGCCTTAAATGAGAGATCCTCAGACCAACCTTAGCTTAGTTAGGAAAATGAGCATCTTGATATGTTCCTGTCAAATGCCACTTACTTATTTCTCTTTGCTGTTCCATTAGCACAGTTAAGAGTCTTTAATACAAATGCCTCTGAGGAATTCCATGCTTGAAAGATAAAACAGGAAGCTACTGTGTTAAAAGTGGACTAACACAAATATCTGGAAGCAAGATCAGCACATATAGGCAGCATATTGCAGAAACAAAATGTAGTGTGTGATGCAGGAAAAAAATAATTTATGTAATCCTGATTAAAAATTCCTTTTTTTTTCCTCAATAGCTAGGATTATCCACCTAAAAGCAGGCAGTTTAAATTTTTGGAACAGAAACAAGATTACAAGTCTTTCCAACTATTGCTTCCAATAGTTCCTCTTTGTCTCTGGTACCCACTGAGCACTCAGGCAGTGATGGAAAGTCACCTCTTGAGCTGAGTTCCAGTCAGTGCTCCTGAAAGCCTGACACCAGGCAGCTTCCAGTTGGTGCCCTTCTATGAAGACCAGAAACCAAAGCCAGATACTCCCAGAACAAATGATGCTACTGGCATTAATCATAGTAGAAGAGGAAGAACCCTCAGCAAAAATGGCTGAGAATCAAAGTTATGTGCTGTAGGATGGGTGTTTTATGGGAAGACACTATTGCCTGTCTGTCAAAATCTGACAGGAAGGGTCACTGAAGAGGGAGACTTTTAAAAGCACTTTCCTGAGACTCTCTTGGATGCAAGACTGCTTTCACGATGAGTAACTACCTTAGCAATGGAGGAAGTAAAATGACATTGATACTACATGCACCTAGCCAGAAAAAGAACCTATCTGTCTTAGACTTGAGAGGTGGGCCCATGCAAACCTCATAAATTTCAACACGGCCAAGTGCAAGGTCCTGAACCTGGGTCAGGGCAATTCCAAACACCAACACAGGCTGGGCAGTAAAGTGATTGAGACCAGCCATAAGCAGGAGGATTTGAGAGTGTTGGTGGATGAGGGGCTGGACACGAGCCAGCAATGTGCACTTGCAGCCGAGAAAGCCAATTGTATTACGGCGTGCATTAAAAGGAATCTGGCCAGCAGGTTGTGGGAGGTGATTCTCCCCCTCTACTCTGCACTTGTGAGACCCCACCTGGAGTGCTGCATCCAGCTCTGAGTCCCCAGCATAAGAAGGGGAGATGAACCTGTTTGAGTGGGTCCAGAGGAAGGCCACAAAGATGATCCTATGGATGGAGCACCTCTCCTGTGAAGGTAGAGTTGAGATTTTCTGGTCTGGAGAAGAGAAGGGTCTGGGAGAGCTTAGAACACTTTCCAGTACCTTAAGGGGCTACAAGAAAGCTGGAGAAGGACTTTTTCACAAGGGCATGCAGTGATGGGACAAGGGGGAATGGACTTAAGCTGAAGGAGGGTAGGTTTAGTTCAGATATTAGGAAGAAATTCTTTACTGTGAGGGTGGTGAGGCACTGGAACAGGTTGCCCAAGGAAGTTGTAGACTCCCCATCTCTGGAACTGTTCAAGGCCAGGTTGGCTGCAGCTCTGAGCAACCTTGTCTAGTGGAAGATCTTTTAGGTCCCTTCCACCCAAACCACTCTATGATTCTGTGAATACTCAGGAGAGTATCCACGTAGTTGAAGGTTAAAAACAAATTTAACAACGAGGACAAATGAATCCAGAACTTAGAATCCTGAATGAGAAGGAACATAGAGAAAAGGGACAGGCAGGAAGCTGCATAGTTTTAACAGAAGGAAAGACGCAAGGGGGGGAAAAGGAACTTAATCTGTGTCAGCAAAATTTTAAAAATGGATGTGTTAGAGATAGAAATTCTTAATGGCAATGAGCTGCAAAAGGGGACTGGAAGACTGGATCTTAAATCCAGCTGAGGGAACGAATTGTCCAGTTTGCTTTTTAAGTATAAAAAATTGTGTAGTTGGAAGGAAATTCACTGAGGAAAATGGTGAGTGCGAAGGACTTGAACTGGATGAGACTCTTGGGAGATGTTACTCCCAGATGGACTTGAGAGGGACAACACAAGGAAAATGCTTATTTCTTTGTGATTAAAGTTATCACTATTTTTTTCTATTCCAATAGCATCCTTACTTACTTAGATGTAGTCCACATGATATAAGCCTTAAAGAATACTTTTTTCAGTAATTTTTTTTAATACTTCTTAGTGAAACTAAACTCAGAAGTCAGTGAGATTTTTTCTTCTTGTATAGAGCGGAGCTAGGTTTTTGTATGCTGTGCTCAGAGCCTTTTTTAAATAATAAAGTTTACCATAACAAAGAAGCTGAACTCAAGACATGGCTAAGTTTTCTTTAGATGCAAGTCAAATAAACTTATATGTCAGGGGAAAAACTTAGGGTATTATTAACTATATTTAAACTTTCTTCCATAGCTGGTAAACTGTAGCTGTCAGAATCCTTGCTTGTATGTGCTAAGATTTCAGCGAGTCAGATTGTTTGTATTTGTTGCAGTTTATACTCTTTCTAAGGGGTAGGTTATTAGTCTTGGGGCTTACCTTCTAGTTATTTGAACTTTCTTTCATCATGTTAAAATACTTTTCAGAAAACATTCCCAGTAAGGCTCCAGTAGCAGTTACAATAGGAGTTTTTAATTTACTATTACTTTATAGGCAAATGTTATATCTGACAGAAAATCTGGCATCAGGATGACAGTTTAACATAAGTGAAAACACAGGGATAGTTAATATGGTCAAAGTTCAGACCTCATGCAAGGAAGCTTAGGGGGTTTTTTAATCAGTTCCTTAGAAGCAGAAAAACACAAGATTTTGACCTTTTTACTTATTCACTTAAGTTGGCTTTTGCCCACTTTATCAGGTATTTGTTAGTTATATTAAGAAACTGTAAATTAGTGTTCCCTTTGAATAGTTGAACTGCCCTGTTTATAAAAAATCTTTCTGAAAAGAAAAGCAAAAATATGGAAATTGTTTCATTAAGTCTTCACCAGGGATTTTTCTTGAGTAAGAAAACTGTCCGAATGGACAGGGTATTGTTAATGCAATAATAACGTAATGGCAAGTGTGTTTTCCATTGCTACATTCATTTCAGTCTTGATCTGCGGCTTTTTGATGTTTGAATGTTAACATTTTGCACAGCTGAAATTGCCAGTCAACAGCTGGTACTGTGGGAAAACGAGGCTACTGCTTCTTGACTGATTGGCACATTCTCTTTAAGATCCTGGTTTATATTTCACTTTGAAACTGTGGGTTTGAACTAGTATCTGGCAGGTAGTTAAACCTTGTAAATGGAAAATGAGGAGAAAAATTGTTGCACAGAACATAATGGGAAAAGTTCATGGGAAAAGACCTAAAGGAGGTATAAGAAATGCGATAGTACGATATCTACAAGTTATGACGAGGAGGACAAAACTGAAATGATTTTTAGGTGCCAGTGATCAAAATTAAACCTCGCAGCTTACTCAGATATGCCAGTGTCAGTCACATGATGTGAACAGCAGCCCTGCTGTACACAGATGTCACATCATGTGCAGGGGAGCTGCTATAGGGGCTATGGCTATTGCCCAGGAAATGTCCTTTCCACTGCGCTGGGTGTCTCCCCATTCCCACACCGTGACAGAATGGAACAAAAGAGCTTTTTCCTTCCAGGATCAGAACGTCAGGTGCAGACCTGAACCAAAAGCATAGCGATGAAGCTGATACCATGAGTGCAGGAGGTGAATGACTCTTAATGCCTGAAGCCTGACAATGAACAGGTCTGCAGAGCTGTTCTTTGGATGGAACTTAATACACTTGGTTTAATACATTTGGTTTTATACCACAGATTTTGAGAAGGTCTGCCATTTTCAAATGCATACAACTATTTTCTCTAAAGATGAGAACTTTTATTTTTTCTCCCTGTCAAAAAGGTCTCTTCAGTGAAGGGATAAAGACCAAACATTTGCTTGGTATGTTTTCATGTGGTTTTGACAAACAGTTTATTCAAAAAACACACTAAAATACTGCTTCTGAAGCATCTCAAATTATGACAGTTGTGTGAGTGATGACGCTGTACCACATGAATGCCCTAATACACTAGTTTTGATTTTATACTGAATTACTCTGGTCCCTGTCAATGTTTTAGCACAGCTTTTGAAATGCACATAGATATTTTCAATCTCTTGATAATTGTATTATTAAAAGATACTACAGAGTTTGAAAACTGAATGCCTCTTAAAAGAATTTCAGTTGCTAATATTGAGAGAGGTGTAATGTATCAGGCAATGCTTCCCTGCCCCATTCTGGAAACTTAAATAACAAGTTGTCATACCTAGCTATTGAATAAATCAATCTGTTAAGCTCTCAGCTGTGTTACCCCAACACACTCATTTTAATACCTGGCCAATGATAGAAAGTTGATATGCTGTTCCCCAGAGGGTAAAGAAACCCTATATAATTTTAGGGGGGCTTTTTTATTTTAAAACTCTATCATGATGCTTGAGACCTGAATACAAATACAAAACTAAAAAGATATTTTTTTCCCTACAGAGTTAAAGGGAGTTTGAGCAAAACTAGTACGCTTATGTGCCGTTTGGGTTTAACAGGAATCTCCAGGGAGAGCTGAGTGGGAAAGAAAGTTGCTGCCATCTAAGAATTCTGAAGTATTTGCTCATCTAGAGGGGAAAATGTTTCCTCAGAGCTTCTGTGAATAATGTAGCTGTGAAGAATACTAGATTTCTATCCATAATTTTATTAACAGAGAGAGAAGTTAATAGAGAGAGAGTTGCATATTCTATCAGCCTTCTCTTTTTAGCAGTAAGACCTTTTTATGACCTTTGTAGGCTCCTGGAAGATTGTTAGCTAAACTGATAAAGCTACATATGGGCACTATAAAGACAGCAGAAAAGTTCCTGTAGCTTCTCTCTCTCTCTCTCTCTCTCTCTCTCTCCAGACTAAGCAATAATGTGCTGGAAATTGGAAAGAGAACAGATATCTTTTAATCATACAAATTGCACGGTAAGTTTGCTCAGCTTTGTAAACAACATCTTAACTTTAGGGTTAACCTGTTTCACTGACAGATAAAAATGAACAGAATTTTCAGTAATTTCTTGGAACATAGTAAAAAAAGTTTTAAAAAAGCATTTAAATAGCAGCAATCCCTTTCCTAGGCAGTGTGAAAACTGACAGAGTGAGTGTTTGCAGAACTATTTAGGGGCGGGATTTTTTTTTTTCCCTACAAAACATAGATCTGGATTTTGTAACCCAAGGAATTCTTTACCATCTCCTCTGAGCTTGGTTTACTTGGAATAGACTTCAGGTTCACCAAGCAATATTTCATTCATTCTCACTAAAGAATAAACACAATCCTTTTTTTGCCTCTGCCCCATTTCCTAGAAATATCTCTGTTAAAGAAAATGAAACAATCACACTATTTCCAGTTGTAAAGACCTTCTTAACTTAGTGCGTGTGTCAGGTTATTTGGTTTAACACTGTGCCATATCTCTAAGGCACTTCTTAGTATTCAATTACTGTGTTAGACCTTTTCTTCCCAAAATGTTTTGCCTTTTTAAATTATCTGATGTTCATATTACTTTTTCCACCTGTAATTTATATTTGGCTAGTCTGAGAAATTCAAGTAATAAAATGACAGATAAAATTGTCTTTGCCTATTTCTGAATCTTCTTATTCAGTGCCATAGAAATTTTCCTTTTCTTGAAGTTTCTACTGATACTTACAGTCCACTGACACATTGCTTTCTCATTGCTTTAGCTGTTATTACCAGATACCCTACGGTGCATTTGGCCTACCAAAATATTTTCTCTGTGTGACAGTCTTATTTCATATCCTAGTATATACATGAAATATTTTTTAATCAAGAGCCATCTCCCATTTTCCCTTCTGCAGTCTGTACAGGTATCCTTAGGGCTCCCATCAATATCTTAGTGTTAACTAGATGCTGGAAGACACACTGGAACAGGTTGCCATGGGAAGCTGTGGATGCTCCATCCCTGGAAGTGTTCAAGACCAGACTGGAGGGAGCTTTGAGAAACCTAATACAGTGAAAGATGCTCTTGCCCACAGCAGAGGGGTTGGAACTAGATGGTCTTTGAAGATTTCTTCCAACTCAAACCAGTCTGTGATTCTATGATTCCATGAGAATGTGGGAATAGGGAGACACCAACTCTATGGAAAGGCAATCAGTTCTGATTTGACTCTTGTACTTAAGCTGGTTTTTAACAAGTGGGAAGCATAATGTTTGTCTCTATGTTCATGTAATAGTTGCAGTCTAGTCCACAGTTCTACCTTCTACCTAGTGTCTCTGGATTCTGAGGCTTACAAAGTGCAGTGCCAGAGGAGTATGCAGGATGAGAGACATGCAGAATGTTAGCTTTCCCAACTTCTTCAGCAATGCTGATAAATCTGCCTCTTCAAGGAGGATTTAAGTTTTCCACTCCTCTATTTCTCTCCCTTCCAGACTGAAGAGACAGACTGAACTTACTCCAGGGAGCCAGTTAATATGGAGTGAGGCACCTGTTGAAATTCTGGGTTTGCCAAGTTCCAGAGAAAGATCCAAAAGTGGCACCTCTCTGTTGTACACCTTAATCTATGACATTGTGTCTTCTACATCAGTTGGCAACATTTTGCATGTCTAGCCCTACAATAAACAGTGGGGAAAGACTGTCTTTGCTCGCATCCTGGCTTTCAGCCAAAGCTATGTAAAACCCTGTGAAACAAGAAATGCAAGAGGAGCCTCTTGAATTAAAGTATATCAAAAGTTCTTAAAGAAATAGTCATTAACTAAGCTCCCCAGCATTGTAAATCAAATAATGTGGTACATTTTCAAAAGCAAATACTGTCGTATGTAAAGGACAGTATTATACAGTCACTGAAGATACTAGTTGTTGTATTTTGAAGTTTAGAAATGGATATCTGTGTCTGTTCCATTCTAAGCAATACATACATGATAGCTTAGGAATCAAGCAAATTCTCTTGGTAAATTAAGGGGAGATTCACATTATTGAATTTGTTCATAATTAACAAGAAAAAAAGTAACAAGATAATTGTAAAAGAAACACCATTCTGAACTTTAGTCTCTCTGCTAAAGTTTCAAAGATATTCTAGAATAAGTCATTCTGTTAAATTTTATATGTTAGGTGGGTATGCAAACAAAAAGGAGTGGAAACTGGCAATTCAAGTATCTCCAAACTCATTTCCTATATGTAAACTTGAAGAAAGAAAAAAGAAGAGAAATTAAGCACTTGATGTTGCTAATTGATGGAGAAAGTCTCCCAGTTTGCTGTTTGGACCTGTCAAAATTGAGAAGTTTATGATCATGTCAAACACAAACAAAGCACAGGAAAATATATCTGAAATACTAGCAAGAGACTGGTTCAGTAAAACAAGCCTCTGTTTATCACATTTTTTATTGGTAACATCTCAGATATGGCAAGCTCTCAACTTCAACGTTGTCTTGTAGATCTGTACAAAAAAAATCTCGTCTTCTTTGGTGATTTTGTATAATTTCATACCTGCATCACCAATTTGGTATTTGTGGAATGATGCAGAAATGGTCTTTACAACATAGTTTTTAAACACATGCAAAAGTGTAATTTCAAATCCTTTCACTGAAATTTACCTAGAGGATATATAACAATAAACTGCATAGTTGTATCATCCAGAGTAGTGTGGAAACTTTATCTGGTAACATGTACTAATCTGAAAGTAAAGTATTTTCTTTTGAGTCCTGCAGTATCTTATGCTTAGTGAATACATTGCTGATAGACAGAAACAAGCACTTTTCACAATAAGTAAAAACAGATGCATTACTTAAGAAAGGAATGCAGGATTCAGAGTCATAATCATTTCTTGTGTACTTCAGATTCCAACACCGTACAATATATTTGTCCTTATCCATTGTGTGCAGATGGCTTTGGATAACAGCATGTCAGAATATCTCTTTGTATTTGAGAAATCAACTTCAGTACTACAATAATTGTAACCTTTCGTTGGTAATTACTCATCATAAATTATAAGCATTCATTCTTGTACATATTAAAATATCTGATTTTGTTGTGCTTTGAGAAGAAACATATTTCAAAGTGACAAATGGTTTTTAGCTATGCGGTTATCACGACAAGGGAAAACTAATCTCATTTCAGAGTCTACAAAGATACTGCATTTCTATCATCAATGCACCCGCCTCCTGTCTGCTGGGATGGTTCAGGATAAAGGTAAGGTCTTAGGTTTAAATGTTGACTCCTGACACAGACTTTTACTTTCTAGTCTTTTAATCTGCTGATAAAATACAAATAAATTACGTATATTCCATGTGCTATAATTAATTTGATCATACATAGGTTTTAGCTGTTTATAACAGGAAAGATTAAGAAAAAATGACCTGTTTCTTTTACGCTGTTGTTTTGGACAGTCGTATCTCCTGAGTCACAGTCTAGTCAATGCACTAAGAAACAAATTCAAGTCAGCATTAAGTTATTTGATTGTCTTAATACCTGAAAAAATACAATGCCTTGAGTACAAATGCCAGGATCCAAATGGTAGAGCTGCCATTTATTCAGATAGAAATTTGTTTAATTGTTGAACTTAAGGCAATTGACTGTCTTTTAGTAACAGCTAAAAACCCAATGTTCTGTATAAAAAGTTCCAAAGTATAATCGCCAACATACATGTCTATATTTCAAACTTCCAGTCTTGTATCTCATCTGTACACCCATCTGCTATCCTCTCAAATTAATTGAAGATTTTATTATTGAGAGGTTTATTCTCCCTGCTCACATGCACATTAGAAAAAAATCTTACACTTCAGTATACAAATTGATCCCAAGGTAGGGAAAGTCAAAGAGAAAAGTTCATTTCAGCTTTATCGCTGCACAGTTCATCTAGGGTTTCGGCCTTTGCTTCACAGTATCACTTACTGGTTTACTGCTAAACACTGGATTAGGTGGAATAGTGGTTTATTCTAGTATGTCATCTGAATGCTTAAACATAATCTACTTTTCAAAAGACATTCTCCAGTTTTATGTGTGGCACGTAGAGTAGTAGCATAATGCACTATCAAAGTTCAGACCAAAAAAAAAGGTGTCTTCGAGAAGAAGCAATCTGTAGTAACTGTAGAAAAAATTCTTCTGCTCTCTATGCAGGAGCAGATCAGAAAAGAACCTGGATGTATGTAACCCATTTTCTTCCCATTGTGTTTGTCCATTAAGCAGACGAAGTGCACACTTCCCATGCTGTTCCATTCATACAGCCCAGCGTTCATTCAGAAACAGAACATTTCCTTTAGTTGATGGATTAAAGGCAGGAGAGGGGGAGGTGTGTAAAAATGTTTTGGGATGTGCAATACTTCAGGAACAATGTTTAAAGATTAATTCACACTATAAATTTGTAATGTATTTTTTTATACAACTTCAAAACAAAACAGGTGCTGACTCTTAAATGAACAAAAATAACTTCTAAAGAGCAGGGGTTTGTGCAATTGCTGAGAAGTAAATGTCATATTCTTAAAACTAGTCTTATATCGCACTCTCAATTCACTAAAAAAATTAACTGAACACAATTTTTTTGCCCTGCCTTGACTGATCTTGCATTATATTTCGGTAAGTTGAAATATGAACCTAGGAATGTGTATTAGTGACCTTAAAAAGAACAGCAAATAAACTCTAAACAAACCTTTAAAGGTTATTGTTTGCTTTTCATCTTTACTTGCAGACCAGGTGTCTCTAGCAAAGCAAATCTGAGGAAAAGCTACTTTTTGTTGGAGGTTCTTTGTGAACAAAACAGATGACATAAAGAACAGGTGTTAAAATAGTGAAAAAAGCAAACAGCAGTTGTTTTACAGGATGTTTAGCTGTAGAACAGCTAGAAAAAAATCACGCTATTCTAAAGGATTTTATTTGGAGGTCTTTGCTCAAATAAAAGAAACATCTCTCTGTCTTGTTATTCAGAATCTGTTTTTCAATTCCCCCAAAGAACGGGTTAGAGATATTTATCCTATTCCTCCTGGAACTGATTTCCCAGGGACTGACAGGAAAAAGCCAAGTTTTTACTAAATAAGGATGCTGGAATTTGCTTACTGGTTTCTGTTTACCTGATGCCCCTTATGATACTGTTTGCCTACATAAGTAGCATTTAGCACTGGAGTCTTGCGTGATTTTACTATTTATGTTACGAAATTGCTTAGCAGCTGAGTAGATTAGACTGTTTTACTTTGTGTGTTTTTCATCTTGCACTGCACATCTGTTAATGTTGGTCTTAACACTACAATAGTGAGCATTATAAATTAACAAGTAGAATGCCAAGTAAGTATGTGGAGGGAAGTATGTTTGCCTGTTAGATTAAAAAACAAGAGCTACTCAACTGACATTATTTGAGTGTCTAAATTAAGCATCCTAAACCCATAAAGAGAGATTTAGAGTCCCACACTGGAGCCTTCAAGTGTATGCATTTTGGATTTAATCTTCAAGGCTCATTTTGAGGTTGATGAAAACACTGTGCTGTCTGCTTTGGAACGTGACTTTGGTTTCTTGCACTCACAAATCCACCAGCAGGTTTCTTTGGTTATATCATACAAGTTCTGTAACTTTGTAACTGATGAGAGAAGTGAACCCTAACGCAAAATTATTTTACAGCTATGTATGAAGTAGCTACTCACAGAAAAGTGAACACTCTCCATTTGCAACACATATTTCTTTCATTATGGAAAAAACCCTATGACATCATTGGAACACTTATTTGGAAATACAATGTCAAGTCCTCAAAATATTTATTGCTTAGAAGATAGGCATCTTGGTAGAAAACATAAATGCTCATAAACTTACCATGCAACTAAACTATACTATCACACTTTTCCAGGTACTAGTGAAATAAAATGTTTTTCAATCAAAGTCTGTTGAACTGCATATCATTTTGAATCAAATGAGTTTCTATAAAAATGTTAATCAGGTTCATTCTCCAATAATATTAAGACTATATGCAGAAAAAAATTTTCTGCTCTTTCAGCTATAATGTTACAAATGTTGCCACCGTGATAACAAACATGTCATTTTCCCTTGGTTCCAATGGAGTTGGATTAAAGGAAGCTCTGTAGCATCTGCAACATCTCTTCCAGACTATTTTTCCCTTGAATGTTGTACGTTTGAGTGGAAATGTTACAGGATGCAAAGGAAATCCGCTAATGAACTTTCTTGAAATCCCATCACTTCACAAGGCTAATTTCACTGCGAGTCTGACTTGCAGTGTTTGCTTAGAATCACAGATCTTTATCAATGGGGCTTAATAGGTTAATTTCTGCATCCAGGTTTGAAATCACATTTCAGATAACATTTTTCAAACATGCCTTGGATAAAGGTACATTCCATATTCTTTAAATAGAGCTAAAATAGCCCTTGTCAGTTAATTATAAATTAGTAGTTGGTTCTTCATGTCAGAAATTTCAGACATGCCCAGGGTCCGCCTGTGTATGCAATTACTATTTCTCCAAGCAACTCAAATGACAAACTGTAAAGCACGATCTCTGCAGAACTGTGCACTTCACTGTTCCTTTCTAGTCGGCAAAACTATGTTCCCAAACTTCAGAACAACTTTTTGATTGAAAGATAATTCAAAAGTCTAGCTTAGCCAATGCATTTTGTGAATTTAGAAACTGTTAGAGAAAAAGAAAAAAAACACAACGAAATAGATAACAGGATGTTTTAAACAAGATTTTTAGGATAGAATTTAAATCATCCCACCTTCATTAGCCACTGAGTGTTGTTTTCCATGATGTTCTCAAGTAGCTGCAGTCTTTGAACTGAATCATCATAGTCCAGAGGCGCATCCCTTTGCACGGCATTGGACACGTAGGGAGCGGAGGACCGGCAGCTGTCCGTCTCGGGCAGAAGGAAGGTGTAGCTGCACGACCCGTGCTGAACCTGGTACTGCTTCTTGCCTATCGCCTCCATGCTCTTACTGAAGGAGTTGTATCCTGACGCTAAGAAGATACCGCAGCCCAAAAAGAAGCAGGCAGACAGCTGCATTTTAATCCCTGCGGTACCCGGCGAACCGAGAGAGCCTGGGAGCGCTGGCCGGAGCCCGGCCCTAGTTAACCTGCGCCGCAGCCGAGCGCTGCGCTGCCATGTGCCGCCGGGGCAGGGCTGGGCTTCCCTACCTCCCCTCCCTGCCTGCTTGCTTCCCTCCCTCCCTGCCTGCCTGCTTCCCTCCCTGCCCGCTTCCCTGCCTGCCTGCCCGCACTGTCAGCGCGGGAAGCAGCCGGGGCCGGCCCCCCTGCCCCCCGGCCCGCTGCCTTCCCCCCCGAGCTCCGGTGCCTCGGCTGCCCTGCTGTGCTCAGCGGGCAGGAGCGGGCAGAGCCGGGGCGCGGGGTGCTCCTCCCTCCCTCCCTCCCTCCCTCGCGCCGGTGCCGGGAGCGGGGCGGCCGGAGGAAACCCCAGGGAGGAGCCGGCAGCGCGGGACCCCTGCGAATTCCTGCGGCACTGCTCTAATTGAGGGTTTCCTAGACAGAGCGATCAGGCCGATAGCCTGCAACTATGCTTGTAAATTATTTGCGCTGGTGGTAATAATTTTTAAACTCCCCCGCCCCCCTTTCTCCCCTCCCCCCCCCGCACCCCCCCACTCCCCACCCCCCAAGAAAAAGTTCCTGGGCTTGTT
>JAWWEU010000111.1:93050134-93116989 GCA_035583155.1 Acropternis orthonyx | reverse complement strand
GCTTGTCTCGATGGTCCCCGGATTCACTGGAAAAACTGCAGAAAACTGCCCCGACGAGGCAAGGCACCTTCAGAAAAACCGCAGCTCTCAGCTCCGAGCCCCAGCTCCGACGAAAACCGCGTGCGTGAGTGGAACCGATCCAAAAAAAAAACCGGAAGAACAAAAAAAACGTTCCCCTCCTTCCTCTCTCCACCGGAAGCTCCCCCCTCCCCTCTGCTCCGGGCATCACTCCCAGTCCAGGCAGGTGAGGGAAAGGGAAAATTCTGAAGCCTTAAACCCATAACAATTTCTTTTTAGAAATCACCAATACATTTTCGGTAAATGGAAGTGGACTATTTTGTGAGTTGATTTTAGATTTGCACTTCAACAGCTTAACCTGTAGAGTCATGTTTTTATTTTATCTTCCTTAGATCTTTCCTGCAAGACCAAATGTAAATGTCAAATAAATCAAATTAATATTGTTCTATTATCTTTTTTACTAAAAAGTTAAATTATAAGTTAGTGATTAAGCAAAAAACCAAAAAAGTAGAAAAGTTATTGCATGTTGAAATCCCAAGTGCATTTGAAATCCTAATCAGGAATAAAATTATATTCTAAAGAAGACTTATGTTCCAAATTTCTTCTTATTCACAGCAACAATTGAGATACCAAAATTAAGAAAGCAGTGCTCTCCAAGAAACTTTTCTTGAGTAGTGGTAATTTTGAAAAATAATTAATAAAAAGCACGTAGTCAAATATTTAAACCCCTGGGGGTCTTTTTGCGGTGTGTATGCTGGCAACTCCACTTGCTACTCCTGGTGCTGGAGGATTAAATGACTCCTTTCCATGCTTCCTATGGGATCTTTTCTTCCCATTTGTGACACAGATTAAGTGAAGATGTTATTACACAGAAAGAAGTATCCCTGCCAAGGAGTACTACTCAGGGAAGTTGTAGAACAGAGGTGATTGTGATAGAAGTTCTTTAGGGAGTTTCTGAAAGCAACCTCAACCAGGCTGAGTCTTGCAGTTGGTGGCGTTCCACAGCAGCGGCACTCAGCTGAGTGATGCCAGGTAGTCTTCGAGTGGATTTATTTTTGTAATTCTAAGACCATTTTAAAGACTTTTCTCTGTTGAACATTGAATTTCAACTGACCCTTTAGTTTATATTTTAAAAACCAAGCATTCCCTGCTAACTAACACTGTAGTGTTGTGTTTCCCTGTAAGCAGAGAGGTTTACATGGGACTTCTGAATGAAGCCCTCCAGGTTTCTGCTGTGCTTTGTCATTACCATGTGTCTTTTTTAAACAGTTTAAAAAAACCCAGCTTTTAATTATACATGACTTTTTCATTAATATGTGGTCCGTTATGTCATAATATATTGAGTGCTGAACAGAAGCATTTTATGTTTTTGTTGATGAGGGAATACTTCAGGCTGCTCTACTTAGTTTTTCCCCTGCTGATCAAAAAAAAAAAAAAACAAAAGAACGTTTAAAAAAACTAAAATACTAATATGCTGATGCCTGATTTTTTAAAGCAAAGTCCTTTTTATTTGTCTCACTGCAGCATATCAAAAAAGATTGAGAAAAGACAAGCCTAAGAAATTTGAAGGAGAAGGAACTCACTGTGTTCAAACTTTGACATATTTCATAAAGCTGTTGAAAACCAAACCATGAAAGCCAGATTTATGAGCTTTTTTTAAGTTATTTGTAGATTCCCAAGACGATTGTGTTCCCATCACTTACTGTAGCCTTTAAAACTCAAATGACGCTTAAAAATATTCATGTTTGGCACACACTGAGTTACTGCTGAGCGCTGCAATGGCATTCAGCTAAAACTGAAGAGTAGAGAGACTAATGTCTCCTGCCTTCACTTAAAACATTTCAGTCTACTGAGGCAGAGCAAAAGGACTCACAAATTCATATTGTAAAGATAAAACTAGGAATTATTTTTAATGTTAAGATTACTTTTATTGTGGGTTAATACAACTGTTTGGGAAATGAGCCTTTTGGGGGCATCTGTGTAACCCTTCACATTTGCCAGGCTTTTCCTTTCAACAGGATCACTCACTCTGTTATTACTGGAATACAAAACTCTTTTATTTATCAAAGCATTACTCATCTGCACATTGCCAGGTATAGCAAATCTGTTGACAGCACTGGATTTATCATTTACTGTTAAAGGGGAATGGAAGGATTCCCCACTTCCCTAAGCCAGCAAAACAAATGTCATTCTTGAAACTCACTGCACAATATCCTGTGTTGATTAAAAATGAAAGTTGGACAATCTAAAGGGGATCAATATCTGAAAAGTCCCAGGTAGTTGAAATGAGCTTATAACTTTATTTTTTTAGGTTTTTTAATGCAAATACTAGGCTTCCATGTCTTGTTTCTTCATTATTTGTAGTATTTAACCATGGGGAGTATCAAGTTGTTTTCCATGAACTGAAACATGTTATTAGCTCATGGAATTTCTGTTTCAGTGTGGTCTTTCATAATTGAAATATAGTTATCTGGAAATGTATTCTTTCAGTCTGTGAAAATAGAGATGTGGTTACTCCCATATGGTTAAACATTGCTATTTGCTTCATTAATACTTCATTCCTTAAGCTACTCTGCTGAAATTAAAAATCTATTCCTAGATTACATACTGGTCTCATGCAATAGGTATTAGTCTGCTTAAAAAAAAAAAAAAAAAGCCACCAATTTGCCTAATGTGGGTTGGGAGAGTTCAATAAAGCTAGAGGATACTTGATAAAAAATATGAAGGAATAAATGCCAAGATTCAACTAATTTTCCGCATTCCTGTAGCCATCTGAGAATGAACTGTGAGATACCAATACAGGCAACCGTTATAAAATAGGCTTCATTTAGTTGAGGTCATTTTTGTGCAGGTAATAAATCCATTTGAAAGAAGCATCCCACACTTATATCACTACCCCATAACATTGCCAGAAGTGACGCCATGTCATTTGTGCCTGTGTCTGTAAGTCAGTAATGCAGGCAAATGGACAGGGATCTGCAGAGTGAACGAGTTAGTGCCAAGAGCAGGGAGCACAGAGCATGTACTTTGGGCTCTGTGCTCATTCCAGCATGCTCCCCTCTACTGAGCACACCTTCTGAGTGTGTTTCATCCAAGCAGAGTACAGCCTGTGCCCCGATGGCTGCCCCTCAGTGGGAACAAGAAGTACACTCAATGGGAATGACCAAGAGACTAGTTTCAAAATTGCACTAAACTGGATCAGTAAGAATGTAAGTAGAATTTTGCCAAAGGTCTTGTGAGGATATATCCAGCAAGAATAGATCCTTGTCAGCGGTGAAGAAAAACATGTCCATGTATATCTTACATACCTTTTAAAGTTATGGCTGGTTGTCTAAAGCAAATTATTTGGAGGGGGAGATTGTCTTGGTTTGCATGCTTTTGTTCAACTGTCAGCTGAATTAGGCGAAAAAACTTCCTGTTCTTACTTTACTTCCTTTGTGGTTTTGAGACATATGAACTTGCATACATTTAAAAACTGAATAGTTGGAGAGTCCTATCAATAAAGCCAGATATAGAATGGTAGATTCTCTGTGTCTTACTTAGATCTGCTGCACAGACAATCCATATTTGCTCTTATGAGCTCTTTTCCATATCTGTAACGAGGCCACCACACCAGCACACATAGGAACCACTGGCATAAAAGGTACAACTATCCCATCCATATGCTGCATTTGTTGTCTAGGATTTTGCTAAGCTACCAGGCTGGAAAGTTTGATTAATCATGACCTAAAGTAGTAGAACTGGAGACTGACACTGCAAGTTCTTTACTAAACTCACTTCATGAGTTTTTCTCACTCTAACCTATCTGAATTTCCATACCCCCCCATCTCACAGAGTGGGGAAGCAAGTGGCTGCGTGGTGCTTAGCTGCTACCAGGGCTGAACTACAACATGTTGGAATTGTAATAGCCTTGAGAGACAAAAGAAATGATCAGGAATAAGAATGATGAAGTTCAGCAAGGACAAGTGCAAAGGGGGAGAAATAATCACTTGCAGATTGACAATGCAATATTTCTGCCCAAAGAGCAACTCAGTAGAGGACCCAAACTAATATATACAACCTCAGTGATACTCAGATAAAGGAAGCAGGCATAGTAGAATGTGCTAACAGGAATGCTAAGCATAAGAGACATGAACTGTTTGCAGTGTGCAGAGAGCAGTGGTGGGGCCTGAGCTGGAATACCATGTCTAGGTTTGGGTACTGCACTTCAGGAAAGTTGTGGATCCATTGGCAAGAATCCAGGGGAGAATAACAAAATGATCAGAGATCTACAAAATATGACCCAGGAGCAAAGACTGAAAGAACTGTGTTTGTTTAGTCTAGAGAAGACTGAGTGGAGACATGATAACTGTCTTCAAATATTTAAAAGGTTGTTGCAAAATAGGAAAAGAAGAAATTGTTCTCCATGTCCCTTGGCACTGGGACAAGAAGTAATGGACTGAAAATGCAGTGGAGGCAATTTAGGTTATATTATTAAGGAAAATTTTCTAACTGTGAGAGGAGATGAGCACTGGACTAGATTGTATGTGGAGGTGGAAGATTTCTCTCTTTGAACTTTACTGGGACTCTTGGGGGCTTGTCACGTGTAGTGTATGCAACCCTCATGGTGTGCCAGTGGTGCAGCACTCAGAGTCGTATCTGCCACACTCGTACAGCACTTTGGCATCATGCATGGCACAGTGCTGCTTCACTGATATTTGGGTGAGGAAAACACCCCCCAATTAGAATTGGTAATTACATGCAGAATTTTGACATAAGTTTGCAATTGCAATTTGCATTCTTATCACTCTCTGATAGTCACCTAAGTTCTCTTGAAATAAGATAAAACTAAGGATGGACAAGTTTTGAGGTATTTCTGAAGAAAGGTTTAAATTTCCAACCCTGAAAAGTACTTCCTTTTTTAGCTAATTTGTCATGAAAGGATTTTTTTTTTAGTTTCAAAAATAATTTGTTTGTGTTGAAACCAAATGCAAATATACTTATTTCAGAATACTTTTGAAGTTCTAAACAAATAGTTATAGTAAAGTGGCCACATCTTGCGGTATTATCAGAGTGGGTTTTAATTACATATAGGGAATACAGACCCTTGATTTAGAGGTCATACTTATCCTCAAAAGGGGAAAGACTTTATTGTTTTACCCTGGATTGTTTTTTATTAATGTATAGTTGATTACATTGATATTACATAGTATTTAAAAATAGTTCTACCTCTGGAAAACAAGGAAATTAAACTAAAAATAAGTAAATCTGTTGTCTTTTTTCCTGCAAAAATTTGCTATGCCAGAAAAAAATGTTCAAACATCTTCCAGAATGATTTTGAATATCCACCAGACAGTAGATTTATTTGCCAAAAGTTTTCATACAGTATTCCCACTGAGACTTGGTCTTTCAGAGAATAAATCGGTGAAATTAACTTTTCTTATCAGTCTGTGGGATATGAGAGAAGGAAGGTTGTCTGCCAAAATGCGGCAGAAAGAAACAATATCAGCTAAATCGTCTGGATTCAAGTGTTCTTTCCTTCGCCCTCGCCTTGGCCAGAAAACGCTTACATGAGTTACTATCAGAGGAGGGGAAGAAACTGTGTTTTGAAGAACTTTCCAGAGCATACAGTCTTGACTGTATGCCATTTCTTCTTTTACTTTCCTTTTTGTTTTTCAAGACTCGATTTGAAGGTTCCTTTTCTCTGGACCAAAGTTTCTACTCCGTCTGCCTCCACTTCTGGCTCCTGGCTCAGGGCACCCGTCGTCTTCTACCACAGAAACCTACACCCAATTTGCCTGTGCATAATCTCCATGTGTGTGCACGTGCTGGGGTGCTGATGCAGCCTTATCAGGCGTTCAAAAAGTATATTCTCACTTCTGTCTGTCTGAAGGCTTACGCCTCTCTAACTTGGCAGAAAAGGAGCTTTTATTTCAGCCAAAGGATATTGATAACTAATGAGAAAGCATCGTTTCTGTAAATAGTCAGAAATAAGGATATGCAATATTTGTAATTCATTTACATGAATGTTGCAAGTAGAGTTTTGCTCTGAGAATGGAAAACATCACTAGCAATAACAAATGCATGTCATACCAAAGCATGGAATAAGGTTCTAGGTGCTGTTGAGATGTAGTATGGTAGTGTGTCCTGAACCACCTGGGGTCCTGCATCTGTATGATGTTCCATGAACTTAGATAAGATTCTTCAAAGCTGAGGATCTACTTCTTTGTGGAACAGCTTCCTGAAGGAAGTTGTTTCCCGCACTTAACATGCACTTTTTATACCAAAGAGCACCAACTTATTTATCTAGTGAAGCATTTCAATGTAATTTTTAAAGCTTTTACTATTTCAGTTTTAGTATTCTCAGCATGTTAAAAAAATCAGCAAACTGCTAAAATAAGAGAAAGCAAACTAAAATGATGAGCTTCTAATGTAAGTAGGAAATGTATGGTACACATTGTTCCTACAAAAATAGAGTTGCTGTTTGCTTAGTTGCTCCTATCCTGTTAAACCTGATATTTAGAAAAATGAAAAAGAGAGCATTTCTTCTTTGTTCTGCAGCAGTACTGCATTGTTAACACAAACCTTCTTGATCCCTTTAGGGTCCTGCAGATTCTGCAAATTCCTCCCTGCAGGATAACTGCACTTTCTGAAGTCTGCACACTGCAATACTCTCCTCTTTATCAGAAGCAGGCTGATGCTCCACTTGTGTGGATGTGTGTGAGCCCTTGATCCTTACATGTTTTTCTTTTAAATTTTTACTAAATGATGGACTGTCTGAAAATGCATATCACCATGCAAGTGTAATGTTTCCTAACAGAGCTTAATTTTTATTTTGTTCTTCACAAGGGCTTCATAAAGAATTACAGTAACTTAAAATGTAAACATTACTTGGCCAATATAATGATCCATACTGAAATCATATGAATATTAAAATATCAGAGCTTAATATTTCCCCAGAAACACGACTCAACTATATTAAATGAATATGCTGTTTCTGTGTCTCTTGTTGATAAACGTGTACATTATGAAACCATAAAGCCTGTGGGTCCTTGGTGTTTATCAGTTTTATGGGTTTCTGTCATTTAATAGTTGCAGAGTGATGAACTAATCCATAGGACTTCAACAGTGAGATTGTTTTCTTTTTAATGAAAATGAGCAATTTCTCATCAATTTCAAATGAAATAATACTTGGTCTTTGGATAGATATATGCCACAAAATATACAATCTTCTCTCTTCAAAGTTGTGTCTGCACTTTTATCTTCTTCTGTTTGCATTTAATAGAATATATTTATTATAATTACAACTTTCCATAAGTTCAGTAAATGCTATATTAAATGCTCAAACAGTAATGATAAAACAAATCAAAAATTTATTTTTGTTGATTTATTTATCTCTGGTGAATAACTGAAATTAAGAATAAAGATTAATAATATGTACATCATGTAATGCATGCACAAATTTTCAGATGTGCGTAATCATTAAAGATGGCTACATTGTATATATTTTATGCTAATACTTTACGTTATCAATTCTAGCCTACAAACACTGTTTCTATTAATTGTAATAATTCACAACCATACTCTCCATTTAGTTTTTATGAAGTATTGTCATTCTAATAGCAATTTGGGCTGAAAACTTCTTCATGTGCTATTTTATGGAAGTGGACACTGAAAATTGCATGCTGTATATAGGAAATCAGCAGTTTTAGTGCTCAAAATTTTCCAGTTACAGTCAGAATAATAATTTTCTTACATTTTGAATGAATTCAGGTATTTATTCAGAGATAATACCTGTGTGGCACTTGATAGCTGTCTCCTGAGCCTCATGAAAAGATCACACCCTTGAACTTTTATGGAGTTTTGTGTTTGTTCTGGCAACTCACCCAGCATGAGCTATTTTCGTAAAGTTCTAGACAAAACTGCAAAGTTTGGGGTTTTTTATAGCATATAGGAGGGACAATAATTGGTGAAATGCTTTTTATGGTTTTTTTTCTTTAGTGAAGAAAGGATTTATTTATTTATCATAAATTCTCCTTAAGTTTTACTTCTGTCAACAGTGATTTTTTTTTCTGTTAGAAACCTACACTCAAACAAGCAACTAAATTAATGGTACATTTATGGGAAATGCATGCATATAAATGGTGTCCTCCTGTCATTCATCCAAGTAGTGAAAGAATAAGGTTAATGCTTAGAATCTTACAAAAAATTAAATAGGTGTTTTTATAATATTCTGGTTTTCTGTCCATCTGCTAAAGAATATAGTTGGAAAGGAAAATCGGTACTGTCTGTTATAATAGGGACTGACAAAACTATAACCATAACTACTGACTTAGAGATACACAATTTGTGGAAATAGTCACTTTTGGGGTCTGATATTTTCCCAGGCTTGGTCTCTGCTAAGGAATTATTTATGTATTTATAAAAGCTTACACAAAATGTGTGTGGTTTCAAAGGGCTGGGAGCACCCCTGGAGTGCCGCAAAGGCTTTGATGTTGCGAAGGCAGCTGAGTCAATTCAGGGGTAAGAGCTTGGTTGTGCCCTCTCATCCCACTGCCAAAACCCTGTGTGGTCAGCTGGCTGCCCTTTCAGCAACTGGCTGGAGGTGTTTCTTTCAGGTTCGTGGACCAGGAAGCAAAGTTAGCCTTCCAGTTCATATCTGTGGAGCACAGGGTGGGGAAAGAGGTCCAAAAGTAGTTTAAACTCTGAATTAGGTAAGTTTGTAAAGCTCCCCAATATGAACCGATGAACACTATGTATAATAAAGGTTATCACAGTTTGCATTTGTGCTGCAAGACTATAATTATTTATAATATCCTTTAATATTTCTGTGTCATGATCAGTGTTATAAAAATTTAAGACTATGATGAAAAAATAATACTGTCAAGTGCTTTAAGATGTTTTATAGTTAAACTGTCTGACCTAAAATGAAATAATCTCAAACTCCATTTTGCAAATTGTATTGATCAAGTAGAGCAAATTTTGTATATTTTACACAAGAATTTCTGATACACCTGAAAAAGTAAAGATCCTACTAATGTGTTTCTTTTTTTCTAAATTAAAGATAACAAGGACAAGTTTTACTTTGAATGGAAATGTAACACATTCTTTAATTAGTTTTCTTGTTTCCTCAAATACAGATCTGCAGACTTCAGCATCACCTATCAACAGGAAAATACCAGCAGAACTTTTTTTTTAAACCAACCTGTCATGTTTGTACCTCTTACCAGGCAGCCACCTTGCAAAAAGTTCATTGAACTTATACAGATGTCAGAAGGGAAAATATGCAAAGCCTTACATCAGGCAAAGATCTACATAGGAAAAAACAGGGAGAGAAGTAACAGGAAATAATATCTTTATCATAAAAATGGATCTTAGGTAAGACTCTAAATTTCAACTTACATACAGTATTGCAGAAAATGTATTCAAAAATTTATCATAAATAAGTCATCACTAAACTGAGGTTATGGAGGGAAGAAAATGGAACCAACTGCTACAGCTAGATTTTCAGGAAAGTTGTCCCCATGGTGAGGACTTTGTTTTACAGCTGAGAGTACTTTATGAGGGTCCTGGTACTCACCATTTTAATTTTACCAATAACAAATATCATACAAATATTTTCAAATTTATCTTTTGTATAATGATTTCATTTAGAGACAATTAAATTAAGAGGAAGCCACTATCTGATAATTGCTTTCTAAAATGGCATGTATTTCAATTTCAGATGTAGTAAAAAGGGTTTTTAACTGGTATAAATTGGCATAGCACTACTGAAATATGGTAACTGGCACCTTCTGATAATCTGTCCTGAATTCTATATTGTGCATCTGAAAGACAATTTTCTGCACTTTATTTCACTTGCAAAAAGTTTCTTTTTAAAATCTGCTATTAAGTTTTTGAGAGTTGTTAGTCTATCACTTTTCCAACTCATTCACAATCCAGTCTGACAGTCTCTCTTTTTCAAACAAGGGTATTTTCCAGAAAGGAACTTTCTTCATACTAGAAAAAAATAAGATTAAATTTTTGTTATACACTATGTCAATCTCTTCTAGCAAGTGTCTCACTCATATCCTGGCAATAAATGTATTACAGGAGCTGATGTTATATGAGACTAGCCAAGCAAGTCCTAATCTCTTAACCACTAATGCTGTCAGATCATAATGACTTAAAACCTGAAAGAAAATACCACTAAAGAAGAAAGGAAAAGCTATAAGGGAAAAAAAAAAGCACTCATCCAAATGCAAATTTTATTTCATACTTACTTAAGGTATAAGATAAAATTGTGAAAATTGGCAACAGAGGAATAAGGAAGAGGTGGCACTGTTTATTGTGCCTTTCTCCAGCTTCAAAGACTTTAAGAGCAAGTGTAGGGGGAAGAAAAAAAATAGGGACTAGATGAGGAAACCAGAGGTTTCTGCAGGACTGAAAATAAGAGCACATTAAACACAAAATTACCTATAGTAGTACTCCAGTCATAAATTCCAGATGGACAAATGTAATGATCTAAAGTGACATGCAATTCATGTGGTATGTCTCACTCTTCTACTGGTCTCATGGAGTTCTGCCTCACCCCAGGTCCAGGATCTCATGAGCTACCTGCAGCTGGACAGGCCACCTTCAGCCCATCAGTGGATTGAAGGAATTGCACATCCAGCTGCTGAAGAAAAAGGACTCTGAATTCTTTGTGTCCTTTACAAATTTCTCAGTTCACTTTTGCAATCTGATGGTGCCTTTTCTGGTTACTATGTCCTGCTCACAAGGCACAGTTATACAAGCTCAAGGTAATGGGTTTTAAATGACGAATCATCAAAACTCAGAAGAAAGAAGTACTTCTGTATGATGCTTTAAAGGAACGATACAGGCCTTTGAAGCTCTGCGCCTTTCTCAGCACTTGTGTACATAATAGTATGAACACTGTCACCTATAAATTGCTGTCAATCAAATAAATCAGAACTCAAGTTTTTTCTACTCTTTCTCATTTCACTGTTGCAATCCAGTTGGTTTGTGGCTATGTGCTTTCTGCTGTTAACACCAGCCGTCAATTAATTCACTCAGGTGGACCACAATAAAAAGCATATAGGTTAATAATGCAGCACCTCTTAAAAATTTAATAAATGGTAACTATTATCATTTGACTGTTTGAATTTATTTTCTCTCTCTAGGTTCTCAGCTCGGCCAAACTGTTCTATACCAGAAATTGCATAGTTGCTTTATCCTCTGTTTCTTTTGCATTTTATCTTAAATAATCCTGCCTTTTTTTTTTTTTTTTTAATTTATTTCAGATTCAATCACTTAGTATACAGTATGTCCCATGGAAAACTACATTTTTCAGCTGTGAGCTAACTCAAGAGGTTCCATATGGTTGTAAGGAAACATGCCTAGTTTGGATTCAACCAAAAAATAAACTGTGAACCAAATTTCTAAGAAAATGCAAGTTACATATTCATAAATACAGGAAAATTATTTCTAGAATTTTAATTCTTGTGCAAGAGTTCATCTTGTGAAATCCTTAGATTTTGAAATAAAGTACTTCCCTAATAAAAGTCATCTTGCTTTTATTTATTTGTTGAAGACCTTTGGACTTACAGTGAATGAATGATTCACTGGAAGGAAGCGGAAAGATATTTTCTAATCTTTAAGTGAAGCTGATCATGTTACAGTGTAATTAAAAGATGTGCACTCAGTGTGGGTGAGAGTGCCTGAGTTGGACCTGGTGTTGGCAGCAGGAGCTGCGCTGCCAGGCAGAGGCAGCAATCCCGTAGGCTGCTCTGGTTCGGGTGTCTCTGCAGGGAGCTCTGAAGGCCCACGTTGCCACATCTTCGTGACCATTGCTAAACATGTTTCTTTGGTAAAAGGACAAGGTTGCCCATGGAGCTCAACTCACACCTGCTAGTGTAAACTTGAATTTCTAAACTGAGTTTTCAAAACTAATTGAAACTCAGTAATTATGCTCAGACGTGTAATTCAGGTATTATTTTATTTCAATGCCTTTAATTGAATCTCAGACTCAGCCTAGGCTGAAACTACAATTACTAACTCTGAGTAAAATGCAGCATATCATTCAAATGCTAAAATCTGTTGAAAATGGAACATACTATGAAATCCTTTGGATATGGTTGAAAAGTGTATGCAAATGTCTTAAATGTCAAATTACCCTTCAGTCTGTGGATTCTTTTAGCGGATACAAAGTAATGTTTGTATGTAAAGTATGTTGCGTAACACCTGTTTATCTATAAACGTACAAACTCTTTTAAATATTTCCAAATTCCATAAAAATAGTGTATCATCATAGAGAATAATGTGTTATCAAGTAACTAAGTGGTGGGTGATTCCTCACCTTCCAAACTCAGTGTTCCATTCAGAGTTCTCTCATCATAAAGAAAAGGAAAATCTGTACAAAAAAAAAAAAAAAAACTATTTCAAGTTAATACTATGGAACAGTTAAAGTACAGTGGTTTATAAACATTGCCATTCTATTGCATTGTTCTAACTTCTTGGGCTTTTAAAGAGGTTTGAATACAGAAGTTCTGTAAACAAGGATTATGTAATTTTTTTTCTTCAAAACAAGTTCAGCAGTATCTGGGTGGCAGGCTGTTTCAGGTACAAATTACATTTGTATTGTTGCTCTGTAAAATGTTAAACTACTTCATAATGGAAAAGCTCCAAGTTATGATTCTTTTATGAAAAATTAAACTGATTTTATTTTCAGAAATACTGAGCACTTGTAATTCAAAAGGTTAAGATCTTATTTTCAAATAAGCCAGCTTGTAGCTGGCTTTAGTATATAAACTAGAAAATAAAATTTATTGAGGTCTTTTCCTCGCTTAGTTTTCTGACAAACACATTTTTAACGGCATCTTATCTAGGAAAAGTATGTTTGATACAAAACTTGATAATCAGATCTGTCTACAGATTGTACTGTTTATCATCAAAACCATTTACCTATTCACTGCAGAGCACGAGCAACATGTTATGTTATCACTCTTCATCACCTTATGAGTCCCTTTATTAAGAACTAGTTGCCAAGTACTATAGACTAAAATGCAAATACCTAAATAGGTTGTGGCATGTGAACATATGATTCCCAGTAAATAACAGAATAATTTGTTTGAATTATACTGCTTAACTTTGAATATAACGGCCTCCTAGTTTCATTTTGTAGTAATTTCCTAAGTGTACTAACCATAAAAAATCTGTCACTATTAATTTGTGTAATATAGCATTCCAAATCAGCTTTCTCATAAATCTTCTTAAGATTACTCTCAGCTATTTCAATTGTAAATTCTTGGATCAACTTGTTGGTCTTTATTAGTCACACATGTAACAAATTTGACAATGAAAAGTCTAATATCCTTTCTTTCTGAACTGAAATATTTCAGATAGAACAATCTGTCAATTTAGATAATTTCATCTTGAATGATATGGTTTGATAGAAATCCCTATCTATTGGCTGTTCTTGCAAAATCTGTAGTAGACAGGCAGATACAGCCAGCAGGAAATTCAATGCCTAATTTTGATCTTGTTGTGTGCAATTGGAGTGCTATCCATCCTGACTGGTTGCTGCTTTGTAACAGTATGTAGCCAGTACAGGAGAGGTTAGAAATAAATCCAAAGACTGACATGTTGTACGGGCAGTAAAAAAGTTAGTCAGAAGAAATCCACCAATCAAAAAAACACTGATACTTGATACTAATGTCCTAAGGACTGTAACACTGAGAAGAAAAGGGAAAACACCCAGCAACAAGAAGCATCAGTGATTCATGAGTAGTTTTGAGTTAATCAGCACTAAGATCTTTGCAAGGTACGGTGGTTTGTGAACACTGTCACAGCACAAAACTAGAACCAGGCTGTCCTTATAAGGAATCTACTTTATGGGTTTTTTAATTTCCTTTATTTCTCTTAACTTTCTTTTTTTTTTAATACCACTTGAATGCACAGGACACCAATATTCCTCCCATCCTTCCTCTTCCATAGATAAGAAGAGGTTTTACCACACTTTGCATAATTTTGTGGGGACTTACACTGGCAAATACAGAAATACTAAGGACAAACGTAGGCATGGCCTTGAAGAATGTGTTGCTTCAGCTGTGTCAGAATGGCAGCAAAATTGGTGTTCTCGTCAGACAGTATATCCCTAAAAATAAACTAGGATCTAAAACCATTTCTTAGTTTTACTGACTCATGATGTGAGATCAGCTAAGGATGTGTTTGAAAGCAAGATTGCCAGAAACTTATAAAGTGAATGGCTCATATACCTCTTAAAATTCTCTCTGCTTTTGTAATCAGTTTTAGATTGCAATTGCATTTGTGGTGTGTATATCAATTGAGTTAAAAGTCTCTAAATATTCACACAAGTCCTGGTATATGAACCATCTGGTATTGACTTACTATACTACCAATTTGTTGAGCTGGTTTTATGTTTCTGGATATTTTCTTCACTCGACTATAGTAAACTTTTTGGAGATTGTTACTTTTTAAATACAAATAACTAATAAAAACTATTGCATGACTTGACCTTCTGTTTATACTTCCACTAAAATAAACTTGTGTTATCTGAATTGATCTGTATAGACTGTAATTTAGGCACAACTGCTTCATGTGTTGAAGTGTTATCAGCACATTCAGTACTAGGAAGCTGCTAGTACACACATGCATTTTTTTGGTGAAGCCTATAATCAGCTTAGGGACTGTAAGGCAAAGGTGCTTTAAATTTGTATTTCTGAGCAGGAACTGTAGCTATGTGGCATTGTGTTTCTGACACTTCTAGAGACCAAAATTGATGTATCTCAGGAACTATATCTAAAAAGCTTATTTTTTTCCCCTCAAAAACAACACACAACCCTAGGAAAAAGTTGAATTATTTGCTCACACTGAAAATTGAAAAGCATTAAAAAGTCTGTGTCTGTGCCAGCAGTCTCCTTTAATGGCAGATTTAATAACATAAAACCAAATGGCTGTAGTCCTATTGCATTTATCAGTTTTATTTCTGATCTCCTTCTATTGCTTTATATCAGAATTAACTCTTTGCATGAAATGACCAAACAGCAGGATCTGGAAGAGCATCACCTTTACTACAGCATCGAGCAGCAGCTGATAACAGGGTGGTTTAAAACTGACAGTGGTAAAAAATAACAGCTGATGTTGTTATCAGCACAGGTGTCTGCTGAGAGCTTTTGCTGGGACTTTGCAAAGCAGAGTTTTTCTTCTGTTGATACAGATGTGAAACAGCCCTCTAAGCACCCAGGAGTGGCTCAAACCCCTGCACAGGGCTGAGGTGTTGATAAGAAGCACCCAGGTGTGATGTTTCCTTGAACTGCTGGAGTCAGCATCCTTCAGAAGGTGATTGTGGCATAGTGCTGGAGGCACAGCCCTCCCAGCCTGCCAACACATCCACACCCTCCTCACCCCTGGGAATCTCGAGGTCACACTTGCTGAACCTTCATGCGACCTCTTCCGTGCCACCTTGTGTTGTTTGCCTAGTAGCTTCTGTTGTCTGAAAGGCACCTGAACTATCACTAGAGACAGAACTGCCCTGGGGTGTTTATTTTTCAAGGGAATTTATCAATGCTCACAGTGTTTTTCACACTGTTCTTAGAGATATTATTTAAAAAAAAAGGAGGGGGGGAAAAAAAAGGTGCAGCTACATGTGAGGTGGTGAAAAGGATTACCAGTCCAGGCAAGTTTAGGGTTTGCTTGGCCTTTGCTTTTTCCTTCTTCATGACATGGAGCATTTGGGGCTTTTAAGAAAAGAAAAACAGGTCTTTAAGAAGGAGTGTGCACTGGGAAGTGGTTTCACAATATTACTGCTTTGACACGTGCATGTGACAGTCAAGGCAGCTGAAGCTGAAACTTGGAAATTCTGCTTCAAGAAGTTACTTTCTGCACACTAAATTTCTCTTAAGACCCTGCTTTTACAAAACTTTGAATAATTAAAGAAATATACTTTAAAAAATTGCAAGAGGAGATAGTTTTATGATTGAGAACTGTTAAGGAGATGATCTCATCTCTGAATTACAGTGCAAGACATTTACACACACAAACAAAAGCAGCCTAGAGTGTGGTGTAAGTAAGGATGAAATAGCTTTGCCAAAGACCAAAAAATTCCTTGATAAGAATAACGGAGACCTTGGTACTAGGTAGTGAAGTACTATCTGCAGAGGAACAGAAACAGGTAAATCTTTTCACTCAAATCAAGAAGCAGCACACTTTTTATATTATACAGTGACTGGGCATCATCTGTTCCTCCTTCATGTTCTGCAAAAATAACTATTTCTTGATAGTGCCTACAGATGCCTTAGTCTTGTGTCAAACACATTCATAAAACATTGTTTTAACAGACACTTCCTATTTTAGCCACAATTTGTTTCACTCTTTTAGTTCATCAAAACACCCTTCCTTTCTCTTCTGAGCTCTCATCACTGTAGTCCCACCTTCTCTATCAGATCTGACGTGTACCTATGTTTTGCTTCTCACTTTTGTTTCATTAAAGGATACCAGTCTTAAGCATTAAATCTTGTGAGGAAAGAATAGGATGGTTAATAACAATTTTTATGCTTTGCTTTTCAGACTTCCATTTATGCAGTCCTTCATTCTCTCCATGTGCTACTTAAAGGTCTCCACTTCTATACTAATGTAGTACAGTGCAACTACCTGGTTAGGGCTAGGCAGGTAGAAAGCTATACTCTGAGCTTCTGATGGGCCAAGGACTGTTTTTTTCCTGATGTACTTAGATGACATTACTCTGTTCTATCTAATCCAGCCCTCTAGTTCATCTGCCTCCTTCACATGTTCCCAAAGAAAGCTCTCCAGCATCTGCATTTGTGAGAAAACAAGGGCCTGGAACCATCAGACTCTACCTTGCCATAAAATTGGAGGAAGATTCATAACAGAAGAGGTTCCCATCATAGTAAGGTAAGACATGGCATATATACTTGGCATAATCCTGTGCCTATTTTCAACAAACAGTAAGTGCTGTAGCATATTATTTCAGAACGACTGTAGACTCAAACTCTATGCAAGATACATGATATGCTTGAGCCCTAAATTGCTTTTCAGGCCTTTTTTCCAGCTCAGGTAGGGCTGTCTTTTCATTAGATCTTTTTAAGTTGCTGACTTAGCTACAAGTATGGGGAAAGGTAAAGGGAAAGCATTTTCCAGATTTTCTGCTCTAGAGTGAAGTATTCCAGTTCATTCACTCACAAATCAGAAGTTTGTTCAGGGGAAGTTTTGCTAAGTAAGCAGTCCCCAGGATCTAGAGATAAGCCTAAATCCAAGATGAATTGTATGCATGAAGTGCAGAAGATGTCATGACTTTAAATGTTCTGTGCAGCACATGTGGATAAAACTAAACCAGCATCTAAAATTCTGCATTATATTATTTAAATGTTAGGTTGAGAAAACCCAGGATGTTTTATCTCAGCAGCTGTGGGGAGGGTAAAGGTCTTAATTCAAGAAATGAACAAGTATGGACCTGCTCTGATTACAGGCTAATGTGTCAATTAATATGAAAATCAAGACACTTGGGAACCTGCTACAAACGTACAGATACTTGACCTCTGAAGATCCTGACTGGTTGCCCTGCCACTTCTAATGTGCACTTAAAGAAATCTGGTGCTCCTCCTCCCCCCCACTGATGACTGAATATTTCTGAATAACTTGAAATTCACACCCACTTGAAATGCTGACTTGGGAATACACTTTTTTGGACACATGCTTCATCATATTTCAGCTGTACACAAAGATAAGCATTTTAGAAGTTTGGAGGCAGAGCATTTCCTCCTACAGAAGAGAATTTATATTTTCCCTGACATTGCCCAGGCAACACAGACTTGAATAAAAAATTGACGCTAAAAGCAGAGTTCTCTAGTCTGGGAATCAACACTGTTATTTTATTCCCAGCTACATTCAGCATCCTACTTGATGAAGAAAAGAATGTCCTTCATAAGTCCAGGGATGTTGAACATATTTTGATGACCCATGTAGAAGATATTAGAGGGCACGAAATTACAAAGAAAAGAATTTGAAGTTATAGAATGATCCAAATGGCGATTCACTTTGCCCTGATTTTATCCAGCCTTTCGTCCTTCTGTGCTTTCTTGCCTTTTCTCTTCCTCTCATCTTAGTAGGGATTTTTAATATCTATTATATTTAGAGTGTTGTATGAGAGACAGAACCCTATAGCCTCTAAACACTAGTCTCCTGTACAGTATCATAGCCACTATGTTACAGAATCAGACCTCCTCTTCTGCCTTCCCATTTGAAATCTATTGCGTACCTAGAACTGCAGTGGTGAGCAACACACACAAACTACGAAGCTATAGAAATCTCATGGGAGATACAAGCCTGAATCTGCCCAGGCTAACAAGGGCTGTGTACCCAGGTCTTCAGTTCTCTGGATACCTTTATGAGGGTTGTTCATACCACTTTGCTAGCTGACATCTAAGTTAAAAGCATAGGTAAACACAAAGACAGCAGAGGCACAAAAATTCCTAATAAAAAGGATGAATATCCAATGAATATCCAACTGAAGTCTTCCAGGAGATTATATCATTAATGAGGATAGGTTCGTATCTCTGAAAGCTTCCTCTCATGGTTAAATTAGAGAGCTAAAGGCATAAGTAATACAAAAGGTAACTGCCTGTTGAATTCAAGAAAGACTCTGTACTTCCTGCCAGACTAGCAGAATCTTCCTTTGCATTTCCAAGCACACAGGTATGCAGTTCTGTTCTCCCTCTATCTAATCAGACACAGTACATGTTGAGGAGGTTTAGAGAGGGGCAGAAAAGTCAAACCTACAAAGTGGTGTCTGTATGAGAAATGATTGGACAAACTGGGATTCTCCTGCCTACAAAAGAGATGGCTGGAGAGCAATATTTTTCTTCACACAAAACAAAATTGAGCTATGGAACTTAGTGGACAGTAAAAATTCATATGTATTTAAAACCAGCTGATCTAGAAATCGTTGGAGGCTGGACAGTTCTGCTGAATGGCATGGTAGCTCCCTCAATCTTGATGGGAACAATTCCAGGTGCTTCCTGGCCTTTTTGCTCCCAGGCAACAGTTACACAAGACACTATGCACCTTCCCAAACTAGCTGGAAGTGATGAGGATGATGATCTACAACCGTTTTCAATACTGCAGAGACAAAACATCCTGATGATGACCCATTACATCTGGTTGGGGCAGCAGATAAGATGTGTGTTGCATCTGTGTCTGTGACAGTTCAAGGAAACTAATGACTGCCGAGTCTGAGATGGCTTTGTTTGTGACTGTCACCCTGGAATAGTGTGGGTTGAATCTTAAGGATACCCATACTAATTAACCATCATCTTTCCAACCCTGAAGGTGGAAGTCTGCATCCAAATAATGCTAGCATTCCAACTTTGTGGTCCCACCACTACTGTACCAAATAAGAGGTATTTTCCCTTTTTTTATGTTCTTCCTACACTGTTGAAAGACCATGCCTTCCAATATCAACAACACAAACCTGTTTCTCTTCATGGACCAGAGACTATGAAATGGGTACATAACCGCAGGAAAGTAGCAGCAAAGTGCTCAGCTCTGCCTACTCTATCTCTCCTGACATAGCTGGCATGAGCTGTTCTTTGTGGCACACAGAGAGTGGGAGAGCTTGCTGACTTAAAAGGACTCCCAATACAGTTGCCAAGTATCTCCATGTCTGCATTCAGAAAGAGATCTGTGCTGCTGTACCAGGGAAAGCTGAAAATGGCATCTCATCACCATGCAGAGATGTAAACAGCAGCCTGGCTTGTCAGTGACATGCCATGGCACCTTCTGCAATGCTGTTCCTTGGTGGCTGATTTGAGAAACATCTTTTTGCAGGAGTTATCCAAAGTAACCCATAGTGTAGGCCATCTCACAGCACACGGGCTCTGGCAGAGGCAAGCTGGGCACAGGACAGTCCTGCAATACCAGCAATAAGTATCTGGCTGAGAAATCACTATTGAGTGCTTTTTTCATTTGTTGGTGTTCACTGGAATTTTGTTCCCTATAGCTGAGCTTCTACTGCCAAGTGCTCAGATTCAGTGCTACAGAGAGTGGTACCACACCCCAGTGAATCAGCTTTGAAAGGTTTTCCTGTCTGCTTCTTACTTTTATATTTCTGTAATGACTAGGAATTGTTCAGTATTTGAAATAATTATACTTTTTTTTTCTTTTTTTTTTTAACTCTGGAGACATTTACTTAGTAGCTAATGGTAGCTACTGATTAATACTATTCCTTCTATCTAAAATAATACCGGAATTATTTCCAATTGATCAAAGCATAGTGTTGCAGTGAACTTATCAATAAATAACCAAAGCCATACCTGATCTTAATTTATTAACTTTTAGTTTAGGATTTTTGGCAAAATTAGCTTCAGTTACTGAGATAAGAAAATCTCTGCATTTTTCAAATGAGGAACAAGTGCTCTGTTTTGTTGTAACTAATACAATTTACTTACATCAGGGGCCTTATTTTTTTTCCAATTCTATCTTAGTTGCTGGACTCTGTGAAACCAGGAATTCACTAAGATGATTACTACTTTATTCCCTAGTGAGACTAAATATTCTTGAGCTACCTTCCAAATGTAGACTTCCAGCTTCCAACACAGAGAAAAAAAATTGTGTACAAATGTCCAATCCCAAGTTATACAAGGAAAGTACAAATACAGGGTCTCTCAGGAAAACTGGATGGTGCAAATCGAGTGTGGGAAAATGCTGAGAGCTTCAGGTCATGGCTGACATTTAAACTCAACACCTCTGCTTCTGCATTGCTATTACTGGTAGTTAGTGATGTAAAACACTGCTTTGCACTGGGTTTGATATTGAGATAATCTGTACAATGAGCCACTGAATACAGCTCTATATACAGACTTAATAAACTCTTTCTGCAGAATATCAATATGGGTACTTAGATGCAATGTTTCTTTTTAACTTGCAGAGTTGTGCTTTTTCACATGACCTGCACAAGGGAAGTACTAGTATCTGCCTTTCACAAGGGATTTCCATCCCATTAGTATTATCAATGATTCAGGCAACTGAATACCTGAAAACTGATAGCTACATTTTGCAAGTCAGAAAATTCTAAGAGAAACTAGTGAGGTGACTCATCTCCATACTTTATTTTTGCTTCACCAAAGAGAGTCAGAGGTGCTTCACTTCATCCTTGGCCATTACCTGTGGTCTCCTTAATATGGGGAAAGAATGAAATTTGAACTGAATCAGCACAAGCTTTGTCTGTCCACTGCTCATGCAGAACAGTCTGGTGGTCTGGTTTACAGAAGAATGATGCTATTTATTTTACATGCTGGATTTTTCAAAATACGTTGCTGTAAAACATTTTTCTATCTTCTAGAGAAAGAAATGAGCTCAACTTCTGATGAATTTAAGGTTTGGAAAAAAGTAGTCACACTGCAATAGGAGAAATAAGTTTGAAAATATCCTTTAGAAATGCCCAGCATTGTCATAGAGAATTCTTGAGTAATGTACATGTAACTTCTAATAAGGCTGTAAATGCCTGCACTGCTGTCAGTAAAAGATGCCATCTGGTAGGTCTGCCTACTAAAACAGAGGTTTATTTGCAACCTGTTAAGTCTGGGGGTTTTTTGCTGTGGGATGTTGCTGAATCATTAAGAGAATTATGGCAGTGTTAATAAAATGATTTATGAAGCTATCAAAATGCCAGTTGTGATAAATTAGATCCTAAACTCAAGGCACTGCTAAACTGGACTTTGACTTTGTCAAACCAACTTTATCTCAACTTTGGTCATCAGCCCTTCATACCATGAAGGGTAGTAAAAGCACAAGTGCATCAAGTCACAGAATCATAGAATATGCCAAGTTGGAAGGGACCCATAAGCGTCATCGAGTCCAACTCTTAGCCCTGCACAGGACCATGCTCAAGAATCATGTCATGTGCCTGAGAGTATCATCCAAATCCTTCTTGAACTCATGCAGGCTTGGGGCTGTGACCACTTCCCTGGGGAGCCTGTTCCAGAACCCAGCCACACTCTGAGTGAAGAACCTTTTTCTAATATCAAACCCAAACCTCCCCTGACACAACTTCAGGCTATTCCCTTGGGTTCTGTCACTGGTCATCACAGAGAAGAGATCAGTGCCTGCCCCTCCTCCTCCCCTCAATAGGAAGTTGTAACTGCCATGACATCTCCCCTCAGTCTTCTCTTCTCCAGGCTGAACAGACCAAGTGACATCAGTCACTCCTCACATGGCTTCCCCTCAAGTCCTTTACCATTTTTCTTGCCCTCCTTTGGACACTCTCTAAGAGCTTAATATCTTTCTTATATTGTGGTGCCCAAAACTGCACACAATATTCCAGGTGAGGCCACCTCAGTGCAGAGCAGAGCGGGACAATCCCCTCCCCTGACCAGCTGGCGATGCTTTGCCTGATGCCCCCCAGGACATGGTTGGCCCTCCTGGCTGCCAGGGCACTGCTGAATCATATTCAGCTTGCTGTGGACCAGGACCCCCAGGTCCCTTTCCATGGCACTGCTTTCCAGCATCTCATTCCCCAGTCTGTACAAACATCCAAGGTTGCCCCATCCCAGCTGCAGAATCCAGCACTTTTCCTTGTTGAACTTCATATGGTTGGTGATTGCCCAGTCCTCTGATTTGTTGAAGTCAAGCTCTGTGGCTTGTTTCTTTCAACAGTGAAGGCTTAGGTCTGACCTGGGGGAGTCATTCTGTGCATACACCAGCACATGGTTCCAGTGTCATCTGGGAAACCTGCTATACTTGAAGGGGGAGGTAGGAGGAAAAAAAGATACCTTATTTCAAAAGGGTTTTTTTACCTCAAGAAACCTCTTTGTCAACTCTGTGTCACCAGAGAAATATAGTCAAGTTGGGGAAGAATGGTAAGATAACAGAAGAGCAGACAGGTAGTTTGCACATACACATATCCAACCCATGCTTCTATTCACAGAGACTACAGACACAAGGTAGGAAAGTCTAGACAGCCAATGGAAACATGCTTGTCCAAAAGGCTGGAAGGATAAATAAAAGCACTAGCAAGCAAAAATCCTTTTTAAGTAAGAAGTTACTGCCTACCTGATTAGTGACATCACCAAGCAGCAGCTCTTTGGTGACCCTGAAAGCAAAATACAAGTGATACAAGGTTTAAAGATGCTTGCACAAATTTCAGCATTAGGCAGGACCAAGAAGAATGGATTAGAGCAAAAATAAAAGACGACTCTCATTTGAAATGGACATTTAAATCCATTACCAAAGAACAAAAAGTGAGACTTCTGAAGATACTAAAAGATTTTTCTTTTAATACTTGAAATAATCCATTAATCAGTGATACTAATTGAAAGATGCCCTAGTCAGGCAGAATAAAAAGTGTTGGATAATAGGAGAGGGGTTTTAAATAATAATAGTAATGCTTTATGGTGTTTGGGTTTGGGGATTTTTAAAGACAGAGTGAATTTTGCACACTAACTTCAGTGAAGCACAGCAGTGAGAAGTATGCACCACTGTAATTTCATCTTTGACATTGTGCTGGTTACAGTAGGAAAAGCTTTCACTTAAATGTTTGGTTACGCTAACAGTGTTGTTTATATGACATTTCTGTATTAATGAGCGTCATTTCAGCAATTTTCTCAGGTTGTACAGATCATGTTTGTTTAGACAGCATCTGCTGCTTGTGCTCCACTGTCAGTAGATTGGTAAAGAGATATTCCTATTGAGTTCTTCAATTATGGCAAATTCAGGCTTGTTCCAGACAATTTTGACAAAAGCATGAAAAGCTTTAGAGATTATTTGTTTTTGAAATGTAGTCAGTCACCAAGGTGCTGTGATGACAGGCAGCCCCAGCAAGGCCAAGGAACCACCCCTGCAGTCCAGCCTGCTGCCATCCATATGCAGGCAATCCCAGCTGCTGGAGCTTCAGAGGGAGCACAGCTGGGAACATGCAGATAATGCACCTAGTGATAGCTGGTGCCTTCTGATACCTGAGGGGCCTCACTGAAGAAAGAGCTCATGCACAGACTTCCAAGGATTTAAAGCATAGAAATGATATACCAAAACAGGTAGAAACAGTGGCTGTAACACAGTGGCAGCTGGCCTGGGATTCCCCAAACAGCCATAATTGAGAAGCCTGTGGCTCTGGAAAACACTAACTTTCTGTCAAGAGCCACAGCTAAAGAGCAAGTGTGCATGTTCCGACCACCCTTTGGCACTGGGAGAAGTTGACAAGTGCTCAGGGGCAGCCGAGGCCACCGTGGGCCCCACGCGGGAGCCCCTTCCAGTTTCCACAACATGATGTGTGTGTTTCACCGAATTAGTATCGTTACCTTGTCTTTGATTCCTTCTAGTTTTCATCAGTCTCAGCTGGCCCCATCCTGTGCTCAGAAGTCTCATTTAATCTAACTGACGGATAAGAAGCATATGCAACTTTTTCAGTAAGATTTCTGACTTCACCCTTTTAACCCAGAGAATAACTATAAATAGTTTATAATGTCTGGGATTTCCACAGCCTAAGTGCAGCTATAAATAGTTCTAAACATTTTCCCACTTCATGCTTTTGAAAAGAACATTCTCCACTTCCTTTCTTGGAGAACCCCTGGGAATAAGGCTAGATCACAGCTCAGAAAATATGTATATTAGGGGAGTTTAGCAAGACGGAGCTACAGCAGCTCTCGGGCTGATTTCACGTCAGGAAATGGTCAGGCATCCTTCTCCGGGAGTTCAGGTCCGTGATGCCCCCGGGCAGGTCTCCCCAGCCGACTGCGGTCCGTCCCTGCCCGCTCGGCCCATGGAGGTGCTGGGGGGCCGCTTGTTCCCGAAGGCGGGCGCTGTTCCCGACCCGCTCAGCCCACGGCGGCGTTTGGCTGCAGATACGTGCGGGACGTGTGTGCTCGGCGGTCGCTGTTGTAAACACCAAAGCGGGATACTTCCCTCCGGCTCACATTTACGAACGGACTTCAGCGGCCCCGACTCGGAGCCGCCGCTACCGCCGAGGGCCCGGTCCGGCGAGAAGGCTCCGGGAATGGCATGGCCGGGAATGCCCCGGTCGGGAATGGCCCGGCCGGGTAGGAGCCGCCCTCTGCCGGCCGCCCGCCCGCCCTCGGGTTCGCTGGCACCGCGTCCCGCAAAGCACCGCATTCCTTAGGGCACCGCGTCCCTTTAAGGCACCGCGTCCCGCAAAGCACCACACTACTTTCACTTAAAAGGTCTAAAACCTCTGGTGTCTATTTTACCCTTGATCTGAAGATGTTTTAAGTTGTTGATCAGAAAAGACTGGGATTTATCACTACAGAAGATGGTAAATTACTTGCTCAGGGACAGCAGACCATGTACCTCCTAATGAGCAGGCATTTGCAAGGTGCAGCTACAGGGAATGGCTTCACACAAAAATTGAGGAAGCACAGAGCAGTACAACAGCTTGGTTGAGAGAACCAGGCCATTTATTCTACCATTTATTCTGAAAAATGTTCATGTGAAAACAGAAAATCCAAAATGCCATTTTATCTTTTAAAAGTACGGCGCAGTTTGGTGAGACTGTTTTATGCATGGGTTCATGTCCACAGAAATCTAGATGAACAGTAATGAAAGACCAGTTTCAAAACAAACATTTTTAAATTGGGCCCAGGAACTGGCAGGGATGTTGAGTTCCTAATATTAGATGGCAATGACTTTCTATAAACAAGGAGCATGAGAAGTCCTAACCCCATAGGACTCTGGCAACTCAAAGAGCCTCCATAGTGTAAGGTGTAAAGTATGTCATGCCTAATACTAAGAGCAGAGCAAAATTGTTTAGCATACATAAAACTGAGCTGAGATGCCTGCAAGAATTAATATTTGCTTTCCTTTGATGCTTTAAATTAAGACAGCTTTAAATTTGTATCTATGCAGTGGGAAATTTGTATACAAAATTAATGTAGATTGTCTGTGATGTATGCAATACCAAGATGCTGATTCCTTAACAAAGTCAACGCTTCCGCAAGTATTACTATCACAGTCTGTTCACATATTTGTTACATAGTATGCAAACTCTGTATCCACTTCAATGCCTGAACACTGAAGGAAGTATGGCTCACTTCAAAAGTATCTCCTTTTTACATTGACTCAATTTAGTTGGTCCAGATAAAAAAAGCTGTTGGGATAATAGAAAAATCCTCATCACAGAGAAGATCTGACTGTGCACAGGAACAGAGAGCTGTCTGCACAGATGCCTCTCACAACATCATTGAAGGCTTTGGTAGCTTCACGTTGTGGAGGGGACTGGATTTTTTTTTTGTCTTGAATCCCTTGCAGACAAAATGTGGGAACATAACACAGCTGCTCAACTAAAACCAAATTATCCAATCAGTGAGTGCTCTGTAGTCTACTTAAAAATACTCTACTCATCACAGATTACCTCTGTATTAAACTAATTGTGAGGAAAGAGAAACAATGGCTCCATGGCTAATGATACAAGTCTGATCTCTTGATCAGGAGAGTAGGTAGCGGCCAGCATGTACTCTCATTCAGGGTATTTTTGAATGAGAATTGAGATGCCTATACCAGCAGACCAGTGAAAGGATTCTGCTGTTACGACAGTAGGAACATCAGCTCCAAACAAAGCTAGAGGATTAACCACAGCTTTGATACACAACTCTCCTTCCTCCTTGGAAAGAGCAGTGAGAATGCACCAAGCAGTAAATTGAAGCTATGTCGGATAATCCCAGGAATTTCTGTGAAGTGGGGAAAAAAAAAAATTACAGCTTCTGTCTTATTGTTACTAAGTACTCTGTAAGCACTCATACTCCTTGGCCCAGTTTCTTTTCCTTCCAATCTTGTTTTTCAAGTGAAGCTCCTTTACTACTAAGCATTCATTTAAATAGTCATAGTATGAGACACAGGCTCTGGACTGGTAATTTCATTCATCTCCCTTCTGTGCGGTGTTTTTCTTCTGCATTTCCCTATCTCTGTAGGGTATAATGCAATTCACTCTAATGGATTCAACTCGAAATGCTGCTCCCATTTGGCATGGAGCGAGTTCTTACAGAACCCAAAAGCCAAACGCATGTTTTCCAAACAGAAGTAATATGCCAAGAGGCATATGTCAAGGTTTAAGGCTTAACACTGTTCTAGATAAGAATGTGTTAGCAAGCTGAGAGAGAAAGGAGTTAAATGATCAAGCTGAAATGTTATTTAAATATCGTGAATTAAAAGCTCCAGCCTAGCTGAAAAGAATTAAAAAGGGCACAAGCTTGGCAATGCTCCTAAGGCAGTAAAAGCGATGTTTAGAGAGAAAGAAATCTTTGTTTGAATGCAAAAGGGAAACTAAAATTGGCAAAATGGAGCAAGGAAAATGTATCTGGGTGATCACAAACTGACAGAATACAAATCTCTCTCAATACAAGGAGAATCTCCTTAAATTTCAGCAGAGCCACTGTCAAAAATCTCATCATATAATACAGTCAAGGTAAAATCCCAGCAATTTCACAGGCTATTTTTAAAGCTACTTTTAGTTTGTAGTTATTTCTCTCACATCTCACTCTCCTCTGTTTCACACTCCAAGGGAGGAAAGTCAGTCTCTTCATCCATGTCCATCTTTCTATAACAAATGCTGTCTTAGAACTTAAATTCTCTCCTGTTGGCACCAATGGGGCTTTTGCTGATGATTTCAGTAAAATGGGAACATGGACACCAGCCTGCTTGGAAAATCTGCAGCAAGTGGGAAGGAACCTAAACCTCTTGCATCTTCCAAGCAAATCATTAGCCAAAGGAGCGAGATTACACTAAGTTGGTATGATGGAGACTGTCACCAAAGAGGGTGGTCCCACTGACTCCTCTGCACGGGTTCCCCTGTTATGTTGATGGGTTAGTTTTCTGTGGAACCATCTGCTTGATCAATGTGCGGTTACATGGCATCCAAATCCTGGCTCGGGGAGGCAGTGTGTGAGCACAGGGCTTCAGGAAGCGGGCCAACTCCCAGGTATACGGAGAAATTGACCCATAAGAAAATTATGATCAGAATCCTCAGCGCTAGACTGTTAAGGACTGAGATGAGAGTTTCTATGCAGTGCAATTAATGAGATGAGTGAGCATCCATTTTCCTAAATGGCAAGCCTGCCATTGAAAACTGCATAGGGAAAATAAATACAATTTCTTGGAGATTTGGAATGCTTCAGAGCGCATTTGTCCTCCCACCTCACGCTGGCAGTGAGAAAGTCTCCATGCAAGACTGTGGAGAAGGGATGTGTGGGTGCCCTGGAGCTGCTAAGTCCTTTAAACCTGCTAGACTGGGTAGACAAGTCAGGGAAGTGAGGCAAGCCCTGAGGTAGGCAGGCAACTGACATGATGATCTCCCCGACACCACAAACCCCATGGAAGGGTTGCTCTGTCCTCAGTTTTTCAATGGTTTGAGTCTGCCTGCTATATCATTGCCATCCAACTCACAGTGTCACTGGCAGGGGAGCACTAATAATAACTGAACTACAGCAAGTGTCATCACTTCCCACAACTCCTTCCCTGTTGAGCCAGGCACTCAGAGCTTCAACCCAACAAGGGGAAAAGGGACATTCCTCACCCAGTGTGAATACAATCAAAACATGTCACGGTACTTCTAATTAAATCCTGCTTAAAATTATTGCTTCTGTAGAAGTGCCTGCAAGGAAAAAGCCCCAGAATAACTCAGTGAACATGTAGTTCCATTCACCATTTTTGTCTTTGACTGATGCCAAACACATCCGAGAAAAGGCCTTCACTGACATAAATTCCTGCAATCGTATGAACAAGTAGAAATGTCTTCCTGATTGTACCTGGGATTTGGCCAACGATACATTAACAGACTTTGTAATTCTCTTGTAGGTAGTGTAACCACGGAAACTCTTTGTATTGGAATAATTAGGACTTTGGAGATTCCCTAAACAAGTTCCCATGAGAAAAGAGTTTCTGGGTATGGTTTCAGAACTCTGGTAAATTGCTCAGGCTAGAATATGATTACAATATTCCTTACAGTGACAGAAAGGAAAAAAAAACCCACAAGATAATACTGGAAATGGATCCCTTCAGCTGGAAATGTGATCTATGTGATCTGCTAATATTTGTTTCTTTATATTTTAAAAGCAAAGTTAGATGAATGTTGTCTATTTTCTGTGCTGGTACTGACTGATGAAACATTTTGGAAATTATCTGTTCATACACCTATATATAGTTATTATAACAGAAGGATGGGAATTTAACTGTATTCACCACTTTCATAGCATTATTTTTTTTTCCTTGTGAATCTCACATTAGTTTTACAGGACTGGATCCTGTGAAACTAAGGAGTGCACTTGTGCTGCTGCATGGGAAATGTCTTGTTTTTAATGAGTTGCCAACTTAATGACCTGTGGGATTTCAAAGTTCCTTTTTGGTTTTAAAGGAAATGATTAATATATATTCTGTCTTTAATTATGGTGCTATAATTGTGTTAAAGGAATTCCATTCATTCTTTTCTTCCTTTAAATGTTTTACATTTGTGAATGTTAGGCAATATTCTCCTAAAAGTTCTGTCTGTAAAATGATGTATAATGTTATTCACTTTCAAATGGGAGAGTAATGAGAGTACTGGTATTCCTCAGTTTGGGGCAGAATATTTTGATTCTTACTTTAAAAGGATACACAAGTTATTTAAACAATTACTTGACTAAAATAAAGTGAATTTATATGGAAATAAATGCATAGTTTCAAATATCTATTAATGTAATAGTGCCCCTTATTTTTTACAACAAAAATGTTACAAAACAGGAAATGTGTGTGTTTTTGTTGATACTGTAATTGGCTACCATAGCCTACTAGAAAATATCCTAGGATAAATTTGGATAATTGATAGTTATGCTTCAGAAAGGAAATCTTAATCCTACTTTTCTGTTTGTGTAATCTAGGGATTTTCTAATTCTAAAAATTATTCATGACTCCTTTCTCCTGTTTGCCCCAAGTAACTGGGAGATCAAGTTTTTGGTTTTTTAAAAGCTTATATATGTGCTGCATACAAATCCCATCCCTGTGACTCAGACATTTTCAACCCTTGGTTATCAGCCAGACATTTTTCAACAACTTGTGAATCTCTGAAATCATCTGGGTTTTGTCTGATTGTTCCTTATACATAAGGAGAGCCTGATTTTGCAAAATCTTGATTTAGAAAAACCTTTTAGGATGCACACCCCTACCCCACACAGATGCAAAATACCCTTCTCCCACTACCTACTCACTCAGCTTTCCTGCTCCACACCACACACCACACCAACTGCTCTTCACTAGGTATCCCTAATTTGTTTTCACAGATAGTCTGGCCTAGCAACCAAGACCATTTCCTCTTTTGTAACTCCTTGACATGGGTGACAACATAGACTTATTGTATGAGACCAGAAACCTTTTCTTTCACATATGTATGAAAACTTTATTTCTTTGAGGTTTTGAGTAGTCTACATACCTTTAAAATAACATGTGAAACTTGTGTTCCCGAAAGTCATTCACAGCTCCTCACATGCACCTCTCCATCAGACCAGAGACAAGTGGCTCTTCCCCCACCAGCATCACCACCAAAAAGGAACATAGACTAGGAAAGGACTATCTGAGTCATCAAATCCCAGTCATCTGCTCTCTCAGAACCATGTCATATAATCCATTTATAAAGTTATCAAGCTCCATCTTAAAACTACTTAGGATTTTTGCCTCTCTGCACCAGTTAGGAAGCTCTCATTTCCAAGCTACAAACTTCTGTTGTCTAACAGATTTATCTAATATTAAACTTCCAGTGCATTGACTTGCATTTGGCATGATTACGTTTAGTCCCACTTCCATTTCTCTAGCTCTCATCTACCCTGTTAACCTTTGGTGTTTTTCCTTTACAGAGCTACATCGAGAATGGTGTAATTTTAAGAAATGTATTTGATATATGAGATCTGCATTATCATTCTGCTGATAAACAGAAAATGCTCTACTATCCTAGCAAGGTTAGAGTGACCTTGCTTGTTAGTTCAAAAGGAAAAATATGCACACACATTCCATAAATGAGTGTGCTGACATCTTCTGCTGGAAGTGAAGTGCAAGTTAAATCACAATAACACATCACCACAGGATTATGAAAAAGGAGTGTTGAGGTAATTTTCACAAACATAATTGTGTAGCCAAAAATAATTCCACTATATCAACCAACATAATTATTACCCAATATATTAATATAAGAATCAGTGTAGTTATTAAATACTTAGAAAAAGCACTGGCAAAGCAGATAACAATATAAAAACATAAAATAAGGCTAATTTTCTGCAGCTTTCCCTCAGCCACTTTTTTGTAAACTCTGCCTCTGGCTTCACTGTCAGCCATGTCAAAATAAACAAGATAAGCAACTGAACAGGAATGATAACTTTATTTCTCTTGAAGTTAAAACCTGTAGCTTTGACAATAGTTTCACTGTGTCCACACACAAACCAGCACATCTCAGGCACTAGCCTGAGGGGCCACTGCCATTGCTGGTAGGTGTTCCTACTTCCTCTGTCCTCACCATCTACTCAACTTTGTGCCATTCAGAAAAAAAAATAGCACAGACATACGTTTTGTGGCGAAGTCCTTATAGAAATCATGTAACAGTATCAGGCTCAAGACGAGTCTTTGAGAAACTCTACCTTCACACTAGTTCCCTTTCCTCTTAGCAGTTTCTCACCTTGCCTCCAGTTCTAATGCCAGTCTTCAGGTTCTCCACCTTAATTACTAATTTTACGTTTGACACTGTACCAGGTCCTTTAGAGAAGCTGATAACTCCTATTGCAATTTTTCAGTTACTGTACCAAAGTAAATGTAATTTGCATTTTATCCTCTTTTACAGCAAATTTAGTTTCTTTGGTAATTTCTTTCATCAAAAATAGATTTTTAAGTCCTGTGAAGTCAAAATGAAATAGTATTCAGAATATTCTTCTTAAATATAGCACTGTGTATTGATATAATTGAAAGCTTGCAAGCTGCAGAATCAATGTTATCTGTTTTCTTCATACACACAGCACATTCTGCCTACCCTCAGTAGTCCATGGAAGCACTGCTGGTAGATGAGCAGCAATTTAAAAAGTCAATAAATTCCTCCATCAGGCATTTCAATAATGCAAAATGAACACATTTTTTTACTGCCCAAGGTAGACCTGGATAAATTGCCTTTACTCTGGATTGTATTAGCAATCCCTGTAGTACCAATGGGGCAGCTCCCCGCAGGCCCCTTTGGAGTGAGAACATAATTTCTGCAGCCTGTAGTGTTGATTCCTAGCTATATTTCTAACTTCTCCCCTCCAAAACTCTGAACAGACACTTGGAGTCATGGAGGAGCTAAGTGTATCCCACAAAGAGTAAATCTACAGCATATTATGTCCTTAGTTTTACAGTCTACAGGGTATATAGGAGATTGTCCTTCCTTAGGATACTGCAGCCACCTTAGAGACAACAAATTGCTTTTTCTTCTATTTTTTTGCATACTGTTCCATTCGAAATGTCTACTCCAGTAAAATACTGGTGGTGCCAGGTGTTCACACATTGTTTATGGCTTTGATTCCAGTGGTTTTAGTTGTTCACACATTTTATCATTTTGATTCTCCCTTTCTGTCTGCTTGGTTCTTATCTCTCTAAGAAAAAACATAATTATTTTGTTCTGTTACGTTCTGTTTAGGGGGGATTTAGAACTTCAGCTTTAACAAGAAGTTTACAGAACAGGGAGAGTCAAGAAAAACAAGTAATATGAGAAGACATTTAGAAATTCTGACATAGAAACAAGAGATTGAAAAAGTTTTAGGTTCATTTGCTCCTGGATGAAGAAGACTTGAAAAGACTTCAGGGAAGAAGAATATCCTGAGCTGTAAAGGAACCCACAAGGATGATTGAAGTCCAGCTCCTAGCCCTGAATAGGACCATCCCAAGAATCACACCATATGCCTGAAAGCATTGTCCAAACATTTCACGTACTCTGTCAGGCTTGGGGCGGTGGCCACTTCCCTTGGGAGCCTGTTCCAGAACCCAGCCACACTCTGGGTGAAGAACCTCTTTCTAATATCTAACCTAAAAACCTTTCCTGACACAACTTCAGGCCATTCCCTCTGGTCCTGTCACTGGTCACCCCAGAGAAGAGATCAGTGCCTGCCCCTCCTCTTCCTCTCACAAGGAAGTTGTAACTGCAATGAGGTCTCCCCTCAGTCTCCTCTTCTCCAGGCTGAACAGACCAAGTGACCTCAGTCAGTCCTCACACGGCTTCTCAGGCCATTCATCATCCTCACTGCCCTCCTTTGGACACTCTCTAAGAGCTTAATATCTTTCTTATATTGTGGTGCCCAAAATCGCACACAGAACTTGAGGTGAGGCCACACCAGTGCAGAGTGGGACAATCACTTCCCTCAACATAATTCCTAATGCACCCTGGATGTTTTAGCTTTCCTTAATGCACGGGGCCTGATATTGAAAATACCTTGAAATGTATCATGTTTTGCATTTCTGTGTTTTTGTCTCAAGACAGAAAGTAATTGCCAATGTCACCAACAGACAATTTGGGCCTAATAATTTCACCATCAGTGCCTTTGAGCATTGAGATGGTTGTTTTCATGGATATATCTGCATATTTTATTTTTCTTTCCTTGACTAGGTCTTTGGGAGGATACAGAGGTAAAGACGACCTATAGTCAAGAAGTGGGCAACCCTCTATCCTGTTGTGTCTGTTCACTCACAAATTACAGGTGAGCATAGAATTGTGACTTTGCTTGTGTTCATTTTCTATGAAGTCTTTGACTGCTTTAGGTCTCAGATTATTCCTTTGGAGACAGAGACTAGTTTTGCTGATGCTGAATTTATTATTAAAACATTACACAAATTACCCTTTTTCTTTGGTGTTACAATGTTGGGTAAGGACATCACCTTCCCTTTACAGGGTAAGGATATCATCTACCCTTTACAGGAAGAGGGAGTAGGTAGAGTTAAGATCAGCCAACTACTTCCAGCTGTGATCTTACATGGGTGTCCTATCTGGAGGCAAAGGGCTTGAGCAATGTGTCCAGTGTTCTGAGACTGGAAGCTGTGACAAAATTATTGTGGGAGGCAGTGAAAGGACTAACTAACTGATGTATCACCCTTCTTTCTACATGGTGTATTGCTTTTTAAGCTATACTCTTTGTCTTATGCAATGTGCCAGCATTAAAGAAAAAGACAGTCCTGCTCTGAAAAGTTCAATAAAGAAGGATAACTTCATTTTGCAGAAGACTGTTATTTCATAATATAGTGCCTTTCTTTTGGGAACGATACCCTATTTAGAAAAAAAAGGTGTGAAAGTGAAGCTTCAGGGACTGGAGGTGGACCGCCCCAGAGCCATGAGCAATAGGAGTCCCCGTGGAGCAGGCTGCCCCACAGCTGTGGACACTGAGAGCTCCAGCTACCAAGGAAGAATGAGCCTGGAAACCCTGAGAGCCACAGCTCCCAGCACTTCCCAGATCTCTGCCAAGGATTCAGGTCAGCAAGCTGTCAGGAAGCTGGGTAGGGTTCTCATTGAAATGCTAGATTTTGATGAGTCAGCAAACGCTCAATTAAAAACATGCCAGAATTTTCCCAACAGACTCTACTGATAAGCTAAACAAATAAAGGGTGTGGGGAGGAAATACTATCCTTATTTTACACCAAGGGCACTGAGGCACAGAGATATGAAGTAACTTATGCCAGGTGCTGAAGAAAGTTCACAATCAGGAGGCAAACTTAGATTTCATGCCATTCCTTAAGCATGTAAGTCTCCTCACTCTAAACTTAATTTGCCATTACAATGAATTTGTGAGATAAGTATTACTTTCATTTTATAAATGGGAAACCAAAATAACTTGTACAACAGCAGATGGGAAATCTGTGTCTGAGCCAGGACTTGAGCCCAATGTTTCTAAAGCTGCTGAGCTTTAGTAGTCTGGTTTTTTTGTGAACAAGGTACACAGACATGATACAGTCAGTCTCAGACAACCTCACTCAACCTTACTTACCTAACCATACTAATTGCAGCAATGGTAATAGACTCCTACAGCAAAATATTTCTGTGCTACAGTCTTCTTATACTGAAGCCATACTGTCCCTGCAAAAATGTTGTTTTACTATGACTAAAACCCTCATATGTGGTTGTAAGTAGTACAGAACTAAAACTTTAGACAGAAGGAGGTAACTAATGCTTCCCTAAACACTTGTATATACAGTTCAACTGGTTTTCCTGGTTCTGCTAAATGCAAGCAGCTGTATCTGTATGTAGGCACACCACAGAAGTTCTTTTCCCAGGTCTTTCATGATCTCAGCTTTCATCCTTCAGCTGGGTTTCCACTTTGAACACAGCCTTAATTGTAGGGAAGAACTGTAGCATTACCTGGTATTATAGTCAGTTCAGTTTCGACTAGTAGATTTTAATTTCAAATGTCAGAGAGTGTTTCTTTGCTGTCTTGTCTTTGCTTATTGTAACACTGTGTTTGAAATTTCCTAAACTGCCTTCTTTTAGAGAACATAGCTGTGTAAAATCTGCTACTCTGCTATGCTGCTCATAACTCTTCTATGTTTTACTACTTTTGGCCTTGGAACAGGGATTTGTTTGATAAGATCATGGGTAGCATTTGAGATATGGACATGAATTCTGCCCCTACTGTGAAAATCATCTCAAATTTGGCAAAGTCCTTTGATAAACCTGTTTGCAAGTGCATAATAGAGAACCCAAGTTTACTGGCTAAAATGCATGAATCCTGGCTCACTGATCAGGCTTTATAGATGCTGTCCTTTCAGAGAGACAGCATCCTTTGACCCTTCAGGCTGTCCAAGGACCAGCTAGAGGGCTATGGTACATTATTTCTGTCATTCTCTCAGTGCTCTCCCTGCCTACACCCAAGTGCCACAGAGACAGGAGCCACCCAAGTTACATACAAAGGGACTGAAAGCTTGACTAAAGGAGGGGGAAAAGGCAAAGCTAGAACTACTAGTTGAGGATGAAGCTGTGGATGAGAATTGTTGAGGAAAGGCTGGACTGTGACCAAGCAGGCAGGAAGCAAAAATTAGAATCGCTTGAGCAGAGACTTTGACATAAAGAAGAGTGGATAACAGGATTAGGAGCTCTCGAGGGAAATTAAGAGTAAACTAGGATTCACTAGGAAAAAGAAGAGACTGACACTGTGTGAGAAATGTGAATGGGATGTACAGAATCATGGGAGTAGAATTAGCTAGGCTTGCCTGGGAAGGAGATAGGAAAAAAATATGTAGAGACAGAGCTTAGCTGACAACAAAGGATGCATCTTGTAAGGGAGACTAAGAGTTTGATGGGTGAAGGCTGGAAACAGAGGAAGGAGAAAACATGGAGGCAGATGAAAGGAGATAGTCATCCAGCTTGATGCAAGAGTCTATGTTCATTAAAACTCTCTTTCTTCCACAATCTGTAGAGCCTTGAAAATCACTGTATCTGTGGTGTCATCAGATATGTTTTAGAACCGTTGGAAAAGTGTGCTTCTCCTCATTTACTGGTTTTGTTTTATTAAATGGTGACATATTATACTAGACCTGTATCAGAGAATCTGCAAGTTATTTTTATGGATAAAATCCTAAGAGAGTGAAAGTAATGTCTCACATGAAGATTTGGGATTTATTTTTGGTAAAAGAAGAATCACTTCCAAAATGAAACTTTACAAGTTAGCAAATGTCATAAGTAATTCTGGCTATGTTTGCAACACAGAAGTTATAGAACAGCTTTCTTATTGAGTAAAATTCAGTCTGAAAACAGCATAGAGGGTATATTATGCCAATCTGTAAAAACCATGAGTGTCACAAATAAGAGAGTGGAAAGGGAGGTTTTGTATCTTTCAATATGAGTTCTAAGGTACATAGGAGTTTTGCCCTATGTTCTGTGTGAGGGGCAGTCACGGAGTCCAATGGGACAGAGGCATAAGAAGGAGCCCTGCAAGGCCAAAGTCAGGGATGGACAGAAACACTACAGTTCTTACCTGAGGCTGGAGAGGATTGCAGGATTCAAGGAAGCCTTCATTCCCTTGGGCAAATGCAGAGCGGTGCAGAAGGCCATGGCCATTGTTAGAAAAAAGGCACACAGCTAGAGGACCTGTCTACTTGTCTAAACTAGTCTAACTGTAATCTAATTAGTTTTATATGTTACAATAAATAATTGCTATATAAATGTATCTTCAACATGAGAGACCCTCCTTACTCTTACCCTGAAGGTCACCCACCTCAGTGATGGGAGGTATGAGTTTGATACTCTCAGCAAACTGAATCTATGTCTAATCCAGTTCTCTGACGTAGGAGGTGATGTTGGTGTCTTCTCTGGCCACATTTTAAAAAGCATGTTACCAAACTTTCTGAGAGAGATCTGTGGGTTGTGGATCTCAAGTTGACAGATGTGTTTCTGAAATACAGAATGAGAACTTGCAAGACCATACTTAGGCCACAGCACTGTCCTCAGTGTTTCATTTTACCTGACCGTACACAAATAAACGTTGAGCCTGCTAATTTTAATCAGCTTCCTGCACAGAGTAATGATGCCTGTGGATCTTATTCTGTGCTGCGTAGCTCTCTGCATAGCAAGCCTAAATTCCCACTCAGAGTCCTGGACACCAGGAATTCAGGTGCTTAAATTCTTATTTGGAACTAGATCTCTGACTTTAAAATATGTGTCTCATTTCTCAACATTTAAAAACAGAGGTAATACCAATAAATCATCTCCCAGGATATTGTTAAAGATAAGAACATCTTTAAAGGTTTAAATTCTAAACCTCAAGGCAGTTTGATTTGTATCTAACATTACCTGGCTTTTGCTTAATCTATGTCACAATTGCAGTGAGTGGGTGACAGAATTGTGAAACACAATTTTGTGACTAGCAGTATGAGAAAACCCCTGAACATTCAGAGTTGGTACTTAGTGGTAGTCTGTGCTTCCTTCTAGAGGCACAGTCATAGGTATTTTTCACTGTAAGATTAACATCTGACACTTTTTCCAGAGCTTGGTGTGTTTGGCCACTTTAGGTGTGAAAATCACTGGCAGAAGAACCTAACACTAAAATAACCAGGGTCGTACGAAAAATTATGTTCACACCAAACAGACTGGGCTCCTCATGCATAGCAGACCAATGCGCTTTTTTTTCAAAATTGAAGGCTTGTTTATTCTTCTAAATTTCAAGGTTGCTCAATAGAAGAAAATAATACCTTAACAGGTTTGAAGTCTTAATATTCTGAATAGAGCTCTAATCACCCTCAATGGGGTGATTTTGCTTCTCCCAGCTGAAATTAAAATGCTTAGAAGGCAATTTGGTTAAGGAGGTGTAATTACAGCCTATGCTTTCATAGGACTAGAAATGACAAATCATAGCAAAGATCAAAACAATTTTCTTATTTTGCCTCTGTGGTCTAGAATGTGAAAGACCAATATTCAAATTCCTGCAGCACAGTGCAGAGGGATCTAGGATAAAAAGTGTCTATGAATCAAGAGAAGCAAGGACTTGGTGGCAGCATCCCGTATCTAATCACTGTGGTGTATTTATTTCTTGAATGGAAAAGTCTGAGTTTCATTCAGTTGCAGATATTTCAACACCATATTACCACATCATACTGACCTAACTATACTAGTAAATTAAGCCCTAAGCCATAGTACTTCATACTTTTGTGTAACTAAAATGATATCTATAAATATGATAACATATACTTTACTAGGAGATAAAATATATTTAAAGAATCTGTTGAAAATAGGAAATTATGAAAAGCAGAAATTAAGTGTTTGAGCATGGGCATATGTGTGTAGTGTGGAATGGTGTGAAAAAGCATAAAATGGGAGCATGCTAAAAACTTGTAAAATGCAGCAAAGAAAATACAGGCCATCTTTGTAATACAGGGGAAAACATTCAAAGGAATCAAAAGGAAACATTCTAAAACTGGTAAAGACGTATCTTTTTATACCCAAGCCTAATGAACTGAAGGATCTCAGTGCTCATTTTCAGTCCTTCAGCAAATGACTGAGTAGATTCAAGATAAGAATAGAAATGTAAATAAATACAAATCTATATAAATACATAAATCCCACAAAACTTAAATTGAAAGAGTACTATTAAGGTTGAGAAGTCCAGTACTTAGATACATCGTGAAATACCAGATTAAGGCTGATTATTTGAGTTCAACTATGTTCTACTTTTCCACTAGACCTGTACTGCCTTTGGTGCATAGAATGAGTATTATTTCTTGATGAGTCTGGTATTGTATTTCTCTTTTTGTTCAAAGTGTCTTCACAGGTAGGATTGGATGGGACCACAGAGTGTCATCTGGTCCAACCTCCCTGCTCAAGGAGGCTCAACTTAGACCACATCACATCTTCAGTTCCTAGTTATTACATGACAAACTGTTCTTCAGAGGCAGAATTTTCCATTTCTGCAGATTTTGTAAATATATAATATGCATATTCTTCAGAAGTATGACTGAACTTAGCATCCTATAAGAAAAGATATGGTTTTATATACATGGAATCAGAGGCTTCAATTCCTTGCACATTAGTTTCACTGCAAGTCATCTCTTCAGGCTGTGCACCAAGTTTCTACCCTCTTCTCTCTGCCTTTAATCCTAGCCATCTTAATTTCACCATATTTTTCCCAATCCTCTGCCATTTCCCAATCCCAGTTCAGATTGCTAATCTACATTTCCCACTCCTGATCATAATCTCTTTAACCAAACACACCTAGTTGCTTGGAGTCTTTGTCTCTCTCTGCCATCACCTTTGTGAAGCAGCAGGTCTGGATCCACTCTCCAACCCATCCCATTGTTCCATCCACACAAAAACATTTGTTCCTCCATATCTGGCTCTGCTCTGCTGGAATCCGCTTTACCTCCTCTGTGTTGTGTTGGTTTACTTTGTCTCTCTCTATTATAGTGCATTACTTTCTCTTCCATGTGGCCATGTTACAGGCATCACAAAACAGAAGCTTCCTCCTCACATTTCTGTCTAACCTATCTTTGCTTGGTTTAGAGCAGAAAAATTCCCTGCCAAAAGAGGCTGTGATGGGGAAAGTGCCTCTACCCTGGTAGTCCTGATCTGAAGGGAGTGTACACAGTTCTTCAATGAGGACAGAAATGTATGCACTAATCAGGATGGGGAGCTCTGACAGAAAAGCTGCTGTGGCCTCTCCTGCCCCTCCCTGCTTTCTGGATGGAGTAAGGAAATAAAGACCCTTTAGTCTTTTTCGGGACACAGATGCTATGGTAAATGTCCAAAATAAATTCTCATTACAGAGCTCAGGACTCACAAGGCAGTTTGAAGAGAACACTGCCACAGACTTCAACCTAGGATCATTTCCCTAGTCATATTTTGCAGAACTATTTAGGATGCCATTTCCAACACACATTAAAAACTAGCTAGCACAAGGTCAACAACAGCGAAGGACAAAAGTTGTCCCAGTTAAAACCTGGCAAAGGAAATAGATCTTAGCAGAAGGCATTGAGCATCCACTTCTTTCAAAAAAATCGAGATCTTTACAAGCTTCAGGGTAAAACTTATTTTTTAAAGAGAAGGGATAAATGCCTCGGTATGGCCTGCAGCTTAGTAAGAAATTCCTTCTGGGAAGATTATGAGTGTTTTCTTCGGGACTTGTATTTTCTTGAAAAGCGGTGCATCTGGGATGCTGCTGCCACCGGGTTGCTGGCGAGGACGCGAGGCGGGCAGCTGCCTGCTGGGGCGAGAACCGCGTCCAAAGGCAGGCTGGTAACGTGAAGTGCCTTCTAAACCCTGAGCATCGCTGCCCCTGGAGCTGGCAAGGGCAGAGGTTTAATTCTCTTAGTGCTCCAGTCTGGACTTGCAGGCAGGGAGCAAACGCGAGTGCCTCGCTTGGCAGGGAGGGACGGGGCCGGGAGAGGGGACGGGAAAGGGGGCACGGCCCGGGGCCGGGAGAGGGGACAGGAGAGGGGGCATGGGACGGGGCCGGCAGCGGACACTCAGCCCGGGGCCCGCAGCGGACACACAGCCCCCAGCGCTCCCAGCACCTCCCCCAGCCCGGCCCCGCTCCCTCAGCCCCGCCCGCCCGGAAGCGCCGCGGCCGGGCCGCCTTCCTGCGGCGGCTCCGCCTCGGCCGGGCAAGATGGTGCTGGCGCGGGGGGAGCCGTGAGCCGGGGCCGCGCTGAGCCCGTGCCCGCTCCCGCCGCCCGCCCTCCTTCTCTCCGGCCCGCCTTCCCTCCCTCGCTGCCGCCCGGCGGGTGCCCCGGCCCGATGCGGGCGGCGCGGCCGCGGGGCTGTGAGTGAGCGCGCCGCCCATGTGGGTGTCCCGGTGAGGCCGGGGCCGCGGGAAGATGCTGCTGTCGCTGGTGCTGCACACCTACTCCATGCGCTACGTGCTGCCCGCCGCCGTCATGATGGGCACGGCGCCCACCTACGTGCTGGCCTGGGGCGTCTGGCGCCTGCTCTCCGCCGTGCTGCCCGCCCGCTTCTACCGCGAGGTGGACGACCGGCTGTACACCATCTACCAGAGCATGGTGCTCTTCTTCTTCGAGAACTACACGGGCGTGCAGGTGAGCGGGGCAGGGCAGGGCCGGGCAGGGCGGGGGGCTCTGGTGGCGCCTCCCGCGGCCCGCCGTGCCCGCCCCGGCCTGTGCCCGGGCCCGCGGAGTGTCCGCCCCCGCCGGGGATGCTTTTCACGGAGTGTCGGTGTTGTGTTCGTTTTGCAGGTCGGGAAAACGGAAGAGATGCGACAGCGGCCGTGCTCTGTCAGCACTTGAGTGGCAGCCGCCCTTGCACACTTGAACCCCTCGTGGCCTGTGTTGCACATCTGTAGTATTAAATTGGCAGCAGATGAGAAAGCTATCACCAGAATTGTGCATCATACACGTACAAATTTTTTAATAAATAGATTACTTAACCTCTAAATTATTACAGCTTTTCAGTTTTTGTGCAGTCTACCTCATATCAGTCTTTTGCCCTTAAAGTTTGGATCAGCCATGGGTTGTGATTATTTAGGATCTCGGTTTCAGGTGAATAAGTTGCAATTAGAGGCCTCTCTTGTGTGACCAGAGGGTTATTTGCATTCAGGTAATAATACCTCACAAAGTGCTGTGAGGGTACATATTTGTCTGTAATTTGAAAAGTAAGCAAGGAGACTTCTAATTCTGCATGTAAAAAATAATTGCATAAATGACAGGTGCTTCCTGCACCTAACCTGACTTTCAAAATTTTTTCAATATACTAAAGTCTGTTTGAAGTTAGTGTCAGCTTTAAAGTAAACATGCTTGAGAATAAAGAATAGCAATACATGCTGACAGGTGACAGAGCTCATACAATGTTTGCAGCTAAGGTGTTTGTCCATTCTCTATTGAGGCATTTATTTCAGAATCGGGCTAGATCTCCCCTAATTTCCCCTCTTGAGTGCAGTTGTAGGCCTTGCTTCATACTTACTCTCATGGAAACACCCAAAGCCAGCTAAAGATACAAGAGTTGCAGGTTTTGACATCAGGGTAAATAGAACAGATACAAAACTGAAATGAGACCTTTTAGTGGTGGCTTTTGGTTTAGCTTGTAACTCATGTAACTTCACCCTTCTGTCTTGTCTAAATTAGCTAACTTGTGTTGTGCCTTACATATCTTTTTTTTTTTAAAAAAAAGAAGAAAAAGAGGAAGAGGGAGCAGTAGTTCACAGATTAAGTACTTAGAGTTTTATCTGCCTTTTGTGTTGTGTAGTGTCTTTAGTGCAGATACTTTGATGTGTCGTAACACACTTCGGTCATTAGCTGCTGAAAGCAGTAGTATAGTAGTTTAATTCAACCCATTCTAAGAATGACTGTATAAATTGTAATGGAAAAAGTACTCAAATTTCCTACGATTGGTGTGCAGAGAGTAGCAAACACTTTGAATTTTTGATAAGAACTTTCATCCAAAAAATGCATATGACGTAAAGAAAGGAAAGTGGTAACCAAAAGAAACAAAAAGGCAGCCATAATCTGTTGACCTCTGTTTAATTGCATTGATAAACTTCATACACGCACAAAAATAGTGGAAGGCTATACAGGTGATCAATTAGGACAATATTAAAATAGAGATGCTTTGTCATGGTAAGCAACAGGGGCATAGGTCATCGGATAAGTACAATAGTAACTGAGACTGGAAGGTAAATAAAAACTTGAAAAATATATACATAGGTAGGGAGGTAAGAGGTGTAACACTTAAAATTCATGTATCATTTAACTGGAAGATAGCCCCCCTTTGTTTAAAGAGGAGAAACAGGGTGTCCTTTCAGACCTACTCATGCAAACACTGTATGTGCTTAACTTGAAACTCACAGTGGAAAGTTAACCGTGTATCTGAGTGTTTGAGGTTGGGTTGGTAACCTGAGAACTACTGTGGACTGACTGTTTTAAGACATGTAATTAGATGCAGAAGTGTAGCATCATTAAACTTAATTGCAGTAAACTGGCAAGAATAGTGGCTTCATCAAGGCAGCTGTAGGGCTCTACCAGCATTAAGGCCCCATGATAGCCATGGGAGGGAGGAATTTCACATCTCTTTCAGGTTTATTAATTTTTTTTTTTTGTAACTGGATAAATGGAAGGCCAACAGCCTAGTCCATCAGAATACTGGAACTTTTTGCATAGTCTCACTGAAGTCATCGGGTTTCTACAGATCCCTAAGTGACTTTTTGTTAGTGTTGCCATCTTTCTGTACATAAATAGTCTTATTTTATGTACTGTTTAGCATTATTTGGTTTTAAATTTAGAATATTTGTGGTTTTTCAATACAAGAACACTTTAAGGCGGTTGTGGATATTTTGAGGTATCTGATCTTAAAATAATTTGCCGAAGTTCCTGGTAATGTGAGTGGTGTGTTAACAGAGCAAAGTTGGTTTGGATCATAAACACTGATTATTTTTTTGACTGAATGAAATACTAGTGTATCATGATATTTACTTTCTATTTATTTATCTGTCAGGAAGTGATGTTTCTGTCTATCATCTGCTGTTAGTCCATCAAGTATCTAAATCTGTCTCCTCCTCATGACTTTATGCACAAGTGTATTTTTCTTCTTTTTTTTATCCTTCTTGACTTGGATGTTATTAGCCAAGTTTGTTAAAGCAAAAACTCTAGTTCATGCTAGGCTTTTTATCTTTGTAGGAAAACCTTTTCAGCTGTGAAATGTAACTAAATAAGGTGATAATCTGATCTGCATGACAGAAAACCTTGAAATATTGGTATTTCCCTTTCTCTTAACTATTTGACTTGAGATCTAAAATAATTGCAGAGCTATAGTTGCTATGAGCCCTAACTGAGTATTTGTGTTCTAGAGAGTGGCTCATGAAGTAACTGAGTTTCTTACTTGCTCATACTGTAAATACTTTCCCTTTCTAAATTTTGGGTCAGACTCATTTTTTTCCCACCAAAATGATTTGTTTTGCAAAGCCTGAGAGAACTCAAAGCTAAGTTGGCATCAGTTTAGGTTTTCCAATAATGTTAGAATTCATTAATGAATTGCCAAAAATAGTCCTTTTTGCTGACTATCATGCAAGAATTGGCTGTAGAAGATTAAAGAACCAGTATTTAGAATACAAAAAGCAACCAGAATATCCCAATGCTGTAAGTGAGGTAAACTGGACGAAGCCAGTAATGACTATAAAGTGCAATCCTATAATGCTGTGTAAATTTGTCAATGCAATTACAGTTTTTTGGGTATCTGTGAATTTTATTAAGGAGCTACAAATACACAAAATTAATTAATATGTGGCATTGTGACAGTGGCTCTTCAATAATCTCTATTATAAATTCGTAGTAATGAAAATGTGTAAATATGATCTCTTGGAAAGTGGCATAGAGAGGATGGCCCTGCTTTGGCCCTGTGTTGCTTTTGATGTAAATGCAGTTGTATTGCTTCCCACCTGTCCTGCTGTAAGTAGAAGATTCCCTAAAATACTGTTTTCTAGGAAGGATATATACAAGATGCTTGACCACTGTGTAAAGTGAAGCAAGTGCTGTGTAAAGAGAGTCTCAGGGAGCAAAGGATGTTAATTTTATCTGTGATGAGCCAAGGCAGTAACTGGCACAAACAGGTGCATTTCATGCACTTTGAAGGACTTGCATTTGCTGATGCTAATAGTTAATATGGCCCCAAGTTTCTAAATCATCAAGTAACCAATGAACTGTGGTGGTGTTACTGTTTTTGTCTTTATTGTATTAGGGAAGTCTGGTCTTTTACATTTTGTACAGACAATAAACAGTTGAATCTTAGCCTAGAATGGGAAAATCAGAGTGGCTGCAAATATGCCAGTGATTAGGACGTTTGAAGGGCTGAAAGGGCTAGTGATTGATTATGATGAATACCCTCATCTCTCTCTGACTCTTAGCATCTTATCCCGATTGTTGTGAGGGTGATGAAATTAATGCCTATTGTGTTTGTGCACATGTTTCAGATCAGACGAGGACTAAATGTTCTTTAACTGTTTTTGTTGTGATTGTGTTTGATATTTTGTATTGAATGCCAGTGAAGAAATAATAAAAAAATTATCACTCAGACAGCTTCCTAAAGGATCATTTTCTTCTGAAAGGTTTTGACAATTGAGTGATATCCATGATTGAATTAATGCACATGGATCTTGTTCAGTACTTGTGTCAGCTGTTTTCCCTACCCCCACTTCCTGATTAATAGAAATTTTTGAAAGTAGTGTTTTCATTAAAGACATTTTGAAATGGTGGGTTTTGTTGTCATTATGGGGCTCTGGAAGGGCTGCGAGAATCAGATGCTACCTCAGTCTTGTTTAGCATAGCTGTAGTATTTCTAACAGTTATTTACAAAATACAAGAGATCCCTGTTAGAAAATGCAATGTGCTTCCTGGATTGATATTGAAGCTGGGTTTCAACAAAGTTGAAATCTGTTTAGGATTAGAACAAACTAAAACTTTGTGAAGACATTGTGCTGCTGAAGTCTTGATGATGCTTTCTAATGGAGTAGAGCCTGGGCTTTTTTCCAAGTCTTGGCTTCCTAGGAAATCTGCGAGGAGAGCTTGATGTCTGAGACTGGGATAGATGCTTAGTGGAAGTGTCTGTGCCCATCTCTATTCCCAGGACAGCAACCTTCCCAGACAAGATTATCTTGACTTACTCCTTGTTTTTTCATTTTGAAGCTGTTCAGCTGTCCAGCAGGTAATTCGTGAGGGTTCGAGGTGGAGATGGGAAGGCAAGAGGCAGCACAAGTCTAGTGGCCAAGTTGCAGCATAATACTGGGAGGTGCTTGTGGTTGCTGTTGGTGAGGTGGTTTGTCATCTCTTAGGAACCTGGTTCTTCCCTGTCCATGGTGGGGGAGGCATCCTAACCAGGCTTCATAATGGAAGGGTGAAGGTTTGCCTTCTAATTGCTTTCTGTCAGTAGATGTGAGTGGCAGGGTCTGACTCCCCTTGAGGTGAAGACCCATTTTCCAGGCAAATGCCATAACCGAAAGATCCAAAGGAAACATCACTTTTCACCTTTCTTCAGTTGTGTTTGGAACGAAAGTGCTGACAATTGCGTTTTGGCATGAGCCTGGGTTTATTAACCCATGCTTGAGTTCCCTGAGCCCTCCTCCCTGCGGGGCAGCTCAGGAGTTGGAGGGTACTGGGGCAGCTGTGGGAGCTGAGCAAGAAAGCACAGAGCTGGCGTCAAGGCAAACCTCTAAACTCAGGTGGGAGCTGAGCAGCCTCCAAGGGCTTGAGTTTTATTAGGTCCTGTAGCTTGCAGCAGTAACCCCAGTTAGCACCTGCTCATGTTGCTGCTTTGTGAAGCAATGTTAGCTGTTTGAGGCATACTGAGAGGTTAAAATAATCTTTACTTGTAATTTAATTGTGATGGTAGAAATAATGAAGTAAAGGTCTTGGGGGAGCGATAGAAATTTGGGGATTGGTGCAGTGCAAAGGTTGAAAAGAAACTGGAGAATGTAGTGAAGTGTACGTGTTTGTGTGGTAAGCTTTTGAAAGAAGTGAAATTTTTCTTCTGTGATGCTGGCTCCATTTAGAGGGTTTACCCTGCTGCTTTTCATTAGAGATTTCAGTGCACAGCTGTCTTCAGGCATACATGTTTTGTATAGAATACAAAAAAGCCCTGTGTGTTATTAGAGCAGAAATTAAGTGATACCTGCTAAACTCAAGGGATGCAGCTTTCAAATTGCGATGCATACCTAATTTTAGACCCTTACGTTCAACTGTGGTATGAGGCAGCAAAAATAGATATGTTAGGTATGTAAGATTTGTGCTCTTTCTGTTTTAGATATTGCAAACCAGATATTGCATATATCCTAATTTTTATTCTGTCTGCCTTTGACTATAGTTCTGAAGGTGAAAATTATGTCCTTCAGGACTCTGGTTTAACAAGATACCAGCTTGGGTTCCAGTGTGCTATGGGTTTAGCTTTGGGGCAATCTGGAAAGAATTTAGTATGGGGAGATTCCACATTGAGTAGATCATCCTTATCATCCTCCACTTACTTTGTGGTATATGAAAATAAATAAATTAAAACTGAGATCTCTTAGCATTTTTTACAAATCAAGTATCAGCTACCTGAACCAAAACTGCTGTTTGGGTTCATAAATTAGCAGCATTGTGTGGAGATATGCCTAGCGTATGTTTTCTAATTGGCAAGTCACAACTGTATCTGAATTGTATATCAGTCTTCTTTATTGCAGTCCACAGTTAAAAAAATTAGTATGTGTATTTACATTTTTAAGTTAGCTACATGTATTTATGAAAATATTAATTAGTATGTGTCAGGTAGGAAAAGCTAAGGAGTGAAAGGGCAAGTTTGAACCCAAAAATTCTGATTCCTTTTTGGCTAGTAAGTTTTGCAATCTCATGGCTTGATTTTGAAATTTTCGGTTTAAATATGTTTTAATATCTGAAGATTTTTTTATATTAAGTTTTTAATATAATTTGTTCTGACCTTTTTTTTTTTTTTAAACATGCATGAGTTCTCACACTTTCCTCTTTTTGCATTTTACTGTGTTTTGGTAGATACTGTGCCATGGAGTTCTGCAGTGCTCTTCCATGCTCTTTCCTTCTGCTTACATAATGTGTCCAGGTACTTTATGTAAGGATGGTTGTTAATTGAGGCAGTTTTTTTCTCCAGGTACTCTACCACTGGACACTGTTCTTGCTAAGAGAAGACGCTACTCATAGTTAAACAATCATGTGCAGTTATTTCAAACTTTTTACCTCAGGCTTACAGAGTATCCTTTTTTTTTCCTCCTCAGTTTTAGTTGTGTTAGGTAAAGTAGGCTCAGATGTCAGGGATTTTGACATTACAATTATGAGGAAGCATATCTTCTCAGGGGAAAAATACTCTTTAATCTGTCTTCTGTCAGTTTGTCTTTCTCCTATGAAGGGATTTGGTATAAAAAAACCCAGGGAAATTATTTTCTTTTGTTCTTTTTATTTCTGTCACCTATTACTTGTCATTTTCCCTGTTACAACTAGATCCTCACTGTGGGAGTAGGAAATCATAGCATTTATGTTTGTTTGATTTTTAAATGTAAAATTAGCTACACATGATTTGGTCAAATCTGTATTTTAGCACATAATCCAAATTAATATTTTTTCCCCTTCTAGTTACTTGGAGCTGTATTGTGGTAAATACTTACTGAAAATGATGTGTGGTGAAGCTTTCAAAAATGTTATTCCACAATCACAAGCAGAAAATTTAGAGATTTCTTAATCATCCCCTTTCCCATTAATGTCAGCGTATTGATAGCTTCACACCACTTCAGTCTGTACTTGATACAAACACTTGTATGAGTATTACAAATAAAGATACAAGTCCTCCTTGGAGTCCTAGACATTTAGAAGCAAAGTTCCTATTATAAATAGTTCTGGCTAGAACAGTGCAAACTGTCACAAGGTTTCCTGCTTCTGGCTGATGTGTGGTGCACAAAGGATATTTCCACAGTGAGCTTAATGTGCCACAGTGCTGTAGCTGCTGTTTGAGACGAATGGATGGGGTGGGACATGGACATTATGTATTTTCCACTACAGAAAAGTAATAAACAACAGCTACATTAAGTGTGGGTTGCTTTTGCTTTTCCTTTAAGGAAATTACAAAAAATCTGTGGGAAAAAAATCTTCAGAGGTGCCAAAGGCTTATAAAGGAAACTTTCTCCTATTGCAACAGGTGGAATACTTCCACTCTTGTGCATGTTCAGGTTTTGTGTAATACCAAGATGCCGGATGATCAGAAAAACACTCCTGTTGAAATTTCAATTTACAAATAATCGCCTTTCATATGTGCAATATATGTCCAAAATATGTGCAGTTATTGTTAAAGAAATGTGATGACTGGTCATTTATGATATAAGTTATTTAGATGCTCTAATACTGACTTTCCCAGGTGGTCACTGATTGTAGTTATGGGACTTTGCCATAGAACTGCATTGTAATCAAAGCAAGTCATTTGGAGAAACATCAGTAGATTATTTGGGTGCTGAAAATAGGTTTTATTCATAAATCTTGCTTTTTTTTTCTGTTAGCAAAACTTGAACATCTGAGTTACCCAGATGCCTTTTTTAATTTTTTTTAAGGATTCCAGGAGTCAATTCAGTTCAGAAACTGCAAAACCTTTGCAGTCAGCATCAGAAATAGATGATTTCTGTACATGTGGTTAGTACCACTGAATGAAATGTAACTACCTGTGTTGATAACAGTTTGTCAATTTAGACCATGAGACTAAAAGCTAGTATGAAAGTCAAAATGTACAGACTTTATGTTTACATCGTGATTCATTCCTGCATAATCCATATAGGTTGCTAATATAGTTTTCTTGTAAAAAGGAAATAAAATGGCAGTAAGTGTATTTTCGGAAGTTTTGTGCTCTCTGGTTCAGTCAAATGAAGGATGTATTTTAAAAAGCTTCATTACATTACATAGAGGAAACTTTTCAATATTACCCAGAGCTTAGTCCCTTAACAATGGTTTTCTTCACTGAAGCCCAGTAAAATACATAGCTGCAGAATGTTTGAGTGAACTCTGCTTCCATAAAACGGATCACATTGTAATTTTATGGTATGCTGCTGAACCTGAGCAAGACTTAAGAGTCGCACAATTATGTATTGAGCAGATAGTCCCTAAAAAGATTGAGATGTAGCAATAATATGACCAATACCTACAAACTGTATGTGCCCTAAAGGTATTTTTAGAAATAACTTTTTTTTTTTCAGATCTAGAGAAAATGCAACTAAAAACATGAAAATCTTTTCCCTTCTGTCCTATTCATATTCCTTATGCTCTAGGCAAGTGAAACTTGTATCTGTTAAATGTAAATAAAAGTGCTTTAAAAGTAAACATTTGAAATTGTTATAGTAGGACATGTGACAACCTGAGAAGTTTGTCAGCACCGAGTGCAAGTTCCCTGTTTGTATCCAGTCTGGAGCCTGCTTCTTGTCAGACAGGATAAATAGATTCTGTGGTCTGAGGTGCTTTCTCTAGAAGATCAAAGGACGTGTCATCAGGGAGGTTTTTGTCCAAGAGGGTTTAGAGAACTTGGCTCATGATGCCTGGAGCTTGCACAGGGTATGCACTGACCTCAGAAGCTGTTGGTAGTTGTTTTGGTGGTTGGTTGATGCAAGCTCCACCCTTTCACCACAAAATTGTATCGAGTTTGTAACAAACAGATGACAAATACGCCCTAAGATACTATGTATTTTAATAAACACTCACGTTGTAGAGGTGCCCCGATAACAAAAATGCTTTTGTCCCAAAGACCATGCAGTCCTAATTATTACTTGGGAAGAAATAGTGAAGTGCCTGTTGTGAGGATAGCAAGTCTGTATGGTTGTTTTTAAGTGCTGATGTCTTGAATGTTCTGTTTCTCTTCTCTTCCTCCAGAAGAGGGAAGGAATGTTCTCCCCCTATTATCCTGCTACTTTTATCCTTCTTGCCTGAGCTTGAAGCGGATGTTTTTCCTGATCACAAGGCTCCACCTGCATGAAGTGCCCCACTGCACATCAATTTTGTGGAAGTAACAGGAAAGTAGGGAGAATCATTCTGCAGTTCACACCTTGTCTTTGAATAGAGAAGGGAGGAGGGTTAAGAAGTCTGAGGAACCAAGAGTGATTGTGCTGGTAGATGTGATAGGACATCAGATGAGGTGGCCCAAATTTTTACCAGCGACAACCACTTGTGCTGCCTTGCTGCTGCAGAAGCAGAAGTGCCAGATCTGCTTGCAGATCAACTTCTAACTGCTCCCATTATCAGCCACATCCAATTATCATATTTAGGTAATCATCTTAGGAGTTTCATGTGATCACCGGTTGACCTGCAAGCAGGTCTTCAGATGGGGTGATTACTTCTACCTCTTGAGTTATTTTTGTCATGGCACTGTTTACTGAGCTGATATAGGTAGGAGGTGATTAAATGATTGATTTCTTTAATTTTCTTTGGTTTGTAGAGACTTCATAAGCAAGAAGTAAAACTCTTAACTCTAAATTAGGAGTGGCCACCTTTTTGCAGTGAAAACCTCTCCAAATTATGAGTTATTCAGGTGTGGCTGCTATGCAGGACTATTTTACATTGCTACGTCACTTACCACATTAGCACAGCCATAGTTGAATATGTTGCACTGGAAGAAGTAGAGGCTGGTAGGGAAGCTGAAACTGGTGTCACCAGATTACTCAGGAGCTCCCATTTACCTGCCTAGATCAGCCTATCACTAAATTAGTAAATTCTCTCATCAGGAGGACTTGTAACCTACTGCCAGTGAATCAGAGCTTCATCTGGACTTGACAGTGAGGTGTGTCTTGTGCCCACTGAGCATGTGAACAGCCTGGTGTATTGCATCCATGGAAGCTGGGTACCAGCCTTCCCACAAAAGGGGACCTAAGAGCATCCGGTTTCCTTTATGTGAGACCTCGCTGAATTGAGTTTGACAGCGCTGCAGTGTAAACAGATGTGAAAGACCCACATTAACACTAACTGTATTACCCGTTACTGTGAACTGGGATGTCAAACAACCAAAACATGGCTAAAAGCACACATTTTAATGTTGTGTACATAAGTAATATTTGCAATGTTAGACTGTAAATCTGCATCTTAAACATTCTTCCTCAAATTTCTGCTTACTTTGGCTTGCTGTGTTGCTCTTCCTTTTAACTTGTTTTCTTTGCTTGACTTCATTGTGCCTTTTTTAACACAGCTGATTCTATTCCAAATTAATATGTTCCTTGCTTTCTGCATTGTGGCAAACAGGATATTTATCAGTTCTCTAAGCTGATAGGTAAATGTATATATACTATGGCATTTAGAGAGCTGTGCATAAAATATCTGAAACATTAGGTACTTAGCTTCAGAGCCTGTACCACTTCTCTGGTGTGCTGGCTGCAGAGGGGATGATTACCGCATCTTGTGCTCTGCACACCCTGGGAAAAGCACTGTTGTGAGGAGAGCTAGGAGTTTTTTATCTGCTCTGATTTCTTCAGGTTACTTCAAAAAGATCTTGCATATAGGCTGGCACTGTGGACAGTTGTTTCTGCACTGCTGTTCCAGGTAAATCACTTAAGTGTTTGCTTTGGAGCATGGTGCTGATAAAGCCAAGGTTGTGGGTTTGATCCCAGGCTATTCACTTAAGAGTTGGACTCGATGATCCTTGTGGATCCCTTCCAACTCAGACTATTCTCTAATTCTGTCATTGATTCACTGTGCCCCCCAGGTATCTTCTGCACCATCAAACTGAGAAGGAGCCAGAGACTGCATGGCCTCTGCAACAAGGAATTCTGCAAAGTTAGCTATGAAAAAAGGCAGGGAATCAGAGGTTTTCTGGAGACCATGAAGAAGAGTACTGTATCATTGCCTTCTGCAGCTATAATATATATTAGGTGCTCTGTTCACCTAAGCGCATCAGCTTGCCAGAAATTGGAGGCTTGTCCCAAGAGGACCCTTCCCCCTGCTTATCCACAAGCAGGTGAACTCTTTAGATATCTCAAAGGGAAAAGGATAACATTTCTGCAGGATTTAAAGCTCTAACTATTACTGCTCTGTTGTGTATGATGAAAATTTTTAGAAACCAAATAAAGCAAAAATGCTTGGGTCTCAGAAGGAGCACTCCGTGGGTGCCCACAGAGTTGGTGTCTCCTGGGATTGCAGGCTGGAAGTTGCCATTCTTATCTGGTTGTAGTAATAGTTGTAAGTGTTAGCTGAGAGTGTCTAACATGAATCTCTGTTTGCTGGCCTTTAATGAACTGTATAAGCCTTTGCTCCAGATCAGTGGAATAGGCAGTGCTGAAGTGGATGATGCTGCAGTTAAAGCTGTTGCATCCTCTTAGGCTGAGCCATCTGAGCAAACAAAATAGAGCTTCCAGATTTTCTGATTCTTCCATTTGCTTTGAAATGAAATATCCAGTTTTTGTGTGTTTAATGAGAACTAATGAAAAGATTTTTTCTTTTTTAATTCTGCACAACATTATGGCTTTGTGTTTTATCATGAGTAAAGGATTTTGATCCATTGCACATAAACACATGTGACCATTATGGTAAAACGTAATGCTGTACACAGAAATTACTTACAGTAACAATGACCAAATGTTCCTCTGTGATTAAAAAGTGAACTAGGTCCAATCTTACTGAAATAAAAAATAATACAGATTAACTGTTATAGTTGGCAGATACCATCAGACATGTTTTTTTAAGGGAATGATCCTTTATATTTGTTTTTACTCATGCAATAGTCACAAGTGAATGCTTTAAAATGTGGCTCTGATTACACTGAGATTTTGACTTTGTACTTTAAAGTGGAAATGTTTACAAGTTGAAGTTATAAACTGAATATTTCAAACCCTGTTTCTTGTGGGGCAGCTCTTGGGGTCAAGGGCAGATTTTTGTTTTCCTGTTTTTCTTATTTTTTTCTTATATTTTAGAAAAGCTCAGATAGCATTCAGGACCTTTTGGTTTAGTGATTTGTTTTATTGGGCCTTTTCCCTTACTCTGAAACAGTCTGTGCCAGAAACTGCAGAGTGGAGTCTTAAGTTGAAATTAAAGAAAACAGTATTTATGGACCTTGCATGTAACAGTGCTGGGAAAGTGTACACTTGGAAAATGAAGCTTTAACTCTGTAAATGATAATAAGAAGATTTATTTCAGTGAAATTTTTGCACCTCAACTGTAAGGTCAACACTTAGATTACTACCTTTCACTAAACAGTGGTACTTAGTGTCAGCAGTAAGGTTATAAATTTTGGAACTTCAATGAGAAGACTACTCCTATAGCAAAATCTTGTTTGAATTTCTTGGATAGTGTTCAGACTATACTTGTCAACTGACTTATTACAAATAATATTCAGTTGGAATTTATTTATTATTGCATGCCTTTTTTTAATTACTTCAAATAAGTAGTGTCCTCTTTACTTTATGCTGAATGATCTGTTGTTCACATGTTTACTGAATATCTCAGTTTGCCAATATCTGGTTTCTGCCTTGAAAACAAAATTTGATCAACAGTGTGGTTGCATTTTCAAAGAGGAAACAGCATAAATGTAAAACATACAGCTTTTGCGGGGGTGTGGGGAGGGTTGCCTTGTGTTAACAATACAAGGCATTACCCGTCCAGTATCACAGGTTCACTAAGAGGTGGGCAGATTTTCCAGAGGTGCTGATGGAGACCTTCTGTAAAGATCAATATGGGACTTGGCATACTAATTGATACCAATCAAGATCTGCATGTTATTAGAGCTGCCTGATAAAATTCCAGGATTGTCCAGACCAAGGAAGTGGTGATAATAAGTGGGGAAACCTTCCACATAGCACTTTGGGTTTTTTTGGTGAATAGAGTAATTTTGAAGTAGTGTGTATATCTGATACAGCTAACCTCTAGAAATGAGTACACCCATTGGTATGGGCAGAGCAAGGGCTAAATTTACCAAGAATGTACTCATTGGGAAAACTAAGCTTCATTAAATAATGAAAATATTTATTAAAGATAATTAAACAGATGCATTGAAACTTCAGAATTAAAATTGTTTAATTCATTTCTTATTTTATATTTGATATAAAGGAAATCAGATTAATCCATTTTACAAGGGTTACTGGGATTTCTGCTTCAGCATCTTGCTTTGTAGTCCTGCTCCCAGAAGGTTATTTCACTAGTGGGCCATTGCCTTTCAGGGGTGAGAAACTACAAGGTTAAAAGGTATCTTTAATGTAATGGAGAAAAAGACATAAGTAAACATGCTGACTGAAAGCCGCAGACCAATTTAAAGACACCCCTCAACCTCATGCTTTCTTCTTCATTCTTCATTCTTCATGGGTAAAATAATGACAAATAGTTGAGATTTTGTTCTTGATCTATCCCAGGAAAACTTAACATTATAGATTGAATGATAAAGAGTGTCTGGCTGAAGCATGTCTTATTCATATGATGTATAAAGTGAAGTGGTGATACTGTACATGTCTATTAGGTTTAATTATATTAATGTAGTAATCTTGTGGATGAAGGTCAGCTTCCATGGATCCAGTTCTAGGGCTGAGGCACAAAAACAGAATAGCTTTCTTAAGCCCTCAGTGATTAATATTTACAGCTTTGTTGATGAGTCAGTTGTCTGCATAGTGGGTCCTGATGCAGGGATAGGGTGTTTGTTAATGGTGCTAACTTGCTGAAAGTTTTCCTAGTAAATTACCAATTACTGCATTGGATGTCGTCACTGCCTAATGCAATTAAAATAAATAAAAAGTAATACTACATATTTTTTTAATTTTTTTAGGTAATAATCTACGGGGATTTGCCAAAAAATAAAGAAAATGTAATATATTTATCAAATCATCAGTGTACAGGTTTGTATTTTTTTTGCTTGTCTTAGCACTTCTATAGGTTTCTGTTTGTCTCTTTACTGTCTCTTTCCAGCCTTCCCTAATAAGCAAGAACTTCTAGTTCAAAAAACTTTAATGACATTTATACGTGCAACATGTGCTTTGTGTTTCATCAGTAGAAGCTAAGAACTAATTTAACTAAGTATTTTGGGCTTTTGTCTTTGCAGTTGATTGGATTATTGCGGACATGCTGGCAATTAGGCAGAATGCTCTTGGGCATGTCCGGTATGTCCTGAAAGATGGCTTAAAATGGCTTCCGCTCTACGGGTGGTATTTTTCACAGGTAAGCCCAGTCGCCTTTTCCTCGCTGCTTGCGGGGCCAACATGTAAGGTGTAGTACCTTCCCTCTGTTTGTCATGCATGCTGGGAAGGTGTAGCTCTGAGCTGGCATTCATTTATTTGAACATGAAAATAGCTGGTTTCACTCAGTGTAGTTAGATGTGTATCTTAGTTGAGAGAAAGTTATTAAAGGCTCAGTAAATGAATACTTCTTATGGATGGTGTTTATTACTAGAATTAAAACTGTAGAGTCTGTTAGAAGCATTTGAGAATATTCCACAGCTTTGTTCTTTTTACAGTTCAAAACTCCACTTAGCCATAGGTGTAAACAGACTTTTTTTTTTTTTATGCATCATGCTACAGATTGGGAATAAATTGGTATTTCTGTGAAGTACTTATTTATTTTTCAGTTGTTTGGTTTTAGCACAATATAAAAAAGAAAAATTGGATCTTAGCAGAGGAAGGGCGGCCCCTGAAAGTGTTGATGGTTTTGCTTTGGACTTTAATTAAGTAAAAAACGTGAGTCTAACAGTATTCCTATTACTACCTTTTTGTATATCCTTTTTCTGCATAATGGTCCTCTTGTCCCTTTTGGTTTGAGATCTCAACCTGAGGTGACTCAAAATTACAGTTACTGAGAAACAGTGGGCCATGGTCACTGTACAGCCAACATCCTGAGTGGATGTGATCTTCATTCTCTGAAATGGTGGAGGGCGGTGTAGATGACTTATCCCCCTAAAATCCTCTGAATTTGTCATGTCTGTTCTTTGCTTTCTCTGAAAGCAGGACTGTTTTTGTATACAAACAAAATAAAATGTAGAGAGGGATGTTTTCCAAAGTACTGCTATGTTTTTGTAGGTAATCAGAAATGGCTTCAGAGTGCTTATTTCAGGATTTAGATGGGTGCTTAGTTGTTAGAATAGAAGTGGATAACTGCTCCGAAGTGCTTGTTCAATGAAATTTTTCTCCTTTGTCTTTTCTGTTTGATCTTTACGTGTTTGCTGAACATTAATCTGCTTTCTGTGCCCCCACCCCACTCCCTAGGCGAAGAAAAGCAAAAAAGAGAAATCACTTAGAAAAATACTTCTAATAGAATTAGATTGATTGAATTGACTGTCAGCTCTGTCCAAGAGGGTGGGGAATATTGAGAGAAATATTATGCAGGGCATGATTAGAACTATATATTAGTTTGTAAAGGAATATATGAAGAGTAGTCAACCACACGTATATGTCTCAATAGGAGAATTTACTCTTTCCCTCATCTTTGGCAGCACATTCAATGTCTGGTGTCAGCTTGATGGTTGAAAGTCTTTGTTGTCTTCTGGATGAGTGTTTACACAGAAAGTAGGTTATAGATCTAGGCTCAAGCATGGGTCATTGCCATCGTTTCTGCAAAAATTGGTATGTTTAGAGAAGTATATGCTGCAGAAAAAGTAAGAAAACTGTTCACAATTTATTGTATTGGTAGGTTCTCCATCCCAGTCCCCTAAATAAGTACAAACTGTCAGATCCTGTCATACCTCACTAAGGTTATCCACTGGGAGAAAATGTACTTCTCAGTTGTTTAATGTTTGTCCCTGGTCATTCTCTACACTTGTAATCCACTGAAATGACCAGTCTACTGCATGGAAATATTTTACTCTTTGTCCTTGCCTGTAGTCATTCCATTGGTGGTGATTTAAGTCTACTTTAATTAAAATACAGACAGGATATATATTCCATCCACTATCACTATGTGTCCAGTATGTATTTTTTTCAAGATTTTGGAAAATTACTTTTGCTATCTTTAATATCCCGTGCTCAGTTTCCTGACTGGTATATTGACTGTTAAAAGAAGGTTCCTGTGGAAATTAATCTGATGAATGTAGCTTACACTTTTAATCAAAACATATACGTTAAATAAAACCTATTCAGCTTTGGATTCCTCAAAAAATAAAGCTTCTACAAGATGTCAGTGGGAGGTGATTATTTATGTTTTTTTATATATATATATATATATATAAAATTTAATTCAGTGACAAAATTGAAAGGCAGTGGTGATGCATGTATGCTTAAATGACTGAGACGGGATGCAGAAGGCCTGCAGTGCAAGCTAATAGGTATTTTTATTGTTTTTATCACACCAAACAGTGCAAAAACATAAAACACTTCCTGCCCTTCCTGTTGATGTTCTGTCAGTGATGTCACTTACACTCCACTAAAAGTTTCCAGAGCCACATAATTACGCCATGCTCACGGAATTCATATTCCCTACCTCAGGTAAACATCCTGTTTGGAAATAAACGTGGTCTGGATGTCCAGGAGAGCGAAAATCAGGCACAAAGGAAGTATATTTGTAAACATAATCCATTGTTGACTGAGAGAGGGGCTTTTAAAATACAGCGGAAAAAAATTATAACCTTAAAAACAGTACTTCCAGAAATCTGTTTTGAAAAGAGTTCATATATTTGATCTCTTACTGAAAAGGAAATGCAATACAAATTGGGGAATTCAAGCTATATACAATGGCATAACTAGCATTCTTCTTTGGGGGCAGCTATCTAATAGCAAGAAAAGAAAAGAAACACTTAAATTAACCTGTTATGCTCCGGATCTGATTTATTAGGTAGCACCTATTCAGTGAGGCTGGGATGTAATTTTTATAAATATGCTTGATATCCCACAGCTTACCTGACTTTTTAACATAAGAAACATCTCTTTGTCTTTTCTGTTATTCAGCATCAGCTTGTGCACCCTTTTGCTTGTTACTGAATTTTAGTGACATACTTAGTTTGTATGGTATGCTGCCTCTCTTCAGCTTTGTAACCCTGAGCTATAGGGGACCTGACATAGTGATGTATTTGGGTTGTGTGCAGTGAATGCTGAGCTTATGCTACATGGTTTGTTCTTACACGACTGTATGCTCGTTTACTTCAGAAGTGCAAATCTGCTTCTGAGCATTAAGGAGTCTGAGGTGGGACACCAGACAAGTCTTTGGTGTTATGATGTCCCTGAGCAAACTGTACAATAGTAACTTCATTTCTCCAAGTTAACAAATTAAACAAGACAAAGTTGGTTCAGTATTTTTCTGATTGACTGCAGCTGGTTAGTAATTTGATAATAAGGGAAGATCTTGATTCCAGCCTTCTGCCATTTATCAAAGCTTGACCTAGCTGAGCTCACACAGAATGATGACTTACCAATTACATGGAAGCCTTGTATAGTAGATGCATTATTTCTGATACCAAACTGAGTTTGCCCTTCCTGAAAGGAAGGGTTGTGGCAAGTGTCAGAGTACAACTGTACTTAAGTCTACTTAAGAATTCTGCTTCCCTTCAGTGGTGTCAGATCTTAAAAATGGTCTTATAAATGGAATGTGGAGATAGCATGTAGCTCGCTGTTTACTACACAGCTTTGGAACATTTTTCTGTTCATGCCATTATCTGACTGGAACTGTTAATAATGCTTATGGGATGGTCCCAGTACCATGTTCCTGCCTGCTGAAGGCCATGCTTGGGGAATTCTGTTTATGGTTTTGGTCCCCTGCCAGTCACAGCAGCACAACTGAGTGTTAGAACTGGCTACTTCATCTTGGCAGGGAACCATGGACAATAATGTTAAGACAGAATATTTAATATGGGCTTAATGCACCATTGACTTTATGTTCTTTTTCACTGCAGCTTTTGGAGAACAACTTAAAAGTCCCATCAAATACCACTAGCTAAGCAGTTGCACTGCCATCTCTCCATGCCATGCAAAGCAAAGGTTGAAAGCAGTTTGCATGACCTCCTCTTAACGCCTCAAACTTTATTCCTGGCCATGCCATGTTATGCTAGTTCCACACACAGCCCACTACCCCTGCTTCTACAATCTTTTCCTGAGATCAGACATTTCAATGAGGTTCAGCTCTTAGTAGTTTTAATCTTACTGTCACCTTTCTGTTTAAGAGCATGTAAAACCATAAATGGACAGAAGTTCTCTGACAAAACCTAATACTACTAGTCAGGATGGACAGTCTATTAGATGGAGTCTATTAGAAAACCCATGAAAACAATGTACCTTAAAACTGAAATTCTGTTATTTGGAAGCTAATTTTGTTTTTTTCCAGACTGTATTGTAACACTAGTTCTTATTGGCGTATGTTTGTTTACATCCTCTTACTCTGCAGATAAAACAAAGTGGTGGAAGAGGGAAACAATAAGGCAAATTTCTCTGTGTGTACTTTGCCATAGTCCTTTTACTGAAATTTTTGTGATAAATTGTGCGCAACAAGTTATAAAGTAAATATTTTCCTGGACAAAGTCTAACTTTTAATAATAGTTTGCAGTAAAAGTACTTCTATAAAATTTTTTTGTCTTCTAAAGATTTTTATTTACTTATTCAGTTATTATCTTCTGTGTGTAACTTCTTTTTTGAGAGTTTGATTCTCTAAGAACTGCATGGAAGTCTTCAAGACCTATGCTTGTTACTTTTGTGCTATTCATAAATTTTGCATGTAGATGTAGATACTTGCATTTCCAATATTTGTATAAGTCACTATTTGAGAGCAGGTACACAAAATTGAAAGCTTTGACCTGTAAGTACTTGTATGTGAGTAACTTCAGTTGTGTGATTTTCCCCTGATACACAAATTACACTGCATATCAGTGTTACCAAGAATAGATAGATCCCTGGGGTCACTTCCAATGACATCTTTGAGTTAATTATTTAACACCTTTAAGCAAGACACATCAAATGTCTTATGCACTGGGGAGTTTTTTATCTGATTTTTATTTAAACAGATTTTGTGAACTAAAGTACATGCAAATATAAAATTATTTTCAGGTGCTTTCATCCTAGGAGAAAATGTCTTGTGGGTAATTTGCAGCATGAGTCATAAAGGTGACTTGTCACTGTCGTCTTGTTTGTTCTTCTATCAGCTATGTTACATTAAACTACTTAAATAATTAATGTTTTTCTTCTTTTTTTCTCTCTGATAGCATGGAGGAGTCTATGTAAAAAGAAGTGCCAAATTCAATGAGAAAGAAATGAGAGAGAAGTTGCAGGCCCAGATGAAAGCTGAGACTCCAGTAAGCTTATACCTTCCTTCTCATTTCTTTGACTTTTTTAATGGCAAAGGCTTATTGGAGAAAAGAGCCATGCCCGATACCCACAAACTACAAGATGGTAATCATGGATTTGCTTTCTTTCTGTGTTTTTACAGTTGCTTTCTATGATTAGAGTGAAACCTCTAATTAAATTGAGGAAAATTTGACTAGTTCTTTATGAATGATAGGAACTTCATGATTCTCTCTGCAGAGGGCAAGGGGGACATGAAATAGAGCATCTTCCTTGAGAAACCACTATTTCAAAAAAGAAACCCTCTTTTTCAAAAGACAACATTTTGACTATTGTGTGCATGTCAGAGACTAATATTCTTTACTTCTGAAAGTCAAGAACTATTCTTACCAAATGTCAATTATCACGATGGTAAATAATTTTTAATGGCAGTGGCATCTTAAGAACTGAGTAACTTTGTCTGCTACGCCTGGAGGAGGAAAAAAATTACCAAAACAAACTCTTGATAATTTTCTATTTGAAGAATGATTGTTACTGCCAAGTGACTTTTCTCATGACTCCCTGTATGGTTTGTGGCTCAGTGGTTAGAATCGCTGTGCTTTCCTTCCATTACTTGCTGTGTGTTAAATTTTTTTCTGCCTTTTTGGCTAAACTTAAGAAAATCAGCTAAGCAAGCCTTGATATAGAACAGTTACACTTTCATTTTATTTTAAATTGTATGATTAGGACGTAGACTCCATATGTTGTCAAACCTTATAAAAGGTGAGGCTTGGGTAAAAGGAGTGCATGGGTTGTTTTGACATTCATAATAGTCTATTTTTTTCTTGTTTGGAGAGAGAGAGAGAGAGATTTATGTTTGTGCATGTGTGTCTGTTGAAAAAGTAAACTGGTCTAATGCTTACTGAGAGGCTTAAATGAGTAAAGTGTCCCTGTTTCAGACAGTACTCAAACTAATTTTGTCTTGAACTAAGATTTACCACAAACAAGGTTTTTTGTTTTTAATCAAGTTAAAGTGGATCTATTTTCAGTTCTTAGCAGAAGTTAGGCCAGAAATACATTACAACAACAACACTTTTGCTGTCCTGTATCTAATTAATGATGTCCATGGAGAATATGGTCATATTCAGTGGGGTAACCTGTGCCCCCATTATCAGGGAGGGTCCTGGGATGTAAAGAGGTTGCATTGGGTCATTATTTCCTATAGGTCAGCAACAAAGAGTCTGCTTGCTGTAAAACTTGCCATGTAATGAAATAAGCAAAGACAACTTGCAGGTTCTATGAAACATATTTGTAGTCATCCTCCTAAGCAGGTCTTCCTCCTGCAGAGTGCTGGTTAAGTTCATTTCAGTTAGTCTGGATGAAATAACCAGCAGGGTGCTTTACTGCATAGGCCCATGGACTTCTTGCTAGCCAGAGACAACTTCTGTGTGTCTGGCTTTCTGGCTTCCCTCTGCTCACCTTAAACAGCAATAGTTTGTTGTTATAAGGTTTTGATTGTGATAAGAGTCTTAATTTGAATTCTGCATTAAATTGGTCTCCTTTATATATAATCTATATATAATCTTGGGAAGATGTGCCTAGAAAATCATCTAATTCTGCATGTCTTTGAAAACCTGCAAATGATGTTCAGTCTTGCTGCAGTGTGTGATTTTAGCAAAATTGGAGTGTTAAGGAGAGGTTCAAGAATAAAATTGTTCTTTAAAGCTACACCTGGTATGAGTTCTGCTTTCCACGGTGGACATCTACATGTGGTTAATAAATGAAATAAATCCAGAAGTCTTTTTTTCTGGAATCATCTTTCTTCTCCCTCCTAAGTTGTGTGTGGATTGAAAGCCTGTACCTACCCTATTAAAGATAATGCCAAATAAGTATGGGACCACTGGGGTACATTTGTTTTTTGATGTATTTTAACTCTCTGGAAGTCTGGCGCTGTTGGAAATAGGCCCAGAACCTGGATGTGTATGCCGGGCGGTTGTTGCCATTTTCCTCATACTATCTAGGGTTGCAGTATAGAAACGAAATAAGCATAACTGCTGCAGAAATTCATTCTGTTTAAAATCTCTCAGTGGAACCATATAGGGAATGATGAGTTTTACAAAACCAAAGCTGTCAAAAGCCTTTTTACTGAGGCAAATATATGCATCTGCTGGGGTAAAAGACACAGGCCATTGAGTTGTCATTTGAGGGAAGACTAAACTTCCTATAATCCACTTTATTTGAGAATTTAAATGTAGATGCTATTAAATGGCCTTTAACCTCCAGTCCTACTCTGAAAAGGACATGATAACCTGTGTCCTTACTCCAGTATTCATGAAGATACTTTGCAATTCTGCAGCTTAGCATGACATTCCAGAGCAACCATATTGCTTTTAAAATAAAGACATTTTGATCAGTAAAGCAAGTATGCCCTGAACAAATCAGCGTCATGCAAAAATAACTGATTTACTACTCTGGAATTTTTGTGCACTGTATGGTATAGCTCAGGGTGGGCTTTTCCTCAGTTTAGAGGGCAGCTGTGTAGCTTAGTCATTCTGTGTGTACATGATGGAGTTCTTTCTTTATTATAGTGTTAGAGAAGGGCTGGCCTTTCAACTGCTAAGAAAGATTTATATACCAATAGAGTAGAGATGGACGGGAATCTGTGTTAAGGGCCATGTTGTTGTTTACAGTTTCTCTCCACATACAATTTAAACAATAGAATCCAGATGATTAATGTCCAGTCTGTCTGGAGCCAACCCTATTCCCATTAAGAAATTTAAGACATATAGGCAGACAGAACCAGTTTTCTTTTCTCTCCAGTGTAGCAAGCCCTTTTCTGTTTCACTGTGGATTTTTATTATTTTTTTTTTTAATTAATTACAAGTAAATCGGAGTTAAAACTGACAGGAAAAGTAAAGCTGTCGCTTGGCTTCTTACATTCACAGTAGGACTGGATTAGTGATCTGATAAGCCTCTTTTTGTGCAGGAGCAGTGGCACCGCATGATGCTCCTTGCCCACCTTGTTTTATGACTTCCACCCACCTGCCTGCCTTAAACAGCTGCTTTTCGTCCAGTTTGCAGCTGGTTCACCCTTATTCCTAGATGCAGTTCAGCAATATCAGACACTCATAAAACTTTGATGCTAGACTGAAACACTGTTGCACCTGTGTTTTCTTAGTGGGGACCTTGAAATAATAAATTTTCCTATTTATTTCTGGCAATTACTTTGCTTCCCAACCTGTTGTTGAATTATACACTGAAATGGTGGATAATTGGACCTTTTGTTGGTAAAACTCACTTGAAACTATGTGATTTTGTTTAAAATCCCATAAAATCTGACTAATGGCTAACAAATTGCAATCACTGTCACATTGTTTAAAGAACACTTTTGTGTTAATGTAGTGTTAATGTAAGCGATAACAAGATGAATGAGTTCTCAGTGTAGCAATTATCCAGCTGACACTTGATACACTCAATCTACTTGATTTATAAAAAATGTTAACTCTTCTGAACAACAAATAACTCAGTTTGATAACTGAAAGTGTAATTTGTATTTATTTTTATCATGCATTGAGAGTAGGAAATCTGCATTCTGAGAGGTGAGATTTAACTCAGTACAACCAATATTTAGCTGATTACCATGTGTCTTGGTTTTGTCATTCAGTCATAGTCATGTGAAGGTATGCCAAACAATAAAAATGTGCAGGGGACAGATACATTAATACAACTGCTATAAGGCTTAATGTAATTATTTTGTTACAAGTTACTAATTTGCAAATCCCTAACAACTTATTTGTAAATCCTGAATGTTCTCACCTGCTTTCCCCACATCACCTTTTGTATATTGTTCCAATTATACCACATAGGTTTTCTCATACTATATGTTTTTCGGTTGTTATCTGAGTGATAGTGTTTCTAATCCAATTCACCAGAAGCATACCTTCTAGGCAGTGCTCTAAATACATATGAATCTGTCTCGCTCTCAGGATGCAATAATAGTAATGTTACAACTAAGTAAAGGCATTTTTTAAGACAATTTTGAATTTTTTTAATGAAAATATTTAGTTGTTTTCCCCTTGTCACCTGGGAACAGCACAGTAAAGTGCAAGATACCTTTAGTCAGTAGTTACTACTTACTGATGCCCTATGTTCCTCTACACAGTGGCAGCTGTTCCCTCTAGGACACCCTCCAAAGCCTGTCCTTGGCCAGCTTTTCTCTTTATCACCTTTCCTCGCTGTATGTTTGTGGCTGTTCTGTATTCCAGGGACTAGTCTGTTTGCTTAGTGCTGCTTTCCCCTGCTTCACTCTGCTCCTTTTGTGGCACTCTGATCTATGGGAAGGAGTTCCTCATCTACCCTACCGCCCTCTTGGTGCCATTGATGTTTGGTTTTGCCTGGGAGACCTTGACAATGCTGGGGGAGTGAATAGAGTTGCTATTTGGGTGAATGCAGTTATCATCTTTCATCCATTTCATTGTGAATTGTGCCAAGTGCACTGACATTACACTGGGGACTCTGCAGGTAGTCCCTGCCTCTTTTCTAGTTTTCTGATTCCAACAAGAATCAGTCGGGTTCTACTAAATGAATCCTGATCCACTCCTTGAAGTTGGCAATTTGATGAGTTTATTGACACCCACCCATTACACAGAATCAGGCATGGAAGTACCACCTAACTGAACATAGGCACTTACCACTTGGGTTAAAATTGGTGTCTCCATGAATCAGGGACTACATAATCCAAAACTGTCTATGCCATTTTGAACCTAAGCACTGTAATTTTTATTTTGCAGCACTGTGATAAAGTGTGTAACTTTTATGTAGCTAATTGCCATAATTGAAAAAATCTGTATAAAAAATGGTCTTAGCTGCAGCTAGTGTTTCTAGGCAATTAAAATGCTTCTACACCTCCACAGTTCTTATTCCATGTTCAGGAGAGCTTATTTAGTTACTTAAATCTTAGAGATTTACAGTCTTTGGAAGTAGTGCTTAAGGACTTAACTTCTGCTGCCCATGGTGGGATAAAAGCCAGTCATTCAAGTAGGTCTGGTAGGCTGAATTGCACTGGCAGAATATCTTTGTCTTGTGCAGGACTATACATGACTTCTCAGTCTTTTTGGTATGGTTTTGATTCAGAGATATTCAGATTCTGGTCAACAAACTTGATTGGCTTCTTGTGTTTTAGAGGTTTACAAGAATAATTAAAATATAATTTCAGTCCCTGCTTTGTATTACACACATAGGACTGGAGTAAGTAGCTATTGTTCCGTGTTGTGTAATCAGCTTTTGGTGGTGATTACCTGCTTTGAAGACCAGTAATGTTGTTGCATGCTTGTAAGTGCTGACCTCTATACCAAGAATGGTGTTCCTGTCCTGTTCTTCACTTCTTTGCTCTATTACCTGTTATATCCACTGGATTACCCTTCAGAGTTGAGCATACAGTTTTTAATGGGGAAGGAGAAGGGGATGGAACACCTCATCTTGAAGTACCATTTTAACGATCTGTAATGGCTGAGTGGAATTCTCCAGGTGCCAGCACTTATTCCATTACCTGGGGGGATGCTCTTCCCCCTGCCCCTCGCACCACCTGGTTCCCCAGGAACCCAGGAAGGCCACACAGATACCACCGGAGAGGGACAAGGAAAAGACGCTTTATTACAGTTGGGTACACAGATTTATGGGTGAGGGTAATTTTAATATGACCAATAGGATGAAAGGGAACCAGGACTAAGACCAATGAGCTAGGGTTTTACAAGAACCAATGAGGAAGTGTTTTAGAAATCCCTTTCAG
>JAWWEU010000111.1:92983188-93045528 GCA_035583155.1 Acropternis orthonyx | reverse complement strand
ACTTTACTCTGAAGTCACTTTGGCTGTTGTCATTGTCTCTATAACCACAGATGGAGTTACTTCATCTTTGGAAAGTCTTGCAAAAAATCCAAGGGTCCCAATCTTTTTCATATTTTCTCACATCATATGCACAATACATGTAAATGTTTAAGTCCAACAGTTCACTGAACATGTTTCCTGGGTTTGTTTTTTCCTGTTGACCAAAAGTGAAATAATTCACTCTGAAGGTAAACAAAGAATAACAAATAGGTCTGTCTGGTAAATTCATTTCTGTGACACACTGAAATGAATTCTCAAGTCTGTGAATCAGCCTGTTGATATCATCAAGCTATTAAATATTGTTAGCTCTTGTCCAAAAGGATATATGCTTTTCTTCTTCTCCTTGGGAAGAATGGAATTTGTTTGCGTGTGTGAGCAGGAGAGCTTAAGTCATAATATATTTGTTCATCGCTTCAGTTTCCTGTCGGAAATGAAAGTCAAATGTTTGTTTTTGGTTGGCTGTTCTTTGTGTGGTGGGGGCGGGGGGGTGTTTGATGGGGAATTTTTTCCTCTTCTCTTTTCTCAGGGAAAAGAAAGGGCTTTGATTTTTATTACTATTATTTTAATTCACCTCTTAATTATATCTCTGCAGTCTGCAAAACAGTCGAACATTGCTTTTGTGCTTTCAGAGCACCTGTTTGTTTCTTCCAGTGCTCTTCTCTGTGGTATTGATCTGCTTTTATTTTGTAAGGATTGCTCCTTTTAAAAGCTCCATGACAAATAGTTATTAACAAGAAAACATCTCCAGTTCTAGTGCAGAATTTTCTTGATCTGCTTTTCCTTGCTGCTAAATTCTTTTGTTGTTTGTGTCTCCCCCACTTTTTATGTGGAGAGCATGGGAAGCAGTCTGCATGGGACGCTGTTCCCCTGTGTGTTCAGGCAGAGGTAGATACTCCCTTGAACTGGAACACCCCTCGGGCAAGCGTGCTGAGGAGCAGGATGGCCCACGCTGAGAGCTGCTACCAGGCTGTTCTGAAGGCTGAGCCATGAGACCCAGAGCAGGACAAGGCTCACAGCAGGACGCCGGGGAGCTGTGAGGACTGGGAACTCACAGTTCAGTGCTCAGCTGTGAGCACTGCTGGCTCCACCCAGCAACCCCAGTGCCATCATGGTCCTGGCTGGATGCTGTCGCTGCAGCTTGGAGCTGTGACCAAGCTCCTCAGCAGTCCGTCACGTGCAAGCTGTGATGGCTGTCCTCCCTGTGAGTGTGTGAGCACTGTTACGGGACAGTGCTGAGCTGAGCTGAAAACACATGATTCCATGCTTGTCTTAAAGATCCTGGAGGCTTCTTATTTCCTACAGTTTAGAAAGAGTAGTAAGAGTAGAAGAGTAGTTCAGACAGTCAGAGGAATGAAGACATACTTACAGTTTAAAATTGTACTTCATTCTTCTTGGGGATATAATGAAGTCTAATAATTTAGTCTTGCCATGTTAATATATTTGTTACAGAGCACAGTGCTTCAGTTGTTGGCTTTACAGACATGTAGGGGAATTTTTTTGTTTGTGTTTTTGTACCTTGAAAGGTAAGCTTTACAATGATTTTTTTTCCTACATTTTTGCCCAGTTTTATGTTGAAGAAATAGTGTAAGTACTATTGGAAAAAGTGGATTAATTAAGAAGACCTAAACTTGAAACTGATGATAGAACCAGAGTTACTACACCCAAAGATAACGAAACTATTCCTAGAGCACAGAGCACAAGCATAACTCATGTTTATCATGCTGTCTGAAATACTGGTTTTGACATTAGTGTGTGTATGTTTTAGTAGTTTTACAGAAAGGAAGTATAAAAATGTTTTGTGGGATTTGTGTTTACTTTTACTCTTCATGAGCTGGATCCTCATCTAGAGAACGTTCATTAGTTAAGGCAGAATTGTTAGGTGGAACTTAATTACCTGCTCTTAGTGGGACCGGTTGATGACCTGCATCCCATATCTTGGTGGTCTTTTTGTGTAAACACCAATTTTGGACACAGTTACTGGCTCTTTACAGTTGGTCCTAGGGTGAATACAACAAAAAGAATTTAAAATAAATTTTGAAAAAGCTTAGATTGACATACAGTGGAATATTTTTACACTGCTGGTTTCAACTATTATGTCTTTCTTCATTGATATGAATATATATAAATAGGTCTTATCTGTCAGTAACTAGGATGGAAAGATACCAAACAGCAAAAGAATTTAAAGGTGTTTGAGGTTGCCCTTGAAAGAGAAGCAACTTTTAAAAATACAGATAATAATTCATGTTGCAGTTTGTTCTGCTATAGGACTCGGGTTCTACACAAGATCTTGACTCCTAGCTAGAGGAGATGATTTGCCTCTTTCTGAAACACACGCAAACCAAACACACAGGGTAGGTCTGGTAGATATGGGTAGATCTGGATGAATAAGTTGAGACTAAGGGCCATAAAGCACAGAGAAACTTCAAGGGAAGGAATAGGACTGTACTATTTTTTAGAAAGAAATAAAGGATACTGTACAATAATAAATCCATGGCCTGTTTTTTTCAAGTTTGACATTAACTGCTTTGCTAAGTTCAAGTTGAATGTACTGCCAGGTTTTTATTTATTAAAATCAAAGAATGCCAAAGATATCTAGAGGTAACATTGATAAAATTAAGGCATGGTTTTCATGTGGGAGCCTGACACATATATTAGTCTTCAGGCACTGATCAATTTGGCACAGCAAAAGTCTATTCTAATTAGCTTCAACTGCATTGTAAGTTCTGTCCACAATTGTATTCGGTGGGAGTAAGCAACAGAAAGTTGCTTACTTTCCGGAATACTGATTTTACTGTGATGAACTGAGAATGTTGTCATCTAAGGATAACACTAACACACCCAGAAACTCAAGGATTACTCATTTTATACATTTTACAAGTGGCAGAAGATTTCAATCAGATCAGATTCCTAGCCAGCATAGAATGGGAAGCATTTTAAACTCAGAATACATTTGTTTGATTGCACTGGGAAAGGAAAAATGCAATTCTTGAAGTTTTAAAATGAAAGCAAAACTTACCTTTCTAGAACTAAGTTGTTTGACTATTTGTGGTAGGACTAATGCAGGAGTTAATTCATAGAACAAGTTGAAGTTGGTGGAGTTGAGGAAACTAATCCGGTATTTCTCTTTTTTTGTCAAAATAACAGTATTTGCTGAGGTTTCACAGCTACAGCAAGCCAGGTAAGCCATGTGTTGCCAGAATACCAGATGAAGTCATATCTGATGTCAGGTTTTCTCATTTCTGGTGGAGGCTTTCAAGCTAAAGGAGATGTGTGCCATGTAGCTGAATTTGAACCTGATACACCTAGTTGTCCTCGCCTGCTGGAAAGCAGGTGTCTGGATGAGATGATTCCAGCCTTGGCTACCAGGATGGGCTCTCTCTTTCTCTGTGTTTCAATATGGTTGGCAACTCCTCTGTTTGCAATGGGCATCTTGCAACATTCCCATAATCAAATTAAATATTTTTTTTCTCTACTCTCTCGAACAACTAAGAAGGTGATGTTGTGTGTTTTTGCTTCTTGTCTCCTGAGCTTTTCCTTTCCATATTCCAGTATTTAAGTATATAGACAGTAATTGAGTTGCCTTTCATTTTCCATTGTGTGGGAGTTGACTTACAGATTGGTGACCCCTTTTAGGCTCTGATCTAGGAGTTTAAGCATCTTAAAAGTGCAGGAATTGTTCCACACTAGTCAGTGGGCTTGAGTTGATGAATCCGGGTAGTATTAATATGTAGGTGGCACTCATATTTTCACAGGGATTTGACTGATCTTGTCATAATGATAGAAGTTGTAACGTTTATTGTATCTATTTAATTCAAACTGTAAATCTTTTAAGCCTAGGTCTTTTTAGCGGTATCAGACTAGAGAACAAAATATATATAAACCCCACAGAATACAGGATTATTATTCTTTGTACCAGCTTCTGGTATAAAATCTATTTCACTTATATATACCCAAAATATCTATGTGTAGAATTCTCATTATTCTGTAGTAGTAAGTCATAGAATCATAGAATATGCTAAGTTGGAAGGGACCCATCAGAATCATCATGTCCTACTCATGGCCCTGCACAACACACCTCAAACAACCACAAATTTCTTAGGTTTGTAGAATGTGAATTTTATCCAAATGTTAAAAAATGGCATTTTAAAAAATTGAAAATAAATAGGAATAATCCAAAGCCCTCCTACTCCTAATATTACTAACTCTGAAAAGTCAAAGCCAAAGGGATTGGAAGCTTGCTAAATTTAACTTGACTTTTTTTTGCTGAATGAAGACAAAACAATCTTCTCTGTTGAAAGGCATTTATGGAATTTTGTATTAATGTTTAATTTCTATTTAATTTCTTTTAATCAAGCAAAAGTTTCAGGTATTCATTTATTATCTTCCTTGTTTTTATGCAGAAAAGTTGCTAATGTAAATGTTTTCTAATGCTGAGTTTTTCTTGACAAATATCATGCTTTCTGCTAAGATGTTTTTCTGTGCAGGATATGCCTATCTCAGAATTGCTTTTACAGGTCATATAAAAAGGAGGTGTTTCAACTGAGCTAATAGAAAATGTTTCCCTTCTAATTGGCATTAGTTTTAGATTGCATTCTAAAGCAATACAAAGTATTTAATATCCATGAATGTTATTTGGAACTGTCTCTAAAGAAAATAGCTTTTGGTGGTATTTTTTTCTACGCTGTCATGTAAGCAGACTTGATCTAAAAGTGCACAGAGAGATATGGAAAAGAGAATATAATTTTTGAAAAGAGTGGGGTATGGACCTTGGTAGCACTTCAGAGACCAACCATTAAGATGAAGAAAGGATTTCTGTTATTAAAAGTCATCCTTAGGAAATTAAGCTTAGGAAAAGAAGAAACTACACTGTATTTCTGTAGATACCCATGACAGAAGAAAGTGTACCAAGATGTGGTGTCTCTCACGTCTTGCCATGGGATGGTCATACTCTTCCTGAGCAGATTACTTGCATTTCCTGTGCTTTAGTGCATGGTAAAAGAAAAATACTTTTTAAAGACCATGCAGTTTTTTTAATACTGCCATCAGCTGAGTCCTATTTATGTAAGTTGAAGGAACATAAATGGATGAGCTCTCCCACCATATGTTATTTTATAAGTCTAACTCTGGACTCTGGTTTCAATAAGTAAAGCTTCGATCACTGGAGGCATTCCAGAAAGTTGGTGGGAACGCAGAGTTGGGTGAGTACTTGGGACACCACACATAACTGCAAAGCTTTCAGTCTAATATCACTGAATACACGTTTACATGAAAAAGGAAAGATCTAGTTGGTGTAGGAATCAATTGTTTTTCACCCTGGTTTCAGTTTTTGTGTTACTTTCAAGTACATGGTTTTATAGAGGGGAAAAACCTCAAATAAATTCTGACATCCACTTGCAGTGAGCAGATAACTTCTGTTGATGAAATGTGATCATGCTAATGTAATATGCATAGAGTATTCTTCATTTAGAGCTGTGAGTTTTTTATTATTTTCATTTAAAAATGTGGTGTGTGCATGTCAGAGGTACAAATACGACTCATGAAGTCCAAGCCTGAAAATGTAGATGGCCTGCCTGTACTAACTGCTCTGTGACATCTTGGCCTGGATGAAGGGAAGAGGATGAGCAGTCTTCTCCATAGAGTTGTACTTAGCTATTATTATATGTAACTTCACCCTGAGAGGTTAGATAAATGATGTTGGTTTTGGTGGTTTTTTGTTCTTTTGTGTTTAGATGAAAAATTCAGTTCTATGGATGTTAATTATTTGTGCCTTTGTACTTGCCAAAGTAATTATTTTATTTCATTCAGTTTTCTTGCAGACTTCCTGAAATAACTGTGCATCTTACAGTGTATATATAGTGTAGTAAATGGATGATATTTGACATATCATTGCTCACCATATTTCTTCAGATATTCAATTTTATTTTATATCTTCTTATCATTCAAAAGTTAGAAGAGCAAAGCTATAGCATTTTGAGGTAGAGTATTACATTATTAGTAGTATCTAGTTCATTTTCTTTGGCATTTAAAGTAAAATCTCATGACCTCAAATACTTTGATGGAGGTTCTAACTTAGTATTGCACAACATTAAAAACAGTTTAAGCACAGTGTGTTTTGTGAATTGGATGCAGGCAGCTGGCCAAGGTAACTCTCCTGTAACTACTAGGATTTAAATTCTGTTATGTTGATTTTAGCAAAGATCATCAAGCGATTGCAAGAATGTGTGGTAATGTTTTTATAAAACAGATTCTTTAAAAAGATGTGCTGAACTTGCTGAATGTTTGTCAGTGTTTCTGAATAATGAATTATGGACTTGATTTGATTTAGATACATGCTCAATTTGTACTTAAACTCTCGAGAGTTTACTGGCAGCATGTGGAGTAAGAGTGGCTTATTCTACAGTTGCACTTCACAGATTGTCACTATCTTCATCACCAAAATTAGCCATGGATTAAAAAAAATCAGCAATGAATAGTCATAGATACCTAAATTAATAATTTGCCTAGAGGATTCAGTTCTCACTGAAGCCTGTTCTCCCTTTTTCTTCCTTACAGTAATAGTTTGGTTAAGAAGTAGATGAGTTGGGCAGGAAAGGAATGACACTGTTTTTAGAGTATGTTTGGGAATTTGGCTCAACAAGAGTTGTGTTGAGTATAATGTCCACACTAATACAGTTGCTGACACAACACTGAAATATTCGGTGCTTCATTTACAGAGTAAACATTTTGAAACATAACATAATTAGCTGTTTGATGTAACAGTTCACAAGCTAAGAAAACACTACCACCATGTTATGCTTCAAAATATTTACATGATCCACATAACATTTTGCATAGACAGTTATCGCTATTGTCGGTAAAGCATAGAACAATGACTTCAGAAGGAGTGCTAGTAAATACCCTGTTATCTCTGTGTTCGGTCAAGCAGATTCTTAGCAAATATTAAGAAATCAAGATAATGATTTATATTGAAATTTTCAACTCTTGTTAGAGCAGTTTAGAAACTATCACTGTCTTACAGTGTTCAGGAGATATTTTCATAATTTTAGAACAAAGTATGCTTTGCCCAGCAAGGGAATTCTGTACAAAATCAGGACATTATATATAATCTTATGGATTGATTTTGCAAGCAGAATGGTATCAAAGACAGTATCACAATACTTTTGTTTAGAAAAATTTCCACATCATCTATTAAAGACAACAGTTGATTTCTGTCACTGTGAATTAGTCACTTTTAATAAGTTGTTCACAGGGAAGCACAGAGGATTTTGTCCTTGGTTTTGGTTCTCAGTGCTGTATTTTCCCTGCTCCCTGCTATGTTTTCTCCTGGTATGTAGATTAGGATTCACTATGTTCACTAAATTGGTTTGTCCTTGGGAAGTAAAGTGCTGGATGAGCACTAGGTGTTCTGAAAATTCTCAGTGCTTATGCCTCACCTGCTAAATCTTTCTGATACATAATTTCAGGAGGTGATGCCATGTATGTTTAGTATTTCTCAGCTAATTTGCTCTTTTCTTTAACTTCAGTTGGACACACACAAACACTAAAGAGAAGTGCTGTTTCATCACTCATGAGCCACATTAAACAATGACTACTTTTCGAGTAGGAGCTATAAAAGGGGCTCTTTTGTTGAGCAGCCTTTCTCTCATTAGTATCCTTTGGGATTTCTGTTTCATCTTTGACGTGTGTTCAGTAGAGCATACACAGTGTGCACACATGCACACTCTCAACTGAGAATTGAGATTGAAAATAAACCTTTTGTGATTCTGACTGGAAATGCTGAAGTTCCCTGGTGTGATGTTCCTTTTTTCAAACAGTGTAATTATTTATAATTTTTTTTTCCCCCTCTAGGCCTTGCAATATTAAAGCATGTGCTGACACCACGCGTGAAGGCAACTCATGTAGCCATTGACACAATGAAAGACTATCTGGATGCAGTGTATGATGTGACTGTAGCTTATGAAGGTACTGTGGACCACAAAGGACAGAGAAAGCTGGCACCATCAATGACAGGTGAGTTTGACATCTCTTAGACAGGCTACAGCCATATGCTTTGTAATATACAGAACCAACCTGAGGTGCTTTGTAATCCTCTGAAGATAATCTCCATAGTGCTTCAGCCATCTTACCATAGTTTGATAGGGCATCATTCTTCTAGGCTTTACTATAGTTACCTCTGACTTTCTGGCCCTCTCCTTCCCTATTCCAATTCTGCACACAAGTGCTCTTTGGAGGCAAAGTGAGCTTGGAGCCATAGGCAGCCGGTGCCATTTACCTTCATGTTTCTTCTAGCATGGGGATTTGGCATTATCCTAAATTCTCTCTCTCTTTCTCTCTGCTGTGCTACATACGTGTACAGGTACCTAAGTACATAAAATTGTTGAAATGTGTATTTTAAAGGAAAAATGTGTAGTAGTAGTAGTATTTTACTGGCAATTTTTCAATTTGCTGCACATACCCAGTGACCTTACAAACACTTAACAGCATTTTATGGAAGGAACTTCACTTGCTGTAGTATTTTAAACCACCTACAGCACCTTAAGAGAATCAAGTAAATTGGTTTTATGTTCCTTGAGTAATCTAACCAGAAAACAAATGCTGGGATTTCTGTTGGGGAAAACTCTGGGACAGCACTCTTCTGGGTTTACTGTTTATTATGGTTGATGGTTGATTGATTTTTTTTTTGTTTCCTAAGTAATTGATTTACCTGCACTGTTACTGGATGGCCAGACATCATCTTTCTTTCCATTTGTAGCTGATGTGTTACTCGTCCATATCTGTGCCTGACTGTCTGTTGCTAGTTGGATCAAAGTGGAACTTTTGAGTCTTTTGCACTACTGATACCAAGTGGGGGAAGAAAAGCCACAGTAGTTCCACAGAGCTGTTCAGACTTTTGAGCAAGAGATCAGTGTTGACTGAGGGACCTGCAGGCTATTTCTTAGCTAACTCCCTCCTTCTTGTCTCACCCAATGTCACTGGGACTTGTTCCTATTGCTGGTAAAAATAGTTCATAGTGTGGATGTTTCCATGTCACTTCATTAGCAGGTGTAACTTCTTGAGTCACATGAACTACTTCCAGATGCTAGTTGATTAGAAGTTCTGGAATTGTCTATTTTTACATTTTCACCCTATTTAAAATTCTTTTGCATAGGTGAGCAATAAACTGTTAACAGTGTATATTACTAACTCAACACTTGTATTGTACTGTAAGGTCTTAAGATGGTTTTACTTTATGTATGTTTTGCTCCTATTGGGCATTTTTTTTTAATGGCTAAATATTAAAAGTGCTTTCAATTATTTAAAGTTTTTAAGTATTTTTTTAAATACCTTATGACCCTTTTACAGTACCCTTTGAAGACTGAGGAGCCTCCCTGTTGTCCCATTACCCAACTCTTTTTAAGACCCCCTTCAAAACAAATAGGATTGTTTCTCCTTCCCTGCAGTATATCTTGTTTCATGACTTAATTATTGTGCAGTTTCAACCATTCTCATACTGGATTTCTCACTGCCTGATGGTTAATTAAACTATTAAAATGTCATTACCTAATGATAAGATGGCAAATGTTCAAATTCCTTATAAGACCCCTTCACCTATTGAACCTTCCAGTTTGCTTGAAGCATGATATAATTATGGAAAGGGAACCAACAAACTGAGTTTCCCTGTTCCCTGTTTTTTGTGTCTGGAGTCAAGCAGTAATCAGACAGTTTGGGGTGGCTCCTCCACATCCAGCCTTTTGGAGCCTCTGTGGCAGGCAGTCCAGGCGTATCCTTCAGCCAGGCTTACTGTTAGGGCTGGGGGAATTGCTTTCTGAGCCTTGGCTAAAAACAAGGCAAGAGTACAGAACGAAGTGCGGCCAACCAGTTGTTACCCATTACAGAGCAGATAAATGATATATCCATCCAGGGCATTCCATGCTATTGTGGCAGTCACATGTATTCCATATAATATAAATTATGTAGATTAAGAGCACTTTATAAATTACAGTGTGGAACATAGTTATCATTCTTTTAGGCCCTCCAGACACAAAGTGGGAGAAAAACAATATCTGTTCTAAGAGACCAAGATCATTTCACCATTTGTCATCCAGAAGTTCAACAACTGGTCTGTTCAGGAATACAACAAGAATGGAATTAGGTGTAGTTATGCATTTGACATTTTTTAGCATTATTGCTCTTTTACAGTGCTAAAATGAGTTATGCACACATGAAAAGGACATCTTATTTCATAAGAACATTTCGTATTTGTGTCAGTGCTCATTGAGAATTTTGGTTTTCATTCTCATTGGAATAAAACAGCAGTGCAATCCTGATAATTTTTAAAAGATAAGGTTGACATGTCTTTTTCAATCCATCAACTCTGATTGAAATTTATTACATGGAAAACAAACTTCTGATAAACACAACTTTACCTGAGGACTTTATTTCCCATACTGTGATATTTCCCATGTGAATGTAATCTGAATTCCACACAGATATAGTGTGTTTCTTTAAATGCATTTTAATTTCAGTTCTATAAATCTCAGTTCCTCAGAAGGCCTTGTGTCACTTCTGGAAAAACCCTTACTTACCTAGGACATAGTCAGCTCTTGGCTTCTGTCTTCAGCAGTTAACAGAGCAAGTTAAAAGGAACATTTTAGTGACTGTGGGGAATACTACCATGCTTTGTCTGAGAAATTGTGTTAGCAAACTGTAAATGGAGAAAAATACTCTGAAGAAAAAGTGAATTGCATTTTGAATTTTGTAATTTGCAGCTCTTAGTTTAAACAGTCTTTCTTAGCAAAATTGGATTTTTTTTTTTCAGTCCAGCAAGCTTAAATATCATGATGTTGACTTGCTCAACAGGATTAAAACAATGCATAGTATACTAGGAACTGGAAAATAGACATTCACCAATCAGAACAACAGTGAATACCAGACATCCTTGATAACATGGTGCCATTTTAGAGCAGGCAAATTATTATAGTATATACTTTCAATTGTGTTGAACTTTTTGTCACTATTCATGCATTTTAATGTTTTGTTGGCATGTTCCAGCTGCAAGTTGCTTGTTTTAGAAGACATCAAATTTCATTTGTCTTAGGCAGGGACTAAGATTAGATTAGCTTTAGACAGGGATGTTGTTTTCTGCTGTTGCTTCACATCCAGTTGTGACTAATGGATGCAATTTTTTTCCTACGATTTATTCATTATTCATTCCCTTTCATTACAAGAAGTTTGAATCTTGGTATGTTTCCAGTGGAAGCTTCTCCAGCACATGGCAGCCTTTCCCCAGAATAGTGATTTCCCATAGATTTTTCCCCTCTCACTACTGAAGATGGCTTGTCCAGATCATTAATGACAGAACATCATGGTTCTGCTTGGGGAGGACAATGCTGCTAGAAAGTATTTATTTGTGGTCATTAGAATAAGATGGAAATAATGATATGGGCACAGTGGCACAGCTGAAGTGCATCTCAGTTACTGTATTCTGTAAGAACTATTTTGAAGGGAGGAGGAGGAGAAACTCTTGTTCTGAATTTGTTGATACTGTTTTATTACACTGTCATTGAGTTAAAAGTAGAATAAGTTTGGGAAGAAAGAATGAGGTCCTAGTTTTCCCCCTGCTGAATAAATGTTCTAAGTGTTCACCTCCAGCTTTGTCTGGTGTTAAGGGGCAGGTCTTGTGGGACGTGGGAACTGTTACCATTCTTGCACCTGAAAGAGCAATATATACACATCTACATCTTTATTATTCTGCCTGAAGGCTTTAGCATAACCAGATGGTATTTATCTGGCCATTGCAGATGAAAGAGTGTGTGAAATAGCAGCATGTGACAATGATAAACACTGAATAAAAATAGCAAGTACATATAGAGTCTGTCTTAAAGAAGTCAGAGGAATTCCTGAGAATTATTGACTCTCCTATATATCAGTTCCAGAACAAACACTTTGAAAACATATGTATGTGTGCATTTCTGAAAATCTGTACATCACTTTGATCAGTATAATTTGAGGAGGTCAGACTGGCCTAACTTCCCTAGGGGAAAATACACTTTTCTAAAACTTGCACTTTTGTTAGGACCCAGTTAGACAATGAAGTATAAGCCAATAGAAAAGAAACTGTAGCAATAGAAAACAGTTTTTGTCTGGACTGTGGCCCAAATTTGATCACATCTATTGTCTTTCAAGGTCCAAAGAATGATAACAAGCACTTGCTTATAGATGTGTTGAAAGAATTAAAAAGCTAAATTATTAAACTGATAAACAGTAACTGGAATGTAAAACAGTCCAAAGAAAGTTTTGTAGTGATGAAGTGGCTAATAATCTGTTCAGATCTCTGTTAGCTGTCATGTTCTTACTGTGTGAAAGAGTATTGAAAAGTAAACGTCATTTGTCTTAGAGTAACAAAGAATGTGCATTAGAAGTGAGGTTGGACATCAGCACTGGTGAAATTTGTATCAAGTGTACAATGGCTTTTTAGTATCTACAGCAAATATCACATCAAGAACTTGTCATTTTGCATCTGTTCAAGCAGAATTTAAGGCATAACTACCTTTCATATTTCAAAATGTAAATTTCCATTGACATTTTTGGAGGAATTTTGATAACAACACTAGTTGGCAACATAGTTCTGTGGGGTTCAGGCTAGATGCTCCCCAGAGGTCCCTTCCAACCCTAGCAATTCTGTCATACCCTATCGTACTTTTTTTCTCTCTAGGAAAACCTTGGGTTTATTTTGTGTGAAAGGTTAAAATAAAACTTTTTTTAATAACATGGTTTCACCAGGTACCACAAAGTAAGTAAACTGTCATTCAGTTTTAATTGAATGCATTTCACTTGTCCTCTCTAGGACTAGATCTGTCATTTTAGACCCCCTGTAATTGCCTATCAGACGTAGTTTGAGTAAGATGAAAACTTGCCTGTTAATTTGTGGGTGACTTACTTGAAATGGGACTTGCAACACAGATGTGGGCATATACATCAATATTCTGCAGATAAGGACAGTCTGGGTAAATGCAGTTTTCATACTGTAAGGGTTAAACATTGTACTTCTGCTCAAACTAACGTTTCACTGAAAAGCAACATCAGTTTATGGGAATGTATGCAAGCCTTGGTGTAGTTCTTCACAGAACTCCAGAATCCGAGAAAATGAAGGTCAGTCTGAGCATGAGTAGCACCTTTGTTTCTTTACCTATCTCAAAACAAGAACGCAAAAATGATTGTATTTGGAGTTACTGTAGCCCAGTTTCTTGTCTCTACCAACAACCAAACTCAGATGCCTAAGGAAGAATGCAAGATTAAGGCAAGCCTAAATGATTCTTCCTTTTCCCAAATCATGTGTGTTATTAACACGCCCTCGCTGGGGGTAATGACCCCCTGCAACATCCCTCTGAGCCCCAGGTGGGTGTTCTCTGATTGTAGACCAGGACCCTGTGTATCTCAGTTATTCCCAAGCAGCTCCTAATGAAGGTATGCATCTGTAGCTTTCCTTTGGGAATTTGTGATCTCAATGCACACAGTCATCAGAAAACTTCTGCTAGACAAAGTGGCTCTTGAAAGTATTTACACTGAAGATTCATAGTTTCCTTGCACCTTGGACCTCATGCACATGTGAGAGGAAGCATTCCACTCCCCAGGCAGCACTTATTTACAACAGCTCGAGGAACTCCTGATCTTTATGCAAAAGTGTATCTGAACCCTGAGGATAAAAAAAACAACTTCAGTTTCTTCACACTGTCAGGTTTGGCCAAAAATATGTTGCTGCTTTGAGAGCCTGTGTTTATTTTTGCTTTTTTTGTGTATCACAGTCCTTTTCTTCTGTTTGTGGTACTGTTCTCTGTTTATCAAAACAGACTGTCTGAAAGAAAGGCAAAAACGTCAATACTAGGAGTATTGGCATAGTTCCTAACAGATCCTGTTTTTTTGCTAAAGAGAACATTGTTTTGAACTGGTCTGCTCCTTGTATCTTTTCTTGCCTTTTTTTTCTTTTAATTGCATATTTCCACTTTTTTATTTCTCCCCACTTCTGAAACTTTAAAGATGTTCTAAGAAGACACAGGTATCTCCTAAATTTGGTAATTTCCAGTTACCAGTGGTGGGATACCATTTAGATGTAATCCACAGTTCTAATCTGATCTAGGTTCCATTCCTGGCAGCCTATTGATGAAAACAGTGAGGCTTTTGTGGGAAACCTCCTGCTAACTTGGCCAACATACAATATTCACATATTGTTATAGAGCAGTACAAAGGCCAGACTGCATCTGATAGAATAACAGATTAGAGGCACTCGAAGATTGTTTCAGTGAACTATAATGTGCAAGTATAGTGTGGGTTTTCATCAAATGCCATCTTGGATCAGCAAGACATCTTACAGTGACACTGCTGCTCTCCGGTGCTAATATCTGTATAGAAAACTCTACGTACCATATTCTAATAATAGTTTTAAAAGTTTCTTTAGATTGGGCATCTTCAGGAAGGTACAGACAAGTGATCATTTAACCTTGAATTTGCAGGATTTGTGGAACTATAGTTCTTAACTGCTATCTTCAGGATTTTTATACATAGATACGTTTGGAGTTTTTTAAGCTGTCATATCCTTTCTTTTTCTTCTCTTCTCCAAACTGAAAATCAGCCCTTTTAATGTCTCTGTGTTTATAATGCAGGGACTTTTTCTCCTTAAATGTTTTAGTTAGTCTTTTCTGTGGCCTTGTCTGAATCCACTACATCTTCCTTCAACTACAGAGATCAGAACTGCATACAATATTTAAAATGTAGATTCTGAATATTTTTCTATATCTGCAGAGTGACTCTCTGTGCCCTGTTCTCAATGTCCTTCCTGGTGCTGCACAGTATTTGGGGGATTGGGACTGCTGCTGCACAATTGAGGGAATTGCTTCAGGGAAGGGTCAGCAATTCCCAAATTGTAACCACCAATTCCAACTTAAGCATCATGTAATCAGAGTTTCAGGGGTTTTTTTCGCCCCATGCTTGTTTACACTAAAGCTTAGCTGTTCCATTTTCACCCTGTTTGTTCATCTTTTAGGTCCTTTTGGAGTTCAGTCAGCGTTTGACTACCCAAAAGAGCTTAGAGTCTTCTGAAAGAAATGTGAAAAACTGGAGATCATTGTTTGCTCCCTTCTTCAACTCCTCGGTGATGACACGGAGTAAAACCAGTCCTATCGTCAATCCCCGGAGGACCCAGTTGCCGAATCTTTTCTGTCCTTAAGTCCTTTCATTTGCTTCCTCTCCTTTAAGCAGCTTTAGGTCTATAAAACATCATTTCCTTTGATCCCATGGTAGCTTAATTTCTTTAATAGCCTTCAGTGTGAAACCCTGTCAGAGGCTTTATGAAAATTCAAATCTATCATGTCGAGTGAGCCCCCTTTATCCACCTGCTTCTTGACACTGTTTTAGAAATGCAGTGAATTGGTAAGACAGGATTTCCCTTTCCAGAATCCACTCCAACTGTTTTTCAACAGACTGTGATTATCTCTGTGCTTAGTGATCTTCTAAACGCTGCTATCTCACCCAGGGATTTTAAGACTCTTTCGTTTGTATTTCCCAGCATCATCTCTAAAGCCCTCATTTGTAGAAGGGAAACTCCCCATTTTTCTGGCACAATGGTTGTTTTTGATGGTAGGTTACACATCTTTTTCAAAGTCCACATTTGAGAGCTTTTGGATGAATGCTGTCTGGTCTTGGTGACTTCCTGACATCTAACTTGTTTATTTAGTCTAATACTTTCTGTCTGTGTACTTATTGATCTATTTCCTTTGAGTGATCTGGTACAAAGAGTGCAATGGGTGTAGGAATCAAACATTTTCAGCCAGAAAGAATAATGCAAGCAAATACCTGAGCTTCTCTTGCAAGGGCTTATACTTTACCATGAGTGCTGCTCTTCACAGCTTTGTCATCCAGCAGTACCACCAGTGACCTAGCTGGTTTACTGCTTTTAACATATTTTAAAAAGTTAAAATAGAGCACCCTTGCCATTTTTCAAGTTTCTTTTTGGTCCTATTAAGTTTATGCTTACATTTGGCATGAACAGTTTCTTGGCTTTTCCTCATTTGGACAAGCTTTCCATTCCTCAAGGAGGTAAGAAGGTAGGAATATAGTGGTAGCCTCCTTGATTTTCCCATTAAGCCATACAGGTGTTTTCCAGACCCACACAGACTTTTCCTTTTGCAGTCTTATACATCTTTTATGTGGGTTTTTATTGCAAGTTTTTCTGGGGTTTGGTATTTAGTGGTTTTGGAGGGTTTTTTTTGGGGGGGGGAGGGGCCGCAGGGGGGTGGTTTACCAGGTTGCTTTTGTTTGGACTGTTTCTTTTAGGGTATTTTGACACTTTGCCTTCCCTCCCATTACATAGTTCCTTTAATTCATAGAATCGTTAAATCTGGAAAAGACCTCTGAGATCATAAAGTCCAGCATTTGACCAAATACCACCACACCCACTCAACCATATCACAAAGTGCCACGTCTACTCATTTTTTGAGCAATACCAGGGATAGTGATTTACCACTTCCTTGGGCAAGCCTGTTTCAATACTTAACCACTCTTTCAGTGAAGAAGTTTTCCCTAATATCCAACCTGAGCCTCCCCTGGCACAACTTGAGGCCATTTCCCCTTGTCCTATTGCTAGTTGCCTGGGAGAAGAGGCCAATCCCCAAAAATTCTGCATTTCTATGCTGGATTCTTTCTCTACAACACTGAAATTAATTGTATTGTGATTCCAGAGCACTTCTTACTAACCCTGTGCACCACTCAAGACCACGCCAGGAGTGGCATTTTTTCTTGTGGGTTTTGTTTCCTGGTTGTTCCAGGAAACAATCTTTCTGGTTTTCCTTGGGTTTTTTCCCCACTCATTCTGATGAAGTATCGATGCTGTTCGATAAAGGTAGTTGAAATCTCACACTCCTGCTGTCAGTCCTGAACTTGCAGATCTCAGTCTGGCTTCACAGTTTCTGCTCACTATTACCACACTTACTATGAAGTCATTTAATATATTTATTTAATATATACTTTATTAGAGTTTGGGATTTCCATCCACAAGGATTTCATTGTGCTTCTGTCTCCTTATTATAGAAAGCTATTATACTTTATATAATCTTTCACACACAATACCATTCCCTAAGTTGTAAATCCTCTTCTGTCATTCCTAGAAATCTGGTAGCCTGGTAATGTTGCATGGTCCTGCAGGGCACTGGGACACCTGCCTTATGGGGGTGATTTCTTGGTGCCAGTAATTCTTGTTCTGTCTTCATATTTAGGCTTCTCGTGTTGGTACAAAGGCACTTCTGAGTTTTGCCCTCGCGTTGAATTTTAGCCACAGCCACCTCATGTTACATCCATACAAACAGGTTGCTTTCCCTGACCTTCAGCCTTAACTGCCAGCCAAAACAGTCTCCAAGTTTTTCAGATTTTTGCAGCTGAATAGTAATTTGAGTGCATCCCATTTCTCACCTCAAAACATCCCTCAGCTCCTAAGTCACTTGCTGCTTTTTATGCTGTGCCCCTTCCAGATGCATGAAGGCTCTGATCTGTGTGCATGTCAGGCCTTGCACAGGGGATTTGCAGTATTCCTGAAAGGGCTATTCCTCCAGTCCCAGGATTGTCTCCTAGCCATGAGCTTCAGTCTAGCCAGCACAACATCCCCTCCATGTTTCCCTACATCAGCAGAACCTGCAGGTACTGGTGCTGCTGCTCCTCCACTGCTGCTCAGGTTAACTCCTGGGCAACCTTCTCTGGCCCTGGATGTTTGCTTTCCTGTCTGGTGCCGCTTTGCTGTACCGCTGCTTTATTTTGTTAGAGCAAGCTGTGAAATAGTTTCCTGTCAACTCAACTTGAGGTGATGGAACACGTGAAGCTGAGAAACAGTGCAGCACTTAAATTTGTGTTTGTTTTGCTGTTTAATTGTTAATTTGGTGTACCAAGTAAATGGAAGTGGAGAGATGGGATTTTCTTTTTTGAGGAGGAGGTAGTTTACAAACTGCTTTGGTAGTTGAACACTGAAGTCCAGACAAATGAAAATTTAAAAAGTGGAGAAGAAAGTATCAAGAGTTTAGAGAGGAATGTCTTTGCTTTCATGGTTTTGCCCGTAAAACTATACATACTGCAACACACAATGTTCTCTTACTGAAGAGACACACTTTTAAACATTTGAAATGCTAGTTAGAATAAATATACGTTATCAGAAATTTTACTGAAATCAGTTAAAACAGGAGATAATTGGAGTCTTTAAGTGAACATGGCGATGTCAAGCTTCAGTTTGTCCTTTCTTAATTTTGAAGGCCTTTGGCAATGATTACATAGCAGTAAAAGAGCCGGTGTAGGAGGTTGAAATCTGAGCTACTTTATTGCCATCATATTTAAAGTGCATATAAAAATAGACTTCATTAGTAACTGCAAACTGGAGTATCTGCTTAAGTGTAGTGCCACTGTCACAACTTTCTTAAGGGGCAAGGCAAGTAGTTTGGAATGGTGGAATGAACTTCTGTGGTAGCATTAAGGGGAAGGTGATCTGAGGCCCTTCGTATGTCCCTTCTCAGTTATGTTTGTGCTTTGGAGCTTCTCTCTTTCCTCAGTTTCCCAGGTAATCCCAAACAGAATTAATTGGCTTTTGAAGGTGAGGAGTTAAGAACTGTTAGAATTTTGTGAGAGCCCCAAATGTTGGTTTGCAATTAAAAATCTTTTAATCCAATTCCTTTGTTGGAGGCTGTTGCACCACATTCATTAATCCTAATTCTGCACTGAATCCTTCAGCCCTGTGTTAGTGTCAATCCTGTCTCACAGAAGCAAGGACACAGTGTCACAGTTTAAGAAAAAAAATTTCTCGATCCACCTTACTATTTTCAATTCCTTCCTTCTGCTGTGGTTGGTCACTAGAAGCATCATAAACATTCTGCACTTGTATCTGTTACTTAGCCAGATAGAAAGTTTTATTAGGAAATTATCTCCCACACAAAAGTCAATCCACTTGGCTCCCACACAAGTTGTTGGAGTTCATTTAACCCAATTGGTACATAGTTCTTGATTGGCTAATGCTATCCCTATCATGTTTGCTTGTAATGCATGATTTGCACTTATGTTTTGTCTCTTAAAGGAAAGTTCAGGCTTGCTTGTTCCTGCCGTTAATTATAACAAATTCTGGCAAGTTTGGGAATCTGAAAAGCCTGTCAGATGTTGGCCTTAAGGGCTAGTGTCCCTGAAGTTGGATGTAATTGGAACGTAATAAATTGCTTCAATAAGATTTTGTTTCTTAGCTTAATTACATAAGTCTTTTGGGAGTTAAGCTAATGTGAAATTAAGGGTCATGGGACCACCACTAACCTTTAGAGGCTGTGGTGATAAAATCCAGCTGTTTCTTCTCAAAATCAACCTCAATATATTGTCCTTATCCACTGGTGTTCTTATGTGACTGCAGCGACATTGTAGAATGGGAAAAAAAAGTTGGATTAGTCGCATTAAACCCTGACATGAATTGGATAATTGAAGACTAGTCAGATTCCCTGATGTGCTGGATTGCATGCATCACAATATTATCTGCAGATGTCCTGGATGCCCAGACTTTGGATTAAAAGGGCTTAGAATGGATATGTGGGAATCATGACCCTCTCCAGGGGAGCACCTGCAGTAGCAGATCCCACAGCCCTCAGAGAGGCTGTATTAAGCTTAAACTGCAAGGGGGAGTAAGGCTGTGAAAGAAAGCATTGGGATTTACAAAGGTGGGAAATTACAACAAAGTTTTAGGATCTTCACACTGGGGGCTCAATTTAGATTGTTTGCAGAAGACCAGAGTGGAAAGTGGTAAGAATCAGCTTTCATTGGAACTTGAGCATAAGGTAGAAAGCAAAGAACAACTCTCAGATATTTGTGGAGTGTTTTTTGCTGTCCAAACAGATTTGTAGAATTGCTCCATTTCAGCCTGGGGGAGAGAAGGTGTTTTTCTTTAAATACTTATGTCTTGAATTTTGATTGTCTTATAATAGTCCTTAATTTATAACTGAGGTTGTAAGTCATATCAGTAAAAACTTGTTTGTTCCTATGCAGAACAACCTATGTGCTATGAAGCAAGAGAAACATACACTATAAAATGCACAGAATGTTTCAAATATCTTTTAAAACTGAATCTTCAGCTCTAGCTGAATGTGCATACCATAGATATTTTGTATAGGAGTCTAGTACAAAAAAAGACCGTATCATCTGGCTTCCAGGCATTTGTTTTCTAGGTACAGTTTTGCATGTTAGAATGTTCCAGTTAATAGTAATGCCTCTCAAAAGAGGATTTGTACATCATGAACATCATAAGCATTTAAGACATGGATAATACATCTGTCATTTTAAAATATTAATAGTGTGCTTTTAGGTGCTCATATAGTCAATGACCTTCATGTAGTGGCCTGGATAGTATCCTCAGAGAAACAGACCTGGAAAATTCTTTCGTCCCATTAAAGCAAGAGGAAAAAACTGCTTTTAGATAAATTAACATTGATTTCTTTGTGGTTAGTTCAAGCATTGCACATAAGCCTGAAGAAAATGTCTACATGTGCCATCATTCCAGACTCCACGTACTTAACTTTCCTGCTATCTGTGGCTAGAAGGTTCCACCAGGAACCCCTTGGGGACAGCTGTGTGTGCTGCTCCATGTCTGAGGTGGGCTCATGCCTGGTTGGAGCCCTCAGCCATTGCCCCAGCTGACAGTGTGTGCCCATATTGCTCCCTTTATGCTACAGTGTGGTTTAGTGAAGGGCTCTCTTTGCATGAGCTCTACACAGAGCCACACACAGCACCTTACAGATTTCTGCATCAAAGTGCTCTAAGACTTTAGTGATCTCTTTATCTCTTCTCCTTCCCTCCCACTCTGTAAGCACACACACGCATTTGCATGAACAGGCTTTTAAAATTCCTTAAGGCAATTTCGAGTATATGATAAGGACTGCTTTTACAGCAAAGTCCTTAAAACTCAGTAATCCGGTAAAGATGAAAAATAAATAGAGGGATATCTGCTTTGGCAGACAACAATAAAGATGTACATGCCACAGCAATCATTTGCACATTCATTCCTCAAGATACCCCTAACAGTTACGGGTCAAAGTCTTCTGCACATCTGCACTGCTGTCCAAAAATGTCAACAACCTAAAGCGACCACCCTCTTTGTGTTACATTTGTTGCCTGTTTGGAAGGCACTTCTGGTCCCTTTCCAAAATATGAAGACTGTCCAAATTCCTGAGGACTTCCATCCTCACATCATGCATCTCTCTGTACAGGGATGCTGTGGTTACTGCAGCACCCCTTGCTACTGATAAATGCAGATGGTTACCAATGCACTCTGTGCAACACTTCCCAATGGTTACAATGAGCACAGTATTTTACAATGTGCAGTGTATCACAATAGTCATGCACAGTATTTTTACCACTTATTAGTTATAAGAAATCCCACAATGCTATTTGAGTAATGGAGTTTTGTTTTTCATTAATGCTTGCTTGGTAAATTTTTCTAAAGACAAATTGAACAAATGGGGGAGGGGGATTGCAATAGGGCTGTCTCAAGCTTTAAGACAGAAGAAAAATGAAGGGATACAAAATGGAAAGCAGCATTTTGTTCTGAGTCTTTTGCCCTATTATACTTTTAAATTATAGGTTATTGCTTAAAGTTTGTCCTGGAGATTCTTCAGGAAAACACTGTAATTCCAATCCAGGAGCGAACAAAATTTAGATTTTAAAAAGGGCAAGCAAAGAGGACTACTAACTTTAAACAAAATGCAGGAAGGATAACTTTACAACATCAAAGTTACTGCATCCCACACTGCTGAATGAGTAGATTGCTGCTGAGGCAGAGCGTAATGTTTTCAAGCACAGCATTTTACAGTTAGCAAGGGAGCATTTTAGGACAATTCTTCATGTTGCGTGTGATCATGGTTTGAAGTGTGTAGGCCAGGTGGTTTCTAAGTTCAGTGAAGTGCTCAGGATCAGGATGTAAGTAGGGGAGGCTTTTGAGCACTGAAGTTAGGCTTCCAAGGCACTTACAGTCAGATTTTTTTTTGTGTATTTTAGACAAATAAATGCCCTACAGTGTTTTTGTAACTCAGTCATGTTGTTTTACTCTCTTTTTAGAGTTTCTTTGTAAGGAATGCCCAAGAGTTCATATTTTCATTGACCGAATTGAACTGAAGGACATTCCAGAAGAGCAGATCTATATGAGAAGGTGGCTTCATGAACGTTTTGAAATAAAGGATAAGTGAGTAGAAATATGTAGCATTTTCTGTTTCAAGAATCTGTCCTACTTCTTTTATATTAACAGATACACCCATGATTTCTATGTTACCAACAGTACCAGCTGTAAAGTTATCTGAAGAGAGCTAATGTTGGCATTCCTGTGCATATATCATATCATAACCTTGTAGTTAAATCTTTGCTCAGGAGGTTGAGATTGCTGAGGGTTTGACCTTCTTAGATTGAAGAGGTGTGAGTCCATGTTCCAGGCGAGACTCCTGTTCATCTGAATACTCTCCATTTATCTGCTTGTAGTTCAGTCCCGTGCAGCCAAGAATGTAAGATGCCTGTGACAGGCAAGCAAAAAAAAGTAGTGTGATTCTGTCCTTGTAGTTAGTGTTAAGTTGGAGTTAGAGAGGGGCAGGTCTTGATCTAAACTCTTCGGCCGAAGTTGTTTACACATCTTTCATCCAGACAGCGATGGGATAAAAACACAACTAATGCCAAAATCCTTACCTTCACTTGGAAAATGAGGTGAGGTAGAAGTTTCATTTGTTCATTTTTTAATCACGGCAGAACTGAAGTGCCTGGCTCCCTCCAGCATCTCCTGATAAAGTCACCAGTGAGCACGTGCAGCAGATCCTGGAGGACCTTGTTCTCTGGAAGGACTTTGTGCCTAAATGTGGGATTTAAATATTGTTTGAGAGATGATGGTTTAATTTGCCACACTTAAGGGAGCTGCATCTGTTTACTTTCTAAATCCTTGAATACTTTGTGTGAGACAGAAGTTTCCCTGGTTCTTCAGTTATGTTCTGCTTTAAATTGTTCTGCCAGTCTCAGACTCTATGGAAGTAAAAAATGGGTTCATTTCTCCTATGAACTTTGATTAATGTGAAAGTTAACATAACTATCTGTAAGCATGACACTGTTGCTAAAGTGTCTTAGTCATTTAGGATCACTAAAAACTTTTTCTTTTCGTCACTTTTGAAAGGAAGAAAGTTTGAATTTAATTTATATAGACAAGGAACTGATACATAAAATAAAAAGCTATCCAGTGTCCGTCCCTTTAGTTATCTGGTGAAGACAAGCAAAACTGAACCCTGATTCTGTAGACTCCTGTTCACTGAAACATCTTTCCTGGGACCAGAGCAATCTGTCAGGCAAATTAAGAGATAGTTAAAACAAAACCCCAGAATTTCCAGATCCATTTATTACTGGTTTTTAAAAGTAGGAGGAAAAAAGTTACTACTAAACCAGTGGTGTAACATCTTACTCTTGCACATTTAGCTTCCAGTGTATTTAGTGTCTTGTGAGCCTTCATTATTTATTAGTTTATATTATGAAAATACTTTTTCCTACTCCTTTGGTGTTCAGTGATCAGCTGTGTGTTATTTTGTCCTACAATATTACCCAGTGCTCTGGGCTTTTCTGCTAAATGCTGAATGAAAAGGATTCTTTTCAACTTTTATATTCACTGTTAAAATTGGTTATGGCTTACAAGTATTCAGGTTGAGTACTCTGACATGCAACACATCCATAAGGTGTACTCATGGTTTAAACTTGTTACAGATGAGCTGATACATATGGTGAGATCATTTGCTAAATAACGTCTGATTAAAAGCAGTTACTGGATGAAAATAAGTTGCTTAAAATGCTCCTGTATGACTTTGACCATGTCCTTTTCTCTGCTTATAGGTTACTAATAGAATTTTATGATGCAAAGGATTCTAAAAGAAGAAATAAGTTCCCTGGAAAAAGTGTTCATTCCAAATTAAGCCTCAAGAAAACTTTGCCATCTTTGCTGTTTTTAGGTGGCCTGACTGCTAGTATGCTTCTGACAGAATCTGGAAGGAAACTTTATGTAAAAACATGGATATATGGGACTTTACTTGGCTGCCTCTGGGTTAGCATTAAACCATAAGCAGATGTTAGTCTCCAGTCAGTGAAATGTGCAGTCTTTTCTTGCACATTGCACCAAACTTTTTCCTGACTTTCTAGAAAAAAAGTGTAAATAAAGCCTTATTGGTCAAATGTTGGAAATAATAGATTTTGTGACTTAAAAGCCTCTGTGTGGTTGGTCTGGGGAAAAGAAATGTAGATTTTCAAATTTGCTACTGATTTTTGCTGGAATAATGACAGATAAACCGAGTCATATGATAAATTGTCTTCCCCATGAACTAACATCCGTCTCTGCAGATTTGAAGAAGTATGAGTTACGCATAAGGGTGTCTTAAGTGGACCTGTGAATGTATTTACAGAGCTTAATTTAGGGTATATATTTATTCTTCTGATATTCATGTTGAATTTTCGTTACTCTGGTGCATTGCAGCAGCTCAGTTGCATCTATCCCAGCTGTATTTCACAAAGAAAATCAAAACAACTTTTTTTTTTCTTTTTTTAATTTTGCTTTTCAGTTTTAGCTAAATACTGTGTTCTTTAAAAGGGACTGCATAAGCTGGCAAATCATGAGACGTTACCTGAAGCAGAATAAAATGTTCCTGAGAACTACTGTTCATGGGGAAGCAGCTCTGTTTATCTAGTGCATGATTTTTGATTATATTGCAGTATTAGGTGATTATTTTACATATGCAAAACATTAAATTGTGCTGAGCAAACAGCTTATTTTGCGCACCTCGTATTTGTGCATAAAAGGAACATATGCAGTATAACAAAATATTAAGTTTTTGTTTCTGGCCTAACCAGGCTGTAGCCTCCCTTGTGTCTGTTCCCCCCACCACCTCGAGTGTTTCAGCTGAGCTCACAGACCTTTCATGTGTGCGTGCCATAAGCAGAAGTTTCCCGTTACCTCACAATATTCTGGAAGAAAACTTTATTGTTTGGGTAGTGCACAGAATTATTGTAACTTCAGGAGCATAAGGGTACGGTAACGAGGAACCTTCAGGTGTTCCTGCTAAATCCCAAGCATGTGCCTTTTACACTAATCTGATTTAGCCTGATGTTTCATAACCTGGCAGTCATCTCCGTGCTGTAGCCTCACAGTAGATTCACAGTCATTCTAGGTGATGCAGACTGCAGTTGGATTGAAGTTACAGGGTTGATGTATATGATTTGCACAGTAGACTAGTAGTGAATGAAATGCATCTCTTGTCAGTATTTCACCTGCTCAAAAACATACTTTAGAAAGCAAAATCAACAAACCCTGACTATCAGAAAGTCTGTGATTCCCAAGGCTGGTATTTTTGTTGGGGAAAAGCCATTTCCTGGTATCAAGGGAACAGTCTATATGTACAGCGATGGGGTAGGAAAGAGGATGTATTTTATCTTCTTCCATTAGGAAACTGGGCTCCCTGTATCAAAATGAAAGAACTAGAGAATATTTTTATATAACACTTGCAAGCTTTAAATGTGCATCTCTCTCTAGCTTCAGTACGATTTGTCTTGCTTTAGAGTCCATTGTGAGTTAAACATCTCTTAAAATCATGTCTCAGTTTTTCAGATTCCATCATTGCCAGTTAAAGATACAGCTTTTACTGGGTTTTTTTATTTTTTAAACCTTATAGAGTAATTACAGTTCCACTTTAAAATCATTCAGTACAACTTTCAGTTTGCAGTTCTGTGTCCTTCCATAATGGATTTTGTCACTGGAGTTATTTATATCAGTGATTGATTCAGGATATGCTGATGAACCGTTTTAAAAACAATGACTGGGAACAGTGTTGAAAAACAGTATTGTTATGAGGCTGTGAAACAGAAAAAAAAAAAGCCATTTTATGTAACAGCCAAATGTGCTTACATGTAGTTCTTCCTATTCTCAGCTGACTGTTACCAGTGGGTATAACCAGAAGGCAGTGTTCCTATGTTAGTGCGATTTTTTTCAGTCATGGAATGAAATTTTACTCCGACAGGACTAAATTTCTTTGTAACAGCTAAGAATAACATTTAATTATGCATCAAAAATAAAAGCAAACCGCTTAATTCATTTGTAGGAAAATAACTACTGTTTTGGAGAGCCGAATTACCATGAAATACTGGATCTCTCTTACTGTTTAAGTACCAGGAATATAATTGACACAGTGCAGCAAACAAACAGGATGTTTATTTTGAACCTTATTCTCTTCGTTAATCTTTCTTTTTTTCTTGCCATTCATTTATAAAGTTTTGAGACTGTAATTTGCTGATGTATTTGGCATTGGGAGTGTCACATGCTATTTCTAAATATGCACTGATATTAACTTGAAATATTTCTTCATTAAAATAAGAAGAGCCAATGCTCATTCAACTTTTCTGTCTTGTCTACTTGTTCAATTTTTTCTGTACTTTCATGTTTGTAACTTGGTTAATAGGAACTGCCTACACAAAGGCTACAAGTGTGGTTTTAGGTCCTTGATGGAAGGACTGGTGTGAGAAGAGACAGTTGAAGGAAAACAACTTTGTGTGTTTTTCCCCATGGAGCTAGAAATGTGTTAGAATTCACTTGTGCACTTTCCAATGCAACACACCACCAGGTCGGTCATATTGCAATAGCTTTTCACCCATCAACATCTGCACCAACTTAACAAGCTTAATAATGTTCATTAATGTGCAGAACCACAGTTCTGTCCAGGAACTGACCTCAATGGCAATGAGCCTTGGCCTGATGACACTGGCAGAGAGTGTGGACAGACCCAGCTGGAGGGAAGAGGTATTGCAGACAAATACCTGAAGTATATGTCGGTTGCAAATGCCACCAAAGTTCTAGTGATGTTTTAAATCTCAGAAGGACCCAAATGTTCAAAAATATCCTTTGCCAGCTGTATCAGTGCCTCTGATAACAGCAATTTCCCTCCACAAGTACTGTTCTGTTCATACACATAAACTGTTATGTAAAAATGGCAAGATGACCAGTTCATGCTAGTGCTACACTGATATGCTTGTGTTTACCTTTGGTGAAGGAATTGGGCTATTAAGGAAGCATTAACTTAAATAATGGAACATAAAAAGTGAAGTGACAGAAAACATTGAGTGACACTAGAGTGGAGAAATGACTGAGGAGGACACTTGAGGGGTTCCAACCTGCTGCAGTCCTTTGTTAACTCCTCTGAAGCATTTTCTTACTGCAATACTTATTTTTTTCTCCATTCAGTCAAATGTAGCATACCTGTAAAACTTATTTTAGGACTCAAAAATTGACCCCTGATTAGTTTTGTATTTTAGCATGCATATAATACATATACTCACTTCAAGGGAGAGAGAGGTAACTTTTGTGTTTGGATAATGAAGGGGACCAGCAGCAGGTTTGGGATTTTTGGTTTAGTGTTAAAAATGAGAAAAAAGATACTTCTCCCACCACCACCTCCAAATAAAAAACACTTTTAATGACAGAAATTTCAACCATACCCAGAAAGGCAATAGAAAAACAGCTAATAGGTTCAAGATCTCGGCACCTGCTTTATAAAGGCTTTTCCTTTCTAAATCTGGAAACTATAGTTTGGTCCTAACCTGCAATTCTAGGTCACTTTTTATCAGAGCAGCTCTGATGACAGGGCTTGAAGCAAACACAGTGGGGTTTCTCTTGTCCTCATTTTCTTGTTCTTGCCTGTCTCATCAGTTTGGAGCTCTGTAGTCCCAGTGAAGTGCATTGCACAATTTGCTGAGCACAAAATAAAAGAAGAAATTGTTACTTTAAGTTTGTGTAATGGCAAAAGTCACACAAGTTAAACAAAACAAAGAACAACACCAGAGAAGGAAAACCAATGATAATCTAATTTAAAAAAAAAAAAAAAAAAAAAAAAGATTTGTCAGGCATGACAGCATCTGATTGATTCCAGGGCAGATTTGTTTTCTGTGTGGGGAGCAGTTTCCCTGTCAGCATGGTGACATTTCTACCTGTCCAGTTTCAGTCCCAGATCTGCAGTCCCCACAAAGCCGCTGCATAAAAGAGGCACCTCAAGTCCCAGTCCCACCCCTGCAGACTGAGACAGGTATCACCATCACTGGGCTGCCTGTACAAAGGGTTTAAGAGAGTGGTAGATCCTAAAACCCACTTGTTTGCAAAGTATCCAGCATATGGTGTTCTCTCCATAAGATGGGCTGGGGCTCACTGGTGCTTTGAAATATGGATAAGCAACAAGTTGGAGGGTTAGGCCTACTTTTGGGCATCAAAGTCCGGTCAACTGGAACAGGAAGCAGGACATATGGTCTCAACAACTCCTGGGCTAAGAAAGACCAGAGCTATTATACTTTACCCACCATTCCATGTACTCAGGGAGTCCCCAGTGCTGCTTTTCACCTCGCAAGGCTGGAAAAGATTTTAAGATTTGTAGAACCAGTATGACTGTAAGAGGTGCCAAAGACACCAGCTGGGTATATGGCTGTCTGCATTCAGCTTCAGTCCTGGGGCATTTCTGAACTACCCCATGAACAAGGTGGAAACAGAGATGGTCCACAGCTCACACCAGCATGCAGGCAGCTGTAGCTCCAGGGTGCGGTTCTAGAAAGAGGAAAATGGGAAGGGTTCTGCCCTAGAGTGCCATATTCCTGAAGTGTCCTTCTATGTTAGGCCTGGCACTTCATGGGCACTGGCAGACCTCATCACCGCTGTGGCTGTTGTGGTCCCACACTCTACATCAAGGCCCTCCTCCCCCACCTTCTTCAGAGGCATGAAAACTGAAATTGCCAAAGCAGTTCTGAATTTCTGGATATAACTAGCCGCTGGCCCTACTCAGCTGTGCAACTATTTCATCCATTTGGGACCACAGAGGAAACAGCCAGAGAGAATTTAATTTGCAGTTGGCCAAGATGGGAGCGTTGACACTATAATGATCCCAAAAGTATCAAATGCTGTACAACATTGTCAGGCGCAAATAGAAGAATATGCAGAGTACTCAAGACTGAAACCTGAACTAGAGGTATTAAGTTAAATTACTTTTCATTCTGTATGCATAGCAGTCCCTCGTTAAGGTTGCCACTTACAGTTTAACAAGCATTTGCATCTCCTAGAGTGTCCTATTGCACATTTAGCATAAACACTAGAGGTCCAGAAAATGGCATTGCCTTTATGCTAGTTTGCACCCAAGCCTTTTAAAGTCTTGTGTGATAGAGACTATAAAGATTCAGCTCTAATCTATGGGCATTATTCAGCTTCTACAAACGAAGAAGTCCTTACTTTTTGTCTCACAAGGTATAAAAAAAGTTGGTTTGGCATCAAGGTGCTTTAATAAGTTCTTGTTGATCTCAAAGGATTGCATTAGTATGGTCAGATACTGACAAGTGTTGAAAAAGGTTTTTAAAAACACACACTGTTTTTACAGCCAGGGAAGTTAAATTAAAATGCAGAAATACTGCTTTGTGGAACCACACACTTGTAGCTAGGACTTGGTTGTAGTCATGGGTGAATAACCTGATTCACGCAGTTGTTTAAAGACAGCAGTTGCTGGAGAAATGGTGTTTTTATTGTCCAGAAAAGGAAAGGTATTCCAAAGAGCTGACAATTTTACATAGCCCACAGTAGTCCTATTGGCACAGGATATGGTATTGTTTTCTAAGTTTAAACAGTAATAAGAGATCGTGCGTACATATCCTGATACTGTCAATTGTATTCCTGACAAAATCACAAGAGATTCAAGAAGTCACAATACTTAAAACACCTCCCCTTTTGCACTGCAGGATTGGAAATGCCAAGTGGCTGCTGTCACTAACTCATCCTGTGTGTCCCTTTGGAATGCAGGTTGCTGATTTCAGTACCAATTTAAAACTAAGTTACTCTTGGCAGCGCAACATGCATCAAAGCAAAGGTGTGAACAGGGACAAGTGCTGTCACTGAAGATGCTGAGCACAGTGATAAAGCTTACGTGGCCTCAACTAGCCCTGCAGAAGCCAGGAATGGGGACTCAAGCTAAACCAGGATGCTGCAGTCACACTGGATGACAAAGTGCCTGTTTGAAAAGGGAATCTCAGCACAAGCGCTGGGCACTGGCAATGCCACAGGTTTACACCAATGCATGGCAGAGGCAGCACCTCCGGGGGCCTCACCAGGGTCAACTGGCACTTCATATTCCTTTTTAAACAGTAGGATGAATTTAAAGCTTTAAAAGAAAACCCCTCTCCAAATTATACATCCTGGAAAGGAAGGAGTGCTCCTGAACCCTCAAAATTTGGAGTAACTTTGGTGTTGAATGATACTGTAGAATAATTGGGTAAGGGTCTGCCACGCTGCAGGTTCTCATCCCTCCCTTCTTCCTCAGCTCAGGCCAAATCCTTCCAACATGCAGCTATGAGTTTTGCATCCCTTATGCCTTAGATGGCCGACCTAAATTAAGCCTAGTTTACTGCTGCTGTAGAAGGCAACAGGAACATACAAAGAACATGCACACACCACTATAGAGCAGTCTCCCAGTACAACAAATGTACTTCTTAGATTTAATAATCGGAAAATACTTCCAGGTTCTGGTTTTCTGTTTGTAATATGATGGCAATGCTCTTCCTTGCATTTTAGAGGTGTTCAACACTTTGTTTTGTGAAGTTTTGGCGCATTTTTTGTAACATTCACCACTACAGTATCAGAAGGAAATGCATGATTCTGTCTTCGTAGGCAGGTTTATTTAACACAGGGTCAGTAAAGTATGGGAAGGCATTCTGAGTGAACTCAAGTGTTCTCAAGTGAGCTCACAATAATGGGCAAAGAGAGACTGAGATCCTTCACATGCCACTTCCCAGTTGACGCCATGCTTTGCTGTGCCTCAGTGACCTCTTCATTCTTTGATTTCCACCCATTTTCACACACTTCAGGTCCCCCCAGCTCTCTGCCAGGGTTCCTTTTGTCTGTTCCAAGTCTATTTTTCTGAATTACCTGCTCCTCTTGCATGCCTCACCTCCTCTGAATGCCGTCACTTCATGTAGCCTGGAAACAAACAGTTTTAAAAATAACAAATAAAAATCCATACTTTTGAGTATCTGGATTTAGTGCTGCTCTGTTCTGAAGCAGTTAGCAATTCCAAGTTCTAGGGAAGTCCCACTGCAGGCCCTGGAGCATATCCCATGCTCCAGAGAACGAAGCCTGCAATCTCTAGCTGGCCTCTGGCGAGCACACATGAACTGCAGCTGGCTTGGGTTTTATCCAAAGTCCTATGAATTGGCCAAATTTTCACTGAGATTAGAAAAAGTCCATCTCAGCAGTAAGGTTACTGTTTTGTCCAGTTCCAAGTCCCTCTTCCAATAAAAAAAAAAAAAAAGGCACCACAACTTTTCAAAGATTGCCAGAGAACTGGGAGGGGGATGTGGGCGTTTGTTTGTCTTGAACCTGGCCATGATTAGATTAAGGAAAAAAGGTGCTCTCAGAAATGTGAACTGTTTTGGCTGAAAACTTTGAAAAAGCCCCAGCCTTCAACACACACCTGGCAAGCAAAGCTTTGGCTTTTTGCTGATTGGGCATTCAGCTTTTTTGCTAGTTAGCTTTTTGCTAATTGGGCAAAGTTAATAAATAATAAATATATATAAATGATAAATAAACTCAGGATTGAGACAGCAAGATGCATTGGAGAGCCACAGACTTAGATTGCACTACCAGTTATGTGTGTAGCTTGCATCTTGCTTTCCCTCAGCCTTGAACTCTGAGAAAATTTGGACTCAAGAAGCAATGTGGGATCGGTTGTGGTTTGGATCACTCTGTTTTTAACTGGGTGTCGTCGGTGAATCCATTTTATGGCTGCACATATCTCAGATTTGCTTTCTGTGTAACGAAGTTTGGCCACTGGAGCCAAACCCAGTAATATGCCAAGACAGCTTGGCTATACAAATGAGGTTACAAGGGTTTAACTAAACCAAAGGGCTGAAGCAGAGGGTAGCTAAGTCATGCACAGAATATCTAAAGTGTTCTGTTTCCTCGTGTAAGCCAATACTGTGTTTTGTTCACTGAGTATCAGTTTCTGCTCCTATCGTCTAGAACCGACATGCCTCTAAAGTGCTCAGAATGAGTCCTGCCACCCAGGTGAGGTCAGTGTTGCTATAACCAAACTGGCTGGCTGGTATTACTAACTTCTGCCTGGAAGAATTTTGACTTTAGAAAAGAAACATGAGATTTGATCCTGCAGGAAAGAATGCAGGCTTCAACTGAAAAGTGAAGCAATTCCTTTCATGAAGCAGACACAACAGCACACACTTCCTCAGTCATACAGTGTGCCAGTACTATGTGTTAGTAACAGCCACGTAGCTTGTATGTTCAGGCTCATGGGGTTCTTTTTCTGGGGTTTCAGTGTCCTCTGTGGCCCCTCAAACAAGCTGGCCTGCCAGGGCAGCTGAAGTTTGCATCTTCCTGCTGTGCAAGTCAGTTTTGAGAGGCAGGGCTGTAAGACCCCAGCATTCTGCCAAGACTCATGTCCTTCTCTGTTCTGAATCCAGGAGTTCCTCTTACACCACCTGCCATCTAAGTGACTATTGAGTTTGCACAGGAGCAGAGCCAAAGAGCAGCTTCACACAAACAGCAGAGAGCTTGGTCAGGAGGCAACTGTGAGCCAAGAGGCTTGTCCAGTGTTGGTTAAGATCTAATTTGTCCACAACAGCAGCAGCTCAGCCAGCATCTTGGATTAAACTCCAGAATTTGGGCCCAGCTGATGCTTGTGGTGTGGATGCTGTCTTACAGGTTGCTTGACACAACCCTTCCCTTTCCCATATCCAGTCCCAAGGCACTCAGCTACCACAGTCCTGTGGGGCTCCCTTCTTCGTGTATTTTGCCTTTGGATATCCTCTGATGTCATCATTGACCAGACTGCAGTGATGAGCACTGGGGTATCAGCTACTTTTCCCTGTGCAAATGAACCCGAACTCACCTGTCCTCTCAGCAAGCCACAGTCACCAGCAGGTGACACCCTGCCCCTGCCAGCTCAGCCTCCTTTGGAGGCAGGAGCCTGGGGCTGGATGTCCCATCTGACCCTACTGTCCATCCCCAGGACCCCTGCAGTGATATGGGCTGAGTGGTTTTGAAACATTTCACACCAAATTCTTACCTTGGGAGAAGCTCTTACATCGAACTACACGGAAGGACCGGAAGAGATATTACAGTTTAAAAGCCAAGGGGGCAGAGTTGTAAGGGGGTAGTTATTATTCATCAGCAAGCACATGCTGGTGCTGAGCACACTCTGAGACTGTGGCAGTGCATGTCTTGGCACCCACCCTGGCACTCTGGCCCGCGTGTGCCCTGCATGCCCACAGCAAGAGCACCAACACACAGCGGAATGCATGTCTGTTTGGGCATAAGAACTGGTAGCTTTTTCTTTCCATTATCTAATGCTTTACTACATCAAACGGCAAACACAGAAGGGACTTCCTGGTTTTCACTGCAGTGAAAAAGTCAATCCCACATCTCTGTGTGTGGTTTATAATGAGCCTCAAACCCGAGCTGTCCTGCTTGCACGGCTTTTGTAATGTGATGACTACCCTAGGGTAGGCAGTGTGTATTAAGAAGGCACTTTCTGTGCGATCTGTAAGACAGATGTTCCCGTGTCGGAGCCCTGGGCAGCCCGGGCTGTGAGATGGACTCTCTCTGCCCGCCCTTTGCAGATAATCCTGCTTTGCCCAAACAAGCCCCGAGTGCAGCCACTGCCGAGAGCTGCCATTCCCTCTTCCCCTGCGCGGCGTGGGACAGTGAGTGTGGGAAACACGGCTGGAAGAGGCCTCTGGAGCGAGGCGCTGGCTCTCGCAGCAGGGAGAGTGGCAGCACCGCGAACAGGGCTCAGTGGAGAAAGCAGGTCCCAAGGTCCTGGTCAGCGGCTGCAGCAACAAAAGGTAGAGAAGGAAGGAAGGGAGACAATTAAGCGCTAATGACAACAGTGCGCTGCCGGCATTGGCGGGTGCCCGCGGAGATGCGACAGGGCTTGGGATACGGCTTGGGATACGGCTGGCTCCGGGAAGGAAGCGCTGCGGGCGCCCGCAGGCAGCTCCAGCCCAGCGCTTTGCATCTACCACCACCTGGTGGAGAGCCCGCAGATCCCATCGCCGGGCCGTCCCTGCCATCGCCAGGGAAAGGGACAGAGAGATCCTCACGCTTGGCAGCCGGTGCTGCCCCGGTCGCTCCCGGCGCAGCGGAGATGCCGGGAGCTCACTGAATGAGACGGACCAAGAGTGAGGGAAAGTACCAGCAGGTTCATTCCCTGGAGATCACATGTGACATGCAATACGTGCCCATCCCAGGACAGGCCTGAGAAGGTCTGTCTGACAGACCTGAACTCGTCGGTGCTCACCAGGCCCACAAAACTTGAATAAAAGACCTGCCTGCCAAGGAGCCTGGGGTCCTGAGGGACGCTGCAAGAGGACATGATGCTTCTCCTCCAACACTGGCATAAATGGTCTATACTTGTAGGGAGGAAAAAAACATCCTGCCTGCTCCTTTCCCTGTGGGATGGTCAAATACATGAAACCAGCGATGGTAACAAGACAGGTTCGAAAGGAATGATGGAAATCAGCTTAGTAAACAGAATTCCATGGGAGGGCAGAGGAGGAAGAGGGCTGCCAAAACGATCGTGAAGATTTATGATTTCCTACTGAAAATATGTGAAGTGGTCTTGAGATTTGGTTTAGCTGCTTTTAGAAACCAGTGACACAGCAACGAGCCTTAATGCACCGTGCTTTATGTAGGAAATTCACTTAATGCACTGTGGACTAAATTCTACATTTCAGATTCTCCCCAGCCTGATAATGAATCAGAAGAGGCCTTGGGGGTGGGTGATGTGGGGGTTAGCGAGCTGCAATCTGAGCCAGATGGAAGGGAGCTGAGGACTAATGCAGAGCAAACCCAGTGATGCTTACTGAGTGCCCTCAGAAAATAAAGTGAGTATCCAAACAAATGCTGGTTGTTTCACATGTGGTTTACCCACACAGAGCCTACAGAGCCTAGCCAGCTGGGCTTCAGGTTCAGTGTATTGACTAACCTGTGGCCTACAGAAATAAACTACTTTTTTTTTCATCTCCATCTCCTACTTTGTTGCAAAACCAGGGAGATGAAGAGAGATCCCTGTGCTTTGATTTCCATGTCCTCCAGAAACAAAAAACAGACTTTTCTCTCATTTTTGAGGGATCCCTAGCATGGACTATTTTGTATGTGGATCCTTTGCCAAGCCCTCTGCATTCATTTGCTCAGTTCTTGGTTGTCCCAGATAGGAAAAGGGTGTCTGATTTAAATCTGTGGGTGGTGATCAGCAGGTCCCTAAGCTATAGCTGAGCAGACAAAGTATTTGGCATCACACTTATCTCAGATAATTTGAGACATCCACAAAATACACAGCTGACCTGAACTCCCTTATAGCAGACAGAGGAGCCCAGACCATGTTACTTCTCTATACTATCACTTGGGAAATAAATGCATGTCCAGTGTTTCCTTCATCTGAACAAGTTTAGACATCAATTCCAGGATGAGATGAAGTGGAGCCTAGCCTGATTAGTTATATTGACTGTAGGTCTGCAGGCTGCAAGGAAAGCCCAGCCTGAGCAGCTCAGATGCAGATGTATGTGCTGGAGGTTGACTACATTGAGCCATGTGGATGCTGGCCCCTGTCCCTCTCCCTCCATGGAGCACCAGAGCTGTCTCAGCACTTGCAGCCCCGGGGGGAGGGCTGCAGGCAGTGTAGCCACCCCTGAGCAGAGGGGTCACCTCCTGCTGTCCTCTGTCCCTGGCCTGGGACAGAGAGGTTGACGTGGGGATCCCACCCTCCTGGGGGTTGTTAAAATTGAGCTGCCAAAGCACCTGCAATGTGTGTGTAGTTTGACTTCTGTGTCTTGACATCCTCTCACAGGGTATCCCACTCTCCTTCCTTTTGGGGATAGGCCTAGGGAGAGATCGGCCCTCTTGTCAGGTCTGCTGTCTCTGTTATTTTTATATCCAGCTGTTATGAAGCTACTCATGTTGTCCTGTGGAGACCAACAGAAGCTGAGTTATATTTAGCAATGTTCCCATACAAAAGATCAGTCTTGTTGGGCAATGTTGGATATAGTGCATCTAGTGAACTACATGGCTAAATGCCATGCTTTGATCCAGAAATTTCTACTGCTCAAGCAAACAGGAAGCCCAGAACATGCAATTACGTGCCTACTTTTAGAAAGAAAAATCTAAACCGTGGTTAAATCTATTTCTACCTTGCTTCAGAAACTTCTAAAATGCATTTCAGGGCAGTCAGTGATGCGCTTAGAGGATGACCAAGAAACAACCCCCAAAGCTTAGCACCATTATTCACGCTGAGAGTTCGGCACAGTGAGATGGCCTGGGCTGCAGATTCTGCACCGGGGTCAGCTGTGGCACATCATTCCCATTGGGTTCAGAGTAAATTGCTCCTATCCGGTTTTCAACAAACTTGCACTAAAGTCACCGGACTATTACAAGTTTTATTTCTCCTCTCAGGCAAGATCACTTGCGCTGTGGTGTTAATGATCTCCTAAGCATTCCCGTTGTCTAACTCTCCATGCAGAGTAATGCATGATGAAAGCAGGGCTGTACTATATTATAAATAATAATGTTTCTCAAACTGCTATAATGAAATACCTGCAGCAGAGCCAGAACATCCAAGGCATCCTGGTGTGTATTCAACAGCATACCATATGCAGCTGTGCATGTTTCTATCTGTGCAGACTGCGGTCAAAGAGAACCAAAGAGCAGAAAGGGGAGGAATTGGAATTGGTCTGGTCTCACATTAGAGGACTGGGCTATACAGGAGACCCAAGTTTATTTGCAGGCCTCCTTGTGGTCTGCCTTCTGGAGTGAACTGTGGAAGGACAGACCAACCAGAATCGCTTCTCTAGAAACAGGCCATCATTGTAACTTCTGTCCTTGCTAATATACTGACACTAACCTGCAACTTTCCTCACCTCCACAGTCCCCTTTATCATCAGGATAAAACACATGCTTTTACTGCTCACAGAGAACATAACTCATATTGCCAACAGCTCACTTTATATTCAGTCATTATTAAAAGCCAGGGGAAGCAAATAAAAGACACTGTTTGCTCGGAGAATCTCTCTGCTCTGCAGGCAGCCAGATGAGATGACCTTGAGAGCTCCTCCATTTCTGGTTGCTGCAGTAATCACTGCTGCTGAGAAAATGAGTCTGAACAGGATGAATTCAGCACACAATTTTATTACATTTTTCTATACTCGTTTTTTTTAATGGAAAAGCCTCCCACGTTCTCAGCTTCCAACTTTGTTTCTCTGTTGTTCAGTTGCCCTAAAGGTTTCTATCCTCCCTGCTTCATGCTGTCTTCCCTCTTTTTGTCCCTTCCTTGTGGTTTCTAGAATACTGCTCCCTTAGCCAGCCACAGGGTGTATCTCTTTGTGTGCTGTTTTCTTCTATACTTGCTACTTCATCTTGACCCTTCCCTCTTTCTTTTACCTCTCTCCACTTTGAGGTATTGTTTCCCCCATAATTTTTTGCCTTGTGGTTTTTGTGTCCTGGATTACATGCTGTTACTTGGATCTTTATTTTTGCATGTAAACCCCATTGGATTTCCTTAATCTTCTGTTTTACAATCTCACTATCACTTATACTACACTGACTTCATTGATTTCAGTGGAACTGGAAAGAATAAAAAGATAATCCAATTCAGAAGAGATCAGGAGCCATATAGTACAAAGTGGTAAAAAAAGGAAGAGAAAGCTTATGATAATCCTTAAGTTAGATGTGCCTATGTTGCAAAGGGACAACTCTGCCAGGTATATGGATCTGCTAGACCCAGGAGCAGACTTGCTGGCATGACTGCAGCGTGCAGGTTGGGCATGCCATAAATTCACTCAAGCTTTCCAGTGCCAAGTAAATGCAGAGTCAGGTCCCATGCACAACTCCCCAGCATTCATATGGAAGAGCAATGTATTAATCCACTAGACACAGTCCCACATTAGAAATTAATTTTGGCCTACAGATGTGTGGGGAAACTCATATTTTACAACCTGCATTTGATCACCTTTTTCCCCCATGTCAATGATAGAGAGCTCTTAATTTTTCCACTATATCTGTCTCTGGGTTATGAAACAAAAAGAACATCTCTCTCTTTGTTCAAAGAATCTGCTGATACAACTTGTTAAAGACAGAGAGGTACTGGGAGTAGGGAGACTGTTTCTCTTTATGGAAACAGTGCTACCAGCCCAGTCCCTAGCGTGAGACAGCAATACAGCTCAGCAGCACATCACACTGCTGTAGCTTATTCCTTGGCTTGTACTTGGGTCAGCAGGACAGCAGCTTAATTGCCAGACTGTGCAAGAGAAAATGTGAGAGCAAAATTAGAGGATCAGCTCTCATAACGATGAGTATCTGAGCCAGGCTGTCAGTTATTTCAGTCACCTGAAGAGCTGGCAATGCTGCCAGCAGCATGATGGCAAGTAGGGTGAGGCCTCTATTGCAAACAGCAGTTTATTAGTATGCATTCATAAAAGGTTGCATCTAATCCAGCCTAATATAGTCCTAATGTTTTAATATCTCAAACATGCTCACTCTGTAATTCCCATTAGATATGTTCAAAACTCCTTATGTCCTTCTAAGCCCCTTCAATGTCCCCAGGACATCAGGATAAGTATCGCCCCTCACTGTTTCTGCAGAGTACGGCTCTTTTTTTTTTGGTTCCAGTCAAAAAACAATTTTCAAGTGTTCAAATGTTCTCTCCAACATAGTGACTTAAAAATAAAAATAAAACCAAAACCAAAAGAACAACATAAACTGGTAGGCAGGCCCTATAGGTGTAATAGCCTATGGTGGTCCAGCCCAGCCCAATGGATGCTGGCCATGCTGTGGGTCTTCACCAGCCTCTGATCACTGCAAATGCAGAGCACAGCCCACCCCAGTGGTGAGAGGAACTAGTGTTGATCACACTCTGTATTTCACATCATTACTAACACAATCAGAATGGCTGTCAACACTGGAATTGTTGTAAAGCTGAAAAGGGGATAAACTGAATAAAGCTGAGGGAGTGGATACAGTGTAGAAGTAGTAAATCATGTCTTTTTTAATTACATGCATGGTATTTGAAATTTCTCAAAATAGCTGCACTAAAATTTGTCTTTTCCAGTGAAAAATGCAGGAATTTTATCTGTTTTACCTAGAGCAGGTTGTAAGGGGATATGACTATACCATCCCTTAAATAGAAATGCCAGCTCTTTCACTAAAATAAATTGCTCCTTTGCACTTTACAATGGATATATTTTTCACAGCAGGCATATTTTTTAAGAGTTAATTTTCCTAATGAACACAGACAGCAGCATGGCTTTCCCATTTTGCTCTGGAGATGCAGTATTGACTTATATTTTGCTGTCTAAACTGTCAGGATTGTATGTGCTGGCTGAACTGGAGTTTTGCTTCCAGCTTTTCACCTGTCCCCATGCATGTGCCCATCATTTCCCATCTTTCCATCAGTTTACACAATTTCTCCAGCTGCAAGAAGCAAGATGGTTGTTGGGGACTGTCCTTGGCCAAGTGCATCAGGGAAGGTAATGTTTTCTCCTGTCTGCCTTTTCTCAAAGGAAAAACAGACCAAGGTTTGCAGAGAGGCTTCATTTAGGCACCAAATGTGCTCAAGTGGTTAAAAAACAGGTTTGGCACTCAGTGAGGCAGTTCAAAGTCTACCTCTATGACTCTCAAGTGGGCAGTTAAGTTTCTTAACTCCTCTTGCCTCTCTTACAATGGAGCTCAATGCTTACATACTCACAGAAAGGTTGAGTTGGGAAGGCACTTCAGAAGATCATCCGCTTCAAGCCCAGGGTCACCTACAAGGGTTACCTACAGCAGGTTTCCCTGTCCAGTCAGGTCTTTAATATCTCCAAGGCTGGTTCATGGGGTGCTAAGGTTAATTGTACCACTTTGGTGGCAGCTCCTGTGTTGAGTGTCTGAGTTGCTTGGTGAGCCTCTGCAGGCAGGCCAGCAGCTGACAAGACCACCTGTTCACCCTGCTCCAGCAGCAGGAGGCCACTGACATGGCAGCAGCTCCTGGGTCTGAATGCAGAAGGTATGAGGCAGAAAAAGTAGGAAACAGGGAATGATGTGGGAAAAATAAGGGCAGAGAGAGGTCAGATACGGGATACCAGCTGCTGAAGCAAGGGAGGGAGGTTGGGGTATGTTGGGAATTCCAGAGTAGCAGGTAGGAGACTACGATCCTGGACTGAGAGGCAGTTGCTAAGAAGAGAGGGGTACATGGAGTTTATATGCTAGTGTAGTAGGATAAGATTATATTAAAGAAAAGGTGGTGTAGGAAGCATGTCCTCTTTAGTCCTTTCATGCAGCCCATCCAAGGCGTATTTGGAGAAAAGACATTTTCTCTCCTCCCCTTGGGCTTTCTCTGAAGCCTGTACATGCCAGAATGACCAGGTCCCAGGGTTAGGACTCCTTTTGTGTTGCCTCCCTTTTTCTTCCGGGGATCTGTTTTCTTCTAAGTTTTGTACTTTCCGATGTTTCAGCTGCAACAATTTTTATCGCGCTCATATCACGCAGGAAGCCTGACAGTGCATCAGCCTTTCAGCTGCCGGCTGTTTGATCAGGTGCACAGAGGTAGCAGGGAGAATTCACATAACTCTGTCTATACAATAGCTATTGTTTCCTCTAACTCCCGACTCCAGAGCTAGAAAAGAAAGATGTTGTTTCCCATCTTTGCTTCTAAAAGCCAGGGTTTTCAAACAATCTTTTGATCTGACTTTCACTGACTGTCAAGGCAACCAGTTCCTGGCTTGCATACAAAGGGTGCTCGCTCTCTCTTGCCTACTTGGGTCATTAAACTTCAGGGCCTAATTCGCTGCTGTTGTTTGTTTCAAGCTGGGAAACTACTGCTACCAGGTAGATTTATAATACTACTGTGTTATCTTTGTAAAATTTCATTTCTGCTTTCCAAAGCAACATGTAAATCCATAGGGAGCTGTGCCTTGAATATTAATCAAACTGAGATTAGCTCAGTTGGTTAGAGTAGGGTTCTAATAATGCCAGCATCATGGGTTTGATCCCTGCAAAGGCCATTCACTGAAGAGCTGGGCTTGATGATCCTTGTCGGTCCCTTCTACCTCAGAATATTCTGTGACTCTGTAATTTCCTAGGCAATGAATTGCACCAAGAAAATCATCTCTCAATCATTTCAGTGTGACACAAAGTATGTCTCAAGAAAACCAAAGAACTGGTCATGAGAGCAAAGGACAATAAGGAAGAGAGGACAGATAAACAGATTGGCCTTGATGGTTTTAAAACTGCATTAATGTGAGAAGTCTGCATCTGATTAAAGAAATCCATTCCTCTCATCTTCTCTCTCCTTTCCTCTGCCTATGGCAAGGGAGCAAATTCATCCCTGCTGTAAGCCAACTGAAGTCATTCTGATCTTGCTGTTTTTAATGCTTACTGCTGTGCTTTTAGTATTTATATGAAGAAATAGCATAAAGAAAGAAAAGAGAGAGAAAAATTCAGTAAAGTTATAATAACAAGTGAGATACCAAGCAAAGATTAAAGCAAGAAACAAACTGTTAGAGCTCAGCATGGGGTCAAACAAGATCTTTAACTCTCCTCTCCCCATTCTGTCTATACATTGCCTTGTTAGACCATCATCATCTTACCATCTCACGTATGATGTATTTTACATTTTAAAAACGGAAAATGACAGAAGGATGAAACTTTGCTTTTAAATAATTATATATTTCACATAGAATACACAAATTCCAAGTAACTTTAATGTGTTTGTGTCAAGTACAGGAGTTTCTCCAAAAAGCTTCTCTTTGGTGTTTGGTGCAAGGGGCTCACCCCATGCCAGGGAATGCTGTGAGAATCCACACTGGAGGTGAAGTGGAAGGGACTTTCACTTTCCATTCCCACTCTTTGTGAGCCAAATGTGATGCTGCTCAAGTTTGCAAAGTCTTTGCACGTGTATCTCTTCATATATGTATGTGTGTGTTTGTAGGCACATGTATGTATATCTGCCTGTATATAAGAAATGTCTTGGAATTAATAAAGCTATAATCCTGTTGAACCTTCCAAATTTATGAGCAAAGAAAGCGTAATTTTCAGAATTGTAGCTTCACATGGGCACATCTAAATCCTGTTTATATCTTCTCTTTTTATAGATACAATTCTCTATGCCTTAGTATCCAAGGTATTTATACGGTAATACTGCTTTGAGGTAAAGCTTGAGATAAAAGTGAATTTTTTCCTCATCCTCCTGACCCTTTCATTTTAGGGAAGAATAAAATTAAAAGGTTAGCTGGCAATAGAAAATCTTACACAATGTACAATGGAAAACTGCAGTGTTTTGGGGGCTAATTCTGTTAATGAGTGGCAATAAATAGTGCCTTTTGTCTTCCTATGTATTTATTTTGGATAAGCCAGTATTGCTGTATACTCTTCCAAAGGCAAAGCAGTCTCACTGCATAATGCTGACCCTGACCAGCAGTAAGGACATGCTGTATGCACACCTGGGGATATCTGCTATATGGATTGCAGTGCAATGAACAGGTATCCATGGAAACCTGGGTTTGAGGCACAACCAGGTGTGCTGCCTCCGTGTACTGAGATTACAATGCACATGTAATAATAAAGATAAATGAGCAATACTGCACTCATGGCTTGGGTACCATTGCAATGGCTCATCAAGGTGTTTGCAGCTCAGACGTGCTGTGAACAAGCACAGAGCAGCAGTCAGGGACAGGTGTAAACTGAGGAGTCCACAGCTGTTACAGGCACACCAAAAACTTCTGTTTTCTCCTTCAGGTAAAATTCATGTTGTCTGGTTAGAGCTGTGTTTGTGAGCTCAGCTAAGGGGATCTGCCAAAGCTGAACAAGAAGATATGTCTGTATAAGCACAACACTTGTCTTTGACCATAAGGTAGGTATCTAGTCATCTAACACACTTGCTTAGGAGTGGAGTACTCTGCCTTGCTGAGACATTTTAAGGACACTGGTGGATGGCAGCTATGATTTCACCCACATATACCTCAAGAAGCATCCAATTCCAGTGCAGGGCGATCCTCATAACAGTCCAGTTTACATAGAGTACAGAAATACTGGTGACGTCCAAAAACATGGCTGACAACTCCTTTTAAACAGGGAGCAGTCCTTCCTTAGGCACATTGTTGAACCTGCAGGCAGGTTCAGTAGTTAAACATATACGGTCCTATCATTTTAATTGTATTTTATATTTACTAATATTGCTATTTCACAGAATCACAGAGTTTTTGGGGATCAAAGGGACCTCTGGAGGTCATACGGTCCACCCTGCTTGCTCCAGCAGGGTGACCTAGAGCTGACTGCCAAGAAGTATGTCCAGCTGCCTTTTGAATATGTCCAAGGATGAAGACTCCTCAGCCCGCCTGAGCAATCTGTGCCAGTGCTCAGTCACCTTCACAGCAAAAAAGTGTTTCTTTATGGTCTGATGTTACCTCTTGTGTTTCATATTTACTAATATTTTAAGGCTAATAACCCCCTCAGAAGATTAAAAAAGATAAATTTTATAGATGGGGATCATGTGGCATAAAAAGTAAAAAGATTTTTATTACTCTGGAGCTACCCAGCACCTCAAGTCCATACCATGAGAGGTCTCCTAAATCCCAGCCTTTCTCTCATGTTGCTTCCTTTTCCTTCAGAACTTGTAGTGACTTTCCCTTTACTAGCCCATTTCATCCACCCTCATCAGGGAGCAGGAGCAGGCTATGGTCACTGCTGGTAAGGTAGCAATGAGAGCTGTCAGACTGGCCAATGTCCATCCAGGCAAGAACTCTCCTCTGTGGAGAACAACAGCAGAAGCACAGGGGCACAACCAAGACCAGGAGTAGGCTAAACTTTCTCCTGACATGTCCTGTTGGCCTACAGCAAAGAGCCATTTAGGAACTTCCTGAAGTGATAAAATCCCTGTGTACCAATGGATACATTTGCCATTTACTCATCTAAACACTTCTTGAATCTACTTGTACTTGTGGCCTCCTCAAAATCTTTCACAATATTGTTATACATTCATGAACAAGACTTGTTTTTAAACTTGCTGTCTGATCAGTGTTAGGTGCTCTCCACTTCTTGTAATCCAAGAAACAGTGACTAATCAATCCCTTTTTAGCATCTCTTCAATAATCATCACTTCCTAGGTCTGTAGTGCATCCAGATCCAGCATCTCTCTTCAAGCTCCAGAGACTAGCCTATCTAATCTTTCTTCACGTCTCTTTTCTGTATCTTTCCTGGTTTTCCTACACCTATTCTGTAGTGTGGTGAGTGAACTAAGCAGAGCATTCAGTAATCCAGGGACAATGTAAGTTAGGAGTGTGGTGTAATGGTGTTCAGTTTTGTTCTCACCTGTTCGTAACATCTGACATTGCATGAAAGTCATGCAATGACTTCATGGTCAGCTGAAAGTCACAGACTTGTCCATGTCGGGAGGGACCCTAGGAGGTCTCTAGCACAAACTTGTTCTCAAAGCAGGGTCAGCTATGGGGTCAGACCAGTTGCTCAGGTGGTTCTTGAAAATTTGCAAGGATGGAGAGTGCACAGCTTCTCTGGCCTTTCTGTTCCACAGCTGGGCTGTTGTTGTGGGGGAATATTTCTCCTCATATTGAGTGTGAACCTCTCTTGTTTCAACTTCAGACACTGTCTTTCATCCTGTCACTATGCAGCACTGTTAAGAGCCTGGCTCTATCTCCTTGACACCCTCCCTGCAGGCACTCAGAGCTCTCGTTAGGTCCTCATGGAGCCATCTCTTCTGCAGAGTGAACAAGCCCAGCTCCCTCAGTCTCTCCTCACATGTACTTTAGTCCTGACCGTCTTGGCAGTCTCCACTGAAGCTTCTCCAGTTGCAAGGGGAGGACTGGGGGCAAAACTTTTCACCTTTGGTTTCCCATCTAGTCAGTGGAGAGACAGAGCAAGAGCCATATCACAGGATCACCCATTCTACTCACTCTAATACAGATTTTTGACACACATGGGATAAATCACTGATTGCTCCACTAGGGAAGGAACTTAAGCAACTAGTTCAGTATTAGACATCTAACTTGCATGCAGCTCAGGTCACTGACATGAGCCATACACTTGCCATCTTTTTATTTTAATTCCCTATCTGTAAAATGAGGATGCTAGTGCTTCCTGTTTCTCCCACCTATTTGAACTGTATGTAACTACTAAGTGAGGCTGAAAGGTGTTTTCCCTGATGTCTAGAATAATGACAACTGACATATTTTTGAGCCTTATTGGCTCAATAGTGGTAGCACTATTAACAATGAGGGGATGTGAGATGGAGCTTCTAGAGCAAATAAATTTTGAGCATCTGCACACAGCATAAAAAAACTGACATAGAAAGGGCATGAAGGGAAAAATAAGGCAGTGAATTTCCACAATTTCTCATTCTTTCAATCTTCTGAACTGCTGCCAACTTCAAATCTAAACTGGCATATTTCTTATTTTGCTGTTTTAACAGGAGATAATTATAGTTCATTGTTCTACAGCTTACTCTGTGAAATGCTGAGCAGTATTACTATTCTTCTTAGCTCTGAAGAACTCTAACTACTTTTGATACTTGTGTCCCAGATAACCACTACTTAGCAGTTAAAAGTTCATTAAAAATGAGGCCAAACACAGATGAAAATGCCAACAAAAACATGCCTGACAAGACAGATGAATAAAGTGGCAGTGCTGTTAGAAACAGGTTTTCTCAGACTATATTTTTAAACATAATCAAATAACATTTTATAAACTTTAATTATATTTGATGATATTAACTTTCTTCAAAGCAATTGTCCTTAGGATGTGGAATTTAAAAATGGAAATGATACCCTGAGGCAGCAACCTAAGAGGGCACTTTCTGCAAATATACACGCTTATTTTTTTCATGACCTAGAGTTCAAATTTATCTGGTGTTTTCCACACTATGGAAATAAGTTTAAACTATAATGCACAATTAAAATGAAGATGAGAAAAGCGTGTTTGAGTTGCACTCCTGTACTTTTCCACAATTAGGAAGGCAACAGTTCCCTTGGGATTTTCTTCTTTGGCTGTGAAGGAAAATGGCTGGTTAGTATTTCCAAAATATTTCTGTGCTATTCCACAACATCAATAGCTCAACAAAAGGAGATTCATCCTCCCGTTCTTTTAATCCAAACAGCAACTTAGAGGTTTCTCAATTATTTTTTTTTTAATTTGAATTTTTTCACATTGAAATGCTGCTCAGATAATCCTTTCTCTCAGCCTAAACTTTTCTAATGAGAAGGTCCTCGACATTTTTAATTCTTTGTGGATGGGTAGGGAACAATCAGTGCTTTTCTTAGCAGATAAACAGGGTAGATGAACAGGGCACCACAATTTTAGATTAGGACAGAGATTCATCACTGACAGATAGGACAAAGGTAAAATAATTTCTTACTAGAAAATATCTAAACCAGTGAAGCACACTTGGAAGCACAAGTCTTTGCAACCAGAATTCCTCGTCAGGTCACAGCACTCAAATCTATTTTCCTACATTTAAAACTAACTCTACCACTAAGCAATTACTAATAAGCTTTGTGTTTTGCAACACTGGTTGAAGAAGTGTAAGGAGCTGGCAGAGCCAGGGTTGGCAAACAGGCAGCAAGGCAGGATGCTAACCTGGACTGGGCAATACAAACATGCCCCTGTGTCAGCCGGCACACTTCACAGGCCAGGTGTTTGAGGAAATACACATTTGTTAGAGCCTGAAATAATCGTGCAGAGCACAAAGTAGGGCAGTTCCAGTAGAGATACGGGTTCAGTAGCAACCACTGTAGCTAGGGCAGTGGCTGGCAGGAAGAAGATACAGATAACCCGCAATTATGACTATCTGTTATGAGGGGAAACATTTTTTATTTGCCAGAGGCAGCAAATATCCCATGAAAACTGTTGTTCACTCATTCCTAACAGTTTACGGCATTGTTTGCAATGTATTCCAATGAGAACCTGGTGGTCATTCAGAAATACAAAATGAGCTTCTCATATTATACTGAGCTGGTAAACATGAGAAAAATGTAAAGGTCTTGTTAAAGAATAAAATGTTTCTGCATTAGCTTCTTAACTTCTGCAGGACTTCAGGAATAATGATCCAATTCCAAACTGCTGTGCTCACTTGAACCAAAACAGAAAAATAAAAAATCCAGTGAAAGTGAAATGTCAAAGAGAAGAGAATCAAATTCATAAAAGTACATAAGATATAAAAAAATGAGGCCAGATGTGGTCACCTTGATAACTGTAACAAAGAGCATTTCTAGATTGTTTTTGAGCCAACCTTGTGCTATTCTCTTGTTAAATAACTTCAATGATTTGTAGTCCTGTTTATATGCCATCTATTCCTATTTTAACCTTCACAGGATCAGTGACATGTTAGCTCAGGGATACTTTCTAAGGCACAAGAGTCAACCTGTTCTGCATAAATGTCTAGAAATACAAAGATCAACTGATTTACAAAAGGCAATACACTGCCTACCTTCGCCATTCCTTCCTGACCTGAGATAGCAAAGACTAGAGACATGAGACATATTTATTATGTTTGTCCAATGCTTGAACAATTGTCATGAAAATGCAGTTCTGCTAAATCTGTAGTCTAAGAACCAAGGATACTGTTGACTCCTTATGTTTTGCCATCACAACAGGTCTTTAAGGTATGAAAGCTGATCAGGTAAGCAGTAAAATCCCAATGGATCTTCTTCCTCACATTTCTGAAGGACAGTCAGAATGTAATGTGTAATGTGAGACTGAAATAAAATGGATTATTCCAAATTTGGCAAAGTAAGACAATCCTCTTCCTGTTTCAGGGCCTGGAATATTTAGAAAATAAGATAAGTAGCTTTCCTTGATACTTCTGTATAGCACCTTCCATCCAAAAGAATCTTGGGGACAGGTGAATGCTTTCACATACTGCTGAGAGCCTGAAGTTCCCCAGGTGGAGTTCTGGGGGCATAATCTGAGACAGCCATAAGGACTAACACACATGGAGCTGTATACAGCAGAAACAGGCTGTTCTTAACTAGATCAGTGCTAGGCACCTACCAAAGGCCTACCCCTGATATAAAACAAAGCCTGTGACATTTTAAACAACCACAGTTTGTCAGGACGATGGCCAAGCCAGCATTTCCCGTGCCACTTGGAAACCTGATGAACTTAATGTACCATTTAAATAACATTCTTTGGGCTCCAGTGTCCCAGCCTGTGCAGTTCAGAGAGTCTCCCCACCTCTGTCTGGTTGGGTGAACGGCACCAGAAATGTATCCAATTTGAACCACTCAAAATGTGTATCCTCATTCTCCTTGTGCCTTGCCTCCTTGACACTTGGCCACCACCATGACCAACACATTTGATCACTGACAGATGAAATCAGACTGAGCAAAGGACTGACCTCTATCTGACAGCTTTAAAAGCTCTTGTTCAAGGAAAAATACACGTCCTCATGGATTTGAGCTTCTCTGGAGCAGCTGAAAGGAAATCGTCTGTCTTCCCATGCTGTCTATTCCAAAGAAGTTAAAAACTGCAGACCATGAATGCAGCTGAAACAGGCATATCTGTTTCTCTGCCTGAACACTACACTGAGCCCCCATTTTTACCCACTGTTATAGCTAAGATGGCTGAATTACAAGGTCACGTATTTTGCTGAAGGCAATATCATGAGTCATTTGATTAAAACTCTGCCCTTTCTGGCTCTCAGTCCTTTTCTCTACTCATTAGTACACACAATGTAATAAAATGTTGGAATATCCCCAGAAGAAAGTCTTGCTTAGACCACTTCCTCTGTAGTTCACTACCACAGACCTCAATTCCTGGCTTAGGCAGATTTCCAGCTGAACTATATGATGCAAAATAACATTTTAAGTTAAATTTCAAGTGGGATAATGAGCAGCTACAGAACTTCAAAATTGTTCTAAATTTAAACAAAATCGCAAAAGGAATTTTAGCGAGTATTCAAGAGAGTAAACAGAATAGAGGCTAAGCAAATACATAGTGGACACTATTCACCCTTCTTATTATCCATTTTGACAAGGGTTCTTTGATGCATTTAGTAACTTATGACCTTCCCCCTTCCTTGCTTCACACACACACACAGTTTTTAGCAAAAACTCTTTACCCAACTCTAATCTAGGATAATTGAAAACTGAAAAGCTGGTAAAATTAACCACGTGTGCTAACTGATGAGAAATCATTGATAACATTAGATATTTTACTAAAGTTGAATTAACACTCTTCTATTTTATAACACAGTTTAAGGAAGGGTTCATTTTATAAACTCACAGGGTGTTGGAATGAAAGATGTGATAGTTCCCATGTAACCTCATAAATTCTCTTGCTAGTCAGTTTTGAGTCGAGAAGCTCTAATAAAATTCTCATGAGAACACAGTATTCATCCATAAAAACTCCTGAACCCCTCATGGGAATTGGCTGGTTTAGAAGGGTTCAGAGGTTCAAGCCTGTGGTTTATTTATTAACATTTTCTCAGTAAATATATCATGGTATAATAGATAACAAGCACACTGTTCTGTGCTAATAACATCCATCTTCCATAGTATACATGCACAGTAATCTTCAAAAATAGGAGGGAAGAATTGAATGTGGGTGCACTGAACCTTTTCTCAAAAAGAGGCTGAAATCATAAACAAGAGTGAGAATTTGCTTCCTTATTTTTCCCCTCACAAAACCACTGTCATCAAATGCAGCTAAGATGTTGCTCTGTGCAAAGCTATAAAAAGGGAATTTGGATCACCTGAGCTTTTAATAGACTGGGCTGAGATTAAACACTTCTAGTCTCAGAAGATGATGGTGACTTAGAGATAATTGTAGTAGAGCATTAGAAATTGTGGAAGTACATTCTTTTGCTGTAGTATTAGAAGTGTGAATCTGACCAGGAGCACCATATCCACATTGGAAATACAAGTATTTTGTGTAGTCTGAGATTGGAAGATCTGAATCAATTTTACCTCCTCCATCTATAAAGCCTCCAAACCAACCCTAAAAAAGTGCAAATTCCTTTCTTCCCTTGAAGATAGTAAACAGCAGCAGGAATGTGATAGGCAGCAGTAGCTTTTGTGAGACAATATGCTGCCCAAGAATAGCTCAGATACTCACTCCAGTGATGAGTTTGATAGCTAGTTCATGTCAGACTAATTATTCTAAGACAGGATCCACACAGTTGTTTCTACGGCAAAAGGCTTCTGAGAAGAAAAGTATCACTAAAATCCAGATAGATTCTTTTTTTTCTTTTCTCTTGGAAAGCAAAATCAGTTCGTCTGTATCCTCTGGTGGTGAAGAAGACCTCCACCCTAAGAAAGAGTCAGTCTTTCCCGATACTTTTTGGTAGCTCATTTCAGGCCTTTAGAGGCAGGCTATTGAGGTGGCACAAACAGGGAGGTGACAAAGTCACCTTCCTCCCAGCACTACAACCAGCTGCCAGCTTCCAGCTCTGAAAATGAATAGGCAGATGGTCATGGCTCTCCTGGTCCAAATCACACTGCTTCATGCAGGTGTGCAGAGCACTGCAGTACCAGCACGCTGCAGGACCCAGAACTGCCAACATCACCATTCCACTAAAGTGCCAGGGATGCGCGTGCCATAGGTACTCTCCACATTCTCTACTCAGCAGCTCCCATATCCTCCACTCTTCTCCTGACACTTCTGTATTAAAATCAAATGGGAGAGGAAAATGTTACATGGAAAGGATGGAATACCCTTGCATATTCCCTGCCTTGCCTCCCTGGGACACAAATACATAGCTTTTATACTCAGCTGCTCTGTGCTCCATATCGCATCCCATACTCAACTCCCCATTGCCTAACACTGATGGAGTGTTTGCCTGCAAAGAGCACAAGGCTGCACAGCAAACAAGCCATTACTCTCCTCTCTCTGTATTCTGCATGCAGATCCTGCCCAGAAAAATGGACTCCATTCTGATTTCTGCCAACCATCTGCTGAAATGTAAATGTGTTTTACTTTTTATTCTCAAACAACTCCAAGCAACTTCACAGGCATCCTTCACTTACCATAACAGCACCCTGAATGTGTTCAGAAAATTTGCTTAGCTTAGATAATAAAGTTCTGGCTTTGTATTTCGAAGCAATGTACTTCAAATCCTGCTGGGACTGCATTTTTATTAAAAATTGTCTGTATCTTTCCTTTCTCTCCATGTGAGCTCAGCACATGTGCAGTATTTGAGTGCCTGGATGAGAAAAATAATTAACAAAAATATTCAAACAACCTTTTTTTTATTTTTCTGGAAGAAAGCAAACTTACTCTGTGTGTGTGCATATGATATAGCTGGTTTCCTTCACACTGACACATCCAATAAATGTTTAAATAAAATTCAACTGTTCAATATGTAAAGTAAGCATTACAAATCTTAATTCCTGATAAAATCAAGAGTTTGATCCTAAAAGTACTGTGCATTATTATTTACTATTAACTAGCTATAGCAGTGCATATACAGGAAAGTCTGCAGGTACAGTAGCTTTACACATCTACACATCTTTTCTCTGGAATAGAGCTGGCATTTGCCAAATTATTTATGCCACACAGATAAGAGATAGCAATGAAATACAGCACTCATTGACTTTCACAAAGTAGAAACTAGATTTGAATTCCATTTTAGCCCACTCAAATCCTAAGGCTCTAGGGAAAGCTTCCTGTTAGCTCCAGCAATAACAGTGACCTGTAATTTACATAGCACATCTTTTGAAAGATTCTCAAACTTACAAAGATTTATAGGGGTCACTTCAGCCAACAGTGAGCTGCAGAGAGAGAGGGGGGAATACGTTTGCGACATGAAGAGATAGGCCACAGAAGTGAAAGACAACAGACCAAGAATAATGGATGCCTTTGAAAAATGTAGAGGATAATAGGTAGACACACTATAAATTATAACACTGGATTATCCTTCAGCTTGTAAAAAATGTCAGGAGACCTTAAATACCTACAGATGGTCAGTGCCTCCATTTTCAATTACTTCTGACAGATGGCCCTTCCCTATGGCTCAGTACTGATATGCCAAGAACAGCGATTAGAGATTGACTCAGAGGCAAGAGCGGTGCCATACTTTGCAGCTGTATTTATAGTCAGACGCAGAATTTTCTTTACCTCTGTATCTGCAATTCAAAAATGCTGCCTGAAGACATATTGAAACAATAGCAGTCACATGGTTCTATCCCCCATCTTGATTTACCACCAAAAATATACTGTATTGAGAGACAAGGCTCTTCATCAGTTACATGAAGACCCCAGAACACAGCAGCATCCTTTCTAGCAGCTAACAGCTCTGTGTATACGTAATGCATTTCATTACCACTGCAACTCTCATTCCCCAAAGTTGAGAATTCAGATCAAATCATCAGTTAAACTATTGGCCAGTAATCACAAAACCCAAGCCAACTTCTGACAAACCAAATCCATAACTGGCATTTATACTAAATTAATCATGTAACACGTGGCAATTGTTAGCACTTTACCACATTGTACACAGTCTGGTTATTTCCTGACTCCAGTTCCAGTTTCAATCATGGCTCTTCATTTTACGTAAAACATCAAAAAAATAAAATGATCCAAATGTCTTTATCACCTCAGAAAATGTAAACTGTGGGAATGTGAAATGTAAATTCTTCACCATCTAGTAAAGCACCAGGCCCAGATGGTCTCTGCAGTTTTTCCAATGATCCAATTTGCTGTTTCTGTCCCATTTATGATGCCTTTATTGAGAATAGGTGTTCAAAAGACATTTAGTAAAGCAACTGTTAATTTTATTTTTGGATTTTGGAGCCTGAAGGATGTCTGGAAATAGGTTTGCTTGCCCACTTATCATTACCTTCAACTGTGTGGGATGCATCCAAAACATCACAATTCACTCTGGTTTAAGCAGATTCAGTCACATGGCTGTAAGCAGCTGCTCAGCTGAGCCCCTGGCTCTCCCTGCTCCAGTGGCCCACGTGCATCCCAAGGAGGGCTCTCCCTCACTATGGACATAACACACATGCACAGCACTCTGCTCAACAAACAGCATAGATAATGTCACCCATGAAGATAAAGACATGTTCAAAGTTGTGTATCTGTGTGTGTCCACAGACGAAACACACCAAACTGCCTGGTTAGCATTTGCCCAAACTGATCATGTTACAGAAGACAATCATCAGCCAGATTAAACAGTTACAGGGGAATTACAAAAAGACTTGATACAAAGCAGGAACCAGACTGAAAAAAAGTATAAAAGATGCATGAAAACTCATAACAGAAGGGACAGACCTTGGAGGGGAAACAACTGTCTCGAGGGCATGTGGTTCAGTCCATGACTTGTAGAGAGTTGCAGGGGTCTGCAAAATGGTAGAGGATCCATATCTCCCACAGGAGTCATGTACAAACAGAGGAATCTGCAATCCTTGGGAAGGGGGTTGTTTTTGTAACCCGTACTGCCAATGAGTGAGGGTGTGCACACAACTCTGTGTGTATGTGTGCCTGAGTGTTTCTGTGTGCATATGTGTACACAAGAAGGCCTTAGGATTAGTTATAGGAGACTGTTTAGAAATTTCTAGCATGGTTTGTTTATTTGTATTACTGATCTCATATGCATAGTTCACTGATTGCTAGTTAATTACATGCTGCCAAAAAAAGCAATAAACTGCTTTGATCTCTATTTATTTTAAAGTATGTGAGCTCAGCAGTTTTTCCTTGCAACATCTAACAAGTTGCTGAAGCAACCAGACATATCTGTAGCACAAGGATTTCATGTTTTCTTCCAGAGCACTGACACTGAATAAATTCATATTTAGTGAATCACATCTAAATACAGGTGAGATCCCTTAAGTGCATGCGATATTTACCTCAAAATAATTATTTTTAAGTAAGACATTACACATACAGCTATTTCAGACCTATTTCCCAGGAGTTCATACACAGACGTTACATGCTTAGCATTTGTAATTAATCATGCTGTTATACTTCAGTTTGGGGATCAGCACTCACTGTTGACCCCAATTTTTCCCTTTGAGTTACCTGTGAAAAAAGCAAGCTGGACTGGATTTGGGTCTTGATTATCACAATCTCTCAGAGAGAATAACCATAGCTAAGCTCCACTAAAGAATCAAAATCATGACTGTACAATGGCTGTTGCAGAGTTTCACTAATACTACAGGTTTTGGCGGAGCTGGAGAGGAGAGGAGAGGGATGTTTGTAACATCAACTCAAATTTTCCTTTTTCTGTCTGATAGACAAGTCTCTTCAGTTTTACCCACTTGACTGGCCTGGCCAATTCTCCCTTCTTCCATAGCTGTAATAATATACTGTTGTATTCCCTAAAGCATGTTTTGCTGTGGATGCCTGGGTATGCTGGTCAGTGCTAATTTGCTATAATCCTGCTGTCCTAACTTTCCCAAACAACACTGATACAAATGTAGGCGGTTTGGTCCAAACTGTGGACTCTGTGACAGCCCCACAGCCCTGAATTGATGCATTACCAGTGACAGCAAACTTTCCACACATCCTCACAGTATGGATAAGGCACAAACAGCCAAGCAATCAAAAAGGTTTTAACACTTACCAAACAATGAACTTTGAACAACTTGGTAAAGCAAACAAACACACACAAACACATAGCCCAGTTTCTGGCCTGAGATTGTAGATGAATATCCCAGCCAAAGATAATTGTATTTCACAAAATTGCAAACCTCACATGAGAGTTTATAGTGGAAAAACACTGACAGGCCATTGTTTGCGGCATTGTATTCACAAGGCTGTAATTACAGCTTTACCATAATGAGTCTAACTTTGTGGTCAGAAAGGGAGCAAGAATATGATATTTTCCATTGAATACTTCTTCCTTCATAGATGTTGGCTTGCAATCTGGATTTTAAGTTGCAGTGTTGTTGGCATTATTTTTCTCACACTTTCATTTTTTGAGGTTGATTTATATAAGTGCTTTAACTTGCTTTCTCTTTTTACATGTACAGATTTAAATTAATTCATTTTTTCCAAGACAAGTAATTGCACACAACAGTATAGACATGTAAACACTTTGTACCATTTGATGTTTATCCTCCCTTTGCAGTCACAGTGGTACTTCTTTGAGTATCATCAGCTGCCAAAAAAAACAAATATAGCTTTTTCCTCCTTTTTTTTTTTTTTTCAAATTAGGTTACTACTGTTGTTTAGGCAAGATCCCTGAGGTCTCTCTGAGCCGTGCTCCTCCAGGCTGGCTTGGCAGGAGACATATCCTAACCCATGCTGCCTTATGTTAACCACCACAAGATACCAGTCTTACCACTCATTGGAGGCTCATCTAGCACATGGTTGTGGAAGGTTTCTGGCTCGTCTGCCTTGGAGGAGCAGCAGAAAAACCCTCAGCAGACAAAAAAGATCTGGCTCCATAATAAACCAAGCATGAAATACAGTACTCGTGTATCTAAGTGTGGGAAGAGCTTAAAAAGGGGAAGGAAAACAACATCTGAACTGTTTAAAATGATACTTTTAATAGATGTAAAAATGGGTTGGTAATCATTACTGGGGGTTGCTGAGTAGTGGGTGGTCCTCCTTACTGGATGTACCAACTCTAATGAGCTCTGATGAGGAAATGAGGCCAGAATCTCACTAGGAAAATGCTGGAACAAGAACATTGCTTTGAGGGCCCGCGCCTGTTCACCATTTTTTCTCAGTAGCACTTGTATAAGCAAGCTCCTGATGTTAATGTGATTATCTAAAGGCAGAAGGAATACTCATACAAATAAGGGCTGGGATTCATGCCTAGTAATCTGTCTAATCTGGCACTCTCCCTCCTTCAGCTGCACTAGATGTTCTCCAGCAGAAGACTCCTAAATAGTATTTCCAAAATACACCGATATCCTAGGGGAAATTCTATCATAGTTTACGAAATGTTTCCTGAGACAGGAGTATTTATCAAGTTCTTTGCAGACAGAGCAGAAGGACCCCAGGGGGGAAGTGCACCACCAGGAGGGCTCTAGTTTAGTCTAAGGATCCCTTTCTAAGTGCTAACACTATGAGAATTGTCCTAAACCTGTATATATCCTCAATAGGATACAATGCAGTGCTAGGGATCTAAGGTTCAGGTTTCATGGAGGTAAGAGAACCCTGAGACACCACCTTCAAAAAATAAAATACAAACTCCTACCAATTTAGCATTTATTCTTAAATACCTGTGGATACAAAATCAGAGCCCTGAAAAGAACACAAGAGATGTCCTGGTGGGTTAGACCAACATCCAGCTCTGCCCAGTATCCTTTATTTAATAACAAGAGGTACTATTTAAAGAGAACATGCAAGACAGGCATATACATTTCCTCTATTTTCCTCCAGCACCCACAATCACTGTATGAGGGATGCTAAGGAGCATATTCCTATTAATTCCTTTTAGCATCTCTTTATGAACATGTCATCCATTTAATTATTTAGTCTCCTTTCCAACATGCTGACCCATTTTCTTCCAAAACCTCTGCTGGCAGCAAATTTCACAGGTTCACTATACCTGTTACATAAAAAAAAAAAAGTATATTCCCTTTTGTCTTTTCTAAACCAACTTGCTGGTTTCCATGACTGCCCCTAGTTCTGCAGGATTCTGAGAACAATAGTCTTTATTGACTCTACCCACTGCCTTGATTTTATAAATCCTGATCACATTCACTCACTCCAAACTGAGGGTCACACTGTGGGCAGCCTCACTCCCTTCTATTTGACCCCTGAGAATAGGAGATGTGGGTTTGAGTGGGACTGTCCCTCTACCTTTCACTCCCCTCTTCAATACATGAGCAAGGATCAGCTCTAAGGCTCAGATTTAAGACTGTAGTTCCAGAACAGAAATGTCAGCAGTGAGCTAAATTTTCTGATGATTTATCATCATGGTTCAGCACAGAGAACACCGAACGCCAGATGTGGTTCAAGGAAGTGACTGAGAATGGGGAAGTCAGCAATTGAAATAAGTTATTGCAAAATCACAGCTTGAGCCACAATGTGTGCACCCTGTAACAGCTAGGATCTCACAGGTCTCTTCCTTCTGGGAGGGACGTTGTATCTTACTTTCCTTTCTTTTTAGTGTGAGAATGATCTGAAGGATGCCTATGATGTGGATACTCCTGTCCACAAGCTTGCCCATACTGGACCTGAACAAGGTCTGGCCAGCTCACGCTCCTGTCTCAGTCAATGGCTGAGAACGAGGAGAAAGAGGAAGAGAAGAAAAAGAGGAAAAACATTGGCCATGAACTGGTGTCTAGGAAAGAGTAAGGATAGGTCATGTATATATGAACTTACACCCTGAAACTTCCCTAGCTTCAAACTATTTTTCAGCCCAGAAAGCTGCTTTGAGGCAGGTTTTAGGTAGGCCTCAATGTATCTGCTAAATTTGAAGAGGGCAAGGGATCCTCTGCCTCTGTCCTTCAGTGAGCTGTTGTCTGGAAAACTCTTGTCTCTCAGTATGTGCAGCTGAAGCACATAGTGGTGAGAGATATCAGAGATCTGATATCTTTCACAGGATGAAAAATATTAGGAAAAGGATCTGAAAATATACACACACACAAATCCCTCTTTCAACCCAAGAAACTTTCATCCTCATGAGTTATTTTCAATTGGCTGAAAACACACACACAGTGACAAACAAGCCACTTTAAATATCTTTGAAATCCCTTGGGGTTTCACTCTGACTTTCTGAACTGCTTTAAAATCCACATACTTTTATAAAAGATGGGAAATTTGGGATATCTCAGAAGCAAAGCACAGCTAGTGGTCCTAATCTGGATTTAGTTAGACCAAGGATTCCTGGAATACTGAAGAGAAAAACCTCCATTCCTTCAGAAGATGAAGTCTATCAGCTTTTGAGAACTCAGCTAGGAAAAACAAATCACTATACTGAGCAAAATCTTGACACCCACTACAGCCTTTTGACTATGCCTGGTGGGCAGAAACAGTTTTACATATGCTCTCCCAAATCACTGCATATCACAACCCCATTCTTGTATTTTGTTCCTATTAACCTCTCCACTATTACATGTAGATAGAACCTAATTTCTCTGAAGATCTCACACTAAAATTGTGGATATTGTCAGCTCCCAAGGCCCACAGGAAAGGTTTCTGTGGGCATGTACTTTATTTCAGCGTTTGCTGAACTCAGCATCTGCGAAGATTCCTGAGATACCACTGACCAGCCATAATTCTGAGTTGCATTTCACTGAATTTACCAAGAATTTCAGTTGGTGTCATACCATAATGCTTTCTCACAGAAAAAGTTCCCTGACAAGTCGAAAAAAATGCACAGCTTCAGATCATTTCACTCTTTTTTGCAGATACCTGCAGAGGCTCTCCCCAGCATCCCACCCAGCCATGCAATCCCAGCTCTTCTTTTGTGCCCTGATGCTTTGTAGACCCTCCTGAATTAACTAATTGAAACAAATGACTGATTGAATTAATTCAGCAGAAAGTGATGTATTTCTCTGCCCGGTTATTTCGGCTGAGCTGCTGAGTTGACTCAGTCATTTGAGGACTGGGAGAGAAGGAGCAAAACTCAAAAAGTACTGCACAAAATAAGAGACTTAAATGCAGAACTGGAAATGAAGAGGCCCTTTTGGCAGCAGTGAGCTGTTAAATTTGAGCAGTATCTCCTGTGAAGTCACTGCCCAAGAACCCTTCTCTTTTTCCTTTGAAGTCTTTAGTCCATGTTCATATGTGGTTAGTTCATAGAAAAGGTCTGAGTTTGTGTGGCTCCCTGTGACATTACTTCATCGTTATTATAAAAAGCAGTATCTCTGCCTTTTACCATTTGACTGATGATTCTGGATCTCAGCTTTCATACTAAATTTTCAAGAAAGTGACACATCAGCAATGCAGGGTAATGACTCACAAAGTCAGCCCAACAGGCTTGTACATCAGTCTCCTCAGCCTTTTAAAATAACCTTCTGTTCCTTTAACATCACTGTCCTCACTGCTCATCTACTTATGTGTGTGCATATACAAAGATTACAGAATTTATTTGTAACAGTCACTTTTTTGTATGGGAACATAACAGCTGAATTCTTCCTTGATTAACTACAGATTATTAAAACTGAAGCCTCTGAATCTGCATTTTAGAAACTTTATTTAGTCTCCTCTTCATTTTCTGCAGTCCCACCTGATGAAGATAACAATCTTTACACAAAAATCTTCCAGAACTACAGCTGCCTCAGGGTTCTTCGCTGCTGTTCCTTCATCCCCGCCCCTCCCAGACCTTTTCTTCTGTCTCTGGGATTTCAGGGGCACTCTTCCATTTCACATTATGTTCTGGAATAGCAGTTAGCATTAATCCCAGTTAGAGCTTACAACTATGAGTAGCCTTTAGTATTAATACAGGAAGACCAACCAAAAACACAGGCAGCTCACAGCAGAGACAGGTCTTTTATGTGCTTCATCCTGCCAATGCCCTCTCTAACAATAGGTAGCCTCAGCAAAAACATCTTCTCAGGGGAGGGAGAAAGGCTACCTGACAATCCCCTTAGAGGCTTCTTGTTTTAGACACAACAGAAGCAAAGCAAGGCACAAGCTCAGCCTTTCTCAGCAGAGTGCATACATTTAGGTGTGAATATAGGTGGGACGGGGCTAACATGAGGTTACACACAATCAGCATGGGTGGAAGTTTCTGGGGACTATGCTGCACAATTTTAAGAAGCCTCCACTCAACATTTTTAAGCCTTTTTCTCTTCAGGTCACAATTCCATGAAGATGGAAAAATATATCCCTGAAACAAAAGCAATTTGCTTTCCAAATTTGAAAGCTGTCTTTGCAAAGCAAAGAGATTCTAGAGGCTGTTCAGTGAAATGGTTATGTTTATAATGGACAAAACTGTGTATACTCCCCTAGATTCATCCTTGTAGTTGGCTGGATTGTTTAAATGGAACTTTCCAAAACCAAAGCAAACAAATCATAATACAAAACAAAATAACCAAAACAAACTAAAATAAAACAGCTGAAAGTAGACACCCAATGGGGAAATTTCAGCTCAGACTGGCAGTTACAAGCAAGTGAAAACTGGACTAGAAAGCACATAGCAACTGTAACACTAGCTTTGCTGCTAGCTCTATTTCAGTTAGAACTGAGGGGTTTGAATTGTCATGCTACCAACAAACTAATTTAATGAATTCTCCTCCCATTAAAAACTTCCCACCTGTGCTGTAAAATACAGCAGCTATTTCACATCAGAAAATCATTAAGTAACAGCTTAGGGAAAACAATACAAAATACTTTTTGTAATTGAAAATGGAAGAGAACATAACAAGCAGCATATAATTATGTGAATTCCAATTTAGCCCAGACTTCAGGGTTATCCAGTCTATTTAAGTGAGGAGTATCATTGAATCAGTAACCACAACTGGTCACTATCCTAGAGGTGCCAAAAGACACTGTATTTGTTCTGCTTTGGAACCCCCTCAAATAGAGTTGCATGGTTCTACTCCACTTAATCCACTGTTTATTTTACTGTGCTTTTTAAGAGCCGCAACTCTCAGAATACTTCATAAAGAAATACAAGATTGCTGGATTTCAGCTTATGAATCTTTTTTGTTTGCATTTTGGAGCTGTCCTGCCCTCAAGTGTCCTATATTTATTTTCCAAAGTTGCTGTACCTTCAGTCTTCCTTCCCACGGACACTAGTTAGATAAGGAGCACAGTTCTGTTTTCCACTGAGCAGACAGACTTGGACAGCTCGCATGGAGTGGGTTTGTATCACAGCAGTTAAACACTAACAGAAAAAACCAAATGGAACATTAGGAGTGGAAATTAAATACATTAACCCTAATGAGAATACTGATTTGCTTTCCAGCTAGCTCTTTCGAGCGGAAAACTCCCACACCTTTAAGCAAAGAAACCTGAAGAAAACACAGGATTTTGGCAGAGATCTTCAAATGACCCCTGAAGAAGGCAGGTATCCAAGTCCCATCACACGTCATTGTGAGTCTCTCCCTGTTGTGGCCATGTTTATGCTCAGTCTGTTTGTGGGAACAAGGGAAGTGTGGGGAATGTCACCTACAAGCACCCCCGAATTACTGCTGAAGGACACATCCTGCAGGGGTCAAGAATGGCTCACTTGAGAGAAAGCTAAAGAAACACTACAGAGAGTGACAAAATACAGACAAAAATAGCTTGTAGTGGAATACGTCCAGCAAACAGGGCTAGCAGACAAGAAGTCAGGGTGTTAAAACAACCACATCAAGCAGCTTCATAAATTAGCTACGTGTATAGCATCAGTCTTCGGGCTTGTGCCTGCTAGTTTCCCCTGATAAACACATACCAGCATTCGGCCTACGTGCCTGCTCACCTGACTTCATGCAGGCCGCCCGCAGAGTTTCAAAAGATGCAGGCAAGGAGAGTGAGGACCCTGTGAGGCGCAGTGGGCAGAGGGGTGCCTGGCACAGCAGTGACTGCCCATCACCAGGTCACAGGGTGTCTGTGGGGTGCTGCAGGCAGCAGACCCTCACCCTGCCCCTGCCCAGGTCTCCGTGGGATGGGGGTGCCCTTTGGGGACAAGAGGCTCTGCAGACATGACTCCCTTGTTCACAAGTTCTTCCATCCCAAACCTGGCAAGGTGGTGGAGGTTGGGTTTAAAAGAGTAAAATAAGCCATGGATCCTTCCAGTGCCTGAGGGGCTGGATGAGGAGTCTCAACAGCTGACAATGCCCATCCCTGAGCTGGGTGCTGCTGCAGAGGGGCCCTGGCCATCACAGAGCACAGCCCCGCTGCCCTGCGCCAGCACTGCCCTGTCCCACAGCATCACAGAATGGTTAGGGCTGGAAGAGACCTCTGGAGATCACCCAGGGCAGGGTCACCTACAGCAGGTGACACAGGAATGCATCCAGGTGGGTTTTGAATGTCTGCAGAGATGCAGACTCCACGGCCTCCCTGGGCAACCTGTCCCAGTGCTCTGCCACCCTCAATGGAAAGCAGTTCTTCCTCACATTGAGGTGAAACTTTTTGTGTTTTAGTTTATGGCCATTACTCCTTGTTCTATCACTGGACACCACCAAAAGGAGTCTGGCACCATCCTCTTGGCACTCACCTTTGAGATATTTTATGTGCATTAATAAGATCCCCTCTCAGTCTAGGCTAAACAGGCCCAGCTCCCCCAGTCTCTCCTCACAAGGGAGACGCTCCAGAACCCTTGTCATCTTTGTGGACCCTCTCCCAGCAGCTCCTTGTACAGACGAGCCCAGACTGGCCAAGGTATCCATCCATCCATCCATCCATCCATCCATCCATCCATCCATCCATCCATCCATCCA